>CM016617.1:0-1200000 GCA_005393395.2 Gossypium australe
AACCCGAACCCTAAACCCGAACCCGAAACCCGAAAACCCGAAAACCCTAAACCCGAAAACCCGAAAACCCGAAACCCAAACCGAAACCCTAAACCCTAACCCGAAACCTAAACCCGAAACCCGAAAACCCCCGAAACCCAAACCCTAAACCCGAAACCGAAACCCTAAACCCTAAACCGAAACCCGAAACCCGAAACCCTAAAACCCTAAACCCGAAACCCGAAACCCGAACCCGAAACCCGAACCCGAAAACCCGAAACCCGAAAACCCCTAACCCGAAACCCGAAACCGAAACCCGAACCCGAAACCCTAACCCGAAACCCGAAACCCGAACCCTAAACCCGAAACCCGAAACCCGAAAACCCGCCCTAAACCCGAAAACCGAAAACCCGAACCTAAACCCGAACCCGAAACCCGAAAACCCTAAACCCGAAACCGAACCCGAAACCCGAAACCCTAAACCCGAAACCCGAAACCCGAAACCCGAAACCGAAAACCCTAAACCCTAAACCCCCGAAACCCGAAAACCCTAACCCGAAACCCTAAACCCGAAACCCGAACCCGAAAACCCGAAACCCGGAAACCCGAAACCCTAAACCCGAAACCCGAAACCCGAACCCTAAACCCGAAACCCGAAACCCGAAAACCCGAAACCCGAAAACCCAAACCCGAAACCCTAAACCCTAACCCGAAACCCGAAACCCGAAACCCGAAACCCGAAACCCTAAAACCTAACCCTAAAACCCGAAACCCGAAACCCGAACCCTAAACCCGAAACCCGAAACCCGAACCCGAACCCGAAAACCGAAACCCGAAACCCGAAACCCGAAACCCGAACCCCGAAACCCGAACCTAAACCCGAAACCCGAAAAACCCGAAAACCCTAAACCCGAAACCCGAAACCCTAAACCCAACCCGAAACCCGAAAACCCGAAACCCGAAAACCCGAACCCAAACCCGAAACCCTGAAACCCTAAACCCGAAAACCCTAAAACCCGAAACCCGAAACCCTAAACCCGAAACCCGAAAACCCGAAACCCTAACCCGAAACCCGAAACCGAAACCGAAACCCGAAAACCCGAAACCCTAAACCCGAAAACCCGAAACCCGAAACCGAACCCGAAACCCGAACCCGAAAACCCTAAACCCTAAACCCTAAACCCGAAACCCGACACCCGAAACCCTAAAACCCGAAACCCGAAACCCGAAAACCCGAAAAACCCGAAAACCCGAAACCCGAAACCCGAAACCCGAAACCCGAACCCTAAACCCGAAACCCGAAACCCGAAAAAACCCGAACCCGAAACCCTAAACCCGAACCCGAAACCCGAAACCCAAACCCGAAACCCGAAACCCTAAAACCCGAAACCCGAAACCCGAAACCGAAACCCGAAAACCCGAAACCCGAAACCCTAAACCCGAAAAACCCGAAAACCTAAACCCGAAACCCGAAAACCCTAAACCCGAAACCCGAACCCGAAACCCAAACCCGAAAACCCGAAAACCCGAAAACCCTAACCCGAACCCGAAACCCGGAAACCCTAAACCCGAACCGAAACCCTAAACCCGAAACCCGAAAACCGAAACCCGAAACCCGAAAACCCGCAACCCGAAACCCGAAACCCGAAACCCTAAAACCCGAAACCCGAAACCCTAAACCCTAAACCGAAACCCGAAACCCGAAACCCGAAACCCGAACCCGAAACCCTAAACCTAAACCCAAACCGAAACCCTAAACCCGAAACCCGAAACCCGGAACCCGAAACCCGAAACCCTAAACCCTAACCCTAAACCCGAAAACCCGAAACCCTAAACCCTAAACCCTACCCGAAACCCGAAACCCGAAAACCCGAAACCCGAAACCCGAAACCGAAACCCGAAACCCGAAACCCGAAACCCGAAACCCGAAACCCGAAACCCGAAACCCCCTAAACCCGAACCCGAAACCCGAACCCGAAACCCAAACCGAACCCTAAACCCGAAACCCGAAACCCGAAACCCGAAACCCGAACCCGAAACCCGAAACCCGAAACCCGAAACCCGAAACCCGAACCCTAAACCCAAACCCGAAACCGAAACCCGAAACCCGAAACCCGAAACCCGAAACCCTAAACCCGAAACCCGAAACCCGAAACCCGAACCCGAAACCCTAAACCCTAAACCCGAACCCGAAACCCGAAAACCCGAAACCCTAAACCCGAAACCCGAAACCGAAACCGAAACCCGAAACCCGAAACCCGAAACCCGAAACCCAAAACCCGAAACCCGAAACCCGAAACCCGAAACCCGAACCCGAAACCCGAACCCTAAACCCGAAAACCCTAAACCCGAAACCCGAAACCCGAAACCCGAAACCCGAAACCCGAAAACCCGAAACCTAAACCCGAAACCCGAACCCCGAAACCCGAAACCCGAAACCCAACCCGAAACCCGAAACCCGAAACCGAAAACCCGCCCGAAACCCAACCCGAAACCCGAACCCGAAACCCGAAACCCGAACCCGAAACCCGAAACCCGAACCCTAAACCCGAAACCCGAAACCCGAAACGAAAAACCCTAAACCCGAAACCCGAAACCCGAAACCGAAACCCTAAACCCGAAACCCCGAAACCCGAACCCGAAAACCCGAAAACCCGAAACCCGAAACCCGAAACCCGAAACCCGAAACCCGGAAACCGAAACCCTAAACCCGAAACCCGAAAACCCTAAACCCGAAACCCGAAACCCGAAACCCGAAACCCGAAACCCGAAACCCGAACCCGAAACCCGAAAAACCCGAAACCCAACCCGAAACCCGAAACCCGAAACCCGAAACCCTAAACCCGCCCTAAACCCGAAACCCGAAACCCGAAACCCGAAACCCGAAACCCTAAACCGAAACCCGAAACCCGAAACCCGAAACCCAAACCCAAACCCCTAAACCCTAAACCCGAAACCCGAAACCCGAAACCGAAACCCTAAACCCGAAAAACCCGAAACCCGAAACCCGAAACCCGAAACCCGAAACCCGAAACCGAAACCCGAAACCCTAACCCGAAACCCGAAACCCTAAACCCGAAACCCGAAACCCTAAAACCCGAAACCCTAAACCCAACCTAAACCCGAACCCTAAACCCGAAACCCGAAACCCAAACCCGAAACCCGAAACCCGAAACCCGAAACCCGAAACCAAACCGAAACCCTAAACCCTAAACCCAAAACCCGAAACCCGAAACCCGAAACCCGAAACCCGAAACCCGAAACCGAAACCCAAAAACCCGAAAACCCGAAACCCGAAACCCGAAACCCGAAAAAACCCGAAACCCGAAACCCGAAACCTAAACCCTAAACCCGAACCCTAAACCTAAACCCGAAACCCAAACCCTAAACCCTAAACCCCCGAAACCCTAAACCCGAAAAACCCGAAACCCTAAACCCGAAACCTAAACCCGAAACCCTAAACCCCAAACCCCGAAAGCAAAACCCTAAACCCGAAACCCTAAACCCGAAACCCGAAACCGGAAACCCCAAACCCCAAACCCCAAACCCCAAACCCCAAACCCAAACCCAAACCCCAAACCCCGAACCCCCCAACCCAAACCCTAAACCTAAACCCTAAACCCTAAACCCTAAACCTAAAACTCCAAAGCCCAAACCCAAAAACCCCAAACCCCAAACCCAAACCCCCAACCCAAACCCCAAAACCCAACCCCTAAACCCCAAACCCCTAAACCCCTAAACACAAACCCAAACCCTAAAACCCTTACCCTAAACCCCCAAACCCCTAACAAAACCCCTAAAACCCTAAAATCCTGAACCCCTGGCTGAACCCCTGGCACCCGATCCCCCGACCCCCCGCCCCCCGGCCCCGACCCCCTGCCCCCTGCCCCTGAACCCCGAACCCTAAACCCGAAACCCGAAACCCCTTACCCCATACCCATACCCATACCCCGAACACCGAACCCTAAAACATAAAAAACCCCATACCCATACCCCAAACACTGAACCCCAAAACCTAAAAAACCCCAAATCCCATACCCCATACCCATACCCCAAACATTGAACCCCAAAATCGAAAAAACCCCAAACCCCATACCCCATACCCATACCCCAAACACCGAACCCCAAAACCTAAAAAACCCCAAACCCCATACCCCATACCCATACCCGAACCTCGAAACCTAAAAAACCCTAAACCCCGAATCTTGAACCCTGAACCCTAAAAAACCCTAAACCCCGAACCCTGACCCTTAAACTCTGACAAACTAGAGCAAAGTGGATTACCTGCTGGTCATCATCATTTTCAGCATGGGTTATTCCTAGCAATCTCCGACCTTCAGCATTCTCAGGATTTTTCATAACTTCAGCCTCTAGGGCAAGCACTGCTTCACTCAAAAGTCCTTTCCTGAATAGCTCTTGACCTTCTTTTAAAGGATTTTGATGACCAACATATGGATTCATATCAAAAAATACATAGACACCCCTTGAAGCGTCCTACCGCTGAGGAACCTACAAGTTTTCACAACCAAAACATTCATGTAGAATTAAGAGAGGTTATAAAGTGAACTTCAAGGCTACCAGACTTACTCATCATATGAATTTGCCCAGTTATCAGACGAACTATCTACCAAAGCCCCCTCACCAACTTGAGGACCAAATTCTTCTGCCCAGTCATCAACATGCAACTTTGAGAATTCATTGACCCATTGATCATCGATAGACTCTTGTTGCAATCTTTCAGCACCAAATTCATTGGCCCAATGGTCAGGTCCACGGAAAACCTATTAACCATCAGGTCAAGAACATTTAATGAAATGAAGAAAATTAGAATATTTGAACAAAGAATAAGAGCTTAGCACAGTTTAAGAGTCAAAATAATACATAACACGCAGAATCATTAGTTGCACTTTGTATCCTAAATAAAAAAATCAAAAGACCCTAGTTGTTCTCATACAGTAGCAAACTCCTCAGCCCATTGATCAGGTTGAAGAAAATCAAAGAACCACCAACCAGAGTAGCAAATTCTGTATAATAAGAACATTTATACAAATTACAATGTTTTTACCTGGTTTAACACCAAACAAAGATATACAATTACAAGAATCATCAGTGACAGTTTATCTTCTAACTTATTATAATCAATAAGCTCTCACTGCTCGATTTAGTAGCAAACTCCATGACCCATTGGTTTGGCCCATAGCTATACTAAGAACCACCAAAACAGTGAGTAGCATATTTTATAAATAACAAATATAGATAGTCTCATATAAGATTTACAGGTTTAGTTGATTTAAAAGTTCAACTGAAGATGTAATAATACAGAATCATTAGTCATTCACACTTTATTTGCTAAATTATAGTAGATATATAGATAATAGCACTAACCAAACCATCATTGTCATTTGGGACATTCTCAAATCATCAAAACTAGTTTCAACCACCTAGGGTTGGTGAATGAGATTACTACCTAAGGTCAGTGATGTTAGTTCCATTTTAGTCTAAGTAGGCAAGGCAGAAGAAAAAAACAGGAGGAAAATGCTAAACGGAACTTATGACTGATTATCAGGACATATTAATCTATAAGCTTCTTTAGCTTCCACAATATCTCTACTTGCCTCATCATGAGCAAATTCATCAGCCCAAGAAGCACCTCCATTGTACTGTTGCTGATATTCTGTTGCCCAGTTCTCTGATGCTGGTTTGACCTGATTATCATCAATGATAAGTTCATCACAACTCATCTTGGATACAAATTGAAGAAATTTTGAATTCTGCATGCCCCAAAATATACAGCACATAAGTGTATGTGCAAGCATCCTAGTCTGCTGAATTGCAGCCAAACTTTCTATATTTCCTCCTCTCATTTGATCTACAGATGTTAACTGAGGTTGTTCCTGTATGCTCATTAATTGTGTTATGCAAGAAAAGCAGGCTAAAAGGTGACATGCATGTAAAGACTACTCAAAGCACGAGATAGTAGCAGAAAGAAAAGGAAAGATAAAGCTAAATTGGAAGGTATATCCATCTGCAATAGCACAAGGAGTTAGAGATATAGTTCCCTGGTAAAAACACATTAGCATGTCCTTTCAAATTTGCAGATGATGCATTGGTAGAGAAACCTACATATCAAATAAAGCACTGAAAACATACCACTGAAAGAAATGAATGGGTTTAGGGTTTAGAGACTTCCGGATCATTTCCACTTATATTGTTCTTTTTAACTTCGTCTAACTTTTGTAGCTTTTAAGTGGTGTGTAATGCTTGAACCTAATGATCCGGTTTAAAAAAATTTTAAAACAATTCTTAAAATTTAAATTAAATTAAAGTTTATTAAAATTATTTTCTTTTAAAACAATTGCTTCAAAATTAAATTGTTTTGGTCAAAAATATTTTACTAATCTTTTAAAAATTAAATTTGATCCAAAGAAAATTTACTTTACTTTTGACAATTTAGAAAACAACAATCAAATAAAACAACACGCATCAATGTTATTCCAAACAAAACCATGAGATTGTAGAGAGATACCTTGGGTTGATATGAATGGCCGACGTCCTCAAAAAAGAAGCCTTCGTTTTCTACATAATTAACAATAACAAAGCAAAAGATGAGTAATCTGGATTTTTAGAAAAATAAACCAGTAATACAATTCAAATATAGAACTTTGCAAGAAAACTGTCATTGTAAGATCAAAAAAGGCAAATATACTGCATTCTTCATAAGAAAGAAAACAACTCATAGTTAACTTCTAATGCAACACAATAACCACTCGTAACTACTTTGTAATATAAAACAACCTTTTCAGTTAAATTGCATCCCTAATTCCAGCCATGCCATGCATTTAGATATTACCTGAATATTTCAATCAAAATCCATTTCCAAATCATATAAGCACCGGCACACAAACAATTCCAACTAAGTTCATCAATGAGCTCCACTCAACTATTTTAAAGAAAATCTACCCTGATCCTTACTGAAGAGTGCAAGCACCTAGCAGTGTGAAAAGAAAACTAAATATGCATTGATCCATGGACAGACTAATATGCACCACCTTAGCACCAGATAAAATGGCAGACTTT
Source organism: Gossypium australe (assembly GCA_005393395.2). NCBI lineage: Eukaryota > Viridiplantae > Streptophyta > Magnoliopsida > Malvales > Malvaceae > Gossypium > Gossypium australe. The sequence goes on from CM016617.1 coordinate 7,057, forward strand.
TCACTCCAAATATGGCCATGTTCTTCTAGTTAAAATTGATGTTAATTGATCCCAAAGTCTCTTACTTTTGATTCTATTAGAAAACACACAACAATGCCATACAAACTGCATTTTTCCTTGAAAAAAGAAATCAAACAGCACTTGTATAAGGAAAGTGGCCTTAAATATTTATTAACCGTAATTAAATGAAAACAGCCAAGTGTTCAAGAAATTGGAAACAGCTATTCCCTGACCTTAAATTTATATAAACTGTAGATTGAAGAATATCAACCTCATTTAACACTCAAGATTAAACTTACCAGTAAACAGAGAGTAGGCTTCCCCTAAAATACCTATATCTTGGCAATTCGGAAAATTAGAGCATAACTTTTTCACATTGTGATTCAGAAAATTTTGAATTAAACCAAAAACACCACAAGAAGATTGTTCAAAGAATCAAATTCATGCAAACTAATACGATATAAGCCGAAGTCATTAACCAATGGCTGCTTAAATAGAACTCTGTTACTTGAATCACTTACCACAAAAAGAAAGCAACATCTTCCAAAAGCTGCTTAAAATATGAATTACACAAAATCCGAAGCCACTTCAGATAAGATGCTATCCTGGAAGACATGAGATTCTTCAAACAGCATCGAACCGACATTAAGAAAAACGAGAACACTTACAGATGTAAAGAACACACCTTTTTAACCATAAAGCTAATTTATTAGTCCAAGTAATGTTCTAGAGACCAGAGACTTTACGAAGGACAACATGAAAACACAAACATCTGTCCTGGATGATTGACTGTAAAGAGATCATCCATCCTATGAAAAATTTTAAGTCACATACCTCAGACTGATCAATTAAACTAATTATTGTACAGTTTCCCAGGGAATTATTTAATAAAGTCATTCATGTGTGCCGATTTCCTGATGGTTGACTTAACAATTGGGATACCGGTTTCACAGTAATTATAATCCAGCCAATCAGAGGATTTTCTTTTGCAGGACATCAGACTAGAAAGCAGTTTTTTATACACGAGACCAGTAGGCTATCTGGACTGTCATATTAGAAAGAAAGCCACCCGAAAAAGTTTAAAGCATTATCTTAAGTGAGATAAAAGGGAAAGGAAAGAAGAGACTTTAATTTGGTCAGACCAAAGACTGCAAACACACACAGCTAAACACACCACACTCCAAAAAAGAGATGAAAAAAGCAAAAGACAAATGTTGAATCAAAGATTCATACCTGAAATCAGTCTCCAATGAAGCAGGGGTTACAAAAATCGCAACAAAGAAACGGCAGAGAAATGAACCCACCGAAATAGAAGTAAAAAAAAACATTGATCTGAAACCAAAATAGAAATGAAAAGGCAAAGACAGAGGAAGACGAAGTTCAAGATTCATACCTCAAAATCAGTCCCCTATGAAGCAGTGGATTTCAAAAACCACAAAAAACAGAGTGTAGCGTGTGTGTGTTTTTTGGCCTTCGGTTACCCAAAGCTAAAAAAATGAGAGGAAAGAAATTGAAAAGATACCGAGAGAGAGAATCAGTAAAGAAATGGGAGGAGATTTGGATTGAAGAGATATATTTGATGATTTGTTTATGAAAACAGAAGAAATGAGGAAGAAAAAGAAAACAAAGAAGGGAGACCGAGAGAGAGAGAAAGAAAAGGATAATAAATGTGCATAGATTGAAGAGATATTTAATAAACGGTCACTTAGTAAATCAGTTTTGGGCCATTTTAACGGTCACTTAGTATTTTATTTGAATTATTAAATTGTTATTTTATTTTATTTTATTATTTTATTATTTAATTTTTTATTTAATGAAAAAGCTATGAATGGAACGATGGAGAAGGGAGGGGATTTGAAAAGGCTGAAGAATAATTAAAACCTTCTTTAAATTACAAAGAAGGTAAAGAGCCATTAGAAAAAAAAAGGGGAATCGGGATATCCCTATAATAGGAAATCACTGCATTCATGGAAATCATATGCAAAAAGACACTCTTGTAATCACAGCATTCACAACATAAGCAGACTATCCCACAGTAACATTAGAGGAAGCGGCTTACACTCAAACCAAGATTGCAATATCAAGGCATTGTTCCAAAAGACAAAAACCAACCAAAAAAACAAAGAATTATACCCTAGTGTACTTACAACAGCATGATACAAAAAATTAGCGAGCTCCGGTGGTGCAAGAGTACCATACTTTGGGTGATGACGTAACCATCCATACAGATACTTTAAAGCAGCAGTCTGTTCCAATTCTGAACTTTTCAAACAGTATTATTTGTTTGACACTCAAAATTTTAATCTCATCTTGATTAAAGGGATAATAAGCATTCACTAACCATTTGTATGACTCACACCAAGAGCAAGAAGTACTTCCAGATTGGTAGGATAGGCCTCCTGAGCACACATCATTGCTGCAATAGCCTGTACAGAGATATCTAATCAGTGAATTACATTTTTTCTACAAAGTCAAATATTTGGACCCCAGTAAAGACCACATAAAACTGCAGATGCATTAATCAAGAATAACAGAAGTATAAAAAGGTCTTGCATAATCCATGCAAGTCTCAAGATAATGACAAGCAGACACATTAATCATCCAAAACAATTTGCAATAAATGTGAAACATTACACTTCATAGGCTTGATATAGACATAGTTTAAGATGGAACCTTATCCATTCAAATTAATTTTAATTAAGCCAAAAAGGTTTTGACATGGTTCAAGAATAAATAGAAGCGGATGATAGGTGAAATCTAATGCACTACTAGTTCATGTGACAACAAATGATAATAGGTTAGATCCAGAACATTAGCAGCCAGGCAAAGACTGCGGCCTTAGATCTGGTACTCTGACTGAAGCCTGAAGCCTCAGGCCACTAAGATAAACATGATATCAATCATATTGCAAAACTTCAATGTTTAAACGAAAAAATAGCTCCTATCCCTTTCCAGTAAAAGTTTTCATATATAAGAAATTAACATTGCATGGTACACCAAAGTGGCTATAGCAAGCCAGCAAATACAACACAAAATGTACCGGTATAAGAAAACAGATCCTAAAATATGATAGTATCCACACGGCATTAGACATGATTCAAATTTATTAGATTCAGGTGGAATACAAAGGTAAATGGTCAACCTTGCCAGGCAAAGAATCATGTTGAGTATTTGTTTGTTATGGTTGAGTATTTTGAGATGGTTATATGTAACTAACTTTGAGTATTATATTGAGAAGGAAATGGTTAATATGTGTATGAGTGTGAATGTGTTGATTTGTTGAATGGATGAAAAGGAATCGGTATGTTTAAGCTAGCATAAAGTTGGATAATTTCACAACTTAGTCCTTGGATAATTTCAATAATCATGGATGAAAAGGAATCGGTATGTTTAAGCTAGGGGAATCCGTGATGCATTGTACAATAATCGACCTTGCGAACAAACCAGATTATTAAAAAACCAAAATACAATTACTACTGCTTTGACAATCAATATTATACGATATCAAATAAAAGAAATATGGGTATCAGGTTAAACTGGCATCTAATCCTGTTTAACCCGTACGTTTAACAGAATTTTAACAATTTATACAAAGGCACAATTGCTTAAACAATTTCACTACAAATGAAGTTATGTGGTCTTAGTTGAAAAGCATTATATCCATAAAAGAAATATGGGTATCAGGTTAAACTGACATCTAATCCCCATTTATCTCAAGTTTTAGGGCATTAAAGAATGAATTTAAGCCATGGGATAGTGCATAAGAACATTAAAATTGAAAAGAAAAGATATTGGGATAAGAACATTACCGTGCAATACGATGAAGGGAATAGCGTGTCTATTAGGGACAAGAATTAATGTAATAGATAATATGAATAATAAAGTAGTTGACTGCAAAAGAGAGGCCATTGCTGGTGAAATCTTGTAGAACCAGAGTTTCTTTCTTTCCCAAAGCATCCAACAAGAACAACCACACCGACATCCAAAGATTTGAAAAGACGAACCGAAACAATATTTCATAGGGCTGAAAACCCAAAATCTATGGATGAAGCAAGTGATTTCAATATCACAAAATAAATAAATAAATAACCAGAAACGATTGAGAAGGTGGAGATGACAAATTTGAAGAGAAAGAGATGGTGAAGAAATGGGAGAGTTAAGGAGTACCTTCATTGGATTTACCTTATCTCCATTGGATTTACCCTCTGTCTCTGTACTCCTACTCTTATCTCCATTGGATTTACCTTCAGTCCCATCATCCTCCTTATAATAGTTTGGTCTAAGATCAGGACCAATATCCCTTACCCAACTTGCAACATAAAGCCTAGAGGCCTCCTTCAAGACCTAAAGAAGGATGACAGGTTTTTACTACTTATATACTAAAAATAAATGCCTCTCATTCCCTAATGCATAGGCAAATTGAGCATTATTTGACATTCAAGTGGTTAAGTTAACCATCAAGTAAGTAGAACAGTACATAAAAGTCATTTGATCATTTCAATATCCCAATGATCTAATTTCCACCCTGATCACCAGCTAGCATCTGTGAAATTTCAAATTTCCATTATGCTTCTTTAAAATTTGTTCAATGGAACAAAAGCAAAAAAATATATATTATAAAAAGGAAGTGGCAAAATCATCATATTTGAGTCGATATTGCTAATAGTTCAAACGTAAAGTACTTCCAAACATACGTTCTTGATTTAAAGTAAAAAACCTAGTCAATTTTTTCTTCCAAAAAAAGGCTTCAGAATTCGAAAATGTTCTGCTTAAGCAATAGCAACGACGCAAAAAAAAGAAGGAAAAAAAAAAGAGGTTAATTAACAAACCAAGCTCACTATTTTACTCTGATGGAGAAATGAAAGAGCCATGCTCTTTAAACTGGCAGTAATATCTAAACTACAATCCAGTACTAATATAGCTTCTCCATCACATAAACCATAAAAAATATACAATTATATAAAGGAAGGGAGGAAACCCAGAATCTAACAGCATTCATCATTAAAACCCATTAAAACCCAGAAATCAATAAGCAAACAAAACTCTTACTGCAGAAGAGAAATTGGAAAAGAAAAGTACCAAGAAGCGCTCGTGCCAAGTCAATTTGCGGCGCTTTTTGATGTGGGGAGGATCATGCAATGAAGAAGGGAAAGCTATATCTTTGAGATTGTATTGAACCTAGTCATACAGCTTCCTGCACAGAACTTTTACCTTCATTTTAGGCTGATATAAGAGATACCAAATTTGAGGTTGATATAAGAGATACCAAATTTGATTAAGCTAATGAATTATCTTTGTTGTTCCATGGTCTAAATATTTAAGGGAAGCAGGCTATTAACAGGGTTCGGCGGTACTGAGGCCCAAGGGCTTTTGATTTTCTTTTTTTTTTTTTTTAACTTTTCATGGTTTTCAGGAGCTAGCTCGGATTTGGGAAGGTAAGCTGTTTGGTCCTGCTTAGATCAACGATAAAGAAACCAAAACTAAAGAATGAAAAATAAACAAAATTCAAACAAAGAAGAAAAAGAGGTAATGCTTTCTTCAATATCAGAAGATGATCGTAAAATAAATAGCTGAGGATTTTGATTCATCACAGCCAGAAAAACTTGAGTTACTAAACTAAACTTTAGGAACGAAGAAAATGAAAACAAAGTTAAAGAACTAAGAGTTTATTGAGAAATATCGGGAAAATCGAGAAGGATCAGAGGAAGATAGAAAGAGGAACCTTGATGATTCTTCGAGGGAGACTACTATTGGCAATTGGAAAAGCTTCAATTGATGAACGAAAAAGGGAAATAAAAAATATATATAATTAGGGTTTTGAGAATTGGGAGATAGAAAAAAAATCGAGAATAAGAAAAACAGAGGAAAGAAGAAAGGTCCCTTTCCCTTAACTCTGAGCTGATAATTTTTTTGGTTGATAGTCATCAAGTTTCCTCTTTCTATCTTCCTCCGATCCTTCTCAATTTTGTTTGTTTCCCGAGATTTCTCAATAAATTCTTAGCTCTTTTACTTTGTTTTTCATTTTCTTATAGAGCCATCTGAATGGCAGAAATGATGATAAGTAATCGAACTTGGAATTTGTACATTAAAATCAAAAATATATGGGAAGAAGAGGGTAAAGTTTCCACAACATGACAACAAAACAATTGTATTACACTATTGCAAAAAACAGTACATGTCCTGAAATCGATGGTATTGCAGCCAGCACAAGCATACTACAACCTAACCTGAAGACGACTTTGGACTAGAAGTATCGACAGAAAAACTAGTTGTAGAAGTTGAGGAATTATGGACAGCTCTAGTGTGGCTGATGCTTGGTTTTATGAACCAAGTTTTATACAGAAATTGTTTGTGAGGCCCCACATGGTTGCATATTAGCCTAATCTTTTGTCTCCCTCTCATCCATCTCAGCAAGATCTTCATGTGCCTCTTGCTTGTAAGTCCTCACAACCCAACCTCCTGAACTCATAAACACATTTCTACTCCATTATGTCGAGCACAGGCAAGTAAAGCATGAAAAAAAAAAAATAATGCATGGAATTCAAGATCCTAAAATTATGGAACAATAAAACTGCACTGCCCTTACTTCACTCTTGGGCTTAGCTTAATTAGATGTGGAAACAACAAATATAGATACACAATGAATACAGATTATAGTCTACTAAACAACTGACCTTGACTCGTTCCCAAGTATCACCAACGGTGAGGGGCCCATGCTCCTTGAGAATGTCAAAGATGACTCTGGTTATGGTCTGCGTTTGCTCTGGCGACGTTTTCAACCCGATTGGCTTCATTTTCAGCTTGGGTTTCGTTGAAAAGTACCGAATCATACTCCCAAACATCTTGTCTCCCTAAATTTATAGTAGTTGAGTAGATGAGGATGAACTGTGTTTTATTTCATTTAAAATAAACTATAACAAGTTTAGTAATTGAGAGAACAAAAAGGAAAACAGATCGAAAAAAGGCATACCTTCAACAAGAACTATGTTTGTTTTATATACTACCCTTTCGGCTTTTGCCCTTTATCATTTTGGGCTTTTATAAGTTCTAAATAGGTTGCTTTTATGTATTCAATTCCAACAGAACACAAACAATCCCAACTAAGTTCATCAATGACCTCCATCCAAAACTATTTTAAAGAAAACATAAATGCATACACGAATCATGACAATCTCCACCGAATATGATCATGAAACCCAAATCGACAAAAACCTCTGCAATTAGCAAATCGGTTGAAATTCTTCAATTACTATAAATATTAACAAGCATCCCAATTAGATTTTTTTTTTTTTAAACTAAAGTACAGACTTTTTGAGAAAACTAAGAAACAGAATGTCACAACTCACAACGAATTAAAAAGACCTGTTATTACCATCCAGAAAAACTACCAAATAAACTCTACATGCGTCACAACTCCCACCGGGTTCCTAGAACTAAAATCAAGCCAACACAGATGCAGTAAACAATTTACATACTGATGCTTTTTGTTTAGGCAATTAGAATTCTGCTAAGCAAAGATTTAAAAGAAATAGAAAATAACACAAAAGCTATAATATTAAACAGAGGGAAACAAACAATCCAAAAATAAAGAACAACATATAGTAGACGATAAACAAACAAAAATGAAGAACAAGACCGACATCTATAGGTTTGAAAGACGGAACGAAACAGTATTTCTAAAGTTGAAAACCAAAAACCATAAGAAAAACCCACTGAAATACAAGTAAAAAAAAAAAGCATGGAGCTGAAACTAAAAACGAGACTGATACCTGAAATGAGTCTCCAATGAAGCAGCGGATTTCAAAAATCACAAAAACCAGAAACGCCAGAGAAAACTTAGGGTTTCTCTCTCACGAAAGCTCTCTTCCAACTGTAGCGTGTGTTCTTTTGGCCTGTGGATACCCAGTGAGAGAGAATCACCGAAGAAATGGGGAGCTATGGATTGGATAGATATACATGAGAATTTAAATTTCGAATGCTGGGAAGGAAGCTGGCCTTTAATCGGAGGCAAGACGCTGGAAGGTGTGGGGGCAGCGGCAGCGGTTTGTTAGAAAGGACAATAAAGTAGGAAGAGAGAAAAGAAAACAAGAGAAAGAAGAAAAATAGTAGAAAAAAAGGGGAAATGAGGAGAGAATAAAGGGAGAACCGTGATGGGCGCTTGGTAAGGCGTAGCACTTCAGCAGAAAAATCAACCATATCAGCAAGGGGAAGATATGCCTCCAGTCCTTCACTTGCAATAAGGTGAACTGATTGTTTTGCATCCTCTGCAAGTAGAAATACATATAGATGTCCAACATTTCGTATATCAAAGAGAATCAATAGGAAGTAAAGTAAACCTAGCTTGGATAAGAGAGCCAACACCTCCTTCTCTTCCTGCATCAAGAGGATACAACCTATCAACATTGATTTGCGGACATGCTAAGAATACAGATACTTAAGACATTAGCATTGTTCATTAAGCCATTCCTTTTTCCGCCAGACTTTACAACAGCCTGTGGTAGTATAGTTACAAGTATATATTATGCATTGAAAGATGGCACAATCAAGAAAAGAAACAAAGCGGTGCCATTCATTTTTCTTTATAATTAATAAGACAATCCCTAAAGAAACAAACTACACTTACAGATATATACTGAATGACTTCTTCACTACCAACAATAGAAGCAGTTATGCGCTTTGCTGGCTCAACAGAATACTCAGCTCTAGCATTCCGGATTGCTCGAGTCTAGGACATAAATTATCAGAGGTTAGCGATTCCCTTACCTTGGGTTGAAGAGTATTTGGTGGCGAATGTAGAAGGAAAAAGAAGAGCTCTATAAACTCACCAGAGCTTGTAAATTTTCAAATCTTTTTACCAAATCAGTACTCCTGGGAAGAGAAGTTTGTGGCCAGGATAATATTATAAGAGCTTCTCTCCGATTGGGAAGTGCCTGAAGATAAATAAAATAAAAGTCTGCAGAAAACCTTAGGGGATGCCTAAAACAATAAAAGAAAAGAAAAAATATCATTTCTTGTATGAAGCACTATTCATGTATGCTGTAATGTGAACCCAAAATTCACTTAAGTACATGTGCATGTGCAAAGTCAGGTGTGCACATTAAATCTAGACTTGATAAGGTGCTCATCAATGGAAATTGTGTTCCAGCGGATTTTATCCAAACTTAATATTAACATGGATGATCAGATTCAAGAACAAGGTAAACTAAATGAGTTTAAATTATAAATATTATATTAACAAAAAACATGGTAAACACTACAAAGCCCACACCTGCCACAGTTCTTCAGTTACGAATGGCATGAATGGATGTAATAAAGTCGGCAGGATTAACAATATAATAGCCATGGACGAATGGAAAGACGGGAGACAAGAGACCGAAAAAAAAATCCATTTTTTTAAAAAGAAAGTGGAGATGAATGAGATGGAATGAGCCAATGTTTTGAAAAATTCCAATACCATAAGCGGTTTCAACTTCTATTTATTATAGATTTGCACCTGCAAAAGAGATAGAAAGGAATCCATGAATGTGTACTTCTTGCTGCTAAAGGGCAAGAAAGATACTAATTAAAGACAGTCATTTGTGGACAGGAAGAGTACTACATATTCCAAGGACAGATCTATTATTTAATTAAAGTCATTCATGTGTGCCGATTTCCTGAAGGTTGACTTAACAATTGGGATACCGATTTCACAGTAATTATAATCAAGCCAATCAGAGATTTTTCTTTTGCAGGACATCAGACTAGAAAGCAGTTTCTTATACACGAGACCAGTAGGCTATCTGGACTGTCATATTAGAAAGAAAGCCACCCGAAAAAGTTTAAAGCATTATCTTAAGTGAGATAAAAGGGAAAGGAAAGAAGAGACTTTAATTTGGTCAGACCAAAGACTGACTGCAAACACACAGCTAACACACCACACTCCAAAAAAGAGATGAAAAAAGCAAAAGACAAATGTTGAATCAAAGATTCATACCTGAAATCAGTCTCCAATGAAGCAGGGGTTACAAAAATCGCAACAAAGAAACGGCAGAGAAATGAACCCACCGAAATAGAAGTAAAAAAAACATTGATCTGAAACCAAAATAGAAAAGAAAAGGCAAAGACAGAGGAAGACGAAGTTCAAGATTCATACCTCAAAATCAGTCCCCTATGAAGCAGTGGATTTCAAAAACCACAAAAAACAGAGTAGCGTGTGTGTTTTTTTTGGCCTTCGGTTACCCAAAGCGAAAAAAATGAGAGGAAAGAAATTGAAAAGATAAGGAGAGAGAAAATGGGTAAAGAAATGGGAGGAGATTTGGATTGAAGAGATATATTTGATGATTTGTTATGAGGAAGAAAAAGAAAACAAAGAAGGGAGACCGAGAGAGAGAGAGAAAAGGATAACAAATGTGCATAGATTGGAGAGATATTTAATAAACGGTCACTTAGTAAATCAGTTTTGGGCCATTTTAACGGTCACTTAGTATTTTATTTGAATTATTAAATTGTTATTTTTATTTAATTTTATTATTTTTTATTTAATGAAAAAGCTATGAATGGAAGAGAGAGAAATTTCAACGATGGAGAAGGGAGGGGATTTGAAAAGGCTGAAAAGAATTAAAACCTTCTTTAAATTACAAAGAAGGTAAAGAGCCATTAGAAAAAAAAGAGGGGAATCGGGATATCCCTAGAATAGGATATACCAGAACCGGGATACTAGTGAACCGGGATGGGATATCCCTAGGCGGAATAAGCATGACAGGTTGCCCGGTCCAGACAAGAAAAATTACCTGAACCGGCCACTAAAACACATAAACCGGTACCAAGAAATTCCGAACCGCAATAAGAAACGCCAGAATAACCACGGAATAGCTTATTCCAACCACGAATAGCTTATTCCATTCACGGAATAGCTTATTCCGATTAGGAATATCACAGGGATAGAGCAGGAACAGAATAAGAAAGAAAATTATCTAAATTCGGAATATCAATTTTGGTATCTAACCACTAACATCTATCGTTTCTAATGAGGAACGAAACAGTGATTCTCTAAAGGTGAAAACCAAAAACCATGACAAAGACACTCTGAAAATAGAAGTAAAAAGAAGCATGTATCTGAAACTAAAACAGGAATGTAAACAGCGACAGCAGGATTAACAATAAAATAGCCATGGACGAATGAGCCAATGTTTTCAAAAAATCCAATACCATAAGCGGTTTCAACTTCTATTTATTATAGATTTGCACCTGCAAAAGAGATAGAAAGGAATCCATGAATGTGTACTTCTTGCTGCTACAGGGCAAGAAAGATACCAATTAAAGACAGTCATTTGTGGACAGGAAGAGTACTACATATTCCAAGGACAGATCAATCTCATTCAAGGATTTACAAGCACATACATCAGACCGATCAATTAAACTAATTATTGTACAGTTTCTCAGGGAATTATTTAATTAAAGTCATTCATGTGTGCCGATTTCCTGATGGTTGACTTAACAATTGGGATACTGGTTTCACAGTACTTATAATCCAGCCAATCAGAGATTTTTCTTTTGCAGGACACCAGACTAGAAAGCAGTTTTTTATACACGAGTCCAGTAGGCTATCTGGACTGTCATATTAGAAAGAAAGCCAGCTGAAAAAGTTTAAAGCATTATCTTAAGTGAGATAAAAGGGAAGGGAAAGAAGAGACTCAAAGACTGCAAACATGAACCAACAACACCCCAAACCCACACAGCTAAACACACCACACTCCAAAAAAGAGATGAAAAAAGCAAAAGACAAATGTTGAAGCAAAGATTCATACCTGAAATCAGTCTCCAATGAAGCAGGGGTTACAAAAATCGCAACAAAGAAACGGCAGAGAAATGAACCCACTGAAATAGAAGTAAAAAAAACATTGATCTGAAACCAAAATAGAAATGAAAAGGCAAAGAAAGACAAAGACAAAGTTTAAGATTCATACCAAGTGCAAGATTCATACCTCAAAATCAGTCCCCGATGAAGCAGTGGATTTCAAAAACCACAAAAAACAGTGTAGCGTGTGTGTTTCTTTTGGCCTTTGGTTACCCAAAGCTAAAAAAATGAGAGGAAAGAAATTGAAAAGATACCGAGAGAGAGAATCGGTAAAGAAATGGGAGGAGATTTGGATTAAAGAGATATATTTGATGATTTGTTATGAAAACAGAAGAAATGAGGAAGAAAAGGAAAACAAAAGAGGGAGACCGATAGAGAGAGAAAGAAACGAATAATAAATGTGCATAGATTGAAGAGATATTTAATAAACGGTCACTTAGTAAATCAGTTTTGGGCCATTTTAACGGTCACTTAGTATTTTATTTGAATTATTAAATTGTTATTATTATTTAATTTTATTATTTTTTATTTAATTTTTTATTTAATGAAAAAGCTATGAATGGAACGATGGAGAAGGGAGGGGATTTGAAAAGGCTGAAGAATAATTAAAACCTTCTTTAAATTACAAAGAAGGTAAAGAGCCATTAGAAAAAAAAGAGGGGAATCGGGATATCCCTATAATAGGATATACCTGAACCGGAATACTCCTATACGGGATAACAGTGAACCGGGATATCCCTGGAATGGGATATCCCCGGGCGGGATAAGCATGACAGGTTGCCCGGTCCAGACCAAAAAAAGTACCTGAACCGGCCACTAAAACACATAAACCGGTACCAAAAATTCTAAACCGGAATAAGAAACGCCAGGATAACCAGGGAACAGCTTATTCCGAGTCGGAATATGAGCTTATTCCGAGTCGGAATATCACAGGGATAGAGCAGGAACAGAATAAGAAAGAAAATTATCTACAGCATGACAATTAAAATTCTGCACAGAATAGAAAATTTTCGAAATAAATAACCGTTTAAGTCTCCTATTTGATGAACAGAATTTGCCGACCAACAGGTGTATGAGTAATAAATTAAAAAAAAAAAAAAACAAAAGAAACAACGAATAGAAACAGTGATTTCTAAACCTGAAAACCAAAAACCACAAAATAAACCAAGAAATAGAAGTACAAAATCGTAGTTTTTAAATTAAAAACAGAGAACGGAAAAGACAATGTTGAAGCAAAGATTCATACCTTATGAAGGGATTCCAAAAATCCCAAAAACAGAAATGGCAGTGTCCTTGCATTCCTTTGGGTGTCGGTTACAAAAAAGCTAAAAAACATAAGAGGAAAAATTTGAAATGAGACGGGCAGAATAAAGGAGAGAGTAACGGGAAAAGCAATGTTAGAAAAAAAAGGAAAATGAGATTGAGAATAAACTACGAAAAAAATGCCCATTATCACAAGACATAGTAGCTGAGCAGAAACCCCAAAACCATGCCCATTCTCCAAGCCCAAAAAACCAGGACCACTATCCCGAGTAGCAAAAAACCAATGGCCCAGTAGGACCAGCACAAAAAGAACACGAACCAATTCTCTATCCAAAATTTGTTGAGACCTATATATTGAAAACAAGGTAATTAAATTCCTGATCACATACCCATAAATTTTCATTTAGAAGGATTGACCATCTCAGAAATATGCAAAAGGAAATGAAGACATAGCAGGATATAACAAACCTGGTTGCCGTAACTGATACCCACGTTTGCCCAAGCACGCACCTAGTTTGGCTTCAAATCTAGTGCCTAAAGATCCAGACATAGACAAAAAGACTAAATTCAATAGTGCTGAAAATATGGCCACCACAGGCAAAGGGAAGTTCATCATCAAATAATTTTAAACGGACAATCTCAGTAACAGAGGCTAAACAAATCAAACTGCACATGCAAGATCTGAATGCATTAAAAAAGGCATTTTGAAAGAGCTGATCAAGGGTATATGTAAATTGAGGAAGTGCATAATCAAATCATCTAAATTAACTAATAGCTTCAACAAATCAAATAACTAATTACATGGAGCTTAACAGAAGAGCTAGTTTGTCTTCTAAGGTCCAACTAGGTGCAACATGTTATTTGGAGAATCTTTTTAGCAGCCTAGGGTTACAAAGATGGAGCAAGTAAATAATTCAACCCTACAAGAGGGCTGTATAACACTCCAATGCATCACTTTACCATTGAAAGATAAGAAAGAAGAGAAATAGAGGAAAAGATGATGCAACCCATATGAATTTGGCACACAGAAGATTGACATGTTGGGTTATCACATGTTTTGCATTTCTTTATGCCATCCTTTCAATTGATTAAGCACAAGCCAAGTCCTAGGCACACTTTTTTGTATAGAAGAGAAAAAGCCCCCTTGATTCAAGAAGCACAAATTTACATATTCACCTTAATTTACTCAAAAAAGTGCTCTTTTTACATCTTGCACCTCAAATGGTTCAGGTAGTTACAGCACCCTTGCCAACATTGTCAACACCTTCATAATTCATTTTTTTTATTGTGGCCTAACATGCAAAATAGTGAGCAACACACCATACAAATTGATCCTTAGTAAAATCCTAATACCCATATATTTTGAATTTCACACAGTACAGGTACTCCAACTTAGTAAAGAGAACCCTAAAATTTTAGGATAGGGAAAATAAATTTTTAATTATAAAAAAAAGTAATCATGAAATTAACATATCAGGCGGTATACAGATAGGCCACCACTATTCAAGGGGGAATCATGTAGAGGCTACCTGTTGATAAGCTAATATTGCATCGGCACTCTGCACACTGTTGGCTTGTGTTGCACCAAGCTTGTTCCAAAGAGAATAATCATTAGGTTTAAGTTTCAAAGCAGTTATGAAAGATGCAATGGCCTTATCATATTCTCTCGACAAATTATACAGAACACCAAGGACAATGTGTACATCAGCATCCTCAGGAGACATCTGAGCAGCTTCATTGAATAATCTAGCAACCTGTATGGCAGAAAACACTTCGATTAACACCAGAATATAACAATAACATTTCCAAAACAGTTTTGACATGGTTCAAGAAAAAATAGAAGCGATGATAAGTGAAATGTAATGCACTACTAGTTCATGTGACAACAAACGATAATAGGTTAGATCCAGAACATTAGCAGCCAGGCAAAGACTGCAGCCTTAGATCTGGTACTCTGACTGAAGCCTCAGGCCACTAAGATAAACGAAATACCAATCATATTGCAAACTTCAATGTTTAAACGAAAAATAGCTCCTTCTATCCCTTTCCAGTAGAAGTTTTCATATATAAGAAATGAACATTGCATGGTACACCAACATGGCCATATCAAGCCAGCAAATAAAACACAAAATGTAGCGGTACAAGAAAATAGATCCTTTGTGTTCAAAAGGTTTTCTTGCTTGCTTAATCAATAGGCTGTTCTGTTTCCTGAAATATGATGGTATTCACAGGGCATTAGACAAGATTAAAAATGATCTAGATTTAGGTGGAATAGAAAGGTAAATGGTCAACCTTGCCAGGCAAAGAATCATAACCAAAGATGCTGAACAGATGGCTGAACTAGACCAGCAGTCACATGTCTTAATAGAAATTCTTGTAGTATTAAAGAACACAAAAACAATGCCTTTTGGTGTAAGAATACACATGAACTATCCAACTCTGACAAACTAGAGCAAAGTGGATTACCTGCTGGTCATCATCATTTTCAGCATGGGTTATTCCTAGCAATCTCCAACCTTCAGCATTCTCAGGATTTTTCATAACTTCAGCCTCTAGGGCAAGCACTGCTTCACTCAAAAGTCCTTTCCTGAATAGCTCTTGACCTTCTTTTAAAGGATTTTGATGACCAACATATGGATTCATATCAGAAAATACACAGACACCCCTTGAAGCGTCCGACCGCTGAGGAACCTACAAGTTTTCACAACCAAAACATTCATGTAGAATTAAGAGAGGTTATAAAGTGAGCTTCTTCAAGGCTACCAGACTTACTCATCATATGAATTTGCCCAGTTATCAGACGAACTATCTCCCAAAGCCCCCTCACCAACTTGAGGACCAAATTCTTCTGCCCAGTCATCAACATGCAACTTTGAGAATTCATTGACCCATTGATCATCGACAGACTCTTGTTGCAATCTTTCAGCACCAAATTCATTGGCCCAATGGTCAGGTCCACGGAAAAGCTATTAACCATCAGGTCAAGAACATTTAATGAAATGAAGAAAATGCGCTCCTTTTCAACTAAAGAATTTTATTGGCTACTGCTGGTAGAGAAAGACAGTTTAAGACGAAATTGAATCAAAGACATATGCAAACCTATCTGTCAGAAAACAAAAGTTGCAAAGTCCTGTTCAAAACAAATAATTACCACAGGATATATATAAGAACATCATACTAGTAACTAAACCAAGTACATATAAGATTTACAGGTTTAGTTGATTTAAAAGTTCAACTGAAGATGTAATAATACAGAATCATTAGTCATACACACTTTATTTGCTAAATTATAGTAGATATATAGATAATAGCACTAACCAAACCATCATTATCATTTGGGACATTCTCAAATCATCAAAACTAGTTTCAACCACCTAGGGTTGGTGAATGAGATTACTACCTAAGGTCAGTGATGTTAGTTAGGCAAGGCAGAAGAAAAAAAAAAGGAGGAAACTGCTAAACGGAATTTATGACTGATTATCAGGACATATTAATCTATAAGCTTCTTTAGCTTCCACAAGATCTCTACTTGCCTCATCATGAGCAAATTCATCAGCCCAAGAAGCACTTCCATTGTACTGTTGCTGATATTCTGCTGCCCAGTTCTCTGATTTTGACGTATGAATCTTGAACTTGGTATGAATCTTGAACTCCAAATCAGTCCCCTATGAAGCAGTGGTTTTCAAAAACCACAAAAAACAGTGTAGCGTGTGTGTTTTTTTTTGGCCTTTGGTTACCCAAAGCTAAAAAAATGAGAGGAAAGAAATTGAAAAGAGACTGAGAGAGAAAAAGAAATGAGGAAGAAATGAAAACAGAAATGGGAGGAGATTTGGATTGAAGAGATATAGTTGATGATTTGTTATGAAAACAGAAGAAATGAGGAAGAAAAAGAAAACAAAGAAGGGAGACCGAGAGAGAGAGAAAGAAACGGATAATAAATGTGCATAGATTGAAGAGATATTTGATAAACGGTCACTTAGTAAATCAGTTTTGGGCCATTTTAACGGTCACTTGGTATTTTATTTGAATTATTAAATTGTTATTTTTATTTAATTTTATTATTTTTTATTTAATTTTTTTTATTTAATGAAAAAGCTATGAATGGAAGAGAGAGAAATTTCCAACGATGGAGAAGAGAGGGGATTTGAAAAAGCTGAAGAATAATTAATACCTTCTTTAAATTACCTTTTTTTGTTTTTTGGGAAATTAAAGACAGAAGATAAAGAGACGTTAGGAAAAACATGGGGGGAATCGGGATATTCCTGGAATGGGATATACCCGAACCGGGATATACCAATATGGGATAACAACGAACCGGGATATCCCCGGAATGGGATATCCCTCTCGGAATAAGCATGACAGGTTACCCGGTCCATTCGAGGAAAAATATCTGAACCGGCCACTAAAACCCATAAACCGATACCTAAAAATTCTGAACCGGAATAAGAAATGCCAGGATATCGGCGGAATTGCTTATTCCGAGTCGGAATATGACAGTGATAGAGCCGGAACAGAATAAGAAAGAAAATTATCTACAGCATGACAATTAAAATTCTGCAGAGAGTAGAAAATTTTCGAAATAAATAACGTTTAAGCCTCCTGTTTGGCTTCCGGGAGAATGCAGAATGAACAGAATTTGCCGACCAACAGGTGTATGAGTAATAAATTAAAAAAACAAAAGAAACAACGAATAGAAACAGTGATTTCTAAACCTGAAAACCAAAAACCATAAAATAAACCAAGAAATAGAAGTACAAAAGCATAGTTCTTAAATTAAAAACAGAGAACGGAAAAGACAATGTTGAAGCAAAGATTCATACCTTATGAAGCAAGGGATTCCAAAAGTCCCAAAAACAGAAACGGCAGTGTCTTTGCATTCCTTTGGGCGTCGGTTACAAAAAAGCTAAAAAACATAAGAGGAAAAATTTGAAATGAGACGGGCAGAATAAAGGAGAGAGTAAAGGGAAAAGCAATGCTAGAAAAAAATTAAAATGAGATAAGAATAAACTACGAAAAAAATGCCCATTATCACAAGACACAGTAACTGAGCAGAAACCCCAAAACCATGCCCATTCTCCCAGCCCAAAAAACCAGGACCACTATCCCGAGTAGCAAAAAACCAATGGCCCAGTAGGGCCAGAACAAAAAGAACACGAACCCGATCCAAAAACCACGAAACCGTCCCATCTAAACAAACCACCCCGAAACAGGAATGAAAAGGCAAAAAAACACATTGTAGTCGATAAACTGACTAAAGAACACCGATACAAACATCAATAGATTTGAAAGGACGAACCACCTATGGCACATCAAACTGACTATTTTAAGATTGTCACGTACCACCTATGGCACACAGATGGAAAACAAAAGTCTCTAATTGATCGTATTACGATAAATATTCAACATCCAACAACATAGACCACAAAGAGACCAATTGTTCCAGTGGGAGCAAAATGAAAAGAAAGCAAAACAAAGCAGAATACCGCAAGCAAAAATCATCTTCAAGCATCATTAAAAATTAGGACAACATGAACCTTTCAAATGTGACCAAACTACCTTCCTGCTACAGCACTCTTTCAGCAAAGTTCTTGCAATACTAAAATGCAAAAGCAATGACTCAATTAAGTTTTATGAACCCTCAAAAACAGTCCAGTTTAGAAATCAGATCTGGGCTTAGGCAAATTAGATTTTAATTGCTAAATAAGCAAAGAGCCCCAAAATATAGAGATGCAAAATGCTTTATCCTACAAGAGCACTCACTAATAATGAGCTTAAATCCCTCTCTTATAACAAATGAAACTAAACCGTATAAAAATGCCCCTATAGAAAAATGAGCCTAAGTCAAAATTAAAGTGCAAAAGTGAGACGCATAAAAGCAAAATAATTAAAAGAAAACGGATTGTACTTGCAACAACAAAATACACACAAACACAAAGGTCATATGCATTGGAGCCTCTGGTAGTGTAAATAAAATCATAAATTCATAAAATTTCAGGCAAAATATGGAGATATCATAATTGGAGGGATATCCATTCATCAATTTTATTAGGCATAACACACAATTTTATTACCATAACAAATTGTACAAAAGAAAAAAAAATCAAAGTCATTCACCATTATGGAGCCCCAAAACCGAGCCAGGTTTCACTGTGTCGATGGGGTTGGAGGTTTCCATGTGGTAGTCAGGAAAACCATCTACCATGATCTCACAGATATTATCAATCTCCTTACTCCGACATGGTTGCTTAGGACTCAAGGCAGAGGAGTAGCAATGAAGGCTAGTTCCTTTTTCTGATTCAGCCTGAGACATTTTGACAGTCCCTCATATCATGTAATTTTGAAGGAGGATGCCAGACGAGTGAATAAGAACATTAAAATTGAAAAGAAAAGATATTGGGATAAGAACATTACCGTGCAATACGATGAAGGGAATAGCGTGTCTATTTCGGATAAGAATCAATGCAATAGAGAAAATGAATAATAAAGTAGTTGACTGCAAAAGAGAGGCCATTGCTGGTGAAATCTTGCAGAACCAGAGTTTCTTTCTTTCCCAAAGCATCCAACAAGAACAACCACACCGACATCCATAGATTTGAAAAGACGAGCCGAAACAATATTTCATAGGGCTGAAAACCCAAAATCTATGGATGAAGCAAGTGATTTCAATATCACAAAAAAAAAAAAAAAACAGAAACGATTATATGTTTTTACTTATAAAATGGATAAGACAAAAAATGTATACACTGAATACTAAGAGGCTAAAATAATTCATACCATCATTTATCATCAATAATAACATTTGAAGAAAAGAACAATTAAGGCCATATTTCTTTTGTACCAATAAAATATTTTTTACTAGAAAGTCATTTATCTCTTCACTAAAAAAGGGAGAAAAAAAGAAAAATGAAGATACCAAAAAGGTGCTAAGTACATGTGTCAGAAAGATGAAATGAAGCAGGAAAAGGGTCGTTGTAAAGAGCAGAAATGTATCACATTACAGAAGAGAAGATGCATAACACGTTTGAGAAAGGACAGACAAATTGAGAAGGTTGGTCGGTATTAAAAATGGACAAAGTGTTTGGCTAATAAAATAAAAAGGCTTATTGTAAAATCTTTACCAGAAGTGTTAGCTTTAAAGCTTTCGGCCAATGGAAGCAAAATTCAAAGCTAATTAAAATTTTCTTCAGTGCAACAGTGAGTACTGATATTTCTTTGTTACGAAAGAAATAAAATAATAAGGATTTTTCATTAAGGCAGCAATAAACAGCAAACATCACATACATCAACTCCAAAACATCATACCAAACAATCCCCTAGCTGCTAATCCACACACCCTCCACAGCTTCAATACAGTTACATACAATATCTTTACCTGATTCAAACCACCTAATCAAGCTTTGTTGCATACAATATCTCTACCTGATTCAGCTCACCTAATCAAGCTTTGTACATTAGGTCTCTAATTTTAGTTGCGGACATATTCCTGATTTTGCTAATGCCAACAACATTTTCATTTGTTCAATTTGGAATGGATCTTCCAAAGTTTCAGCTAGCATTCCTGAAAGCTACTTTAATCTATCAATGAGTGGCCTTCACCAGTTTTCATCATCAAAATTATCTAAAATTTTAAACGTGGTCCACTTTAACTTCTCTTGGAAGTGATAACCTCTTTCCATGAGTGTTCTTGCGTACAAGACATGTTATTATCATCCAGAAAAACTACCAAATAAACTCTACATGCGTCACAACTCCCACCGGGTTCAACTAAAATCAAGCCAACACAGATGCAGTAAACAATTTACATACTGATGATTTTTGTTTAGGCAATTAGTATTCTGCTAAGCAAAGATTTAAAAGAAATAGAAAATAACACAAAAGCTATAATATTAAACAGAGGGAAACAAACAATCCAAAAATAAAGAACAACGTATAGTAGACGATAAACAAACAAAAATGAAGAACAAGACCGACATCTATAGATCTGAAAGACGGAACGAAACAGTATTTCTAAAGCTGAAAACCAAAAACCCTAAGAAAAACCCACTGAAATACAAGTAAAAAAGCATGGAGCTGAAACTAAAAAAGAGATTGATACCTGAAATGAGTCTCCGTTGAAGCAGCGAATTTCAAAAATAACAAAAACCAGATACGCTAGAGAAAACTTAGGGTTTCTCTTTCACGAAAACTCTCTTCCTACTCTAGCGTGTGTTTTTTTGGCCTGTGGATACCCAAAGCTAAAAAAGAATGACAGGAAAACGTTGAAAAGAGACCGAGAGTGAGAGAGAACCGCCGAAAAAATGGGGAGCAATGGATTGGATAGATATATTTGAGGATTTAAATTTCGAATGATGGGAAGGAAGCTGGCCAGATCGGAGGTAAGACGCTGGTAAGTGTGTGGAGGCAGCGGCAGCGGTTTGTTAGAAAGGACAATAAAGGAGGGAGAGAGAAAAAGAAGAAAAATAGTAGAAAAAAGGGGATATTCTTGGAATGGGATATACCTTCATCGGGGTATCCTTCAGTATGATATCCCCAGGCCGAGATATCCCAAGAATGGGATATCCCTGTTAGAAATAAATACGACAGGTGTCCCGGTTCAAACACGTAAAAAATCTGAACCGGGTGCCAAAACAACTGAACCGGGCACACAAATTTATATTAAATATAATTTTTATATAAAATTTTCACCCGATGCAAAAAGGCAAGAAACTAGGGTTAGTGATTATATTTATAGATGAATGATGAATTAAAGATGAGCTGATTGTTTGTTTTGAGTTCTCGCTTGACCTGTTTGCCTCAGGCATCTTCCCTTATGGCTTCGGAGAAAGAAGCTGTCCTTGCTGCTGCTCCCTCTGATTCTCCTACCATGTCAGCCCGGCCCTATGTTTCTCCTTCTCCTTCTATTCATCAATTTCTTCTTTTAGAAAAACAGAATTCTTGTTTTTAGAATAATTTTCGACAGTAAATGTTCCTTCCCTTTTCACTTCGATGTGAATTACCGGGATCATTCCTTCTCATTTACTTATTGCTTTTTTTTTTCAGATTTGACAAAATCATAAACAAGGAAATCCCAGCTACCGTGGTGTATGAAAATGATAAGGTGCTGATCTTTTTTCTTTTTCTTTTTACGTCTGATTTTAAATTCTGCAGATTCAGTCCCTGCTTATTTGTACGCTGGAAGGATCTTTTAGAAATTCTTAATTCTTACAACAGGTGATGATCATTTTATATATATTTTTTCTATTTGTTTCATTAAACAAATTTCCCTCCACCAAAATCTGGCCGCGACCTGGAACTTGGTCTGGCTTTTAACAATTCAAAAGGCACTACTTTTGAACTTGGTCTACTTTCGGTTAGGAGCTAATAAATCTTGTTGGAAATTTGAAGAAATGGTTGTAAATAAAAAAAAATGGCTGCTGTTTGGTTGTGGTGTGAGTTTAAGTTATTTCTTGAATCATTGGTTGTACTCTGATGCTGGTAAGTGTGATGAAATCTGAGGGAAAAGTCTTGATGATTGTTAGTTGTTGAGTGAACTATGTGGCATGCAAACTCCATGCATGCTGTCCGAATATGACTTTTTGCAATGAAATTAAGATAACCTGCTGCTGGAATTGATTAAATATTAAGGTCTTAAGCTGCAATTAGAAGATGTCATAGTTATAATTAAGATGTCCTACTGCTGTATCGTGATTAAAATGTAAGTATTCATGTGAGTATTTATGTTGTCTTCAAACATTATCTGAAGTGGATTAATTGTTGTAATTTAAACGGTCTTAATAATGAAATTGTGATATCTTAAAACGACAAATTGAGAGGAGTTATAGCTGTAATTTATAGTGCTTGGGTGCCGTGGTTAAAATTTATAACTCTGGGATTGATATTGATGATGTGCTGTTAATGAATAAATCGAGTTTTATTTGCCAAATGACATGTTATTTTAGAAATACAAATTGAGTGCTGCTAATGGTGAGTTTCTTTAAACTCCTTTATTATTTCCATGCTTGAAATTCTTATCAATTTTACATGGATGATTCGGTGATAGTTAAATAGGGAAAAAAAATTGTTAATAGGGAAAAAAAATTGTTCTTTACAAATTTCATGGTTGCTACTGTTTTGTACTGGTTAAACTCGTTTATTTCAGATTTAGTTGTTGTCCAATTAGTGCAAAAATTTCCTGTTGCTCAAGCAAAGTAGATGCTGCTGCTGCTCGTTTTTATACTTCTAAAGCCCTATTTAAGTACTGCAATTTGAAGTGTTTAGTTGCTGGAAATTGAGATGTTTTATTGCTGTAATTGAGGTGTATAAATGTTGTTAATTGAGATCTTAAAGTGCTGCAAATTGAAGTGTTAAAGTGTTGCAAAATGAAGTATTTAAATGCTGTGAATTGAAGTGTTAAAATGCTGCAAATTGAAGTGTTTAAATGTTGTAAATTGAAGTGTTTTAAGTACTGCAAATTGAATTGTTTAGTTGCTGGAAATTGAGATGTTTATCGCTGTAATTGAGGTGTATAAATGTCGTTAATTGGGATGTTAAACTGTTGTAAGCTGAGGTGTTTAAATGCTGTAAATTGAAGTGTTTAATTGCTGTAAATTGAGGTGCTCAAATTATGTAAATTGAAGTGTTTAAGTGCTGCAAATTGTGGTTTACAAATGAGTCTAAAATTAATTATTGCACTGCATTTTTGGTGATTAAATTCAGTCAAAAATAAGTTAGAAAACAAAATTGCACTTGATGTTATTTTTAAAACATGTTTTGTTTTCATTGTAAGCTGTCCGAATATTCGTTTACACTGCCTAAATGATCATGAACATGAGTTGTATTATTGATATAAAATAAGTCATTGTAATGATGCAATTTAAGTTGCTTGAATGTTATAAATGTAGGTTGGCTAAATATGCAATTGGTATATTTGCGATGTTGTGGACGTGGTTTGAGTTGCTAGGAAATGATATGACCATAAATTAAATAGAATGATATGAATTTTTGTAAGGATGATGGTTGAGAAGCTTGGAGTGAAGCCAAGGGGGGTTTGGCATGGGGCCCAGCCCCCCTAAAAGGTAAAATTTCTATTTAAGCTCTTAAAATTTTTTAAAATTTTTAAATTAATAAAGGTAAAATTACAGTTTGGCCCCCTTAAAATTATAAAATTTTGATTTAATTTTTTAAAAATTAGAAAGATATAAACTATAAAAAAATTAAAATTTCATCCGGCCCCCTCTAACAAATTGTCCTGGCTTCGCCTCTTACGCTTGATGGTATTGCTTGTGTTATTAGATCTAAATGGTGTCCATTGGTGCCAATTAAGGTAAGGTATGCTTCATTCCATCCATTCCTTCTTTCTTTTTTGTTTTCATTAAAACATACTGCAAATTGAAGTGTTAAACTAATGGCTTTGTGTCACAGAGAGATTTGGCGTATGTTAGCCTTTAGTTTGGCTCTTGGATTGGGCTAATGTTAGCTTAGGTGTGGGTTTTGGCTTGGGCTTGGGTAATTTGTCTTTGTTTTTGTATCTTATATATCATGCTCATATTTGGGCTTATTTGGGCTTATGTTATGCTTAGAAGTGCATCTTGGTTTGGACTCATATTCGGCTTAGGTTTGTGCTTATGTTTTGGTTTCAGTTTCGGCTTTTATAATGCTTAGATTTGGGCTTATATTATGCTTACATGTTCTTTATTTTTGTATTGGTTGTTTGCCTCTATTTAAGGTTATTGGTATAGTGTTATCAGTCTTTTTTTTTTTATGTAATTTCTGCTTAGCAGATTCTTTATGAGGTTACGGTTTTGGGCTTGTGGCTTGCGACTCTTTGGGCTTTCACATGTATTTTATACTATTTTTAAAATTCTCTAGTATTTTTATATATTTTTTTATTTTTTAATATTTTTTTATATTTTTGGCAGGCAACAAAGAAGAAAAGTTAACAGTCATAGAAAGCTTAAAGCTCATGTACCAAATCTAACCAACAGTAAAAGACGTCAATCCAACTAGTAGTCAATAAATGACCTGTTTATTCCCGAACGTTCCTTTCTCTTTTATTAGCTACTCTTTACTTTTCATCTCTGTTTCTTTTAGATGTATACTTCTTTTTACTAATATTTTCAGTGGGTTTTCGTCAGGTTTTCGGTTTAGGCTTCCATGCTCTTTTCTTCTTCATATCTGGAAAATATTGCCATCTAATTCAGAAATACTTCTGGGTAAGTCTTTTTTTGTCAATTTTCTACCTTAACTATTGATTAAATCATTCATCTTAACTGAATCGGTTTCCAAATTGGGGGTTTTTTTTTTTTTTTTGTATTGTAAGCAATTGAGTGAATTGGGATTATAAATCCATAAATGGATTTTGGATTTCTTTTGTCATTGTTGTTTCAGAAAGTGATTTGTTTGTAGTTTATGCTTTTGGTTGGTTTAAAATAGTTAAACTATTTTCTGTTTTGTCGTCAATCTAATTTTATTTGGACATCATGCTTTGGATTTTTCTGTTTTGTCGTAAAGAATTTTCTATCCGGCACAGATTTTTAACTGTCCTGCTGTAGTTAATTTTCTCTCTTATTCTGCTCCGGCTTTATCCCTGTCATATACCGATCTCGGAATAAGTTATTTCCAGGATATCCTGCATTTTCTTATTCCAGTTCACAATTTTTAGCTTCCGGTTTAAGTGTTTTAGTGGCCGGTTCAGATTTTTTTCTTGTCTGGACCGGGCTAACTATCATACTTAATCCTCTAAGGGATATCCCAATCCAGTGATATCCCGGTTCAGTGGTATCCCATACAGGTATATCCCAGCTTGGGTATATCCCGTTCTCCAAATAGCTCGGTTCGGCTTTTTATGTTTTTTGATTATCATTCTTTGGCCTTTTTTCTGTTTTGTCGTAAAGAATCGTAATGAAAAAGTAGATTTGTAACACACAATATATTCTAAGTAGTGTTTTCTTGCTCCCTCCAAAAATATAATGCATTCAAATATGGAGAATTTTATATTTCTAATAGTGCCTGAATAACTTCTTCATTAGTTGCTTTTTTTTTTTTTTTTTGTCTGGATAATATTTAGATAGAAGAATACTTTGTTCCGAACTTTCTTATTGCCACCAATAGGATGACATTTATCGGAAATTAATTAACTATCCGTATATACTGGTCAGGTTTTTTTATATTTTTTATTTTTGAGTTCTATGTTTCCCTCAGTTGTATTTTTGTTGGTTTGCGTCACAGTTCTTACATTATATATTCTGCTTAGCTGAATGTTGTTGGGCTGGGGTTATTGGGCTTTCGTTTTTGTGTTTAATTCTGTGTACCGCATCGGTTTTGGGTTAATGGGATATTGGACTTAGAATAGTTGGCCCTTTTTTTTGCGTGTGGTGGGCTTTTATTTCGGCGTTCGTTTTTGATTTTGTGATTTTTAGATTCCCTTTCATCATCATTTATGGATCTTTACATGAGCATTGTCTTCGGCTTTCTCTCTTTTAATTTAATGTTTATGGTTTTTTACTTGTATTTTTTGGATTATGGTTTTGATGTTTAGAAATTGCTCTTTTGCTATGTGTTTGAAATTTATTGATGTGGCCTGTGACTTACTTTGTTGTTTTATGCTGTTTATTTTATGCTGTTTATTACTATTTTCTAAATAAGAGGACCTAAATTAAAAAAAAAAAAAAAATAGGTGTCTAAAAAAAATGACAGATACCTGAACAAATAATATATGAAAAGAAAACATGTTACTTTTAATTATTGTTTTTTAAATAAAGTTTACAATAACCGAAACGTTCTTTATGTAAACTCCTTTATATTAACTGATAAACCAGGTCGGATCCTATTTAACATTTATAAAATTATTTTTAGAAGTATTTTAATTAATTGTTTTGCAGCAATTTAAATAATACATATATTTCGCAATGTGAAAACATTATATTTTTTTAGGGAATAATAAAACACTACTTAGAATATATTGTGTATTTAAGGGCCCTTCGCTATTTAATTTTCTACTTTATTCTGTTCGAGGGATATCTCAGGGATATCCCATCTTACATTAAGCTATTCCGTGTGGACGAAAATAATTCATTTTAAGGCCACTTTTCTCTCCCAATCTTGGTATCAACCTAGGCACAAGCATTTCCACATTTACAAATCACAACAAGACCTTCAAGTCATCACCGCAACATCTTCAAATTCCAAAGAAAACCAATCCAAATAAGTACTGATTTTAATTTCAAACACAAATTCTATGTGGCTGAAGGCCTGCCTAGCTCTGTGTGTGTAAGAGAGAGAGAGAGAGCATATGAAGTGTACCGAAGAAGGTTCCATCTAATTTGAAGATAGAGATACACATGGCACTCCCCAGTTCAAGGTTGATTAGGGTATCGACATCAGACAAACTGGGTTTCTTAGGGACATCGGTGAGAATTGGATCGTCAATGAGTGCAGCCAGTGTTGAAAGTAACGCAAATCGGCAGCCCTCTGCATCTCCGTCGGCAGCCCTCTGCTGCTTCTTCGTCGGCAGCCTGCTGCTGCATCTCCGTCGGCAGCCTCCTTTTTTTGTTTGGCATATTTCTTTTAAATAACCAGAAGCTGGGAGTTAATTTCAAAATTCGAAGGGACAAAAATGGTACGCCGATGATCTCTCTCTCTTTCTCTCGTTTTACTTCATGTGCTGGTGCATTTTAATGTAAATTTTATTGAAAATAGTTTACTTAAAAATATTAAGTCAAGAACAAGATGCTGTTTTGTTTTGGTGAATTACTAAAGTGATTTTTGAACTTAGAATACTTTGTGGTTCCTCAATGAAGTAATCATACTGGTTTAATTTGGTATTTTCTTTATTGTTAAGTGTGCTTATTGATTGTCATTGCAATGTGATGATCTTGTTGATTATTGGCATTTCATGGAACTAAGATGTTGGCTTAAATTGTTTATTCATTAAAAACCACAGAATGTATGGTTCTGAAGTCTTATTGTCATATTTGGTCATAGGCTATGGTGTTAAAGGACTTTGATTAGTATGGTCCATGGAGTGGCTGCATATTGTTAAGTGTTATCTATGCAATGTGATGATCCTGTTGATTATTGGCATTTTATGTGTTCTCTAAATGGATTTAGATGTTGGCTTACATAGTTTGTTCATTAAAAACCACAGTACATATAGTTTTGAAGTCTTATTGTTTGGTCTTGTTATGGTGTTAAAGGCGTTTGATTAGTATGGTCCATGGAGTGACTGCATATTGTTAAGTGTGCTTATTGATTGTCCTTGCAAGGTGATGATCTTGTTGATTATTGGCATTTCATGTTGATTATTGGCATTTCATGTGTTCTCTAAATGGAATTAAGATGCTGGCTTAAATTGTTTATTCATTTAAACCCACAGAACGTATGGTTCTGCAGTCTTACTGTCACATTTGATATTCGAAAAACGATTAGCATTTAGCAGTTATTAGTTACTCATTGAAACCGTCGAAATTGTAGTCTTTTATGTAAAAGATGCTATTGCTTTGGGCCATGCATGTTAGAATCATTTTCTCTTGGGTCAACCAAGGTCTCTCATTAGAGAACAGAGGGATAGTAAAATCCCAATTTAATCTAGAAGTTTACTTAACTTGTGGGCCTCTATAGCACATTTATAATAAGTTTGTAATGCTACCCTATTTCACCATAACTTAGCTTTTAAGTTTATTTATGCATAATGATCCCTTTACTTCCTAAACAGTAGGCAATATGTCTTAGTCATAAATTCTTTTGAAAGATGATCAATAATTATGCTTATAAAATTATGTATGGAATAATACTAATGAAAGAAAGCGACTCCTTTGAATTAATTTCAATAATTGTTGTTGAAAATGACTTAAATTTAATTAATTTAATATTTTTTTTACATTTAATGCATTATTATTATTATAATTACTTAAATATTATTTTAATATTTTGGTTTGGGTGTTAATTACCTTATCTTCATTGCTTACAGGTGTAATTTTATCCTTAACAATGTTATAGAAAAAGTTTTGTTTTCGACTCGTGGAAGGGAAAAATACTTAGTATTTGCTACAGTTCGTTTTGTTCGCACCATTCTCACTCGTAATTTTGCTATTTATACCCTTTTATTCTTTTTTATTATTTAATTTGCTAAATTTAAATTGCACATAATATCATCCAATTTACAATCATATATTCCGTCCATTTTAATGGCTGCTTTTCCATTTTTTTTCTATTGATTACAAGTAAATTTAATGGCTTCGTTTGAAAAAGAATCAATATTTAATTATTCAAGCTTATAATTGAAAAAAGAAAGTATTATACAAACCCGTATGATACAATTATTAATGGTTAAGCTTCTTTTGATACTAAATATATTTATTCAATATATGATACATTTATTATTTGAATTTTGAGAGGGCGAATTTAAAGGGATTCTGACTCTTCAAAAATGAAAAATGTTCTATTTAAAAGATTTTTTATTTCACCCCTAATTTTTTTATTTCACCCCTAATTGTTTATGTGGTGGAGACACTATTTTCAATCGACAGTGGGTGAGACACTATTTTCACACTATTTCCAACAAAGTCTTCGCCAATCGACAGTGGGTGAGACATCGTTTATTTTTGTTTTTTTAGTTGTTTCAAGTTCGTTTGGTTTCTAATATGAGATTATTCTGGTTTTGGGTTATTGATTTTTTTTTTATTCTGACTCTGTTGGATGTTGTGGGATTTGAGTGAGGGAGCGTTTGGCTTGGTGCTACTTTTGATTGAAAGTTGTTGAATGAAATTGGGGGTTTATTATTCAATTCATAATCTTTTCATTTTTAAAGCTTTTTCCAAAAACAAACCTTGGTTCTTATCACGGGATTATTATGGTTTTGGGTTATTGAATTTATATTTTGGTTGATGTGTAGGATTTGGGTGAAGGTGGGTTTGGTTTGGTGTTGGTTTTGATCGAAAGGCGATGAATTGAATGTAAGTTTTCATAATCTGTTCAACTTCAATTCCATTTCCAGAAATCAAATTCTCCCCCTGCAAGTCCAGTACCGGTTTGCCTACAGCTGCATACTTTAAAATGCCTGTCGTCAGTGAATAACTTTTGTCGCAGATAAGCGGTTTGAAGAAATTCCCGTTAGGTATTGGAGTCTCCTTTTTTATGCACAAGGTTCATCCTACAAACGAACGATAATACTAAGAAAAGGGTATTCTCAACCATCACCACATATCCTTTCATAACTTTGAGAGGAAAACTACAACAAAGCATTTGTGTTACTAACCTGGCGCATCCCAACACAAGAATTTGCTATAGCAAGCAACCCAAGAACAGCCGTTATCCGCGTCGCACCAAACTCCCTCCTGACTTTGGCGTTAACTTATTCTTGGAGAAACCTAGAACTGAAATTGACATGCCCACTGACACTGAACAAATAAAGTCAATTACGGTCACAATAATGATTCACCTGAAGAAGACGACGACGAAGAAGATCATGTGAATATTGATCTTGCTTGGGAATCAGATGAGGTTGAAGCTATATCTTCACTTTTTCAGGGAAGAATTCCTCAAAAACCTGGAAAAGTAGGTAGAGAGAGGCCTCTTCCTCTCCCACTTCCTCACAAGCTACGGCCACCGGGATTTCCTATGCCAAAGAAACACATTAAGAAGGCTTCTCCTGGGGTAAACTCATCTTGTGCTTCTGTATCACAACAGTTATATAAGAATCCAAGCTTTCTTATTGGCTTATCTAAAGAGATTAAAGACCTGGCTTCCGATGATGATGTCTCTGCAGTCCTCAATAAATGGGCTCCCTTTTTGCGTAAGGGTTCCTTATCAATCACAATTCGGGAATTGGGTCTTATGGATCTTCCACAAAGAGCTCTGCAAAGGATTTTGACTTCAACTGTTGAAGTATTGGCTAGGAAGCGTGAATTAAAATTGCCTGTCAACTTGGAGAAGTTCACGAGCTCGACCAATCGTAGTCTGATTGAGGCAATGGTGAAAGGATTCGTTAAAGCTGGAAGCTTGAACCTTGCATGGAAGCTTCTTTCGGTTGTGAAGCAAAGTAAAAGAATGCTGGATCTAGGCATTTACGCAAAGTTAATATTGGAGCTTGGAAAGAACCCTGATAAACACATCCTTGTAGAGGAGTTACTGGGTGATCTCGGAGAAAGAGATGATTTGAATTTGACTCAGCAGGACTGTACAACGATCATGAAGTTTTGCATTAGGCATAGGAAGTTTGAGATTGTGGAGAGCTTGTTTTACTGGTTCAAGCAATCAGGGCGTGACCCCAGTGTGGTGATGTACACAACATTGCTTCATAGTCGTTATTCTGAGAACAAGTACATGGAAGCATTAGCTCTGGTTTGGGAAATTGAGGCCAGGGAATGTCTCTTGGATCTTCCTGCTTAGCGTGTAGTAATAAAGCTTTTTATTGGCCTGAAGGATTTGGCAAGAGCGGTGAGATATTTTTCCAAACTCAAGGAGGCGGGTTTCTCTCCGACGTATGATATGTATCGTGACTTGATTAATATGTATATGGTTGCAGGGAGGGTGGGCAAGTGTAAGGAGGTTTGTAAGGAGGCCAGTATGGCGGGTTTTTCATTAGATAAACGTACCTTGTTAAATTTGTCAAAACTTGAGAAAGACATTTTAGGTTAGTTAGGTTATGAATTTTGGTGTTAAACTGTTAATTTATTTCGCCATTCTCATTATCATGTTTATTATAAATCGGCATCTTCCTGTGATGACAACTATTGATTTAACCCTTTTCTTTTTTGTATCATTACATCTTACAATTTTTTGCCCATCAATGTTTAAATCAAAATTAATATAACTTAGTTGGGATTGTTGATATGTATATGATTTGGAAATGGATTTTGATTGAAATATTCAGGTAACATTTAAATGCATGGCATGGTTAGAAGTAGAGATATAATTGAACCGAAGAGGTTTTATATTACGTACACCCTCCACCGGCAATGGAAAACATCATTATTAGACAATGCATGGAAAACATCATTATTAGACAATGCCGAGTTGATGAGCAACATGCGAGGGACTACGTACACCAACCACCGGCCCTGTTGTGGGATGTGGTAGAGCTTAAGTGTTGGCCTTTTTATAGATATCGTTTTTTTGTAATAATTAAACAAATATGCATTTAAATAATATTTAAATTAGTTAATATTATTATAGTTTAGTAAGAATATAAAAAAACTATTGTTAATATTTTAATATATAAAATATAAATTTTAAATATTTTTAAGCAATAAATATTAATTATTTATAAAATTTAATTAGAATATATAAACTATATTTTAAACATTTAAATATAACCATTAAATATTTGTAATTAGTATTTTAAAAAATATTTTTTTATCTTTAATTAATGATTTTAATACATTTGTAATTAAACAGCCCTTCTTAAAGGGAATCCTAAAAAGTAGTCTGAATGACTTAATAGCATGATTGTGGAATTCATAATAACATTTTTTTCATCATTACAAATGATTGGATAATACATTTGACACATTATTACATTACATGTAGTGAATCAACTTATTTTGAGTTTATTTAAACATCCAACCAAAAAGTAAACTTTTTTTTTAAATTCTCTAGGACGTTTAAACTACCGATCCAATCGGTTCAAATATTTAAAATAATAATTTTAACAAATATAAATAAATATAAATGGAGAAAAGTAAAAAAAAAAGTATGAAATATAAAATAATAGAATAGACAAAAAAAAGTAATAAATCAATTAATTAGACTTTCCTTGAATGAAGAGAAAAAAAATAAAAACTTGAAAATACAAGCGTAAATCAATTAATTAGAGTTGTCCAAATATCGAATAACTCGCTTTACCTAAATTCAAATTAAAAAATAAAAAGTATTTTTGAAATTAAAATTTAATTATAAAAAATATAAAATGACAATTAAAAATATTTTTAATATTTTATTAATTTTTCAAAAGTAAAATGAACTTTTTGAACAGCTCAGTACGACTCGAATGATGCAGGAGCTTTTATTTTTATTATAATATTTTATTATTTCAATTTTATTTTATAATATTTTTTTAAGTATTAGATATATCACAGACGGCTAGGGTTATTAGTTATGTTTAGGATTTAAACCTAAGGCTAGGAATAAAACTTTGTTTGCGAAAAAGCCTAGCAAGAAAGAGAACTTATATAAATAAGTTGTAGGTTTTACTGCCATCATTATTATAAAGAAACTAGACCCTACCTTATTTCCTATTCCTTTGTTCAGCCCTAATTTATTTGGTTACTGCTGTTTTCTCCCCTACACCACATCATATTAAACCACTATAAAAATCAACTGAAAATGGAAATACTTTTAAAATTTAAAATATCAACCGTATTTAGCAAAATATTCTTCTAAAATAACAAACTTTTATAGCCAACTTTTACACCAAAGACATGAACATACCTTGTTCTTCCATGTTTATCTGATCTCCAACCAGCAACGGGTGTTGTAGTGAAGCCTCCATAACAGAGGCAGGGCAGAAATTTGATTACTCCTTAATTCCATTTCCGAAATGTAAAAGATGCTGGTATAGTGCTCAAACACCTTAGTGAACTTATGACGCAGCAACAATGGTTTCCGTAGATTATGTGCATTGTGACGTTTTGGTATATTCAGGAAGGGTAATGAATTGACTCATCGGAATTGTATTCGGAAAATAAATCATCATCTGAATCTACTTTAGAATCAAGACCATTTCCACCACCTTTATGACCTTGAACAATCTTTAATGGGTCCTTGTGACCTATATAGGCAGTTTTCTTGTATAAGCCCCTGCTTCTGTCCCGAAATCCTTTTCTCATCATGCTTGCAAATCTTTCCCTAATATCAACAAGGGGGTGCCTCTGAATAATCTGTTGGCAATCATAAGCTTCCCTAAGAACAACAGTTTGAGTATCGGACATCTTGGAAATATAAAAGATGCTGGGATGGCGCTCAAACACCTTAGTAAACTTCTGAGGCAATGACAAAGGTTTTCGTAAATTACTCACATTTTTACGTTCTGTCTTCTTCTGTATGGTAAGGTGAAAGAGTTCATGAAACACGCCCACAATTCTCTTCTCCGACACATCAGTGCGGGGATCCAAGTGAGAGGCATCGGCATAAGGTGAAGTATATGGTAATTTCTGCCATTCTTTTAACCATCCCATGCACTTTCTCTTCAATCCAAAACCCCTTGTAAACCCTATAGGAAAGGCTAAACAGTTATTTTTCAAATCTTCTTCTGTTTGCTGGGCAACATTCTTCTCCAACTGGGAGACAGCAAGTGTATCATCCCATGATAAAAGTTTCAAACCAATGCGATCATCAGGAAGGCGAAACAAAGAAAATAAATCAGCATAATTTGGAATCAAGTTATCGATGTAACAGTAAGGCAACCCCAAGTCCCATTTCAGCTGGTCAATAGTCTGTAAAGGAAGGATCCTATCCTTGGTAAGCATCAACAATTTGCAAAGCCTGTCAATCAAATCAATCATATTATCCCGGATAACACCAAGTTCTTCATGGTAAAGATTTAAGGCTTCAAGGGTCAACTCAAAGCAAGGAACAAGAGTGCCAACACTGTCAAACACATAAGATTCATGAAAGATGGTGGGATATCTCCTGATAAACGAGGATAGCTTAAGATCATGGGGTAGACCCAGTTGACCACGATGCCGTGAAAGATGGTAAATGGGGAGACAAAAGTCTGGAGCAGAGGAGAGGATGGAGACAAGATTGCAAGCAGCTCTTAAATCTCTTTCACTAGCAATAACAGCATCTAACGCTTTATCTTTAACCCATTTGAGCTTAACATTAACTAAACTGAAACTCTGCTGGTAATTAAATCCCTTTCTCAACCCACATGAAAAGCCAAACACTTTACCTTTTCCACACAAAAACCAGTAACTCATTTCCTTAAAAAAAACAAATTACGGGCTACCAAGTGCACCAATTAGCAGCATCTACAGAGACAAAGAAAAACCCAAATTAAGTTTTTCGTTAATTCTACATGAACTGAACTATAAAATGACTGAATAAGGAGAGGGGATGGGGGGAGGGTAATTGTATTGAGGCAATTTATCGAACATATAAAGTGCAAAAATACTACAATCTAAAAATACATTACCTTAACGAAGCTGAGCTGAATTCGAACAAGAAAAGCTAAAGAGAGAAAATGTTAGCGAGATAATGTTTTGATTATATGCTTCGCGGGGCATTATTTAACTTGAAAAAGCAAACTATCTCAATTAAGAAAGATTCAAATGCTTGAAAGCCAATCATGAAAACAATCGAAAATGAAAGCTGTTTGAGAAATCTGAGTTGGTTTCGGAAGAAATGATGGAGGACAACGAAGTGAAAAGGCACATAGCAAGAATCCCACCATGGATTGGGAACTGGGCCCTTTACTTCAGTTTTTAATTTTAGATGATAAACTAGTTTATATCTTTCTTTCTTTTTTATAATATCAGTTTTTTAAATTTTTTAATGCATTTTTCAAAAAAAAATAATAAATTAAAAAATAATATACTTATAAAATATTTTTAAAAATATTTAGCTAATTTAGAATCAGTTATATTAATATTATTTAATTTTACAAATATTTAATAATAAAATAATAAAAATTTTATCATTATTTGAATATTATTATTATATATTATATTTAAATAATATTATTAATAATTTTTACAGGTTATTCATTGTGTATATGGTTAAATTAATTTACTTTAATGTTAAAAATGTTTATATTAGATTTTTTGTAATTATATATTTATCTTTGTTCTACTTTGATCAATGAATATAATCAACTCTTATTAATTATTATATTTGAAAAATATAAATTTAACTTGATAAATATTATTAATATTTGTCATTTTAAAAATATTTTAATATTAAAATTTAATTAAATTAAGTAAAATCTTAAAATAAAAAAGTAATTTATTTAAAATCAACTTACAAAAAATTATGAAGAAAAATTTTAAACAAAAGGTATGGAATCACTTAAAAAAGACGAGTAAAAGAGTAATTTACCCAAATTATAAGTAAGTGCTTTAGATAAAAAGTTAGGTCACGTCAAAGCAGATTGTTATAAATTGTGAAATAAAAGGAATGTTGAGAGTAACGAGGAAGATGTAGCTGGTGCTAATTTGGCTGACGAAAGCGGTGATGATTTCTTGTTAGTGTCAAAGAGCGAAAACTCCAAGCTTACATCCGAGTGGATCTTAGATTCGGGATGTTCTTTTCACATGTGTCCCAATAAAGAATGATTCTCTACATATAGTTTGGTTGAAGGTGGAGTTGTGCACATGGGAAACGATTCATCCAGTAAGTAATTGGTATTGGTACTGTTAAAGTTAGGATGCACAATAGAACAATTAAAACACTATCAGATGTCAGGTATGTACCTGATTTACGAAAAAATCTTATCTCTTTGAGTAATTTAGACTCGAAAGGATGCAGAATCAACATCGAGTTGAGCAGCATTGAGATATCTCAGTATCTCATGGAGTTCTCATTTTGTTGAAAGATTAAAGGACCGACAATCTTTATATTCTAGAAGGTTCTACAGTGATCGGTGAAATTGGACGTCCCTCGTCAGTTACGAAGTCGAAGTCAATTCGTTTGGAGCGAAAGCAACTTGGTCATAGAAGGAAAAAAATGTATGATCGTTTCGTTGAAGAGATGTTCTCTTTTGGATGAAGGTTTTGAAAAGTTAAGGTATTGTGTTAGTGAAAATCAGACCCGGGTTAGTTTTAATTTGGCACTGTATAAGTTGAAGACTAGAAGTCTTCCAATTTCTAAGCACAAAATCGACTAAGTTAATTCCCTGCATAGTTCAAGATAGGCCGACCCTATTTCAGTCAAATTTCAGAAATAATCTTCTAATTAAACTCTAGATTATTTTATTATTATTTGACACATAAAATTAACCTATAAATAGGTTCTTTTACAACATTAGACAATACAACTGTTAGAGATTAAAACACAAGATTTAATTTTTTATCTTCATCTTTTGTACTCTTCGTTCTTTTGCCATTATAGTAAAATTATCTTTGCCCGTTATTTTTTATCCTCCTTGAAGTAATTTTTCCACATTAAATTTGTGTGTTCAATTTTTCAAATTTTCAATTTCTTCCGCTATTTTTACTTGTACGTTACTTAATCGGGTCGATTCCCAACATGAACAAATTTAAATCGTACAATAAACATAGACTTGGAACATATTTTGATCTTCAAATTGTTACTTTATAATTTGGTCCAAAAAATTAATTGACCCAACGCGTAACGTAGTGGAAACATACCAGTAACTGAACATTCAAAGTTTTAACTCAAATGATGTTACATCAGCCAAGTTAAAATTTAATCCTCAACTTGGCACATAGTATCTGATGTTATTACTTACTGGTATTTCATATTTAACACTGAATCGGAAAATGTACTACATAATTACATAAAAGAAATCTGAAAATGCAATAGCCAAGAAACAGTTTTATCAGTTAGATATACCGGAACAAGAGACTGCATTGTCGTATGCAACTTAAAAAATTTAACATCCAACTCTACAAGCTAAAGAAAACAACTGCAATTAACCCCCTACAAGAAATAAAGATGCTAAGTTGCATGAACAAGATAATAACATTAACGCCAGAAGTACCTCGATTGTACTGCTGTACCTATGTATGTGGTAAATATATTGCCAGTTGAACGAACACAAGCAAGGATGTTTCACTGCATTGCAGGGTGAAGAGTACGGGGCCGAACAGGTGTCTTTGATGGGCTTACCCTGCATGTGAAACAGCCAACATAATCACAATTTTTAGGGAAAGTTTTGAATCTTATAACCAAAAAAACATGTAACACATCAGCTCAAACTAAGAAGCCTCACAAACCAACCTTATGGGCAGTGATCCCAAAATTGCACCACTGCAGTTGAGAGCTGCAATAGCACTTTCGGCCTGCAGGAGAGGCAAAATAAAGCAAAAAGATCATTCTCAATCATTGCATCAAAGCAAATTTACTAGTTTACAAGTAAAGCCAACACTATGAGACAGTTCAGTAAACAAGTTGCAGCACGGTAATTTAATGACAATCACTAGGAAAAATTATGAAATATTTCTGCATCAGAATAGACACGTTGCATTTCCATTTCGTAGAAATATTTGTGCAAATGATTCCAGCTAAACAGCTACTACAAGTTCGGGGCTAATGAAGCCATATCCTTTGGTTAATAATGAGATGGTTAGAGGGTAATATCATAGCAAAGAGCTTAGAGCCCAGTTCAACTATGCTACTTTAAAAATGCAGCGAACAAGAAACAACAGTCAGGAATTGCCAAATGGATTAAATTAAATACAAAAAGAAAAAAACTATCACGGACTTTTCTTCACAGTTACTCAACTACACAAGTTCTTGACTGTTAGAACAGTATGAAATAATCAAGACAAAAGAAGGAAAGTGAATTAACTCATGTTTGATCAGCAACAGATAAAACGATTCATCTTGTAAAGTAGTTCAGTGCCTCAGGTAAAGAAAAAACATACCAATAAATGAGTATGAAGAAATAAATGGTTGCACAATTAATGATAAACAAGACAAGTTCATGGCTGATGTTTCCAGCATTAAAGACAAAAGGTTGAATGGAGTGGTGATCTAAATCACAAAACAAAAGAAGTACCATGTCCTGAGTGCATCCTCAGACGAGGTTTATCCACAAATAACCTCCAACAACACTTCATATAGTCATTGAGATTCAAGTGAGCAGAAAGCATTTTTCTTAAAAACAATAAATCCTCATTTCCCTTAGTCAACAGCAGAGAAGAGAAGGATTTACTGACTTGGTTCACTGTCCTTCAACTACACTAATGAGCATAGGCTCCTCGTTTTACGCTCGTACAATCAACAATTCACAGACCAGCGGGCAAGAACGCAACTGGTCTGAATGGTCTTGCATCAAAAGCTGTAAAGACCCTACAAATGAACACATCCTTCCCCGGTCTTAGAGACTCTGAAAGTGGGAGAAGGCAATAGGAAGATCTGAACAACTCTTACAGAAATGATGCCTTTAATACTTCAATTCTCCTAAATCAATTTCCATGGTCATTGACAACTTATACCCTATATGGTTCACATCCCCAAAACCAATTCAAGTAACACAATCAGGAAGCAAATATAAAGGAGGACAGAAAGCGAAAACCAGAACAGGAGAAAACAAGTGAGATCTCTCCCAAAGAGGTTGATCAATGTCAATTCACTTAATCCTCTATATGCTTCAGCTCAATAAACCCCATGCAAGAAAAGATTAAGGCTTGAAAAACCAGAGAAAGCATAATGGTAACTTACTAATGTAAAGAAGCAAGTGGCTAGACAATGTTGCAAGGGAATAGGCCATGTGATTTTTCATCTTCAGAATTAGTAAGTTTTTAACGTATATGCCGCAACATAATACAGAATGTTCTCAATTTGATAAAGAACATGACAGATAATTTAACCAAAAAAAAAGATGTTGCAACAGTTTCAGTAAAAAAATATATCAAGAGATTAACTACCATTTTGAACTCAACAAACGCAATACGAGTTGAGTGATGATAGTCTCCCAATAGCCTCAAGCGTTTAACCTACCATAAAGCAAATGTGTTCAGTATGAATCCATCAAATGTGACAAAGACAAGCAACATTAGTAAGGCAGGTCACATGAGAAACTACAGACCTCTCCACAAACTGATTCAAAGAAAAGCTTGATGTCAGCTTGAGTAATCTGTATAAATTGAAGAAACAAGACAGAAATTAGTGTTCTGCTTGCTAATCACAGTATCACACTAGCATTCAAGATAACAAAAAATGGACAAGAAAAACTACCTTCTTGTCTATGTTTGTACAGTAAATGGTCCTTGTGCACATTTCTCGCTCATCCTCAGACTGAAGAACACAGAAAAGTTGAAGCCAAGTATTTAAAGGGGATAACAAATATCAGCTTAACCATGATTTAGCTTCTATAACTTACAAACAAGTGTGTAAAAGTTCATTCATTATATATAGGCTTTACCCTCGGTAGAAAAGTTGGGTTAACTGGTGCAATTGCAGTCCTTGAAGGCAGCACTCTTACAGGATAATAACCAAGCATGGTTCCAGACAAATTCAAAGCAGCTCTCGCATCCTCTACAAGAACATCGAATGGTCAATGCTGTAAATGGAGGGTAGGTATCAATGCTTACAAAACGCATAAGATTTCCATAATACCTTCTTTATAAAACTCGACAAAAGCAAAGCGGAGAACAGAATTAGGATCACCGCATATACGACAATCAACAACCTTTTGTACCAGAATAACAGGAAGTTATTTTAGAGGAATAATCCACCAGTACTAAGTCGGATAAACAGAAATTTTGGTATTAAACATGAGAAAGAAACAAGTACAGGTCCACAACTCAGAAAGAGACCCGCAAGAAGCTCTTCGGTAACCTATTCGATAACCATACAGTCAGTAAGATATTACCATATCAGTACACAGACAAAGTAAAACCGAGACAAAAAGACATAAGTGTGAAAATATGTCACCTGCAGATCAATATCAGATACATAAACGGTCTTCCTAATAGCATCCTCTCGCTGTGCAATGCTCGTTCTATTGTTCAACCTTCTCTTCCCTTGGCTATAGTTATTCCTTTTCTGATTAAGAAAAAAAAGAGAAAATCAACCAAAACAAACAAAAAAATATTTTCTAAATAAGAACTGTCCCAAAGGAAATAGAAAGTAGCAAACCCTTCTATTAGTATGTCCATCAGCGTTGCCAGAATTAGCCTGCACTACAAAATTGTCGGTATATCCAAACCCATTTTCCGGAAAGCGGTTATCTCGATTTTGGTTTTGACCATGCTTCTCATGATGATGATGATGATGATTGGCAAGGGAAGGCGGTACAAATTCCTCAGCCTTGGGGTTTAGCTTAGATAAAATCTCAACCAAATCTCTCATCTCGTTCTTGAAAATCTCATCATTACTCCCATTTTCCACATTGCTAAACCCATTAAGCCCTCCATTCTTTGTCACCGTCTGCTCCTGGTTCTTTTCATTAAACCCATTCCGCATCGGTATGTTGCTATCGCCATTGCTCTTAGTGATTGCTACAGGATTTTCTTGTTCAAACATGTCTTCTTTAGTAGTCTTAGCACCATTCACGGAATCAGTCTTGGTATTTGATTTATCTGGATCGTTTACCAAATTGGAGTCAGACGATACCACAGTATTTTCCAAATTTTGACCCGATGACCCGATTTTCGCCCCCGCACTCTCAGCAACCGCCATGATCAAATCGAAACTCCCTCTAAAAAGAACTGTTTTTTTTTTTTTTTCAGATTCCTCTGTAAACAAACAACAAAAACTCTAATGATACGGAAAACCAATACCCAGAAAAAAAGGAGGAGAAAAGAATTATATATATAGTTGTTGTTGTTGTTGTTGTTGTTAGGAGAGCAACATACCTCCGTTATCTAAATGGTTTCCACGGATGAAAAGCCAAACCCACCTCTAGGATCGTCGTCACTTTATGAGTTAAGAACTGAAAAAGAAAAAGGGAACAGAGTCTGCAAATTGATGGAGGAAGGGGTAAAACAGAGGAAAATAAGTACTAATATTTTGTTTGTTGCTTTATATTAAAATGTATTTATAATAAAATATACATTGGTTACAGTGAGGGATGATCATGTAGATAGATATAGGGAAGTCTGGAGAGAGAAAGGTTATGAAAGAGAGAAAAAGAGGAAAATAGTTTGGTTGTTTTGCCTTCTTTGGATCGTCTGTTTTTGTGCTGCTGACTCTGCCCTATTGGACTTTCTTCGCATTTTCACAACCTCCCAATTTTATATTTTTCTTTAATGCGACGCTAGTTTTGATTTTTTTTTTTCCTTTTTCCAAATGAAGGAATTTTTCATGTGAATTTTATTAAATTAATTTTCTTAATAATATTATATAAAATCTAAATTGTTTTAAGGAGTTTGGTTGACCATAAAGTTGATCGATTTACCCTGTTCATAAATAATTTTTATGAATGAAAAGAATGAGAAAAGAGTTGTTGGGAAAGATTGGAGAATTTGAGGAGATAAGTA
The DNA here is from genome assembly GCA_005393395.2 of Gossypium australe. Taxonomy (NCBI): domain Eukaryota; kingdom Viridiplantae; phylum Streptophyta; class Magnoliopsida; order Malvales; family Malvaceae; genus Gossypium; species Gossypium australe. The sequence continues at coordinate 49,240 of CM016617.1, forward strand.
GAGGTTTTGGCCCCAAAAAATAAAAATTTTTATTTTTGTCCTCTTATAAATAAAAAAATTATAAATTAATATATAATGATATTATATTTTGACCTCAAAATGATAATTTTCCAATTCAATTCTCTTCCAAAACTACCGGATAACCATTAGAACAAGAAGTTGAGTTGCCATTGAGATAATGCCCATAACTACTTAGATATCAATTACTTCATATAAAATGGCTCCGGCTGAATTAAAAGAGTTATAGGCACAATTGCAAGAGTTAGTTGGTAGGGGTTTCATACGACCAATTATTTAATCTGAGAAAAACCATACCGTGTTTATGAAAAAGATAGTATAATGATTGTATAATGATTACAGATAGTAGATCTGAGACAACATGAAGAACCAATATTTTTTATTTTATAAAGATGACTTAATTGTTTAGTAAAAGGGGACTACTGTATTTTTTAGTATTCATTTTCAACTAGGTGGTTTTCAGTTTAGAGTTTTGAAACAGACGTGCTGAAGATTACCTTCCAAACTTAATACAAACAATTTGAGATTCTGATAACACCGCTTAGATTATCGACCGCTCAATCACTTTATAGATCTAATGGGCAGAACTTGCTAGCTATATTTGAACAAAATTGTTGTTATGTTATTGATGATATTCAATCTATGTGAGGAATGAAATTGAACATGATCAGCATAGGAAAAAAGTGTTACAAATTTTATGAGAGAAATAGGTATTTGTGAAGATCAGTAAATATGAATTCTGATTTCGAGAAGTAAGTTTCTTCTAGATCTTTTGATAACTACTGAAAATGTTTGAGTTACTTCATATCAACTCCTGATAATTGCGAACTAGGGAAATCATCGTGAATTATTACAGAAGTGTGTAGTTCTCTAGGATTCATGTATATTAAAGATGATTTGTTCAGGCTTTTTATGATAGCTCTACCATTGATGAAATTGTTACAAATGTCAGTCTTGTTTGATTGAGTAATTTCCAATAGAGTTTCGAACATGTGAAAGCTATGTTAGCAGAAGTTTTAGAATTGAATCTGAGATAGCACAAATGTCTAGAGTTATTAAAAGATTTTTATCTGATCATCGGTTACCATCCGGGTTAAGGCTAATATGACAATTTATCTAAACTGGTGTTTTATAGGGAGTTCAAGAACTGTAGAAATATAATCCGGAACAGTTAGCTAAATAGAAACTTGTGAAACTAATCAAACTTTGGTGTTTAGTGAGGATAATAGAGGAACCTATGTTTTCGAAATTGTTGATGTGTACTAGAACGATTAGCTTAACGGTTAGTTCTGTCGGACTTAATACTACTTATGATAATTGTTATCAATGAAGTAATAGATTAGCACTACAAGACTTTATGCAGTACAAAATTTCTTTGTACTGATCAAATTTGAATGATAAGAAACTGGCATAAATTGATTTATTATATGAAGTAGAATAAAAAATTTGGTTTATTCGAGATCATTTAAAATCTACTTTAGACCGTCAGAAATCATATGTGAATTTAAAACGAAAAGATATCGAGTTTTAGGTAATTGAAAGTGTATTACTAAAAGTTTTCCCGTAGAAGAAAGTGTTACGATTTGGCGGAAAAGAAAAGCTTAGTCCAAGATAGTCCAAGATTCATAAAGCTGTATGAAATTATCAAGAGAATGGGCCTAGTGACTTATAGACTAGCGTTACCTTCGGAATGATGTGTTTGACGTTTCTATGCTTCACAAGTGATAACTCCTGACGAGGTTGAATTGCAGTCGAATTGTCGTACTGTGAAGAAACTATAAAAGTATTAGCTCGGGAATAAAAGAACTACGGAATTAATTAGTACCATTAGTGAACATCTTGTGAAATCGACATGGTACAGAAGAAACTACTTGAGAAATGAAAAGGTTAATAAGATCACAATATCCGAACCTATTTTTAAGTAAAAATTTCGAGGATGAAATTTCCTAAGGGGGAGAGTTGTAATAACACGTTTTTTAATGGTGTCGAAAATAGTGATTTCAAGAATACAATCCCGACCAAAGAGTTCATAGATTTATTTAATTAATATTTATGAGTTAAATATAGTATAATAGTGAATTGTGATTTTATAGATGTTATTAATTGATTAGTTAGTCAAGGTACAAGTGGTGCGTATCAAAAGTCATGTGGTTTTGGAAAACGAGGTATCCAGATCTCGTTTCTATAAACTGAGCCAGTGAATATTTTTATTAAATATTTACAGAGCTTTTATATAGGTGAATTGAAGTTTGGTCGAATTTTTTTTATGATTTACTAGTTAATTAAGGAAAATTGACTAACTAGTAAAAGTTGCAAAACTTAATCGTTATTGATTTTATTAGTTTAAAAGGTCTAAAAGGTAATCATCTAAGGGTTTATATGGAAATGACCACTTTTAAATAAGTAGGACGGTTAATGCTTTCTTATAAATGATTTTATGTTAACTTTTAATTAAATTTGATTAATTGTTAATATAATAAAAACATAAAATATGATAGAAACAACTATCATCTTCTTGGTTTTGTTTTTCCACCGTCCACACAAACAAAAGAAATAAAGGAGAAGCCATTTTTTATCATTAATCTTTCAACCTTGCATGTAAGTTAATTTCGAGCTCGATTCTTATAGTTTTTATGTTATTGAGATCGTTGCACCTAGATCTAGTTAACCCATATCTTTGGTTTCAAAACTGTTAAAAGTCTATAAAGTTTCCATTGATGAAAATTGATATTTTTTAATGTTTATGGTATATTTTGAAGCTTAGAAATGAAATGTGACTAATTTTTTAAGTAAATTTTGTTAGTTTTCTATATAAGGACCAAATTGTAATAATGTAAAATTTGAGCATTCTGGCATTTTTGAGTGGATAATCGAGTATCCAAATTATTTTGCTATAGTTCATCGGACCAACTATTAAAAGAAAGTATATTGATTGACTACATGAATTGCTTGGAAATGATATGTTAGTACGACTATTGAAACATTAATCGATGAATCTGAATGAATGATGAGTATGTGTTTAAAAGTTGTATGGAAACGATATGAAAATGACTAGAAAGTTTATAGTTTATATATATGAAATGCTCGATTTATAAATGTGATATGTAGTGACAAGGTTATATGTTTAAAATAAATGGTATTTGGTTGTGAATATGAATTGGTACAATCAATTGGTTAATATGATAGATATGTTAGATATTTCCTATTGAATGATATGGAAATATATCATACTGATTAATTGTGAGAATAAATTCTTTACTTAATTATCAGCTGATTTAAGAATTTTGTCTAAGTACCCATGAACTTACTGAGCATGTGAATGCTTACCTCATTTTAGTTTCTGTCTTTTGTAGTTGAATATTTAAGGAACATGGCTTTTAGATCACTTACAGGGTTCACACTATCCAGCGTCACTTTTGGCAATCTTTAGTTCATCCTAGTTCAGTTATAAGTGGCACGTAATAAGTGTAATATATATGTGTGTGCTTGGTGTTCAAATTCATGAACTTGCCCATTTTGTCATGTTTATTTGGGTATTGTATCAAAGCAAGTTTATGAGATTGTTTGGTAAACTTGCTTATGGCTCATTGAATGATGGAATGAGATGAATAGTTAATAACTAGAAATTTGTTATGGAATGAATTGTAGGTGAAGTCTTGGTTGAAGTATATGGCATAATCATTTGATCTTTGATTTGGAGATTATAGAAATGCTATGTATAACTATAACATCCCAAAAATTGGAGGTTAGTAGAATCGGGTTTGTGAATCGACAGAGGGAGTGGCCATGCCCTAATTTTTGAGATTATCTGTGCGTTTTTAAGAAATAAATGAGGTATTGGTTTGTTTGATAAGTGTTAGTGAAACACTCCTTAAATCCCAAGTTCAAATCCTTTTTTTGCACCATTTTTATTATTTTTCTAATTTTGCATCAAATCCTAGCATGTGACGCGCCTTGTTTTTAAAATAAATATTGCAAAATTATTTCAAGAATGAGAAAATAGTCTAGTGGTTAAAAAAATATGAGAAAACATAGAAATTAAATTAAGGTCTCAAGTTCGAATCTTTTCCCTTAAAAAATAATTAAATTTTGCAAAATCCCTTGTTTTTTTTAATGTGTGTGCCATCCATACCCTTGAACCCTAGGTATAAATACAACTTTTTCTTTTATTTTTGAGCCTTTAAGTCAATTTTCCCTACCCTAACCATTCACCCTCTTTCTCTCCTCTTTTCTCTTTAATTTTCTTTATTTCTTCCCTTGTGTGCCGTCGCCCAAGCCGCCAAGATTCACCATCAATTTCTCTTATTTTTGTAATGACTTCTTGCACCATTATTTTTCCTTTTCTTGCTTTCATTTTATCATAAAATTTCCTGTAACACCCCAAACCCGGCCTATGCGTTAAGACCAGACTTGGCATGCCACACGATTCGAACTTACGTCCAGTCATAAATGCTTTTAATAAAAAGAATTCTTGAAAACGATTTTAAAGATGGAGTTTATCAAAAATCGAGATTTATTTGAAAACCTTGATTTTAAAACATAAGAGTTTACAATTTGATTTACAGAGATATAATTGGTTAAAAATCTAAATAATTGGTTGAAATGAATTTATAAAAGAGTTTTCACAAAATTTTACGAGTGAGTGATATTTAAGAAAAACCCCCTTTTTATACGCAAGTTTAAGAAAACATTTATAAAAATTAAACAACCCCATTTAAGTAATTAAAACATATTAAAACCATCCACAAATAAAAATCCATAAAAATAATACCAGAGGCTTTATTACATCGCAATTGAAATAGTATTTAAATAAAAATACTTAAAAGAAGTTCAAAGTTTTTATAACTCATCATTCGTAGTATGGCCTCCACACGAAGTCATCCCCGGCCCAAGCCTCCATCAATTATCATTACCTGAGAAGGGTAAGAAAACGGGGTGAGTTACTTAGAACTCAATGTGTAACCCACTTACCGTGTTCACTTGACCAAAACCATTTAAACAATTAGTTGGGCTTGAGCCCATTTACAATTGTACAATATATATAAATCAAATATATATAAAAAAAATGCATGTGATATGCAATTCTCAACCAAACCTAATTTCCATCCGCTACACACCACCCGTACCAACCAACACACCTGTGGGGATCAAGTCAACCCACTCCGCCAACACACCAATAGCAGGCATTAAGCCAATTATAATATTTGTGGCAGAGCCACCGAACTAGATTGTGACAAAGTCACCGAACTAGATTGTGACAAAGTCACCGAACTAGAGGCATTAAGCCATTTAAAATATTTGTGGCAAAGCCACCGAACTAGATTTTGGCAACAGACCTTTCTTCTCTTCGTCAATTATCCCAACCCATGCAGTTATGTATATATATACAATGCATAACAATATATTCATAAAGTAAATTTCAACAAAAAGCCCATATTACAAGTTATCAATTTGGCCCGTTAGTCAAAATAGCAATTTAGCCCATTTAACGATCTAGCAATTTTGGCCCATATATATCGATCTAGCAGTTTTGGCCCATATATATCGATCTAGCAGTTTTGGCCCATATATATCGATCTAGCAGTTTTGGCCCATTTGTCACATATCAATATGGCCTATTTATCAAATAACACATTTGGCCCATATAGCAAATTATCAAATTGGCCCATATAGCAATTTATCAAATTGGCCCATTAAGCAAATTATCAAGTTGGCCCATATAGCAATTTACCAAATTGACCCATATAGCAATTTATCAAATTGGCCCATTAAGGGTATTTTCGTAATTCGGTCCATAGGGACATTTCGTAATTCAGCCCATTGGGGCATTTTCGTAATTCGGCCCATAAGGGCGTTTTTATAATTCGGTAATAGTACCCACTAAGGGTAATTCGGTAATTTACCCTCTAAGGGTATGATGGTAATTTTTGCAACCTAGGCTTAATTACTAATTTGGGGCATAAAAAACAAAACTGTCCATCTGCGTCGTACTGACTAAACTAACTATAACTCGAGTTGAGAAACTCAAAATTTAGATCCGTAAATTTTCCCTGAAACTAGACTCATATAACTTCTTACTGTAATTTTTCCATAATTTTTGTCTTAGCCAATTAGTACAGTTTATTCTTCAAAGTATCCCTTGTTTCACTGTTTGACAGTTCTGCCCTCTCTTCACAAAATCTTAGATATCTTATTGTACAGAACTCAAATACTGGTTTCGTTTGATCCAAATAAAAATAGACTCACTAATGATTCTAATAATATAAACCATGTCCCGTAATTATTTTTCTACAATTTATAGTGATTTTTCCAAGTCAGAACAGGGGATCTCAAAATCACTCTGAACCAGTCTCACAAAAATCTAAAAATCTCAAAATATACTAATCCTTTGCTTGCTCCGTTTCTTTTATAAGAAAATAGACTCAATTATCTTTCAATCCATATCTCCTTCACTTTCTAATTCAATTTGTACTATTTTTGGTGATTTTTCAAAATCACGTCACTGCTGCTAACCAAAACTGTTTTGTTACAAATTATGGTTACCACTTCGAACATACGTACGTCCGAGTGGCCATAGATGCTGGTTTGCGGCTTTTCAGTCTTTCGACCAAATCACAGAACATTTCATGCAAACATTTAGAGAGGTATGAGATTACACACCCCATTTCAAACATGTATTCGGAAAGTAAGGGATTACACACCTGCTTACGGTAAGGACTAAACCTTCTTGATCGTCGGCACCTACGACACCCACTATTTCCGAAGGATTAACAAATAGAGAATATCGAGTGACTTTGTCCCTTAACACTTCGACTTGATTTCTAGCGAGTCACTATGATAACGAATACTCCGAGTTCGGCCTTCTTTATAACACGATTGCTTAAACGAAGGTTGAAAGAATAATCAACAAAACGATATCGATGAAGAGAAGACTCGGCTTTGATAAAAATAAAGGAGAGAAAAGATTGGTTCGACTATGGAGGTAGTCTAACATTCGGCCATGTAAGAAAAATAAATGATGAAGTATGGTTGAAAAGAAAATAAGTCAAGAAAGAAAGAGAATGAGGATGTGAGGTTTATGATTTAAATTTTCAAAGATAAGAGAAAAGCAAAGAGAGAGGGTTTGAAACAAAGGTGCATTCGGCCATGGGAGAGAAGTTTTAGAGAGAAAAGAAAATAGTGCACATAATTACTAAAGAAATTTGACCAAAGGAAGAAAACAAAATGTTCACAAATGCACAAAAATGCATTCGGCTAGGGAGAGAAAAAGATGAGAAGAAAAGCTTTTGTAAAAAGCACCAAATAATCAAATCAAAGTGACCCAACTTGCTACACATCCTTACAAAAGCTTCCAACAATATTTGGTCACCCCCCCTAATCCCCAAACCGTCCAAGTTCATGGACAAAGTTTGGTCATTCCAAACTTTCCATAAAAAAGTCTTCCTTGTTTCATGCCTTATGTCCTCCACTTACATGCCTTTTCCTTAATTCACTCTTAGCCATTTCTCTTTTCCCCCACTTACATGCCTTTTCCTTAATTCACTCTTAGCCATCATACCATAAAAAAAAATAAAAGTCTATCCTACCATAATTACAACCATGGCCAACACTTAGGAAGTACAAAAATTAAATCAACAATTTTGCACTCCATGGGATTCGAATTCCTCCCCTCAAGCCCATACAAGCAACGCCACACCACTCCTCTACTAGATTCACTTGGGCTAACAAAATGCACACTTATCTCCTTAAGCCTTGATGCCACTTACTATCTCTCCTTAATAAGCTTAAACACAAATTTTATTACTAGGGCCCAATTCAACCCCGAGCCCTTATTGAACCCCTAAACATACACAATTACTATTTTTAACTAGCTTAACGCAATAAATAGTGCAACAATTAAAATTCCAAATTTTGGGGTGTTACATTTCCAACCTTAAATCTAAAATTTTAACATTGAAGATCGGCCTCCATTGATGCCCCAAAAGAACTCCATTGCCGCTCCTTTCACCTAGCTTGTGTAAATTCTTATTTCTTTCAATTTGTTTATGAATCTTGTAAGTTAAAAACCCAAACTTTCAGATATATAATTTTATGGATTTTTAAATATTTAATGGGTATTTTTCTAGCTTCTTAATTGATCTTGAAAGTGTTTTTATATTTGCCCCAATTTGGCCACCGTAGGTGGTGGTGCGTGTGCCTATGGGCAAGAAAGAGGGTTGTTTTTCTTTAATTATTTCTCATCTTTTTCTAGCATGATTTTGGGTTCTTGAACCCCTCTTAATCAGCATTTTATCACATGTTAATTAGGGAAAAATGTTTTTAATCAATCAGCAATTCGGATTTGACAATTTGAGAAGTGTAAGTGTGAGTAATCGTAAACTAGTTTGTTGTCTCCACATAGATTTTGGGGAAAGATTATAGATTGATTAAATGAAGGATTTTATCAAGATTAGCTACTGTATTTTCCAATATTTAAATGTGTTAGGTGCTGACCCAAACGCTCCAAATCAACAGTAAAGCCAAAAGAAGTTCGAGCGTACGATTTGCATAAAAACAGTGTAAGAAATCTAATTAGTTTGGATTTGAAAAATAAGTGGAAGGGGTATATTAATTGAGTCCTATATTATTTATTTATTTTTAATTTAATTTAATTTAGGTTCGTTTTAAAGTTTATTAGAGAAACCACAAGATTCACTAGTATGTTGCAAAAGAGCGAAAATAAGGTGTGGGTCCTAAACTCAATAACTTGATTGATAATGATAATTATTATGATTTAATTGGTGATTTAGCTTGCTGATCGGGCTTGGCTTAATTAGCTAAGTAATTAATTTGTAAGTGGCCGAATTAAGTACGTTTCGAGCCCTAACTGTTTGGCATGGTAGCAGTGTTACTAGTTTGATTGAATGATTGAATGATTAACATTATCATGAATGTTTGGTTAATTTGATGTATGATTGGTTGTGTGTATAGCATGTTTATGAATAAAATAAGGCTTATGCATGATATATTCATAAAAGTGATTTGTTATGATATGTTCGGAAGACTACTATACATGCACACAAAGAAAAGTTGTAAATGAACATGAAATTGTGATTTGTTGAATGATACCATTTTATTGGTAAATTGAAAGTTGAAATATTATTTCCATTCACTGAAAGTATTTGATAATTAAAGGCATATGTTGAAAATGCCAATTAAATGTGAAACTATTGATTTATGGCTATGTATGAGATTGTATGACATATTGCATATGCATTGGGGTGGGTTATTTTTGTGGTTGACAGAGGAGTTCCGCAGAGTATTGGCGGCATATTAAGTTTACGTAGTCAGTGCACTGCAGCTGGAGTACCAAGGGGATTGGCGATTTTATCGCATTATATGCTATTCGGTAGATTTTCTGCATTTATGATATACGGTGGTTTTTATCACATCGAGCTTTGCTCGCAAACGTTGGAGTTTGGTAGATGGGTTTTGGCCAACTCATGGTGTGTAGCGGATGGTTTAGGGTAGGAACCTTTATCACGACATACTCGAATGTTATTGATTTATGCTATGTATTGTATTGTGTTGTATTGAATGGTATAGAAATTAATGATTGTTGCTCAAATTAATGATAACCCATGCTCATACACTATTTGACATAGATTTTGATAATGGCTATAAAATGATATGAAATTTTAATGATGGTTCTGTGTTCTTCTATTAATGCTAATATGTTTCACTGTATTTGATATTTTTAACTGTTTAATTAACTATTTGACTCACATTGAGCTTTCATAAGCTCACCTCCATAGTGTTTAACTTTTCAGGTAAACCTCGAAACTAGAATCGGACCCGGTATTCGGAGGATCACCTTGGACCTCAGACTATTTTTAATATGTATTATTAATAAATCTCTATTGGTTTTGGTTTGTAATCTTCAATTGTTTCTAGTTTGTGGCTTTGTAACTTTTCATTTGAGGATTTTTGCATGTAGAGGATTTTTGCATGTATAGATTACTCAAGCATAACATCTGGAAAACACATGATATCTAGCATAAGTAAAATTTGACATTGATCCCTAAATTTCGCTACATTGCAAAGAAACCGTTTTTGAAAAAAAAAACCGATAAGGCAATTGTAAACTCTAAATTGTATAGGGTTTTTCTAGTCATTTTTACTACATTTTTACTTAAAAATAACATTAATCTTGAACATTTATTAATGAATTTAGTGAATTTTGCTTAAATCTCAATCATGGAGTTCACCACACGGTCGTGCCACTTTAATAGACTATAACACGGTCCTGGGCTTGATTCACACGGGCCTGTTACACGGGCGTGCCCCTACTGTGGCAAAGAGGAATTTCATTTGGATTAGGATACTTTCGGGCCAAGTAAGGCATCTCAAAGCTTATATAAACACCTTAGGGGGCAACCTAAGTGGGGAGGTTGACAGGTCGTCAAATAGACGCCGAGTAGAAGAAGAAAATACTCCAAGACAGCCCTTAAGAACAGCTTAGGAGAAGGATCTCCATCAAGACTGAGGATCTCCCATCAAGTTCTTTAGAAGTTTTTGGGTTTTCTAATGTTTTGTTGTTTTTCCTCTTTTATGATGTTTCCCTTTTCTAGTATGAACTAAATCCCTTAGATACCTAAAGGGATGAAACCTATGTCAGATCTTGTTATTATTTGATTTATGAGATAAATACTTGTGCTTATTCTTAATTGTGAGTTCTTATTCTTGTTTTGATAATCCAGGTTATTGATTCAAGTCGAATGTGCTTATTCAGTGGAGCAAAAGTCTCTGTTTAAAGAGTAGATCAACACAATTAAGCGGAGTTGATTGCAACCCTAGAAATAAGGCGACGAAAATCTGCCGGATTAGGGTCAAACCTAATAAGGAAATCTATAGATCGAGTTAATACAACGATACATGTTTTAATTAGAAAGAAATTTCAATTAATCAACCTAGAGTCAGTTGTTAGTAGCCTCGAAAGAGGTATTAATATAATTTAGGGATTTCTACGGATTAAGTCAAGTTAATAAATCGCATGAATTAAAGGTAATAAGTGAAGTCTAGGTGGATTCTTCCTTAGGTGTTGCCTATCTCATATAAAGTTGCCCAAGAGTATTTTCCTAATTTACTCCCTGTCAAGTTCATAGTTAGTTAAATTAGTTAATTAAATTTTAGATTAAAAGCAAATCCCCTTAATTACTAGGCTAGATAATAAAAAGATAGTTATTACTAAGTACTCTTGGTCCTTGAGGATACGATATTCCGGACTTACCACAGCTATACTACTGTTCGATAGGTGCGCTTGCATTTGTGGAAATAATAGTTAGTTTCGAGCTCCATCAAGTTTTTGGCGCCGTTGCCGGGGACTAAGATATTAGGAACACTTGATTTTTATTACTTTAGCCAGTTTTTTTTATTATTTGCAATTTTTATTTTTAACTTTACTAATTTTTCTTTGCTTCTGGCAGGTAACTCTAGTTTATGACTAGGAGGAACCCGACAGGACCCTTGCTTTTTGATAGTGATATAGAAGCTACCGTTCGCAGAAACCGTAGAGAATAAGGCGAAGCTTTCAATACCTAGAAGAAGAGCAAGAAGACGAAACCAATACTACCGAAAAGATGACTGACAACAATCCACTACCTCCTGTGGTGGCAGCGAACCCAGTGAATCAAAATCCTGCTCTTCGTACTATGTATGATTATGCTAAACCTAATTTAACAGGAATCGAATCTAGTATTGTTAGACCTGTTGTTGCTACAAATAATTTTGAACTGAAACCTAACACTATACAGATGATACATCAATTTGTTCAGTTTGATGGTTTGCAAGATGAGGACTGGTCGTCGAAATCAGAGTTTTAAAATTTATAATAAAAATGATCGAACCTGGAAACTAACTCTGACAATGATTGTAAGGTAAGCCCACCTATCGAACAGTAGTATAGCTTAGGCAAGACTAGAATATCGAATCCCAAAGGAACCAAAAGTACTAATACTAACTCTCTTTCTATTATTTAGCCTAAGAATTAAGTGAATGTTTATCTAATCTAAGTTTAACTATCAACTAAACTAAAGATGATTCCTGTTATTTTATTGATGCCATTGACAATTTTATTCAAGATTTTTTTCAGGAAATCATCCATGACGACACATTAGAACTGTGTCTTACGCAAGGTGAGGGGGAAGCTGACGATACCAATGAGTTAGGAGAGGTAGAAAGTGAGTTAAATTAGAATAATTCTTTCCCAAGATAAAAGAAAGACGAAGACATTGAAATAAATGACGAACTAAAACAAAAATCCTCTATTGAAGAACCACCCAAATTAGAATTGAAGCAGTTACCAAATCACTTAGAATATGCATTCCTCGGAGATAATTCTACACTACCAGTAATCATCTCTTCAGAACTGGGACCCAAAGAGAAAGACGAGTTGCTATAGGTACTAAAGGAGCATAAAAGAGCCATAGCTTGGAAAATTTCTGACATTAAAGGGATAAGTCCATCGTTTTGCACCTATAAAATTTTAATGGAAGATGAATATAAACCATGTGTGTAACTTCAAAGACGATTGAATCCCAACATGAAGGAAGTTGTTAAAGCTGAGGTAATTAAACTTCTAGATGCTGGAGTTATTTATCCTATTTTTGACAGTACTTGGGTAAGCCCTGTGCAGGTTGTTCCAAAGAAATGAGGCATGGCTGTTGTAGCCAACGAAAAGAATGAATTGATTCCTACAAGAACAGTCACAGGTTGGAGAGTCTGCATTGACTATAGGAAGTTGAACGATGCCACGATAAAAGATCACTTCCCTCTACCGTTTATTGATCAGATGTTAGAAAGATTATCTGGGCATATGTACTACTGCTTCCTAGACAGGCTCTCTGGCTACTTCCAAATCCCAGTAGCTCCTGAAGACCAAGAAAAGACAACATTTACATGCCGATACGGTATGTTTGCTTATCGTAGAATGCCTTTTGGATTATGTAATGCTCCTGCTACTTTTCAATGCTGTATGCTGGCCATATTTGATGAACGCGTGGAAGATATTATGGAGGAATTCGATTTGGAAATCCAGGATAAGAAAGGAGCTGAAAAATTGCAGCAGACCATCTTTCTAGGCTTGAAAATCCACATATCAAAGAACTCAATGAGAATGAGATAAATGACTCATTTCTCGAAGAACAACTCTTTGCTATTTCCGATGCCGAGGTACATTGGTTTGTAGATATTGCATATTATTTAGCTGCTAACATCCTACCAAAAAAATTAACCCATCATCAAAAGAAGCGGTTCTTTGCTGATGCGAAAAATTACTTTTGGTAGGACCCTTTTCTTTTCCATATATGTGCAGATCAAGTAATTCAGAGATGCGTTACAAAGGCAGAAGCAAGCAAAATCCTAGAACATTGCCATTCAGGACCTTCAGGAGGACATTACAGCGGGATTAGGACAGCACATAAAACACTCGAATCAGGTTTTTATTGGCCGACTCTGTTCAAAGATGCTAACATGTATGTTGCTTCGTGTGATAGATGTCAGAGAACAGGTAATATCTCTAAACGCGATGAAATGCCTCAAACGTATATGCTAACATGTGAAATATTCGATATATGGGGTATTGATTTTATGGGTCCATTTCCTAGCTCATTTGGGAATAAATACATCTTAGTAGCAGTGGATTATATGTCAAAATGGGTGGAAGCTCAAGCTTTACCCACTAATGATGCTAGAGTAGTAGTGAGATTTCTTAAGAAATTCTTCTCTCGATTTGGAACACCCAGAGCAATTATTAGTGATAGGGGTACTCATTTTTGTAATACTCAATTTGATAAAGTCTTAAAGAAATATGGAGTACACCACAGAACAACTACCCTTTATCACCCTCAAACCAGTGGACAGGTGGAAGTAGCAAATAGAGAACTTAAGCGTATTCTAGAGAAAATAGTAGAATAAAATAGGAAAGATTGGGCATTAAAAGTAGACGATACTTTATGGGCCTATAAAATAGCTTTTAAAACTCCTATAGGAACATCCCCATTCAGACTTGTCTACGGAAAAAGTTGTCATCTACCATTTAAATTAGAGCACAAATCTTTTGAGGCTATAAAATTCTTAAATTACGATCTTAAACTTGTAGGTGAGAAAAGAATAATGTAGTTAAACGAGCTAGATGAGTGGTGAGCTAATGTCTACGAGAACTCACGTCTATATAAGGAAGCAACAAAGTGACGTCATGATGCTCGCTTAAAGCAACCCAAGCAATTCGAAGTAGGAGATCTAGTTCTACTATACAATTCAAGGCTCAAATTATTTCCTGGAAAGCTAAAATCAAGATGGTCAGGTCCATTCGTAATCAAAACTATTTTTCCCTGTGGCACAGTCGAGCAAACTCATCCGACTTATGGTACATTCAAGGTAAATGGACAACGACTGAAAATTTATAACGGTGAAGATTTTAGGAATTTGAGAGAGGAGCATCAGCTCCATAAACCTTCATTTAGGAATGAAAACAGGTAAAGTCTAGCTTAAGACTTTAAACGAGCACTTCTCGGGAGGCAGCCCGAGTACTAACCTCATTAACATTCATATTTTCTATTTTAGCATCTAAGAACTAACTAATTTCATCAGCACAGGATTTCCGTCCCACACAGTCTAGAACATGGGTGTGGCCGTGGCCGTGTGGACACCACGTGAAGAGACATAGGCGTGGCGGTGGCCGTGCGAGACAAGGAAGAAAAACTTTTCCCCAACACGGGTTGCGATAAATAGCCATGGTCGTGCGATGCGGCCATGGTCGACACTGATTAATTGACACGGGCGTGCGACACGCCCGTGTATCAAAATTATGATCGATACTGAGTAAATGACACGGGCGTACGACACGCCCGTGCCTCAAGGCCGTGGTCGACACTGATTAACGAACACGGGCATATGATCCTCTACACGAGCGTGGGAGAAGCGAACGAGACAGTACACGGTTGCACAATACGGCCGTGTGACCCAACACGCCTAGATAACACGGGCGTGGGACACAACTCAGACGCGCTTAACTTTAAAATTCTCGAAACACACGGCCTAAACAAATGAAACACGGGTGTGGCCCCTGATCGTGTGCCCTATTTCCTATTTAAACCCCCCTATTCATCTTTTTCCCTACCCCTCAAACCCTTGCCGTTCCCTCCAAGCACCCCCCAAATCCTTCTCCCCTTCCCGGCCACCATTGACCTCTTTCCTCTCCTCCCTTCACTTTTCTTTCTACCCTTTCCCTCATTTCCCTCTCCTGCCTCTCTTTTTCCCTTTCTCATCCATGCACACCACACGCAGTCCACGCTCGTGCGAGATCGACACTTCCGCGCACCACCACCGCTCTCCATCGGTACACTATGACCCTCCACATGAGAAGAAAACTGCTGTCCCCACCTCTAAAAAGAGGAAAAGACTGGTGCAACCTCATCTAGCGCCTCCGCCGACGTACGACACCCGTTTCTTCGGTTCCCTCCAGGATCTCAGGAGGACATTTTTTAGATACTTCGCGCACGACCCCTCGGCGTAGGGAGGTGCATTGATTGGGCCGCTTTGGAGCAGGTCCAACTAGCCGACGATGTCCGGGCCCTCCTAACTACCGACCCATGGGGGCAATTCTTTGAGATCCTTGAGCCCACATACCTAAAGCTCACTCTGGAGCTCTGTTCTACATTCCACCTTCAGACAGTGATGACGTATCATGATGACCTCAGCACAATCCAATTCCGTCTCGGAGGCATTGTACGTGAGCTGAGTGTCCCACAGTTCGGGGCTGCCTTGGGACTCTACACCGACGAATTCAAGGAGGACAACGATCTCGAGAACCTCCATCGCCATATCCATATCTCCCCTTCTAGATGTTGAAATGCCTTAGCCCCCGTTTTTGCCACCTATGACCCTAGTCGCTCCAAGGCGACAGCTTTCGCCCCATCCCTGAGGTACTTTTATGCCATCTTAGCTCATACATTGACAGGTAGATGAGAGAGCACCGGCATCGTCAACACTCACGACGCCTACTTCCTATGGTGCATGGCGAACGGGCAAGTCTTCGACTTAGCCTACTTCATAGCCCGCGCCATTCAACATCAGACAGAGCAGCATAGGAGAGGGGTCATTTCCATGGGTCCCAACATCACATGTCTGGCTCGGTATTATAGGCTCCTCAGCACCACCGCTTAGTCCTCTTTACTCATACTGATGGAATAGATGTCCCCACATGGCATCCAGACGATGCTCCACATGAGGATGATCGAACGCCACCATGGGTTTGATCCTCTACGGTATAGGCTATCACAAGCCACCGATGACCCAGAGGACATTACTGAGGATGTCCCTCCACAGCACGAGGAGCCACCTTCGGCACCACACCCCCCTCGCCGACCAGTTCATGCGGCTGCTTCACTTTTAGATATCTCTAACGCCTCACTCGGTTCGAGTATTACTGTACTCAACAATTTAATGACATCGCTCGATGATTCGACGGCATTGAGGCGACTCTTGAGCAGATTTGTCATCACTTTCATATATCACCGCCTCCACCACCACACGATCCAGCCGATGATAAGGACTTTTGAGTCCTTTTCATTTTTATTTTTGCTTATTTTATTTTCACCTTTATTTTTCTTGTTTAAAAACTTTTACTAGTATAAGTTCGATTTCTTTTATTTCCGGCTGTCTAAATTTTGAAAAAAATATAATAACGAACCTCCCTAAAAATTTACTGATGACTCCGCAGTTTCAAAAGGTTCAAGGTGCTACTAAGGAACTGGAATATTCTCACACACCTTCACCTCTGCCTAATTCATCATGCTTTTCATTGGCTCCATTCCTACAAGTTTCATTTTCAAGGATTTCATCCAAAAATTCAGGAAGTTTCACTTCTCTCCCCATCTTTTGATTTTCTTACTACATTGTGAATATCTATTTTTGTACATTGAGGGTAATGTACATCTTAAGTGTGGGGGGTGAAATTCATAAATTCCTAACTTTTTGCATTATTCTCAAATCCCTGAATTAGTTCTTGTTCTTAAAGTGTGGAGAGGTGTAAACAGTACTTTCCCTGAATAATATCTTATCTTGAGTAATTCTCTCATATTACTAATCAGAATGAAATTTCTTTTGATTTATGATTTTTATTGATATGTTTTGGATTAAGTCATAGTTAATTGTACATTGATGATTAAATTTTAAAGATATTAGAGAATCAAGCATGATAAGTTTATTTTCAGAACTAAAATTTGCTCGGTTGTTGACCTAAATTTGAACATTACTTTTGTCGAAACCATTTTTAAAATCGGGTTTTAGAAAAATGGGGATCGACTTTAAAAACGAAAATGGAGTCGCCACCAATCTTTTTTTTACTTAGGTATGATTGGATCACCTTGTAAAACGTTTTATTTTAAAACATTTAATTTTAGTCCACGAAAAACAAAAAAACGGGTTCGGGAGTCGGTTACGTATGAGGAAGGATTAGCACCCTCATAACGCCCAAAAATTGGTACCTAATTGATAGAATCATGTCCAAACTTTTGAAGTTTAAAAGTATTAAAAATATGATAAAAAAAATCGAGCAATTTAGGTTAAAATTTGAGACTTTCTTGTTCCGCAGGAATATAAACATCACATCCAGTACGTTAGGACATGATATTTAAGGACCTTTGTAATCAAAATCATCTCATAATTTACAAAACTTGAAAAATGATATTTAGTTACTTAGCCAAACGGAAAATCGCAACCCAGTACGTTAGGGCACTATTTCCTGAATTTCTAAATACCAAAACATTGCCTTATTTTAAAAACTTTTTTGAAAAATATAATGGTTTTGCGATAAATGGATTTTTTTATTTTTAAATAAAAACCATGTAATAACATTGCGTATATATACTATCAACATACATATTAAAGACAATTACACTACATTAACATTTAATATAAACAATAATATATCATACAAAATACGACAAATAATAATTCCTATACTAAAACAATTACAAATGTATAATGAAGTATAGACAAATATAATGAACAATAAAATTAACTATGAACATACTTCATGCAGATTTAAATAGATAAACAAAATATAAATAATATAAACAATGTGTTAAAAAATATATATATATAATGATTTTTTTTTAAAAATATAAAAAATTGTAAATGTAATATATTATAAATAATCTTAATTAAATATATGATATAATATAATATTATATAACATAAAAAATAATATAATATCTAATATATATATATAAATACTAAAATAATATGTAACCAAAAAATATATACAAAATAATAGTTATTTATAATTTGATAAATTAGTATACAAAAAAATAAAGTATTTAATATAAAACTTAATTTTATACCAATTTTAAATATACATATATAAATTGTTTTAAAAAACAGAAAAAAAGGGTTAAATTGAAATATAAACATATTTATAGGGCTAATTTACAAAATAAACTAATTAATAGGATGTAATTAAATTAAGTAAAATAGTGGAGGGATCAAAAGGGTAATTTTCCCATTTTCAAAAAAACACACGGACCCTTGTTCGGGTCCGGGTCAGCGCGCAGGTCAGGCTAGGGGCGATACGGCGTCGTTTTGATGCTTAAGGGCCTGGTGCAAAACGGCACCGCTCCAGAGCCTTATAAAAGCCACCCTTTTCCTTAAAATTTCCATTTCTCCCCTCAGCACAAAAAAAAAACTTTGAGAGCCTTCCTCGGGGCGATTTCCGGTCCTTCTCCGGCGAGGCTCCGTCCACCGTCTGCCACCGTCGTCGGCCACCGTGGAGTTTTCCAAAAGGTAAAATTTTCCCTTTTTTTATTTTAATAAATATATATTATATATGAGTAAAAAAATAAAAATAACAATAACAATAAAAAACAGTATTCGATAAATAAAAACACAAAAACGAAAACCATTGATGCTTTATAAACTGCGTATATTCTCTCTTGTGTATTTCGTGTATTGGTGTTTTTTCAATATTTCGTGACAGTATCTGTCCATCCCCCTCGATTTTACAAAATAATCAGCTTTTATAGCCTTTGAAAAATGAAAATAAAAAAGGAAAACCTATTGTTGCCATGGTTGCTTCTGTGCTTTGCTTCCTTTCTTCCCTTTTCTATGCAGGTCGAGAGCGAAGATTCTGGCGATGATAGAGTGATTCGGGCGCGGACCGCAGCGCGACTGAGGGCTAGCGTGGGCGAGGGGCGTTGATTGTGGCGCGAGGCTGGAGGTGCTGCAGGTGCGTTTTGCGGCGCCTAGGGTTTCAGAAAACCCTAGGCTCACTGATTTGGTTTAACACTTGGGCCTTTTGGACCGTCTGTGTTATTGGGTCTGGGTAGTTCGCTGATGGGTCTAGGAATTAGGCCACAGGTATTTGGGCAGTCTGCTGTTGGGTGTGTGCTTTTAAGTCTGGGTTTGCTGGGTAATTTTGTTTAAGGTATTGGATTCGGGCTTTAGGCCCACTTATTGTAAATGGACTGGACATTATTTATTTATTTTTTATTCTGGTTTTTAGCCCGGTCAAAATTGGGCTCTTACAACTTTGAAATTTGAAATTTACAAGGTTGACATCAAAAACCATAATTTTTGTGAGATTTTGAGCCTTTTAGAGCATATTCTTTTTCTGCTCACTTTATTAACTATGAGTGTGTCAATATTGATTTCTTATTCTAGAGTTTGCTTCGATTATACATGTCGAGATCACACCTTTGATTTGATATACAGAGATGATAAAGGCACTTAGGATTTAACCCACTTACTCCACTAAAAGCCTACCTTCATAATTAACCCCTAGTGAACCCCTTTGATATTAACAAACCATTTATTGACTCACCCACAAATATTAACCCAAAACCCATCTTGTATTTGTTATCACCATTTCTCTTGACTACCCTTATATCAAGATTTGATTTGATCAATTTCCTAACTACATTCTTTATTTCAAGTGTTAAATTCTATGTTTGTAATTTATTCGTAAAAACAAAAACAAAAAATTATTCATTATTAGTTCTATGTTCTATGAGCTTAAACAGTTAAATTTACATCTTTAGAAGAAGCTCATGTTATTAAAGTAATTATTCATTATTAGTTCATTGTTTCTAGTTAGGTAATTTGTCAATTCAATCTCAATTCTAACCCTCTAATTCAGCCTTTATCCACACCTTTAACCCAAGCCCCGTTACAACCCTTTAAAGACCTTTTTGATTTGTGTATCATCTCATATTATAGTGGTGGTGATTTGATTTTCATGCAAGTCTATGGGATTAACTTTTCATGTTTGACTTATGAGTGTTTTTCTTGAACCTTAAACACTTCGAGTGATTTGAGTGAATCTTTAGCGAGGATGTCAACCCTTGTCGGTTCTGAATCAAAGGTAACTATTTAGATAAAGGGAAAACACCTATGCTTTCGTGCTACAAAAATTTGTGACTTAGATTGTTTGAATATTTAGGACTCTTTGAGTTAAATTATCCATGGATGAATTATCTATGAATTAGGATGAGACATTGTTGATGAGAATTATAATTGAGGGAAGTTAGTTCTAAATGTGAGTTGAGAATTTTGCTCGAGGACGAGCAAAAGCTTAAGTGTGGGGGTACTTGATAAACCATAATATATACATATTTTAATCCCACATTTAGCGTACTTTTGGATGATTTATCCCTTGAATTGTGGAATTTGATGCTCCTAATCCTTTAATTTCATGTTTTATACGTAGGAAAGCATAGGTGATCGTGTGTCGAGAGTCTTAAAATTTATATAATGAATGATCGAGCCTAGAAACTAACTATCGCCACGATTGAGGCAAGTGCTCCTATCGAACAGTAGTATAGCTTAGTTGCAAGATCGGATTGTCGAACCCAAAGGAACCAAAAGTACTAATACTGACTTTCTTTTTATTATTTAGCCTAAGAATTAAGGGAATTGTTGTTTAACCTAAATTAACTAACTACTAAGCTAAGGATGCTGAGACACAGAGAATGAATTGGGGAAAATACTTGTGGGAAAAACCAATTGATTAAGATAATACCCAAGGAAGAATCCACCTAGACTTCACTTGTTATCTAACTCTGAACCAGACGATTTATTCACTTGACTTGATCCGTAGGATTCCTTAATTTATATTAATACCTCTCTCGAGGCTACTAACGTCTAACCCTACATTGATTAATTGAAATCTCTTTCTAATTAAAACCCCTAGAATTGCATTAGCTCGATCTATGGACTCCCATATTAGGTTTGACCCTAATCCGGCAGATTTTTGTCGTCCTATCTCTAGGGTTGCGATCAACTCCGCTTAACTATGCTAGATCTACTCTTAAACAGGGAATATTCCTCCTCTTCCTAAGCACATAAATACTTGAATCAATATCCTGAAATATCAAAGCAAGAATTAAGAACACATAGTTAAGAACAAATTAAGTATTGATCATATAGTTCAAAAAACAATAACAAGATCCGTCTTAGGTTTCATCCCCCTCATGTATCTGAGGGGTTTAGTTCATAATCATAAAAGAATACATCTCAGAAGAAAATATAAAACAAAACATAAGAAAACCCTAAAACCCCCTGAAGGAATTGAAGGAGAGATCCTCCGTCTTGAGTATGATTTCGGCTTCTTGAGATAAATCAACTGGCTTTCTTCGAGTAAATCCCACAATTCTTACCTCTCTGGCTTGGCTCCTTGGCCTAGCTGGATGTCCCTGACCAAAAGCACCTTTTAGGTTATACTTATGGTGTTTATAGAGGCTTCAGAATGTGTTTCTTCGCCTCTAAGTATCCTAATCCGAGTGAAATTCCTCTTTGTCACGGCAGGGACACGCCCGTGTGGAACGGCCGTGTGAATCGAATCCAGGTCGTGGTCGAGTCTGCTAAAGAGGCACGACCGTGTAGCTTGGGCCCAAGCCGTGTTGATTTCCTACTTTGGCTCATTTGGTCTTTTTTTAGCCTGTTTCTCATTCTTTTCATCATCCTATGCTTTCCTATGTATAAAACATGAAATTAAAGGATTAGGAGCATCAAATTCCACAATTCAAGGGATAAATCATCCAAAAGTATGCTAAATGTGGGATTAAAATATGTATATATTACGGTTTATCAAATACCCCCACACTCAAGCCTTTGCTTGTCCTTAAGCAAAATTCGCAACTCACAATTAAGAACTAACTTTCTTCAGTTCATGATTCTCATCAACAATGTCTCATCATAATTCATAGATAATTCATACATGGATAATTTAACTCAAAAAGTCCTAAAGATTCAAACAATCTAAGTCATGTATTTTTGTAGCATGAAAACATAGGTGTTTCCCCTCATTTAAATAATTACCTCTGATTCAAAATCGACAAGGGTTGACATCCTCACTAAAGATTCACTCAAATCACTCGAAGTGTTTAAGGTTCAGGAAAAAGCACTCATAAGTCGAACATGAAAAGTTAATCCATAGGCTTGCATGAAAATCAAATCTCCACCATTATAATATGGGATGATACACAAATCAAAAGGTCTTTAAAAAGGGTTGTAACAGGGCTTGGGTTAAAGGTGTGGATAAAGGCTGAATTAGAGGGTTAGAATCGAGATTGACTTGACAAATTACCTAACTAGAAACAACGAACTGATAATGAATAATTACATCAATTGAAAACTTGTAATACTAATAACACGAGCTTCTTCTAAATATGTGAATTTAACTGTTTAAGCTCACTTAATTATAGAACTAGTAATAAACATACATCGATATTTTTCAAGAACAAATCATTAATAAAAGATGGATTCAACTACTGAAATGAATGAAATAATTAGGCAACTGATCAAATCAAATCTCGATATAAGGGTAGTCAAGAGAAATGGTGATAACAAATACAATATGGGTTTTGGGTTAATATTAGTGGGTGAGTCAATAAAAGGGTTGTTAGGATCAAAGGGGTTCACTAGGGGTTAATTGTGTGGGTAGGCTTTTAGTGGAGTAAGTGGGTTAAATCCTAAGTGCCTTTATCATCTCTGTATATCAAATCAAAGGTGTGGTCTCGACATGTATAATCGAAGCAAGTTCTAGAATAACAAATCAATGTTGACACACTCATAATCAATAAAGTGAGCAAGAAAAAGAATATATGCTCTAAAAGGCTCAAAATCTCACAAAAATTATGGTTTTTGATGTCAACCTTGTAATTTTCAAACTTCAAAGTAATATCCAAATTTAGGTCAACAACTTAGCAAATTTTTAATCCTGAAAAATAGACTTATCATGCTTGATTCTTTAATATCTTAAAGTTTAAATCATCAATGCACAATTACCTATGACTTAATCCAAAACATATCAATAAAAATCATAAATCAAAAGAAATTTCATTCCAATCGTAATATGAGAAAATTACTTACGAACAAGACATGATTCAGGGATTTTCAAATAATACTATAGTTAACCCCCTACACTTAAGATGTACATTGTCCTCAATGTACAAAGATAGATAATAGCAAAATAGTAATAAAATCATAAGATAGGGAGAGAAGTGAAACTTCCTGAATTTTGGATGGAGTCAATGAAAAGAAACCGGATAGGAATTGACAGAGGTGAACGTAGGGGAGCGCCTCGAACCGTTTGAAATTGAATCATCGAAGCAGCCGGCCTGATTTTATTGTATCCTAAGCTAAATCTAAATGGCATGAAGAATTCGAAGAAAATAATAAAAAAAGTAAAAAGAAAATAAAAATAAGAATAAAAGTAAAAATAGAAAATGGATATGCGTTTACAAAGAAAGGGGAAAGGGGACGAAGACTTTGGGGGAGGAAGTGAACAGAAGAAGGGGATTTTAAATAGAGGAACGACCCATGCCCATGCCCTGGGCGTGTTATGTCACATGGCCGAATCGCACGGCCGTGTTAAACTTCATGCATTTCTCCCACGCCCGTATAAAGGGTTCGCACACCAGTGTTGCTTAATCAGTGTCGCCCACGGCTTATAAGCATGGGCGTGTCACACGCTCGTGTTCTTTAGTCAGTTTCGACCACGACCGCATCGCACGGCCATGGCGTTTTATCGTAGCCCGTGTTTTGGGAAATTTTTGTCCTTGATTCGCACGGTCTCTGCCACGCTTGTATGCACGGCCGTATGGTTGGGAAACCTATGCTTAAAAATTTTTGTTAGTTTTTAGTTAGATGCTAAAATTCGAAAATATGGACGTTAGTGGGGTTAGTGCTCGGGTTGCCTCCCGAGAAGCGCTCGTTTAAAGTCTTGAGCTAGACTTACCTGTTATTCGTAGGGCAGTGATGGTTCACGTAGTCGAAACTCCTTTTTCTTACTATCAATTCTATCAACATATCGTTTGAGTCGGGTAATATTTACCTCAAAAGTGCCACAATTAGAATGTGTTACCTCGACCATTCCGTATGGAAAGACCTTACGTGCCGAAAAAGGAGTCGCACCATTTGTATTAAGCTCTGAAGTGGCTATTTGAGATTCGGTTGCATCTGACAGTACCTAGTCCCCAAATTTGAAGTGATTGGTTCCACCTTTAATACTCGATGTCCTAGCCGTGTCAAGAACTTGAAGAGTGATTGTTTCGTCACTTACACAAAATGTGAGCTCACGTGGTAGTTTATTTCGTAGAATTGATGGGTACACTACGTTTAGCTCCACATGCGACGTATCGTCTAACTTCCATTTGTTTGTCAAAAATTCTTTTAAAAATTTCCTTGAACCTGGCATCTGCGAAAGAGCTTCAAGAAATGACAAGTTAATATGTAATTTTTTTGGAAGTTTAAGAAATTTACCAAATTATTCCTCTGTGTTGTCTTTTTTCATTGCATCGGGATATGGTATACGAGGTTGGTACTCTTTAATTACCGGCTTTGGCTTATCATGGCTTACTTCAACCTTACCTTCCTCTACCACATTCTCTTGCTTCAATTTTGGTTCATCTAACCCTTCACTATCGTGAGCAGTTATTGCTTGAGGTTGCTCTCTTGGGTTAGTTTCGGTGTTGCTAGGCAAGATACCTTGTGGTCTTTCTGAGATCAGCTTAGCAAGTTGACCTATTTGATTCTCGAGCCTTTGAATCGACGCTTACTGATTTTGAAGCGCTGTTTCAGTGTTTTGGAAACGTGTTTCTAACACCAAGATAAATTTCGTTAGCATCTCCTCAAGGTTTGGCTTCTTTTCTTGCTGGTGAGGTGGTTGTTGAAAGCCTGGAGGAAGTTGCGGTCCTCGATTACCTTGACCACCCCACGAGAAATTGGGATGGTACCTCCAACCTGCATTATAAGTGTTATTGTAAAGATTATTTTGAGATAAAAAATTATTACCCATATAGTGAACTTGCTCGTTTTCCGCGCTTGGGTTGCAAGGTGGATATTCTGTATTGCTCATCCATCCTCCATTCATATTGCACTGCATAACCAAATGTACCTGCGTAGAACAGTACAAACCATCAGTTTTTTTATTTAAAAACTCTACTTGCTTAGATAACATGGTGACCGCGTCAAGGTTGAAAACATCGGCTGCTTTAGTAGGCTTTGTCCTCATGACTTGCCACTGATAATTATTCAGTGACTCTTCGGTTTCTCCGAGCGGTATTTTCTATTTCACTATCAACAATCAAGGGTCGTGACGGGTTCCTCCTAGTCATAAACTAGAATTACCTGCCAGGAGCAAATAAAAGAAGAATTAGCAAAGTAAAAATAAAATAAAATTGCAGAAAAATAAAATAAAAAAAATGACTAAAGTAATAAAAATTGAGCATTCTTAATATTTTAGTTCCCCAGCAACGGTGTCAAAAACTTGATCGTGTGTTTCGAGAGTCTTAAAATTTATATAATGAATGATCGAGCCTAGAAACTAACTATCGCCACGATTGAGGCAAGTGCTCCTATCGAACAGTAGTATAGCTTAGTGGCAAGATCGGATTGTGGAACCCAAAGGAACCAAAAGTACTAATACTGACTTTTTTATTATTATTTAGCCTAAAAATTAAGGGAATTGTTGTTTAATCTAAATTAACTAACTACTAAGCTAAGGATGCTAAGACACAGAGAATGAATTAGGGAAAATACTTGTGGGAAAAACCAATTGATTAAGACAATACCCAAGGAAGAATCCACCTAGACTTCACTTGTTATCTAACTCTGAACCAGACGATTTATTCACTTGACTTGATCCATGGGATTCTCTAATTTATATTAATACCTCTCTCGAGGCTACTAACGTCTAGCCCTACGTTGATTAATTGAAATCTCTTTCTAATTAAAACCCCTAATTGCATTAACTCGACCTATGGACTCCCATATTAGGTTTGACCCTACTCCGACAGATTTTCGTCATCCTATATCTAGGGTTGCGATCAACTCTGCTTAACTATGCTTGATCTACTTTTAAACAGGGAATATTCCTTCTCTGCCTAAGCACATCAATACTTGAATCAATATCTTGAAATATCAAAGCAAGAATTAAGAGCACATAGTTAAGAACAAATCAAGTATTTATCATATAGTTCAGAAAACAATAACAAGATCCGTCTTAAGTTTCATCCCCCTCAGGTATTTGAGGGGTTTAGTTCATAATCATAAAAGAATACATCTCAAAAGAAAATATAAAACAAAACATAAGAAAACCCTAAAACCCCTGAAGGAATTGAAGGAGAGATCCTCCGTCTTGAGTATGATTTCGGCTTCTTGAGATGAATCAACTGGCTTTCTTCAAGTAAATCCCACAATTTTGACCTCTCTGGCTTGGCTCCTTGGCCTAGCTGGACGCCTCTGACCAAAAGCACCTTTTAGGTTATACTTAGGGTGTTTATATAGGCTTCGAAATGTGTTTCTTCGCCTCTAAGTATCCTAATCCGAGTGAAATTCCTCTTTGTCACGGCAGGGACACGCTCGTGTGGCACGGCCATGTGAATTGAATCCAGGCTGTGGTCGAGTCTGCTAAAGAGGCACGGCCGTGTGGCTTGGGCCCAGGCCGTGTTGATTTCCTACTTTGGCCCGTTTGGTCCGTTTTTAGCCCGTTTCTCGTTCTTTTCATCCTCCAATGCTTTCCTAAGTATAAAATATGAAATCAAAGGATTAGGAGCATCAAATTTCACAATTCAGGGGATAAATCATCCAAAAGTATGCTAAATGTGGGATTAAAATATGTATATATTACGGTTTATCAATAGGAAGATGAAAAGAATGAGAAACATGCCAAAAATTGACAAAATGGGCCAAAGTAAGAAATCAACACGGCCTGGAGTTCACCACACGGCCGTGCCACTTTAGCAGACTCGAACACGATCCTAGGCTCAATTCACACGGGCGTGTTACACGGACGTGCCCCTGCCGTGGCAAAGAGGAATTTCATTCAGATTAGGATACTTTCGGGCCAAGTAAGGCATCTCAAAGCCTATATAAACACCCTAGGGGGCAACCTAAGCGGGGAGGTTGACAGGTAGTCGAATAGACGCCGAGTAGAAGAAGAAAATACTCCAAGACAGCCGTTAGGAATAGCTTAGGAGAAGGATCTCCATCAAGACTGAGGATCTCCCATTAAGTTCTTTCGAAGTTTTTGGGTTTTCTAATGTTTTGTTGTTTTTCCTCTTTTATGATGTTTCCCTTTTCTAGTATGAACTAAATCCCTTAGATACCTAAGGGGATGAAACCTATGACAGATCTTGTTATTATTTGATTTATGAGATAAATACTTGTGCTTATTCTTAATTGTGAGTTCTTATTCTTGTTTTGATAATTCAGGTTATTGATTCAAGTCGAATGTGCTTATTCAGTGGAGCAAAAATCCCTGTTTAAAGAGTAGATCAACACAATTAAGCAGAGTTGATTGCAACCCTAGAAATAGGGTAACAGAAATCTATTAGATTAGGGTCAAACCTAATTAGGGAATCCATAGATCGAGTTAATGCAATGATAGGGGTTTTAATTAGAATGATATTTCAATTAATCAACCTGGAGTTAGTTGTTAGTAGACTCGAAAGAGGTATTAATATAATTTAGGGATTTCTACGGATTAAGTCAAATGAATAAACCGCATGAATTAAAGGTAACAAATGAAGTCTAGGTGGATTCTTCCTTAGGTGTTGCCTATCTCATATAAAGTTGTCCAAGAGTATTTTCCCAATTTACTCCCTGTCAAGTTCATAGTTAGTTAAATTAGTTAATTAAATTTTAGATTAAAAGCAAATCCCCTTAATTACTAGGCTAGATAAAAAGATAGTTATTTCTAAGTACTCTTGGTCCTTGAGGATACGATATTACGGACTCACCACAGCTATACTATTGTTCGATAGGTGCGCTTGCCTTTGTCGAAATAATAGTTAGTTTTGAGCTCCATCAGCATCCAGTTGGAGGCATTTTACAAAGGTCTCAATGTACATACAAGATTGATAGTAGATGCTTTTGTGAATGGTGCGATTTTGTCAAGTCTTATAATAAGACTTATGAGACTATTGAGAAGATCACTAGCAATAACTACCAATGGCCAACAAATCTAGCAACTTTAGGAAGACGGGTAGCCAGAGTGCACGAAGTGGACGCGCTTACATCACTTTCAGCTCAGGTATCTTTTATTTCTTCAATGTTGAAACTGTTTACCACTAATGGTTTGATGTTATTTCCTGCGTATATTATGGGGATGGCCATTCTTTCGAGAATTGTCCATCAAATCCCAAGTTCGTATATTACATAGGGAATCAACACCAAAATAGAACTGGACAAGGACCACAGTCCAACTTCTACAATCCTTCATGGTGCAATCATCCAAACTTTTCTTGGAGTAACCAAGGAAATGGACCGAGCAACAACTACATGCAGCATAGACCAAGTCAACCCTAAGTGTTTAATCAACAAGTTCCAAAACCATCACAAACTGAGTCATCCAATAGTTTGAAGAACTTATTGAAGGCGTATGTAGCGAAGAATGATTCATTAATCCAAATCCAAGCAACAACACTGAATAATTTGGAGAACCAAATGGGTTAGTTAGCTATGGAGTTTCGTAACCGAACGCAAGGAACTTTGCCGAGCAATACGGAAAGTCCAAGGATTTTGGGTAAGGAATATTGCAGCGTAATGGCCCTACGAAATGGTAAGACTTTGGAACCTAAGACGATTGTGATTGAAGATGAACCTACTGAGAAGGAGGAAAGTTAACCAACAGTTGAAATTCTTACGCCAGCAGAGCCAGAACTTACAAAGTTTGATGAGGTAAAATCTAACCCCAGTAAATTTTTGGAAGCTAACATCTTCTTTGGGTACAAATTTATCTATCCAGAAAAGTTGTTTGATTCAACCTAAAGTTCCAACCAAATAAGTAGAAACATGAGGTGCAACTCAAGAAGTTTTTGGATTTTCTAAAGCAACTGTACATCAATATCCAGTTGGTGGAGGCTTTAGTGGAAATTTCCAATTACGTGATGTTCATGAAGGACATTTTGTTGAAGAAGAAAAGACTTAGTGAATATGATACTGTAACATTAACAAATGAGTGTAGTGCGTTCTTACAAAACAAGCTTTTTCTGAAACTGAAGGACCCTAAAAGCTTTACTATACCTGTAATATTGGAGAATATTATTGTGGTAAAGCTTTGTATAACTTAGGAGAAAGCATCAACTTGATGCCGAAATCTATTTTCAATCTGTTGGGAATAGGTGAAGTAATACCCACTACTGTGACACTCTAGTTGGCGGAT
The DNA here is from genome assembly GCA_005393395.2 of Gossypium australe. Classification (NCBI taxonomy): domain Eukaryota; kingdom Viridiplantae; phylum Streptophyta; class Magnoliopsida; order Malvales; family Malvaceae; genus Gossypium; species Gossypium australe. Next base: position 78,959 of record CM016617.1, read on the forward strand.
CGATCATTAGCATATCCAGAAGGAAAGATCGAGGATGTTTTGGTATGAGTTGATAAGTTTATTTTTCCTATTGATTTTATTGTCTTAGATCTTGGAGCAAATAAGAAAGTGCCGATCATCCTGGGGAGACCTTTCTTATCCACGAAAAGAACGTTAATAGACGTGCAAAAATATAAACTCACCAAAAGAGTTCAAGACGATTAGGTACCATTTAATGTTCTGAAAACAATGAAATTTTTCGATCCAACGGAGGAATGTTCAGTGATGGAGGAGATAGAAACTTTAGTTTATATGGAATGAGAGAATAAATTTGAAGCCCTATTGGAGAACACCTTAGGGTCTGAACCATTGGAGGATGAAGAAGGTAATGAAAATGTGGCTTTGATGGAAGCCAATCCAAGGAGCTATGTTCAACCAACATGGTTTGAACCACTAGAATTGGAAGTTTGGGCATTTACACAACCAAAGTTGTCAATCGAGGAACCGCCCAAACCTAAACTTAAGGTACTTCCTTCCCATTTGAAATATGTTTATCTGAGTAATTGTTCTACTTTGCATGTGATTGTTTCAGCAGAATTAATAGAACACCAGGAGGAGCAGCTAATCAAAGTTTTAAAGAAATTTAGAAAGGCGATTGTGTAACAGCCCGGTTTTGACCCTAATCAGAACGGTGGTTTCGAGGCCACGAATCTGAGTCAAAAAAAATATTCTAATATTATTTTCTTGTTAAATATTTATGATTGAGTATGTACTAAAATTTCGTGAATTTATTACCTCGTTTGTACGCTTAATTTAGGAAAAAGGATTAAATTTCATGAGTGGTGGAATTAGCCAATTGTTTGATTGAAGGGTTAAATTAATGTGTCTTTATTTTAAGAGGGTTTTATGTTGCAATTAACTCTCTTATAATGATAGTGGACGGCAAGTGATTATAAAATGCCTTATTATATTTATTTTATGTGTTAAAATGTTAGCAATGATAAGATATATGCATAAAAAAAAAGAAAGAAAGAAATTCATATTTTAATAAAAACATGAAAAGAGAAAGTGGAGGTTCATCTTCATTTCTTTCTTGTTATTACCGAAAAACAAAAGAAGGGAGAAGAGCTTGAGCTCTCAATCATTCGGCTTTGCATGCTCAAATTTAGGTAAGTAATTAGATTAATTTTTTAGTAAATCTTACATTTTTGGGATAGTTGATTTGCATTTTAATTAGCCCATGATTTAATTTTTGTTTCGGTTGTGATTTTTGTAAGAAGCCATGAATGGAAGCTTGATGCTCATGATGTTTAAAAAAATGATATGTAAATGGCTGACTAATAATGATGTATTTGTTATGTCTAAAATTTGAGAAAAGGAGTGTTTGATACTGCCTTTAATGTAGCTGAGAAGGTAATAAAAGACCAATTTAATGCTACAGAATTTATGTCTTAAGTGTTAGTTAATGAGTTAGTTATATGGTGATAATAGATGTATGTTTATATTGTTTGGGGTGTTTGTGGACTATTAATTTATGTTAATTAATGCTGTCTAAATTGATGTCAGATTAAGCTATTGAAGAGTGTAATTAGTAATTAATATGTACTGCATCAATAAGTTAACTGTTAATTATTATTAAAGTTAGTTTTAGTGGATTAATTGGGCTGCTGTAATGCAGGATTTGAATGCTATCTGAATTGGTATTAAGTATTTAATTGTACTGCCATATTTTTGTATATTAAAGAGTATCTTAATGCTATCCAAATATGAAATCTTTGGGACTTTAAATTTCATGAACTAATATAAATTCCTACTGTATTCATGTTGTCCAAATTGGAATGAATTGGATAATGGTTGTGTGTGTTGCCCATTTGTGAGGAATAAATATGTTTTTACTAATTGTAATTAAATGATAGGATGGTTTGAGTTTGAACTTGATTTGATATTTGAGTTAGTTAATATATTGATTTATTATTATGCTTTGATCGTGAAACAAATAGATCGATTATAAATCGGGAAAAAGAGAAGGTCGTGGAATAATCATCTATGGCTTGAGGTAAGTTTTAAGTAGTTGGATGAATTGAATTTAATTGTATACTAATGTTCATATGAATATAAAATGTAAACATTTTAGTTTCCTAATTGCCGAATGTGTCGTGAAATAAATGGGATGTGTATATAATAGTCAGATATGAGTTGATACATATGAGTAAATATGTGAAATTATCGAATATATGAATTGGCTAAATATATGTGTTTGTGTTAAGGAGTAGATAAGTATATAAATGGAAATGGAAAGGAGAAGTGATGGTAATTGAAGAGTTGGATATTTGTGAATGAAAATGCTTGAACTTGCCAAATGTAATGGTAATAGAAGAGGCAATTGAGTTGTTGATAGATATATGTATGTTATGAACAGAATTATGTAAATTGTACTTGAATGAGATAAATTGAGAATGTATGAATGGTGATGGAATTACAAGTGTATTGAAGATCAAAGAAAAGGTCTCTTAAAAGGCACTAAGTGTGCAAACAAAAGTACCGAACACTGTGTGTGAGAAATCGGTTAAATGGCACTATGTGTGCGGATTAAATAGTAATGGCACTATGTGTGCGATACATTACTGTCAAATGGTACTATGTGTACTCTTTCTCAAGTTACGACACTATGTGTGAGATACGTTACGGAAAGTTGGCACTAAGTGTGCGGGAAATTGTTAAAGTAACTGCACTATGTGTGCGATACGTTACAGAAAGTTGGCATTAAGTGAGCGGGAAATTGCTAAAGTAACGGCATTATGTGTGCGATACGTTACTAAATTCTTGTAACAGATATACAGGTTCGATGCTTTTTAATAGACTCGTATTATTAATGTTGACAAGGATAATAAAATGTACGAGTATACAATCATATGTTATGCTCGGGTGGTTAAGGTTGGGGAGGTAAATGACCCAAAAGGTATGTATTAATTATAACAACTTGTGATTGATGGTGGCTCGAAATGTAAGTAGGAATTTGGTAAGTAAAAGAGGCATATGCTGTTATTTTATCATGTGAAGGTGATGTATGGATATATACATATTTATACATGCATATAATGTTGTTATGAAATCTATTCAGTATGTTTGACTATTTGGCAAGGAAGTTGTAAACGGAATAATTTATTAAATCATGCTAAAGCGTATATGTGAGTTAAAATGCTTAAATCTTGCTAAGCTTAAATAGCTTACTTTGTGTTTCTTGTCGGTTTTCTATTTTATAGACTTTGGATTCGTTACGAGCTCGGGGATTGTCAGCAGGACTATCACACTATTGACAGCTTATTTTGGTATTTTGGTTATATTAATTACGAATATATGGCATATATAGATTAGAAAAAAGGGTAGATATGAATTGAGCATCTATGTATATAAGTTTGGTTAGAGTTTAAATGAATTGGAGTAAAGATGTTATAAATTAGTTAACCATATTTTGCAATGAAACAGTTTTTAGTTAGCAGCAGTGACGTGATTTTGAAAAATCACCAAAAATAGGATAGATGGAATTACAAGGTGAATAAGAGATAGAATTAAAGCTTATTGTGTCTAGTTGTATATGAAATAAACATAGTAGGCAAAGAAATTTTATATTATGAGGTATTTAAGTTTTAGTGAGACTAGTTCTGAATGACTTTGTGATCCCCTGTTCTGTATTGTAAAAATTATTAAAAATTGTAAAAAATTAATCATGGAGCATAGTTTATATGCTTAGAATCCCTAATGAGTCTATTTTTTATTGGAAGAAATGAGAACACTATTTTAATTTTGTTCAATGAGATAATTGAGTTTTTGTAAAGATAGGTCAGAACCATCAAATAATGAAATAGGGGAAACTTTAATGAATAAACTGTACTAATTGGCTATACAAAAAATTCTAGAAAACTTTTAGTAAAAAGATATATGAGCCTAGTTTCAATAAAAATTCACGGATCTCAATTTCGAGTTTCTTAACTCGAGTTATAGTCAATTTAGTCAACATGATGCAGATGGACAGTTTCAATTTTATGCCCAGAATTAGTGGTTAAGTCTAGTAATGCCTTATGCTCGACTCCGGTAACGGTATCGGGTAAGGGGTGTTACAGATTGGCTGGACCATAGCTGACATTTGAGGTATAAGACCTTCCTTTTGTATGCACAAGATTATCTTAGAAGAAGGTGAAAGAGGTTGAATCAATGGGTAAAGGAGACTCAACCAGATCATAAAAGAGGTGGTTCGAAAAGAAGTGATCAAATTTTTATATGTGGGAATTATCTACCCCATCTCAGATAGTTCATGGGTATGTTAGGTACATTATGTAACCAAGAAAGGCGGAATTACATTGTTGAGAATGAACGTAACTAGTTAACCCTGACGAGAATTGTCACAGGTTGGAGAATCTGTATTGATTACAAAAAATTAAACAAAGCCACTATGAAGGATCATTTCCCGTTGCCTTTTATGGATCATATGTTAGACCAACTGGCAGGTAACAGATGTTATTGTTTCTTAGATAGATATTCACAACCAAATAGTTGTAGCTCCGGAAGACTAACAGAAAACCACTTTTACTTGCCTATAAGGTACGTTTGCATTTAGGCAAATGCTTTTCGGTTTATGTAATGCACCTGGCACATTTCAGCGGTGCATGATGGCAATATTTATTGATATGGTAGAAAATTTTGTTGAGGTTTTCAGGGATGATTTTTCTGTTTTTGGTAATACTTTTGATGTTTGTTCTAGTAATTTGGCTAATGTACTAAAAAGATCTGAGGAGACAAATCTTGTCATTAACTGGGAGAAATGTCATTTTATGTTGAAGGAGGGATTTTATTTTGGGGCATAAATTTTCTAGAAATGGGATTGAAGTTGATAAAGTGAAGGTAGGCGTAATTGAAAAATTACCACCACCAGTTAGTGTGAAAGGAGTTCGAAGTTTCCTAGGCCGTGCCGGTTTTTACCGAAGGTTTATAAAAAAATTTTCAAAAATTTCTAAACTTTTGTTTATGTTATTATAGAAAGATACAATTTTTGATTTTGACAAAGCAAGTTTAGAAGCTTTTGAGGAATTGAAAAGTCGGTTAATTTCAACCCAATAATTATTACACCTGATTGAAACTCACCTTTTGAGTTGATGTGTGTTGCAAGCGATTTTGCTATTGGAGCTATGATGGATCAAAGAAGGAATTTCACCCTATTTACTATGCAAGCAGAACTTTAACAGGAGCCCAACTCAATTACACGGTAACTGAAAAAGAAATCTTTGCTACAGTTTTTGCTTTTGACAAGTTCTGTTATTATCTCATAGGTACAAAAGTCACAAAATTTACTGACCATGCGACCATTAAATACTTACTCACGAAGAAAGATACTAAATCGAGGTTGATTCGATGGATACTCTTGCTCCAAGATTTGACCTTCAGATCCAAGATAGAAAAGGTGTTAAAAATCAAATAGCCGATCATCTGTCAAGATTGGAACAAAATGACGTAACTTATTCACTTGTTCCAATTAATGAGAATTTCCCAAATGAGCATATTTTTTAGGTAAGCCAAATTCATGAAATACCTTGGTTTGCTGATTATGCAAATTATTTAGCATGTGGAATAATTCCTCGAGAAATGATATACCAAGAAAAGAAGAAATTCCTTCATGATAGTCGATTTTATTTTTGGGAGGATCCCTTTTTTGTTTAAACAATGTGCACATAACATAATTAGGAAGTGTGTAGCCAAAAGTGAAATTGGTGAGATTATTTACCATTGCCATTCATCTCCGAGTGAGGGACACTTTGGTGTTCTCGCACTATAGTAAAGATCTTACAAGTTGGATTCTTTTTGCCTACAATGTTCAAGGACGTGTATGAATATGTGAAAATTTGTGATAAATGCCAAAGGACCAGAAACATATCAAAGAGTAACGAAATGCCCTTGACAAACATTATAGAAGTAGAGTTATTTGATGTGTAGGGCATTGATTTTCTAGGCCCATTTCCTTCTTCTTATGGTAACAGGTATATCTTAGTAGTTGTTGACTACGTATCCAAGTGGGTTGAAGCCGAGGCATACTTAACAAATGATGCTAAGGTAGTCATGCAATTCCTACATAAGCATGTGTTTACACGGTTTAGGACTCTGAGAGCTATAATTAGTGATGAAGGATCGCACTTTATAAACACATGGATTAAGTGGTTGCTTGAAAAGTACAATGTAAAACACAAAATTACTACTGCATATCATCCATAGGAAAAAGGTTAAGTTGAACGGGTAAACTGTGATATTAGAGGAATCCTTGAGAACGTGGTGCAACCTAATAGAAAAGATTGGTTTCGAAGGCTCGATGATGCTCTATGGGTCTATCGAACTACTTTTAAGACACTATTAGGAATGACTCCTAATCAGTTAGTCTTTGGAAAGGCGTTTTGATCATTGTTTTGTTGAGTTTTAAAATTTATAAAGAGAATGATCGAACTTGGAAACTAACTCTGACAACGATTTAAGGCAAGTGCACCTATCAAACAGTAATATAACTTAGGCAAGACCGGATTGTCGAACCCAAATGAACTAAAAGTACTAGTACTAACTTTCTTTTTATTATCTAGCCTAAAATAAGTGTAGTTGTTGTTTAATCTAAATTTAACTAACTACTAAGCTAAAGACGCAAAGACAAAAGGAATGAATTGGGGAAATACTGTTGGAAAACCTCAGTTGATTAAGATGATACCCTTAGGAAGAATCCACCTAGACTTCACTTGTTATCTAACACTGAACCAGACGATTTATTCACTTGACTTGATCCGTAAGATTCCCTAATTTATATTAAACCCTCTCTCGAGGCGAATAACATCTAACCGTAGGTTGATTAATTGAAATCTTTTTCTAATTAAAACCCCTAGAATCGCATTAACTCGATCTATGGACTCCCATATTAGGTTTCACCCTAATCTGGCAAAATCTCGTCACCCTATCTCTAGGCGCGCGATCAACTTCGCTTAATTATGCTAGATCTACTCTTAGGCAGGGACTTTTGCTCCACCACCTAAGCACATTCAACTTGAATCAATATCCCAGAAATATTAACACAAGAATTAAGCACACATAATTAAAAACAAATCAAGTATTTATCATATAGTTCAGAAAACAATAACAAGATTCGTCTTAGTTTTCATCCCCTTCAGGTATCTGAAGGGTTTAGTTCATAACGATAAAAGAAAACATCTCAGAAGAAAAGATAAAACAAAACATACGAATTCCCTAAAACCCACTGAAGGAATTGAAGGAGAGATCCACCGTCTTGAGTAGAATTCCGGCTTCTTGAGATGGATCAACTGGCTATCTTCGAGTGATTCCCACAAATCTGACCTTTTCGGCTCGGCTCCTTGGCCTAGCTAACCGCCCTGACAAAAGCCCTGACAGAAGGCTTCTACCGAACTCCCCACTTAAGTTGCCCCCTTGGGTGTTTATATAGATTTTGAGATGCCTTACTTTGCCTCTAAGTATCCTAATTCAAGTAGAATTCCTACTAGGGTGTTTGAATAGGCTTTGGAATGTGTTTATTTGCCTCCAAGTATCCAAATCCGAGTAAAACTCCTCTTAGCTGCGGCAGGGACACGCCCATGGCATACGCCCGTGTAAGTCGTGGCCAGGCCGTGTTCGACACTGTTAAGGAGGCACAGCTGTGTGGTCTTAGGCCCAGGCTGTGTGGATTTCGTGATATGGCACATTTACTCCATTTTAGGCCCGTTTTCCATTCTTTTCATCATCCGGTGCTCTCCTAGGTATAAAACATGAAAACAAAGGATTAAGAGTACCAAATTTCATAATTCAAGGCTTAAATCATCTAAAAGCACGCTAAATGTGGGCCTAAAATATGTTACTTTTACGGTTTATCACATACCCCACACTTAAGCTTTTGCTTGTCCTCAAGCAAAATTCTCAACTCATAATTAAAACGAACTCCCTTGATCCATAATATTTATCAACAATGCTTTATCATAATTCAATGGATAATTCAATTCAAAGGGTCCTAAAGTTTCAAACAATCAAAGTCATACATTTATAGCCCTGAAAACGTTAGGTGTTTCCCCTTATTTAACTAATTACCTCTGATTCGAAAACGACAAGAGTTGACATCCTCGTTAAAGATTCACTCAAACCACTCGAAGTGTTTAAGGTTCAGAATTAAGCACTCAAAAGTCGAACATGAAAAGTTAATCCCATAGGCTTGCCTAAAATTCAAATCTCCACCACTGTAAAATGAGATGATACACAGATCAAAGGGTCTTTAACAGGGTTGTAACGGGGCTTGGGTTAAAGGTGTGGATAAAGGCTGAATTAGAAGGTTAGAATCGAGACTGACCTAACAAATTACCTAACTAGAATAATGAACTAATCCTGAGTAATTACATTAATTGGAAACTAATAATACGAGCTCTTTCTTTAAGATTTGGAATTTTTTCGTATAAGCTCAATCACATAAAACAAATACTGAGTATACTTCATTTTTTTAAGAACAAATCAATAATAAAGGGTGAATTTAACTACTGAAATAAAAATAATCAGGTAATCGATCAAATCGAATCTCGATATAAAGGTAGTAAAAAAGGCTGGTGATAACAAATACAAAGAGTTTTTGGGTTATTAGTAGGTGAGTCAATAAAAGGTTGTTAGGATTAAACGGGGTTCACTAGGGGTTAATTATGAAGGTAGGCTTTTTAGTGGAGTAAGTGGGTTAAAACCTAGGTGCCTTTATCATCTCTGTATATCAAATCAAAGGTGTGGTTTCGTCATGCATAATCGAGGCAAGTTCTAGAATAACAAATCAATGTTGACATACCCATAATCAAAAAGTGAGCACGAAAGAATGTATGCTCTATAAGGCTCAAAATCTCACAAAAATTATGGGTTCTTGATGTCAATCTCGTAAATTTCAAACTTCAAAGTAATATTCAAGTTCAGGTAGACAACCTAAAAAAAAATTTATTCTGAAAAATAGACTTATCATGCTCGATTCTCTAGTATCCTTCAAATTTAAACATCAATGTATAATTATCAAAGACTTAATCCAAAACATATTAACAAAAATTATCAATCAGGGGAATTTCATTCTAATCATAATATGAGAAACTTACTTTTCGAACAAGGCATAATACAGGTATTTTCAAATAATACTATAGTTAACCCCCCACACTTAAGTTGTACATTGCCTTCAATGTACAAAGATAGATAATATAATCATAAAATCATAAGATGGGGAGAGAAGTGAAACTTCCTGAATTTTGGATGAAGTTAATGAAAAAAACCGGATAGGATTGGAGGTGAACATGGGGAAGCGCCTCGAACCGTTTGAATCCTCGAAGCAGCCGTCCTGATTTTATTTTATCCTAAGCTGAATCTAAATGGCATGAAGAATAAGAAGAAAATAATAAAGAACATAAAAATAAAAAATAAAAGTAAATAATGGAAAATGAAAGAAGAAAGATATTAGAAAAAGGAAAGGAAGAAGGGTTTAAATAGAGATGTATCCCACACCAGTGTTCCTTTCTGTGGTGCCTACAAGGCCACGGCCACGGCCGTGTGCAAGGCCGTGTGAGTATGGAAACCTATGCCTAAATATGGAAAGAACTAAAACGAAACTAATTAGTAGAGTTAGTGCTCGGGTTGCCTCACAAGAAGCGCTAGTTTAAAGTCTTGAGATAGATTTACCTGTTATTTGCACAATCATGGTGGTTTGAGGAGGTGGAAATCCTTTCTCATGCGATCAATTTGGTTATGAATATAAAGTTTAAGTCGAGTAGTGTTTAACTTAAAGGTGCTGATTTTAGGACTAGTTACCTCGACTGTTCCATCTGCGGAGATTTTGAGTACCTGATCTCCTATCTTAAGCTGGTTTGTCCCATCATTAAGTTTGTCATGGATTTGTCTCGTTTTTGCTCTGTGTGTTTTTAGTCTCTTCTTGAAGTGTGTCTTCTATTCGTCTAGTTTATCGATTCGAAGCCTTCGTTCCTCATGAATTTCTTCTTTATCGACACGAGGTCTAGGATCTGGCATCTGCGAAAGAGCTTCAAGAAACGGCAAGTTAATATGAAATTTCTTTGGAAGTTTAAGAGACTTACCGAATCGTTCCTCTGTATGGTCTTTCTTTGTCGCATTGGGGTATGGCGCACGAGCTTGGTGCTCTATAATTACCGGGAGTAAATCCTGGCTTACCTCAACCTTACCTCCACTCACCACAGGCTCTTGCCTTGGGTCAGATTCCACTAACATTTCACTGTCATGAGCTGTTACGGCTTGGATTTGCTCCTTTGGGTTAATCTCAATGTTGCTTGGTAGACGCTCTTGCGGTCGTTCGGAAATCTCTGATCGAATTTCAGAAACTATCTTAGTAAGTTGTCCAACTGACTTAGTAAGTTCCCCAACTTGGTTCTCGATCCCTTTGATCGATACTTGTTGGTTTTTAAGTGTTGTCTCAGTGTCTTGGAGACGGGTATCTGTGGCTGCCATGAATTTTGTCAGCATCTCTTCAATGTTCGACTCCTCTTCCTGTTGGTGAGGTGGTTGTTGAAAATCTAGGGGAAGTTCCGGTCTTTGGCTATTTTGATCATCCCACGAGAAATTAGGATGGTACCTCCAACCTGCATTATAAGTGTCACTATAAAAATTATTTTGTTGTCTAGCATAGTTACCTGTATAGTGAGCTTGCTCGTTTTCCATGCCATATCCGTAGGGTGGGTACTCAGGATTCGCCACGCCTCCTAAATTTGAATAATATTGTATTTTTGGGTGTACCTTCGAGAGACCATACAAACCATCAATCTTTTTATTCATCATCTCTAACTGATTAGATAACCAGGTGACCACATCGAGGTTGAAGACACTGGCTGCTTTAGTAGGAATTGTCCTCATGACTTGCCACTGATAATTATTCAGTGCCATCTTCTCTATAAACTAAAATTATATGCCAAAATCAAATAGAGGAAAAATTAGCAAAGTAAAAAAATAAAAATAAAAAATAATAATGAAAATGAATTGCAATAAAAAAAATGGCTAAAGTAATAAAAATTAAGTTTTTTTTTAAATATTTTAGTTCCCCGGTAACGGCGCCAAAAACTTGATCGTTGTTTTGTCGAGTTTTAAAATTTATAAAGAGAATGATCGAACCTGGAAACTAACTCTGGCAACGATTTAAGGCAAGTGCACCTATCGAACAGTAGTATAGCTTAGGCAAGACCGGATTGTCGAACCCAAAGGAACTAAAAGTACTAATACTAACTTTCTTTTTATTATCTAGCCTAAAATAAGTGAAGTTGTAGTTTAATCTAAATTTAACTAACTACTAAGCAAAAGATGCAAAGACAAAAAGAATGAATTGGGGAAATACTGTTGGAAAAACTCAGTTGATTAAGACGATACCCTTAGGAAGAATCCACCTAGACTTCACTTGTTATCTAACATCTAATTTATATTAAACCCTCTCTCGAGGCGAATAACGTCTAACCCTAGGTTGATTAATTAAAATCTCTTTCTAATTAAAACCCATAGAATCGCATTAACTCGATCTATGGACTCCCATATTTGGTTTCACCCTAATCCGACAAAATCTCGTCACCCTATCTCTAGGCGCGCGATCAACTCCGCTTAATTATGCTAGATCTACTCTTAGGCAGGGACTTTTGCTCCACCACCTAAGCACATTCAACTTGAATCAATATCCCAGAAATATTAACACAAGAATTAAGCACACATAATTAAGAACAAATCAAATATTTATCATATAGTTCAGAAAACAATAACAAGATCCGTCTTAGGTTTCATCCCCTTCAGGCATCTGAAAGGTTTAGTTCATAACAATAAAAGAAAACATCTCAGAAGAAAAGATAAAACAAAACATAAGAAATCCCTAAAACCCCCTGAAGGAATTGAAGGAGAGATCCACCGTCTTGAGTAGAATTCCGACTTCTTGAGATAGATCAACTGGCTATCTTCGAGTGATTCCCACAAATCTGACCTTTTTGGCTCAACTCCTTGGCCTAGCTAACCGCCCTGACAAAAGCCCTGGCAGAAGGCTTCTGCTGAACTCCCCACTTAAGTTGCCCCCTTGGGTGTTTATATAGACTTTGAGATGCCTTACTTGGCCTTTAAGTATCCTACTTCAAGTAGAATTCCTACTAGGGTGTTTGAATAGGCTTTGGAATGTGTTTCATTGCCTCCAAGTATCCAAATCCAAGTAAAACTCCTCTTACCCGCGGCAGGGACACGCCCATGGCACACGCCCGTGTAAGTCGTGGCCAGGCCGTGTTCGACACTGTTAAAGAGGCACGGCCATGTGGTCTTGGGCCCAGGCTTTGTGGATTTCGTGATATGGCCTATTTACTCCTTTTTGGGCCCGTTCTTCATTCTTTTTATCATCCGGTGCTCTCTTGGGTATAAAATGTAACACCCCTAACCCGTATCCATCGTCAGATTAGGGTTACGGGTATTACTAAACCTCATATCAGTCAATATGCTTTATGAGACCGATTTCTATAACCAATGTATACCAAATTCTATAGTCACAACTAACATGTATATCTCATCTTATAACGTTTCATTTACTATTTATAAATCACAAATTATATCGTTTGCAAACAAGAATTTCTAACTATAATCATATGGCAAAATACCATTCATTGATCCGATCATGACATATATTGAACACACATCTATTGCTTAGACATATAGTTCCTTTCCATTATAGCATACATTCAAGCATATAACATTTCAAAAGAACAACTTGTTTTACAAAGTTTATTTTTTCCTTATCATATTCGATGATAATCCTTAAACATATATAAATATATGACATTACAAGAATACCTTATTTTACTACCATAACACATGAACTATCTTTTATTATCACATATCAAAAAATGGTATTATCACTCAAAGATGAAATATTCAATAATCAAAATAATTATGCCCTAATCGAATGTCCGCAACAAAGTTCACACTTGATAACTCTTAACTATATATATCACCTTAATGCTTTCAAACAAAAGTGTCGAGACAAATAATCACCAAATCCTCATCCATACGTATATATATACATGTATATACATGTATGTCATATTCATTCCGTATCTAGAATATCAAGCTAACATAGACCTAATGTGAATTAGTCTTTTTAATATGTAAACATACCAAAATAGTCAAATAGCAACTTCATAATTTAAATAAGCTCAACCTAACTTAACTCATGAAACATATACAAACCAAATCAGGCCAAAAAAGGGTAAGCCATTTAATCGCTGCAATCAGAGCTTTAAAAATTTATAAAAGAATGACCGAACCTGGAGACTAACTCTGACAATGATTAAAGGCAAGTGTACCTATTGAACAGTAGTATAGCTTAGGCAAGACCGGATTATCGAACCTAAAGGAACTAAAAGTATTAATACTCACTTTCTTTTTATTATTTAACCTAAATTAAAGTGAAGGTTGCTTTTAAACTATATTGTCAAAAACTTAAGCTAAGAACACAAAGACAAGAAGAAGGAATTGGAAAATAACTTTGAAGAAAAACTTAGTTGATTGCGACGATACATTCGGGAAGAATCCACCTAGACTTCTCTTATTATCTAACCCCAAATTATATGATTTCTTTACTTAGCTTGATCCGTGAGACTCCCTAACCTATATTAAACCCTCTCTCGAGGCGAATACGTCTAACCCTAGGTTAATTAGTGGAACTCTCATTCACTTATAATAACCCCCCAGGATAGCAGTAAATCGATCAATGGACTCCCATATTAGGTTTCACCCCAAACCGGTAAAATCTCGTAACCCTATCTCTAGGCGTTCGATCAACTCCGCTTAATTATGTTAGATCTTCTCTTAGGCAGGGTCTATTCCTCCTCCACCTAAGCACATTAGATATGGATTAAGTAACATAACTAAGAACAAACTAAGTAATTCATCATATAACTTAAAAATCAAATAACAAGATTCATCTAAGTTTCCTCCCCTTCAGGTATCTAAGGGGCTTAGTTCATAACAAATAAAGAAAACATCGCAAGAGAAAAGATAAAACAAAACATAAGAAATTCCTAAAACCCCCTGAAGGAATTGAAGGAGAATTCCGCCGTCTTGAGTATGATTCCGGCTTCTTGGGATGGATCAACGGGCTATCCTCGTTTTATTCCCTAACTCTAACCTTCTCGGCTTGGCTCCTTGGCCTAGCTTTCGATCCTTTCAAAGGTGGTACTTGGGGGATATATATAGGCTCTTGGAATGCAATTCTTTCTCCCTAAGTATCCTTTTCCAACTGAAATTGCTCTTTCCAGCGACAGAGGCATGACCATGTCACACGCCCGTATGGATCGAGACCAGACCGTGTTCGGACTTCTAAAGTGAGGCACAGCCATATGAGGCGTAGTTGAGGCCGTGCTCTAAGCGTTTGTCGAGGCACGGCTGTGTCGGCTATGGGCTAGGCCGTGTCAATTTCATGCTAAGGCCCATTTACTCCGTTTTAGGCCCAATTTGTGTTCTTTTCATCCTCGGGTGCTTTCCTAGGTCTAAGACATGAAAAGAAAGGATTGCAAGCACCTTTTTATACAAATCAAGGAATAAATCCTCAAAAAGTAAGCTAAATATGGGATTAAAATATGTTACTTTTACGGTTTATCAAATACCCCACACTTAAGCTTTTGCTTGTCCTCAAGCAAAATTCTCAACTTACAATTAAAACGAACTTTCCATGACCTGCAATTCTTATCAACAATGCTATATCATAATTCATAGATAATTCATACATGGATAATTCAATTCAAAGAGTCCTAAAGATTTAAACGAGATAAGCCATGGTTTTGTACCTTGAAAACATAGGTGTCTCCCTTTATTTAAATGACTACCTTTTCAATTCAAGACCGACAAGGATTGATGTCCTCACTAAGGATTCACTCAAATCACTCTAAAGTGTTTAAGGTTCAGGAAAAAATTGCTCATAAGTCGAATCTGAAAAGTTAATCCCATAGGCTTGCCTGAAAATCAAATCTCCACCACTGTAATATGAGATGATAAACAGATCAAAAGGTCTTTGTAGGGTTGTAACGGGGCTAGGGTAAAAAGTGTGGTTACAGGCTGAAATTAGAGGGTTAGGATCGAGATTGAATTGACAAGTACCTACCTAAAACTTTTCTGAAATTTCATTAACTGAAAAGTAACAATCCTATTAATACGAGCTTTTTTTTTGAAAACATTCTTTGATTGTATAAGCTTTCTTTTCATACTACTAATATTGAATAACTTGAAAATATATATATATATATATATATTTAGAACAAACTAAGTAATACATAATAAATTTAACTATCAGAATAATAAACTTCGGTAACTGATCAAATTAAGTCTCGATTAAGGGGTAGTCAAAAGAAAAGGTGATAACAATTACAAATGCTCTGGGTTAATATTAGTGGGTGAGTCAATAAAAAGGGTTTATTAGGATCAACGGGGTTCTCTAGGGGTTAATTGTGAAGGTAGGCTATTTAGTGGAGTTAGTGGGTTAAAGCTTAGGTGCCTTTATCATCTCTGTATATTAAATCATAACTGTGGTCTCGACATGTATAAACGAGGCAAGTTCTAGAATAACAGTTCATAGTTGACACACTCATAATCAAAAAATGAGCACGAAAAAGAATGTATGCTCTAAAAGGTTCAAATACTCACAAAAATTATGGGTGTTTTGACATCATCCTTATGAATTTTAAATTTCAAGGTAGTATTCAAATTTAGGTCAACAACCTATCAAAATGTTTATTTCTGAAAAACAGAATTATCATGCTCGATTCTCTAGTATTCCTCAAATTAAATATCAATGTATAATTAACTATGACTTATTCTAAAACATATTAGTAATCATCACAAATCATCAGAATTTTCATCCTAATTAGTAATATGACAACTTTGCATAAAAACAAGACTAAATCAGGGATTTGAGAATAATGAAAAAAGTTAGGTATATTTTAACCCCCACAGTTAATATGTACATTACCCTCAATGTACAAAGATGGATAATGATAATTAGTGAGCAATCAAAAAGATAGGAGGGAAAAGTGTACTTCTTGGATTTACTGACGAGATCCTTGAGGATGTGGACAGTGTGTGGCATCAGGTGACTTTTTGTATTTCGCCTAATTGTGCTTGTGTGTAGGTGGAATATATGATTTATTCTGCAAAAGTCACTTGTTAATGATTTTTTTGATGACATCGATATGTTGTTAGGGATGCTTGAATAATTGGATAGCCAATGATAAAAATTTGCAATAAAAGTTCAAATTAAACAACGTAAAATGAAGTCTTAAAAATTAAGAAAATAAAATTAAAGAAAACAAATTAAAAGGACTCAGAGGTCCTCATCGTTGGTTGGAGCCGGTGGTGGTGCTGATGATGAAATGTGGAGGTGCTAACATATTTGGTGGAGCGTCGCCTCTAATCCATCAAAGCGCCGTGCGTTTTCAGCGAAATGCATCTCAAACCGATCAAGTAGAGCAGAGATGTCTGCTAATGATGTTGTCGCTCGGTATGGATGCTAGCTCGGGTTTGGTGCCTCCTCTGATGGTAGTGGGACATCGTCAGAAATGTCCTCGTCCTCTCCCTCGTTGGTTGGTGTCTTTAGTCGGTACTGAGGGGGATCGGTCCCTCGACGTTGTTTGATCATCCTCATATGTAGCATCGTCTAGATGCCATGAGGAACCATATTGCCCATCAGTGTGAGGGAGGTGATCTAATCGTCGGTGTTAAGGAGGTTGAAGTGCCGAGCTAGCTTTGTAAGTATGGCCCCATTGACAAAATCCCTTTCCTATGCGGCTCTTTCTGATGTTGAATCGCGCATGCGATAAAATACGCCAAGTCGAAAACATGTCCTTCAGACATGCATGATAGGAAGTAGACGTCGTGCTTGTTTACGATGCCGGTGCTTTCTCTGCGACCTGTGGTGGTATGTGCGAGAATGGCGTGAATATACCTTAGGGCCGGGGGAAGTGCCGTCGCCTTAGAGCGGCTGGGGTCGTATTGGCTTGTATTGGGGCGTAGGTTGAGCCAGCATTCAAGCGGGGTGCAGTGGAGCTCACGGTTTAATCCGGTAAGTGGGTATTCTTCTATGAAGTCCGGCGTGTAAAGTCTGAGAGCCGTGCCAAATTGTGGTACACTTAATCGACACACTGAGCCCCCTAGACGGAATTGAATAGCACCTGGGTCGTCGAATTGAGTTGTCACCGCTTGCAAAATGAAGGTGGTGCAGAATTCTAATGTAAGCTCCATATATGTGGGTTCATCGATATTGAAGAAGTTCTCCCACAGTTCGGTTGAGAGGAGTTCTTGAATGTCAGTTTCGAGCCCAACTTGCCGCACTGCGTTCCGGTCGATGTGTCTACCGGTGCCTATGGGTCTACCCCGGATTGCTTTGTACCTTTCATCTTGAGTTGCTTGGGGGAATCGGAGAAATGGGTGTCGAGTTTCGGTGGAGGCACTTGCGGACGATGATCTAGGCCCCTTTCTTTTCTTGCTTGGGACGGATCGTTTGGTTCGTGACGACGACATGGTACCTGAAAAATGATCAGATAATAAAAGGAACAAGTTCCTTAATCAAAATTATGACCAATGTATCTCATATCATCTATAAATTTCATTCGATATCAGTGATTCTTTTGTTCAAGAAAATTAGTAAATTTTATGTCTAGGAACAAAATCAATCAGTAACCAAAATCAATTTATGCATGAATGTTGTGAGAACAATCACTAACTAAAAATCAAGGTTAATTTTAAACAAAAATGAAAAAATATAAAGCTGTAATCAAAGGATTATGGGTACTTAAACAAAAATAAATCATGCTTTTCAAAACAAAATCTAACAAAATCTGAAAATAAATACAAATGCCATCGAGTATTATGTCAAGAAAATGGAACCAGGGGTGGGTGGAACGATTAGCACGGGCGGAGCACGGCAGTGGCGTGGGTTTCTGTGGTGCGAACACGACGGTGTCGTAGGTGTGTGGCTTGGTAGCACGGCTGTGGTGTGGCCGTGTTGAAGGGTTTGGTTGATTTTTTTGAAGAAAAAGCGGGAGGCGGTTTTAATGGAAGGGGAGTGGTTGTTTGGCCGAATTTGGGGAGAAGGGGGTTTAAATATGATTTTAGGGTTTGTTTTTGGAGAAGATGACGGTTAGTTTTTATTTATAGCGGAGGGGGCACGGCCCAATGACACGCCCGTGTCATTTTAAAATTGCCCATCCTTTTTGCGTTTTTCAAGATTGGACGCGTTTAAATTTCGTGGCACGACCGTGTGTCTATTTGGCACGCCCGTGCTCTATAAGTTAAACTGTTAGCACGGTGAGGTAACACGGGCGTGTCTTGCCCGTGTTTGACAAGTCAATAGCTTCACACGGTTTGAAGGCACGAGCGCGTCTTACCCATGTTTGTCAAGTCAGTGTTCTCCCACAGTTGGATAGCACGGGTGTGGCTGGTATCGCAGCCCGTGTTGTTGAAAGGTCTCTTTTCCCTGTTTGTGCACGACTCTTGACACGCCCGTGGCATGTCCCCTGTCTTGCACATGGTCATTAACATGCCCGTGTTTAATGCCGTGTTACAAATCGTGCTTTTCTGTGATGTTAGAGAGAAAGATAAGAAAGAAAAGAAAAAATAAAAACAATGTTAATGTGTTAGTGCTCGGGTTGCCTCCCGAGAAGCCCTTATTTATAGCCTTAAGCTAGACTCTCCCTGTTTTCGGTTCTAAAGGAAGGCTCATGGAGCATAAGCTCCCCTCTCATGTCTCCAAAATCTGCACCATTATAAATTTTAAGTCGGTGACCATTTACCTTGAATGTGCCTTTAGTGGGATGAGTTACCTCGATGGTGCCATATGGAAATATTGTTTTGATCATGAATGGGCCTGACCATCTTGATTTTAACTTTCCCGGGAATAGTTTAAGCCTGGAGTTGTACTGTAGGACTACGTCTCCTACTTCGAATTGCCTCGATCTCTTGAGGCGAGCATCGTGGCGTCGCTTTGTTGCTTCCTTGTACAGTTTTGAGTTCTCATAGGCTTCCGTTCTCCACTCGTCTAGCTCGCTCATCTGCATCATTCTCCTCTTTCCTGCAATTTTGAGGTCAGTATTCAAAAATTTTATTGCCCAAAAAGCTTTGTGTTCTAATTCGAACGGTAAATGATAGCTTTTCCCGTATACAAGTTTGTATGGGGATGTCCCTAAAGGTGTTTTAAATGATGTTCTATATGTAACAACCCAAACCCGGCCCAAACTTTATGGCCGAATCTAGCTTGTTACAGTGGAAAACATTTTTGAGAAAATCGATTTAAGTTGTTAAAAATTTTTTTTTTGTTTGATCGTTTTGCAAAAGCTTTACTTAGTGCTTATTTGAAAAAAATTTATTTAATCCGAGTTATATTGAAATTACAAGTGTGCCTGATGACACGATAAAACATTTTCGTGTTAATTTAGGAAAACATGTGGTTTTAACTTAATTTTTTTATAATATAGTTTTAAACAAAATATCCAACATATGAGAAAAATAACAAAATAAAGTATAAGGAGGCCTTATTACATCCAAAATAAAATAACCAATACTAAAATAAAATAACTAAATTTGAAGTTCAATTAATTCAAGTCCACTGCATGGCCACCTCGAGTCAACCCAGCTCCATATCCGCGATCTATGTGTCACCTGAAAAATATAAAGGAGAAGGTGAGTCACCAAGACTCAGTATGTAACCCTTCCCCCGTTTTAAAAAAAAAAAACATCTTTCATACACAACATATAACAATTAATATGCAAAATGTCATGTGTCCCAACCTAGCCAGCCATACGCCACTGTCTACCCCGTTGTGGTACCAAACCACTGGTGGTGCCAAACCACTGGCGACATATAGTCACAATGTGTTACCAAAACACTGGTGTCCGTAGACACAAATCGGGTGATGGGGCCAACCCATCGTGTGATACCAAATCACTGGCAGACGATCCCATATCTCAAGTGGGGCCAACCCACGGTGGTGTTATCAAGTCGCTATGAGGTGCCAAACCTCTGGAGGTACCAAACCTCTGGTGACCGTAGTCACAGTGTGTTACCAAAACACTGGTGCCCGTCGGTACAATATTTCTGCCCCCTCCACTCAATCAACCCACACAGTCAACAATCATACACATATTCATCATATGCATTAACACAACATACTTCCCAAAAGCATAAAATAGCGAAATCATATGCATAGGTACTTACCTGATTCACCACTTATACCGTTATGGTATTCAAGCCATTGCTACATAAATCAAGTTAGCTTTCACATTTCTTAGCATAGTTAATAAGCTATATGGTGTGTATGTACACACCTGATATCGATGGTAGTCCTAAATTCCGAAAGAAAGCGTTGGTCACCACAGATCCACTTGTCCTATATTCGGCCAAATCCATGGATTAGTCTTATGGCCTATTCGGCCTAATTAACTTATTAGGGAGGGGTTCCTTGTGAACCCGAGATCTTACCTTAAAACTCTTTGCTACTATCCACCGTACTTGATACTCGAATCTGCTCGTCAGCCATCATTGATTAGTAAGTAAACCAATAGCCTTCGGCTTTTAATCGAATTGCTAGAATAAAGAGATTGATCTTACCACCACTTACCGAAAATGAACACTAGAGATCAGGCTGTGAGTCGACTGCTTTACTTCCCTGAGTACCTATAAGGAATCGGTTACTAACCGTTTAGAAACCATTGCCGAAATCGGCACCTTTCCTTGTAAAAAGTCGACAGAAGAAGGAAAAGGGGAGATAGACATTCGGCCATTTACTTACCTCTGCTTCGATATTCGGCCAAGACTCCACCAAGTATGGAGAAGGAAATTCGACTATGGCTAAGGAGTGGGTTCGGCCAACTAAGAAAAAGAGAAAAGAGAGGTTGGGGATTCAGCAAGGAAGAGAGTAGAAAAGAGTTTCGGTTCAAAAGGGTTTGAGAGACTGAAAAATTAAAAGGAAATAATTAAGAAAGGGGTTGAGAATTTCGGCTAATAGCAACAAAATGGGAAAAACAAAATCTAGTGGCAAGCTGCTGCTTTTATAGGCATTCGGCAATTACCCAAATCAATTCTAGGCCACTCATTTGAATATTTCAAAATAACTTGAATTATTCTCAAATAATCTTCTAATAATCCTATTAATAATCCTTATTAATATCCAAAATAAAAGCTAATATTATCCTTAATATATCCCACTATCTTATTATCTAAATAAAAATCTAATTAATAATCTATTTTTAAATCTTAATAATATCCTCATTATTTATCTCTATTATCTAAATAAATAATAAAAGAATTAAAGAGAGAAAATTTCTCCCTCCCTATGCTGTCCATATCAAGGTGCAAAAAGAGAATTTTGTGACTCGAACCAAGGCTCCCCCTCACCCATTGTGGCGTCACATGTAGCTCCTAAGTGGCCCTCCTTTTGCCACTTTTCCAAGCTGATTTTAGTGACAAATAATCCCCCATTTATTCTTGTAACCCATAACTACTAAGGCTCCCTGCCTTCAAAGTTAAAAATTGAAATTTTCTACCAAACCGTGCCAACTTAAAGCCTTAATTAAATCATTATTATTCCATAAATAATATCACAGCAGTTCATACATAAGAAAAAATAATTTATTTCCAAATAGCCCCATTTTTAGGATGTTACACTATAGGCCCGTAACGCATCATCTACTTTTAATGCCCAGTCTTTTCTATTTGATTCAACGGTTTTTTCTAGAATGCACTTAAGTTCTCGGTTTGCCACCTCAACTTGCCCACTGGTTTGAGGATGATATGGGGTTGCCGTTCTGTTTTATACTCCATATTTTTTTAGGACTTTTTCAAATTGAGTATTGCAGAAGTGAGTACCCCCTATCACTAATAATTACTCTAGGTGTGCCAAATCGGGAAAACAGTTTCTTGAGGAACTTTACTACTACCCTAGCATCATTGGTAGGTAAAGCTTCCGCTTCCACCCATTTTGACATGTAATCGACTGCCACTAGGATGTACTTGTTTCCAAACGAACTAGGGAATGGTCCCATGCAATCGATACCCCATGCATCAAATATTTCACATGATAACATATATGTTTGAGGCATTTCATCTCGTTTAGTAATATTACCTATTCGTTGGCATCTATCACACGAGGTAACATACCTGTTGGCATCTTTAAATAGAGTAGGCCAATAAAAACCAGATTCGAGTATTTTGTGTGTTGTCTTAATACCACTGTAGTGTCCTCCTGATGGTCCTGAATGGCAATGCTCCAAGATTTTGTTTTCTTCTGTCTTTGTAACACATCTTCGAATTACCTGATCTGCACATATGCGGAAAAGAAAGGGATCTTCCCAAAAATAATTTTTCACATCAGCAAAGAATCGCTTCTGTAACACCCCTTACCCGTTTTCAACGCCGGAATAAGGTACGAGGCATTACCGAAATTGCAAATTTATTTATCAGACATTTTATTTCATTTAGCATTTATATTTGAAACCCATCAAAATCAAACATATTGTCCCATAAACATATTTATTTTTCTCGTCATGTCTTACTTAAATTTATTACTCGTCTCAACATACTTAATTACCTTGTATTAACATATTAAAAATAATCACATATTTACATATCATGATAAATATCATTCACTTGTCTCTTCTTCATAAACCTAAATTAGTTAATTTATCATATCAATATTTCACGTACCATCAACTCATATTTTCTTATATCACATAATTAAGTTACATGAACTTATCTGGCTAAATTTGTAGAAATATCAAGATTCAGGGTCATTTTAGAAATTTTCTATTTTCATCGATTTTTCAATCGATCTTAATCTATATTAATAATTTCATTCAATTTTACAATTTTAAATAATAAAATAATCTATTTCATGCAAATTGGTCATTTCCACGTTTTTACAAAATTAATCATAAAATTTTACTTTTATTCAATTTAGTCCCTGAGTCTAAAACATTACAAATTAGCCATGCTAGCTGAATATTCATACATATTTTCCTCCTCCTCCTCTCCATTCCACATCCTTAATGTATATAACATGCTATAAGTAACATTATCAATAAATTTCATTAATTACTCATAAGTATATTCAAAACTGTCCATTTGAGTTATAGTCACTAAATTATTTATTTCCAGAGCTACAGAACTCCAAATGAAGAACCGTTAATTTTTCATAAAACTAGACTCACATATCTTCTTGCCATAAAATTTTCAGAATTTTTGATTTAGCCAATTAGTACAGTTTATTCTTTAAATTCACCCCTGTTCTGCTGTCTAGCAGTTCCGACCCTTCTTCACTAAAATTAATTATCTTTTTATATAGAATTCATATGATGTTATGGTTTATTTATTATAAAACTAGACTCATTAAGGAATCTAACCATATAAATTATGTTCCCAAATTATTTTTATACAATTTTTAGTGAATTTCTAAAGTAAGAACAGGGAATCACGAAGTTATTCTAAACCAGTCTTACAAAAATTTAAATATCTCAAAATGTAGACTTCCTTTGCTTTCTCTGTTTCTTTTATATGAAAATAGACTCAATAAGCTTTAATTTCATATCTCATTCAACTTCTAATTCGATTTATACAATTTTTGGTGATTTTTCAAAGTTAGACAACTGCTGCTGTCCAAAACTGCTTTAGTGTAACATGTTGATTTCTATTTTGTCCCTAATTCCACAATTCATACAATTCAATCCTTGCTCAATTAACCCCTCAATTAAACTAATTTTCTCATTTAATACTTTTCTCTATCATTTTAAACTACTTCATAACTTTTGAAAATCAGAATTTTAACACTAGGCCTTAATTTCAGCTATTTCACAATTAGGTCCTAAAACCAATTTCCATCAATTTCACTTGATAAAATCATCATATAACAAAATTAAAGCTTCAAATTAATATTTATTCATCATATTATTTCAGCACTAATCCACATCAAATTTAAAAATTAACCATAGAATCATAAACTAATGAATTAATAAGTTGGACTCAATTGTAGAAAGTCCAAAAACATAGAAATTTCAAGGAGAAAGCAAGTATTAAACTTACATGAAGCTTGAGTATGAAAACCAACTTAAACTCTTTTCCATGACTGTTTTTCAGCTGAAGAAAATGAAGAGAATTGAAGAGAATTCTCCAAATATTTCAATTTAATCCCCTTTTTATTTAGCTAATTTTGGAAATTTTCCAATTTTCTCCCTTTTCCTTCTTTCTCTTCTCTTCTTCTTTCTTTCCTTCCCCTGCTCTCTGTTTCGTTTGGTTTCTATTCTCTCCCCTTTTTTTTTCTTTGGATTATTATATAATATAATATTATAATAATATAATAATATAATAATATAATATAATATAAATATAATATAATAATATACTATAAAAAAAAAATCTCAGATTTTCTAACGTTATACCGCCTCAACTATGCAAAATGGTATAATTACCATTTTGATCCTTCATAATTTCTTTTAATCTATAATTCAACTTTTACACCTTTTTCAATTTAGTCCTTCTCATTTAATTACATATCCAAACGTTAAAATTTCTCAACTAAACTTTAATAATAACTTAATGACACTCCATAAATATTTTTAGAAATATTTATGGCTCACTTTATGAATTCGAGGTCTCAATACCTCGTTTTTGGCCCAATTTTTCTAATTAATTCTTTTAGTTCACAAAATTCACTAATTTTAAAATATTTCTAATATCACACTTAACTTATAATTATCGATTAACAAAGTTTTCTAACTTTTTCGTCAGAGTTAGTGATCTCGAATCACTGTTCCGATACTATTGAAAATTGGGCTGTTACAGCTTCTTTTGGTGATGTGTTAATTTTCTTGGTAAGATGTTAGCAGCCAAATAATTCGCAATATTTGCAAACCATGGTACCTCAGAATGTGTTATAGAAAAGAGTTGTTCTTCGAGAAATGAATCATTTATTTCACTTTCATCGAGCTCTTTGGTGTGTGGATTTTCAAGTCTAGAAAGGTGATCTGCTGCGAGATTCTCAGCTCCTTTCTTGTCTTGTATTTCCAAGTCGAATTCCTGTAAAAGTAAAATCCATCGTATGAGCCTGGGTTTTGCATCAGGTTTGTTTAGAAGATAACGAAGAGCTGAATGGTCAGTGTAAATGATAACTTTAGATAATATTAGATACTGTCTAAATTTATCAAAAGCAAAAACTATAGCTAGTAATTCTTTTTCTGTGGTGGTGTAATTTTCTTGAGCGGGTGTTAATGTTCTGCTAGCGTAGTAAATTGGATGGAAATGCTTGTCTCTTCGTTGTCCCAAAACTGCACCTACTACAAAATCACTTGCATCACACATTAGTTCAAAGGGTAAATTCCAATCAGGTGCAACTATGATCGGTGCATTTATTAATCTATCCTTAAGGATATTAAATGCATCTAAACATTCCTGGTTGAAATGAAAAGGAACATCCTTTTCTAGTAATTTTGTTAAAGGCTTAGCTATTTTAGAAAAATCTTTAATAAAATCTTCTATAGAACCCTGCATGTCCTAAAAAGCTTCTAATAGCCTTAACTGAACTAGGGGGAGGTAGTTTTTCTATGGTTTCAACCTTTGCTTTATCTACCTCAATCCCTTTACTAGAAATCTTATGTCCTAACACAATTCCTTCTCTAACCATAAAGTGACATTTTTCCCAATTCAAAACAAGGTTTGTTTCCTCACATCTCATTAGAACTCGTTTCAAATTTTTAAGGCAAAGGTGAAAAGAATTACCGAATACCGAAAAATCATCCATAAATACCTCCATGATGTCTTCCACAAGTTCGTCAAAGATTGCCAACATGTAACGCTGAAAAGTAGCAGGAGCATTGCATAATCCAAAAGGCATTCTACGATAAGCAAACGTACCGTATGGGCATGTGAATGTCGTCTTTTCTTGATCTTCAGGAGCTATGGGGATTTGGAAGTAACTGGATAGTCCATCCAAGAAGCAGTAGTACATATGCCCGGATAATCTTTCCAACATTTGATCTATGAAAGGTAGAGGGAAGTGATCTTTTCTGGTGGTGTTGTTCAGTTTCCTATAGTCTATACAGACTCTCCACCCTGTAACTGTTCTTGTGGGAATTAACTCATTCTTTTCATTGGGCACTACCGTCATTCCTCCTTTCTTTGGAACTACCTGCACAGGACTTACCCAAGTGCTGTTAGAAATCGGATAAATTATTCTTGCATCTAGAAGTTTAATTACCTCAGCTTTGACAACTTCTTTCATGTTGGGGTTTAACCGTCTCTGAGGTTGCACACACGGCTTATATTCTTCTTCCATTAAAATTTTGTGGGTGCAAAATGCGGGGCTTATTCCCTTGATGTCAGAAATTTTCCAAGCTATGGCTTTTTTGTGCTCTCTTAGTACCTTTATCAGCTCCTCTTTTTCCTTGGGTTCTAGTTCTGCAGAGATGATTACTGGTAGCGTAAAATTGTCCCCGAGGAATGCATATTCTAAGTGTTTTGGTAACTGTTTTAATTCCAATTTAGGGGGCTCTTCGATGGAGGGTTTCTATTTTAATTCGTCATCATTTTCTATACTTTTTTCTTTCATTGAATGATGATGTATTCAGATTCAACTCATCGTCCTCATCTTTTTCCCCCTCTTATTGAGTCAGGCACAGTTCCGTCGTGTCGTCATATATGATTTCCTGTAATGAATGTTGAATAATATGATCAGTAGTATCAACAAAATAACAGGAATCATCTTGCTCTTTAAAATATCGCATGGCATCATAAATTTGAAAAATGATTTCTTCATTACCTATCCTTAGTGCGAGTTTACCATCACCTACATCAATAACGGCTCTAGCAGTGGCTAAAAAGGACGCCCTAATATTAAAGGAACATTAATGTCTTCATCCATGTCTAACGCAACGAAATTAACAGGGAAAATAAATTTATCAATTTTTACCAAGACATCTTCGATAATTCCTCTAGGATATTTAACGGATCTGTCTGCTAACTGAATACTCATCCTAGTGGGTGTTGGTTCCCCAAGATCTAGTTGTTTAAACATTTTATAAGGCATTAAATTTATACTGGCGCCTAGATCAGCTAATGCTTTCTTAATGTTCAAGCTACCAATTAAACAAGGGATAGTAAAACTTCCTGGGTCTTTTAACTTGGTTGGTAGCTTATTTTGGAGGATGGCTGAGCATTCTTCATTAAGTTCCACCGTTGACACCTCTTCAAGTTTTCGTTTATTCGTGAGGAGTTCCTTTAGGAATTTTGCATACTTCGGCATCTGTAAAATAGCTTCAACAAAATGTAAGTTGATATGTATTTGTTTAAAAAGTTCAAGAAACTTACCGTATTGTGCATCAATTCATTCGTTTTTTAACTTTGTTGGATATGGGATTGGTAGTTTGTTCTCATTGCGTAATGGAGTTACATCCTCCATCCCCTCATCTCTTGTCTTGTCGTTCTCGTTTGGGCTTTGTTTCTTCAGTTCGCCTAATTCCTTTCCACTTCTTTGTGTGACTGCTTTGACCTGTTCAGTCCCTTTAGGAAAAATTTCTGCTCATATTTCACAGATCATCTTAGTAAGCATTCCAACCGTCTTAGTGAGTTCCCCAAATGACTCAGTAAATTTTTCAATTGACGTTTGTTGATCTTTAAGGGTTCTCTCGATATCTTGCAGGCGTTTTTCTGTATTTGCCGATTCCTCCTTGTAGGTTTGTTTCGTCTCTTGTGGATAGGGCAAGTTTTGGAAGTTCTGAGGAGGTTGTTGCCTTTGATTTCCTTGATTGCCTTGGCCTCCCCACGAAAAATTTGGGTGGTTCCTCCAACCTGGATTGTAAGTGTTACTATAAGAATTATTATTGGATCAGAAATTATTACCTATATAGTTCATCTGTTCGTCCTCTACTCCTGGTTGGTAAGGTGGGTACTCAGGATTCGCCACGTTTCCACCTGTGTCGCATTGCATGACTGGATGTGCTTGTGAAGAACATAAGCTGTCAAGCTTTTTGTTCATCATCTCTATCTGCGTTGATAATATGGTCATGGCATTGACGTTGAAAACTCCTGCTGATTTCGTCGGGTTTAGTCCTTGAAGCCTGCCATTGATAATTGTTTAGTGACATCTCTTCAATGAACTCGTAGGCTACTTCTGGAGTTTTGTTGTTCAAGGTTCCACCGGCGGCTGAATCGATCAGTTGCCTTGTTGAGGGGTTTACACCGTTATAGAAAGTTTAGACTTGTAGGCACAAAGGTAGGCCATGGTGTGGGCACCTCCTCAAGAGATCCTTAAATCTCTCACATGCATCGTACAGCGTCTCTAAATCCATCTGCACAAAAGAAGAGATATCATTCCGTTATTTGGCTGTTTTGGCCGGTGGAAAATATTTCATTAAAAAATTTTCGGTCATCTGATCCCATGTAGTTATTAACCCTCGTTGTAACGAGTTTAACCATTGTTTAGCTTTATTTCTTAATGAAAAAAGAAATAACCGAAGACGTATGGCATAATCAGAAACGCCATTTATCTTGAAAGTATCACAGAACTCTAAAAAGTTAGCTATATGCGTGTTTGGATCTTTGTCCTGCAAACCATCTAATTGAACAAACTGTTGAATCATTTGTATTATGTTAGGCTTTAATTCGAAATTGTTGGCAGATATAGCAGGCCTAACAATACTAGATTCCGCTCCTGTTAAATGCGGTTTCGCATAATCAAACATTGTGCGTGGAGCATTATTTTCTCACACATCACGTGGTGGTGGGTTGTTTTCGTCCATCCCTTCAGTAGGATTAGATCTGCCTTCTTCCTCCCTTTCTGTGTAATCTAGGGCTCGCCCGGTTTCCTGACGATTCCTACGAGCGATAGCTTCGATTTCACTGTCGAATATCAAAGGTCCTCTTGGGTTCCTTCTAGTCATAAACTAGAGGTACCTACTAGGGAAAAGAAAGAAAGAAAATTTCAGCTAAAAGTAAAAATAAAAATAAAAATAAATTGCGAAAAATAAAAATTAGGGCTAAAGTAATAAAAATAGAGTTTCCTTAATATTTTAGTTCCCCGGCAACGGCGCCAAAAACTTGATCGCTGCAATCAGAGCTTTAAAAATTTATAAAAGAATGATCGAACCTGGAGACTAACTCTGACAATGATTAAAGGCAAGTGTACCTATCGAACAGTAGTATAGCTTAGGTAAGACCAGATTATCGAACTCAAATGAACTAAAAGTATTAATCCTCACTTTCTTTTTATTATTTAACCTAAATTAAAGTGAAGGTTGCTTTTAAACTATATTGTCAAAAACTTAAGCTAAGAACACAAAGACAAGAAGAACGAATTGGAAAATAACTTTGAAGAAAAACTCAGTTGATTGCGACGATACCTTCGGGAAGAATCCACCTAGACTTCACTTATTATCTAACCCCAAATTATATGATTTCTTTACTTAGCTTGATCTGTGAGACTCCCTAACCTATATTAAACCCTCTCTCGAGGCGAATAACGTCTAACCCTAGGTTAATTAGTGGAACTCTCGTTCACTTATAATAACCCCCCAAGATAGCAGTAAATCGATCAATGGACTCCCATATTAGGTTTCACCCTAATCCGGCAAAATCTCGTAACCCTATCTCTAGGCGTTCGATCAACTCCGCTTAATTATGTTAGATCTTCTCTTAGGCAGGGTCTATTCCTCCTCCACCTAAGCACATTAGATTTGGATTAAGCAACATAATTAAGAACAAACTAAGTAATTCATCATATAACTTAAAAATCAAATAACAAGATTCATCTAAGTTTCATCCCCTTCAGGTATCTAAGGGGCTTAGTTCATAATGAATAAAGAAAACATCGCAAGAGAAAAGATAAAACAAAACATAAGAAATTCCTAAAACCCCCTGAAAGAATTGAAGGAGAATTCTGCCGTCTTGAGTATGATTCTGGCTTCTTGGGATGGATCAACTGGCTATCCTCGTGTTATTCCCTAACTCTGACCTTCTCGGTTTGGCTCCTTGGCCTAGCTTTCGATCCTTTCAAAGGTGGTACTTGGGGGATATATATAGGCTCTTGGAATGCGATTCATTCTCCCTAAGTATCCTTTTCCGACTGAAATTTCTCTTTCCAGCGACAGAGGCACGGTCATGTCACACGCCCGTGTGGATCGAGACCAGACCGTGTTCGGACTTCTAAAGTGAGGCACGACCGTGTGAGGCGGAGTTGAGGTCATGCTCTAAGTGTTCGTCCAGGCACGGCCGTGTCAATTTCATGCTAAGGGCCATTTACTCCGTTTTAGGCCCAATTTGTGTTCTTTTCATCCTCGGGTGCTTTCCTAGGTCTAAGACATGAAAAGAAAGGATTACAAACACCTTTTTATACAAATCAAGGAATAAATCATCAAAAAGTAAGCTAAATATGGGATTAAAATATGTTACTTTTACGGTTTATCACCATTTTCGCATGGCATACAACCATATACATATCATTCGAACCCCACTAAGAGTCTTAAACTATACATGCCTTAAGTTCAAAAGAGATACAACTTATGAAATACCAAAATTAAGTGATAATGTGATCGACACTGACGGAGATCCCCGAGCACGAGCTTGCCATCAAAGATTTATAAAATAGTCAATTCAATACAATTGGTAAGCTATCTTAGCTTAGTAAGTAATAAGCAATGGTATACATGTATATCTAATTTTTTTTATAAAATTAAATCAACTTACTCTCAATTCCTACCTGACACATAACCGCACATTTATATATGTATATGTCATGTCTCAAGGTTTAACATTGATCACATTCAAATAATCTCAAACCATTTATCCAAACCGAACAAAACCAAAACTAATAATCTTATCCTATTATAAAAGTTCACAAATTCAAAACGACTTACTTCATTTGCTCTAAGCATTCAACAATCATAATTCACTTGCCTGTACATCATCTCTCGATTAACTTCAATCGATTGTTTAGGTCTCTAGCAAGTTTGACCACCCGCACACATAGTGCAAAGATTAAAGTAACGTATCGCACACTTAGTGTCGTTACTTGCAATGTATCGCACACTTAGTGCCATTGCTTGCTGATCGCTGAAATCAGAGCTTTACAATTTATAATGAATGTGATCGAACCTGGAAACTAAATCTGACAACGATTAAAGGCAAGTG
The DNA here is from genome assembly GCA_005393395.2 of Gossypium australe. Classification (NCBI taxonomy): domain Eukaryota; kingdom Viridiplantae; phylum Streptophyta; class Magnoliopsida; order Malvales; family Malvaceae; genus Gossypium; species Gossypium australe. The sequence goes on from CM016617.1 coordinate 110,172, forward strand.
TACCTATGGAACAGTAGTATAGCTTAGGCAAGACCGGATTATCGAACCCAAAGGAACTAAAAGTACTAATACTCAATTTCTTTTTATTATTTAGCCTTAAAAACAGAGTGAAGCTGCTTTAAACTAAATTAATGACGACTAAGCTAAGGACACAAAGACCAAAAGAACGAATTGGAAAAGAACTTGAAGGAAGACTCAGTTGATTGCGACGATACCCTCAGGAAGAATCCACCTAGACTTAACTTGTTATTTAACCCTAAACCATATGATTTCTTTACTTAGCTTGATCCGTAGGACTCCCTAACCTATATTAAACCCTCTCTCGAGGCGAATAATGTCTAACCCAAGGTTAATTAGTGGAACGCTTGTTCGCTTATAATAACCCCCTAGAATAGCAGTAAATCAATCAATGGACTCCCATATTAGGTTTCACCCTAATCCGGCAAAATCTCGTAACCCTATCTCTAGGCGTTCGATCAACTCCGCTTAATTATGTTAGATCTACTCTTAGGTAGGGTCTATTCCTCCTCCACCTAAGCACATTAGATTTGGATTAAGAAACATAATTAAGAAAAAACTAAGTAATTTATCATATAACTTAGAAATCAAATAACAAGATTCATCTAGGTTTCATCCCCTTCAGGTATCTGAGGGGTTTAGTTCATAATGAATAAAGAAAACATCGCAAGAGAAAAGATAAAACAAAACATAAGAAATCCCTAAAACCCCCTGAAGGAATTGAAGGAGAATTCCGCCGTCTTGAGTATAACTCCGGCTTCTTGGGATAGATCAACTGGCTATCCTCGCGTTATTCCCTAAATCTGACCTTCTCGGCTTGGCTCCTTGGCCTAGCTTTGATGCCCGTTTCGGCTTCTGCCGAACTCCGCTTTCAAGTTTCCCCCTAAGGTGTTTATATAGACTTTGTGATGCCTTACTTGGCCTCTAAGTATCCTAATTTAAGTAGAATTCCTAATAGGGTGTTTGAATAGGCTTTGAAATGTGTTTCTTTGCCTCCAAGTATCCTTTCCCGAATGAAATTGCTCTTTCCAGCGACAGGGACACGGCCATGGCACATGCCCGTGTGGATCGTGGCCAGGCCGTGCTCAGAATTTTAATGAGGCACGGCCGTGTTAGCTTTGGGCTAGGCCGTGTGGATTTCTCTCTTGGCCCAGTTTGGTCTGTTTTAAGCCCGTTTCTCATTCTTTTCATCCTTGGGTGCTTTCCTGAGTATAAAACATGAAAAGAAAGGATTAAGAGCACCCTTTTATATAAATCGAGGCTTAAATCATCCAAAAGCATACTAAATGTGGGATTAAAATATGTTACTTTTGCGGTTTATCAAATACCCCCCACTTAAGCTTTTGCTTGTCCTCAAGCAAAATTCTCAACTTACAATTAAAACGAACTTTCCATAATTCATAATTCCTATCAACAATGCCTCATCATAACTCATAGATAATTTATACATGGATAATTCAATTCAAAGAGTCCTAAAGATTCAAACAATCAAAGTCATACATTTATAGCATGAAAACATAGGCGTTTCGCTTCACCTGAATAGTTACCTCTGATTAAAAATCGACAAGTTTTACATAAATTGGGGATAAGTCATCCAAAAAGAAGCTAAATGTGGGATTAAAATATGTTATAATTACGGTTTATCAAATACCCCCACACTTAAGCTTTTGCTTGTCCTCAAGCAAAATTCTCAACTTATAATTAAAACAAACTTTCCATAATTCATAATTCCTATCAACAATGCCTCATCATAATTCATAGATAATTTATACATGGATAATTCAATTTAAAGAGTCCTAAAGATTCAAACAATCAAAGTCATACATTTATAGCATGAAAAGATAGGCGTTTCCCTTTACCTGAATAGTTACCTCTGATTAAAAATCGACAAGAATTGACATCCTCACTTAAGATTCACTCAAATCACTCAAAGTGTTTAAGGTTCAAAATTAAGCACTCAATAAGTCGAACATGAAAAGTTAATCCTATAGGCTTGCATGAAAATCAAATCTCTGCCACTATAAAATGAGATGATACACAAATCAAAAGGTCTTTAGCAGGGTTGTAACGGGGCTTAGGTTAAGGGTATGGATAAAGGCTGAATTAGAAGGTTAGAATCGAGATTGACCTGACAAATTACCTAACTAGAAACACGAACTGATGATAGGTACCTGCATCAAATGAAAATTTGTAATACTAATACTCTAATACGAGCTTTTTCTTTAAGACTTGAAATTTACATGCATAAGCTCACCTAACATAGAACTAATAATGAATATACTTCGTCGTTTTTTTTAAGAACAAACTAAGTAATATTCAACTTACTGAGATAATATAATTAGGTAACCAATCAAGTCAAATTTCGATATAAGGGTAGTCAAGGAATGGTGATAACAAATATAAAGGGGTTTTGGGTTAATATTGGTGGGTGAGTCAATAAAAAGGGTTGTTAGGATCAACGGGGTTCACTAGGGGTTAATTATAGAGGTAGGCTTTTTGTGGAGTAAGTGGGTTAAAACCTAGGTGCCTTTATCATCTCTGTATATCAAATCATAGGTGTGGTCTCGACAAGTATAATCAATGCAAGTTCTAGAATAACAAATCAATGTTGACACACTCATAATAAAAAGTGAGCATGAAAGGATGTATGCTCTAAAAGGCTCAAAATCTCACAAAGATTATGGGTATTTTGATGTCAACCTCATAAACTTCAAACTTCAAAGTAACATTCAGATTCAGGTAGGCATCCAATTTTTTTTTTTGAAAAATAGACTTTATCATGCTTGATTCTCTAGTATCCTTCAAATTTAATCATCAATGCACAATTATCAATGACTTACTCCAAAACATATCAACAAAGATCATAAATCATAGGAAATTTCATTCTAATCATAATATGAGAAACTTTACTTTTGAACAAGGCATAATTCAGAGATTTTCAAATAATACTATAGTTAACCCCCCACACTTAAGATGTACATTGCCCTCGATGTACATTGCCCTCAATGTAGAAAGATAGATAATAGCAAAATAATCATAAAAATCATAAGATGGGGAGAGAAGTGAAACTTCCTGAATTTTGGATGAAGTCAATGAAAAGAAATCGGATAGGATTGGAGGTGAACGTAGGGAAGCGTCTCGAACTGTTTGAAATTGAATCCTCGAAGCAGCCGGTCTGATTTTATTGTATCCTAAGCTAAATCTGAATATCATAAAGAATAAGAAGAAGAAAATAAAATAAAATAAAGTAAAAAAATAATAATAATGAAATGAAAATAAAAATAAAAATAAATAATGGAAAATGAAAGACAACTAGAAAAAGGGAGAATGAGGTTTAAATAGAGATGTAGCCCGTGTTTTGGGATTTTCAATTTTGGGCGCGTTTAGGGTGTTCGGGCACGGCCGTGGGTGTAGTGGCACGCCCGTGTCTTTCTTCACACAGTCAGTTAATACGGGCATGCTCCTCCTGTGTTCGATAAGTCAGAATGTTGGCACGGTTGGAAGGCACGGCCATGTTTAGCCCGTGCCTAACAAGTCAGTAACCTCGCACGGGGCGTCGGCACGGGCGTGGACTATTATCGCCACCCGTGTTGGGAAAATAAATTTTTCTATGTCATGCACGGCTACTGGCACGCCCATGGTTCATCCCCTGGCTTCCACACGGCCTCGGGCACGCCCGTGTGTAGGGCCGTGTGGCCTAGAAATCTGCTCTTTTGTTAGTTTATGGTTAGGTGCTAAAAGGAAAAAGAAAAGAATAAAAAATAAAAATAAAAAATAAAAATAAATAATGAAAAAATGGGGTTAGTGCTCGGGTTGCCTCCTGAGAAGCGCTCGTTTATAGTCTTAAGCTAGACTTTACCTGTTGTACGCACAATCATGGTGGTTTGAGGAGGTGGAAATCCTTTCTCATGCGATCAACTCGGTTATGGATATAAAGTTTAAGTCGAGTAGTATTCACCTCAAAAGTGTTGAATTTGGGATTGCTTACCTCGACTGTGCCGTATAGGAAGACATTAAGTACCTCAAAAGTGATTTCTTCATTTGCCTTGAGCTCTGAATTGGTGGTTCGAGGGTCTTCCTTATTGAACAATACCTGATCCTCTGTTTTGATGTGATTTGTTGTTCTTATCAGCTTATCTGGGGTTTCTTTTGGTTTCACTTCGTGTGGTTCCGGTTCTTCTTTAAATTTTGTTTTCCACTCTTCTAGTTTGTCGACCTTAAGGCTTCGTTCCTCATATAATTCTTCTTTGTTGGCACGAGGTCTAAGATCTAGCTTAGCTAAGTGATTTCATGATGCTTCCTGTAAAGAAGGTTGAACCAAATGATTATCAATAGAATTAACGTTCGTACCTTTATTATTCGAAGTCATAGTTGAGTCAAGAGCTTGAAGAGTGATTTTTTTGTCGTCTACACGAAGTGTGAGTTCACCGAATTCTTCCTCTGTGTGGTCTTTCTTTATTGCATCGGGATATGGCACACGAGGTTGGTATTCTGTAATTGCCGGTTTTGGTATATCATGGCACACCTCAACCTTACCTTCACTTACCACAGGTTCTTGTCGTGGGTCAGATTCCACTAACAATTCACTGTTATGAGCTTGTACGACTTGGGGCCCATGATTCGGCTCAGGTTTGTAGCCTTGTGGTGTTTCCTGTGGTGGAAGTTGAACAATTGATTATCAACTGAATTTACTTTCTCACCTTCATCACTTGATGTCCTGGCCGAGTCAAGAGCTTGTAGACTGATTGATTCGTCACCCACACGAAGAATGAGTTCTCCTGTACCAACATCAATTTTCGTCCTTGCAGTTGCTAGAAAGGGTCTTCCTAAAATTAAATGAACCGAATTATCCTCATTCACGTCTAAGACAACAAAATCTACTGGGAATATGAATTTATCAATTTTGATTAGAACATTTTCTATTATACCCCTAGGAATTCTGATAGTTTTATCAGTTAACTAAATGCTCATCCTAGTTTGTCTGGGTTTCCCTAGACCTAGTTGTTTAAACATTTTATAAGGCATAACATTGATTCTTGCCCCTAAATCAGCTAAAGCATTATCAATAGATAAACTACCAATTAAACATGGAATTGTAAAACCCCCTGAATCTTTTAATTTCCGTGGTAGTTTATTTTGTAGAATTGCTGAGCACATTGCGTTTAGCTCCACATGCGATGCCTCGTCTAGTTTCCGTTTGTTTGTCAACAGCTCTTTTACAAATTTTCTATAATCGGGTACCAGCGAAAGAGCTTTGAGAAACGGTAAGTTAATATGTAATTTCTTTAAAAGTTTAAGAAACTTACCGGACTGTTCCTCTGTATCATCTCTCTTCATCGCTTCGGGATAAGGTATGCGGGGTTGGTACTCTTTGATAACTGGTTTTGGTTTTTCTTGTGTTACCTCAACTTTACTGTCGTCTACCTTGCTTTCTTGTATTGAATTGGGTTCATCTAACCCTATACTCTCCTGAGCTGTTATGGCTTGGAATTGCTCCTTTGGGTTAATCTCTGTGTTGCTTGGTAGACGCCCTTGCGGTCGTTCTGCCATTAACTTTGCAAGTTAACTGACTGCATTAGTGACTTCCCCAACTGACTTAGTAAGTTTTTCCATCGACGCTTGTTGATCTTTAAGTGTTCTCTCAGTTTCTTGGAAACGGTTTTTCGTGTTTGCCATAATTTTTATCAGCCTCTTTTCGAGGATTGACTCCTCTTCCTATTGGTAAGGTGGTTGTTGAAAATTTGGAGGAAGTTCCTGTCTTTGGCTATTTTGATCATCCCACGAGAAATTGGGATGGTACCTCCAGCCTGCATTATAAGTGTTACCATAAAAAATATTTTGAAGTCTAGGATAGTTCCCCATATAGTGGACTTGTTCGTTCTCCATGCCATATCCGTAGGGTGGGTACTCAGGATTCGCCACGCCTCCACTTGGTTCGTACAGCATAACTAAATGTACTGGGTTGAGGTTGTAGATATCGACTACTTTTGTTGGCTCTGTCCTCATGAATTGCCACTGATAATTATTTAATGCCATCTCTAAAATTATCTGCCAAAAATAAAAAATTTAACGGAGTAAAAAAAATGAAAAATAAAAAATAATAATGAAAATAAATTGCAATAATAATAATAATAATAATAATAATAATAATAATAATAATAATGGCTAAAGTAATGAAAATTAAGCGTTCTTAATATTTTAGTTCCCCGGCAACGGCGCTAAAAACTTGATCGCTGAAATCAGAGCTTTAAAATTTATAATGAATGTGATCGAACCTAGAAACTAACTCTGACAACGATTAAAGGCAAGTGTACCTATCGAACAGTAGTATAGCTTAGGCAAGACCGGATTATCGAACCCAAAGGAACTAAAAGTACTAATACTCACTTTCTTTTTATTATTTAGCCTTAAAAACAGAGTGAAGTTGCTTTAAACTAAATTAACGACGACTAAACTAAGGACACAAAGACAAAAAGAACGAATTGGAAAAGAACTTGAAGGAAGACTCAGTTGATTGCGATGATACCCTCAGGAAGAATCCACCTAGACTTCACTTGTTATTTAACCCTAAACCATATGATTTCTTTACTTAGCTTGATCCGTAGGACTCCCTAACCTATATTAAACCCTCTCTCGAGGCAAATAATGTCTAACCCTAGGTTAATTAGTGGAACTCTCGTTCGCTTATAATAACCCCCTAGAATAGCAGTAAATCGATCAATGGACTCCTATAGTAGGTTTCACCCTAATCCGGCAAAATCTCGTAACCCTATCTCTAGGCGTTTGATCAACTCAGCTTAATTATGTTAGATCTACTCTTAGGCAGGGTCTATTCCTCCTCCACCTAAGCACATCAGATTTGGATTAAGAAACATAATTAAGAACAAACTAAGTAATTTATCATATAACTTAGAAATCAAATAACAAGATTTATATAGGTTTCATCCCCTTCAGGTATCTGAGGGGTTTAGTTCATAATGAATAAAGAAAACATCGCAAGAGAAAAGATAAAACAAAACATAAGAAATCCCTAAAACCCCCTGAAGGAATTGAAGGAGAATTCCGCCATCTTGAGTATAAATCCGGCTTCTTGGGATGGATCAACTAGCTATCCTCACGTTATTCCCTAAATCTGACCTTCTCGGCTTGGCTCCTTGGCCTAGCTTTGACGCCCGTTTCGGCTTCTGCCGAACTCCTCTTTCAAGTTGCCCCCTAAGGTGTTTATATAGACTTTGTGATGCCTTACTTGGCCCCTAAGTATCCTAATTTAAGTAGAATTCCTAATAGGGTGTTTGAATAGGCTTTGAAATGTGTTTCTTTTCCTCCAAGTATCTTTTCCCGAATGAAATTGCTCTTTCCAGCGACAGGGACACGGCCATGGCACATGCCCGTATGGATCGTGGCCAGGCCGTGCTCAGAATTTTAATGAGGCACGGCCGTTTTAGCTTTGGGCCAGGCCGTGTCGATTTCTCTCTTGGCCCAATTTGGTCTGTTTTAAGCCCGTTTCTCGTTCTTTTCATCCTTGGGTACTTTTCTGAGTATAAAACATGAAAAGAAAGGATTAAGAGCACGTTTTTACATAAATTGGGGATAAGTCATCCAAAAACAAGCTAAATGTGGGATTAAAATATGTTATAATTACGGTTTATCACTTGCAATGTATCGCACACTTAGTGCCATTGCGTATTTTCCGCACATTTTGTGCCAAACAACCGATCTCGCATACACAGTGCTCGATGATAAAACTCGCACACATAGTGCCCTTAGCCGATCATTTCCTCAATCCTATCAACACACATAAATTTCCCTATCCACCTTCTCTATACTCAATTAAGAAGAAATACATGTTATTCATAATTCATTCATCCATCTTTACCATCAAATTCAGTAAACTTTACTACAAATATATGCATGATCGCTGAAATCAGAGCTTTAAAATTTATAAAACGAATGATCAAACCTGGAAACTAACTCTGACAACGATTAAAGGCAAGTATACCTATCGAACAGTAGTATAGCTTAGGCAAGACCGGATTGTCGAACCCACAGGAACTAAAAGTACTAATACTAACTTTCTTTTTATTATTTAGCCTAAAATAATAGTGAAGTTGCTTTAATCTAATTTAACGACAACTAAGCTAAAGACGCAAAGACAAAAAGAACGAATTGGGAAATGACTTGAACAAAAACTCAGTTGATCACGATGATACCCTCAGGAAGAATTCACCTAGACTTCACTTGTTATTTAACACTGAACCATATAATTTATTCACTTAGTTTGATCCGTAGGACTCCCTAACGTATATTAAACCCTCTATCGAGGTGAATAACGTCCAACCCTAGGTTAATTAGTGGAACTCTCGTTCTCTTATAATAACCCCCTAGGATAGCAGTAAATCGATCAATGGATTCCCATATTAGGTTTCACCCTAATCCGGTAAAATCTCGTAACCCTATCTCTAGGCGTTCGATCAACTCCGCTTAATTATGCTAGATCTACTCTTAAGCAGGGTCTATTCCTCATCCACCTAAGCACATCAGATTTGGATTAAGCATGCATAATTAAGAACAAACTAAGTATTTATCATATAATTCATGAAACAATAACAAGATTCATCTAGGTTTCATCCCCTTCAAGTATCTAAGGGGTTTAGTTCATAACAAATAAGTAAAACATCTCAAAAGAAAAGATAAAATAAAACATAAGAAATCCCTAAAACTCCCTGAAGGAATTGATGGAGAAATCCGCCGTCTTGAGTAGAATTCAAGCTTCTTGGGATGGATCAACTGGCTAACTTCGAGTAATTCCCTCAATTCTAACCTTTCCGGCTTGGCTTCTAGGCCTAGCTCAACGCCTTTCGGCTTCTGCCAAACTCCCCTTTCAAGTTGCCCCTTTGGGTGTTTATATAGACTTTGTGATGCCTTACTTGGCCCCTAAGTATCCTAATTTAAGTAGAATTCCTAATAGGGTGTTTGAATAGGCTTTGGAATGTGTTTCTTTGCCTCCAAGTATCCTTTCCCGAATGAAATTTCTCCTTCCAGCGACAGGGACACGGCCATGGCACACGCCCGTGTGAATCGTGGCCAGGCCGTGTTCGGACTTTTAATGAAGCACGGCCGTGTGGTCTTTGGGCCAGGCCGTGTTCGGACTTTTAATGAAGCACGGCCGTGTGGTCTTTGGGCCAGGCCATGTCGATTTCCCTCTTGGCCCCATTTGGTCCGTTTTAAGCCCGTTTTATGTTCTTTTCATCCTTGGGTGCTTTCCTGGGTATAAAACATGAAAAGAAAGGATTAAGAGCACCCTTTTATATAAATCGAGGCTTAAATCATCCAAAAGCATAATAAATGTGGGATTAAAATATGTTACTTTTGCGGTTTATCTACGCATAACCATTCATTCGACTAGAGTCATTTACCTCAACCTATATAAATATATAAGATCATCCAAAACAAAGATCAAGGCTTGTGTCAATGCATATTCAACCCAACGTGAAATCAACCAATCCATATTAAAATTTATTAAGCATTCGGCAAAATGAAATAAAATTCACTCAATAATATTTGACATATGAATATCAATATAAACTAAATTTCAATTCTTTCCAATTGCTTAAAACTTACTCGGTAGTCGATGAATTTGAGTTTCCCAGCTATTCGTTCAATTTTGCCTTCCCCCGATCCAATCCCGTTTCCTTTTGTTCTTGATCTAAATAATTCCAATTTGAACTTAATAAATTTATATTCATTCAATTTGATCCATAAACACTTAATTTAGCAATTTATGAATTCACCCTAACTTTTACAATCTATACAATTTAGTCCCTAATACAATATTCACGAATTACTCAAAATTGAACCAACTTCCTTTAGAGCCGAATTATCCTAAGGACTATATAAGTCCATATACTTCAATATTTTCTCAATTTGGCCCTTCCATGATAATATCTTCACAATCAAATTTTTAATTAGCTATATTCACCTAAGACTCAAGAGTAAAATATTTTCATCTAGCTCAAATCTCCCATTTACTACCAAAAATCATCCTAAAACTCAAGTTGTCATCAATGGCATAACCAACATACAAGACCATTTCACAAAATTAACACATGGACTTTATAATAGAGTGAATATTCATCTCAAAAATGCAAAAATCATTGAAAACCCAAAGCTAAAACTTACTTAATTAAAGTGGATGAGTGCCGAACCCTTGTTGAATTTCTCCTTTCTTTTTCTTTTACTAGTTTCGGCTATGAGAGAGAAAGTGATGAACATGCATGGTTTTCTTCATTATTTTATGTTTTATCCCACTATGTTAATTTAATATAATATACTATTAATATATAACATATATTTAACTTAACAAAGACACAAACACTTGATTTAATATCAATCTTACTGTCCACTACAAGAAGAATTGGGAAAATTGCAACATAAAACTCATTAATTTAAAAGACACTTTGTTTCAATCCTCTCAATCAAGCAAATGGAAAATTTTACCACTCTTGCAATTCAATCCTTTTTCTTAAATTAAATATATAAACAATCAAATTATCTCACTATATTTTAGCACATGCTCACACATATATCAAACATATTAAATAAAATATAAAAACCATTTTTCTAACTCAGATTCGTGGTCCCGACACCACCGTTCCGATTGGGGTCGAAATTGGGCTGTTACAACTTTCCCCCTTAAGAAATTTTCGTCCCCGAAAATTCTTACCAGTGAATAAATGTGGGTAACATTCTTTCATTGATTCTTCGGTTTCCCAGGTTGCTTTCTCAATCTCGTGTTTATGCCACATTACATTAACCAACGATATCTTCTTATTTCGCAACTCTTTTACTTCACGAGCTAAGATGCGAATCGGTTCTTCTTCATAAGTCAAATCAGGTTGAATTTCAATTTCTGATGGACTGATCACATGAGAAGGATCAGATCTGTATCGTCATAACATTGACACGTGGAAAACATTATGAATCTTGTCTAATTCGGATGGCAACCTCAATCTGTACGCAACTGGCCTGATACGCTCGATAACCTCATACGGCCCAATAAATCTCGGACTCAACTTTCCCTTACGACCAAATCTAAGTATCTTTTTCCACGGCGATACTTTTAAGAACACTTGATCACCCACTTGAAACTCTATTTCTTTTCGTTTCAAATCCGCGTACGACTTCTGACGGTCTGATGTGGCTTTCAAACTTTCTCGAATTACTTTAACTTTTTACTCCGTCTCTCTGACCAAATCAACCCCGTGTATCTTGCCTTCACTTAGCTCGGTCCAATATAGCGGTGTACGACATTTTCGACCGCACAATGCCTCGTAAGGTGCCATTTTAATACTTGATTGAAAGCTGTTATTATACGCAAATTCAATCAAAGATAAGTATCGTTCCCACATACCCTCGAACTCAAGAACGCAACATCTCAACATATCCTCGAGTATTTGAATAACACGTTCGGATTGACCATTCGACTGAGGGTGAAAAGCTGTACTGAAGTGTAGGTTAGTACCTAAAGCCTCCTGCAGTTTCTTCCAAAACCGCGATGTGAACTTCGGATCTCTATCCGAAACAATAGAAATAGGTACTCCGTGTAACCGTATGATCTGCGATAGGTACAACTCAGCTAATTTATTGAGTGAGAAATCCGTACGTACCGGAATGAAATGAGCCGATTTTGTCAATCTATCAACAATAATCCAGATTGAATCTTTCTTACTTGGTGTCAAAGGCAAACCCGATATGAAATCCATCGTAACTCGATTCCACTTCCACTCAGGTATCATAATCGGCTGAAGTAGTCCCGATGGCACTTGATGCTCAGCTTTCACTTGTTGGCATACTAAGCACTTTGACACATAGTCTAAGATGTCTCATTTCATACCATGCCACCAGTAATACCGTTTCAAGTCGATAAACATTTTTGTGCTACCTGGATGAACTGACAATCTACTACTATGAGCTTCGTCACAAATCATTCGAATTAATTCAGGGTTCTTCGGTACACATACCCGATTCTTGAATCGTAGACATCCTTCAGCATCTGTCTAAAAATCTGAATCCGCACACGAGCCACAATGATTTTTCTTTGTTTTTAAATCATCATCAACCTCTTGAGCTTCTCGAATCTGTTGTACAAACAACGGTCTCGCTTTTAACTCTGCAACGATCACACCATCATCGGTCATAGCTATATCTGCATTCATTACCCGTAGAGCAAATAATGACTTTTGGCTAAGTGCATCGGTAACCACGTTAGCTTTTCCCGGGTGATAGTCAATCACCAGCTCGTAGTCCTTCAATAGTTCTAACCATTGTCGCTGTCTCGAATTAAGATCCTTCTGAGTCATTAGATATTTTAGGCTCTTATGATCCAAATAGACGTGGCATTTCTCACCGAATAGATAGTGACACCATATTTTCAAAGCAAAAACTATAGCGGCCAACTCAAGGTCATACATCGGGTAATTCCTCTCGTGCGGTTTCAACTGTCTCGAAGCGTAGGCTACGACTTTACCCTCCTGCATCAATACACAACCCAGCCCATTTAAAGATGCATCACTGAAAATAACAAACTCTTTACCTGATTCTGGCTGAACGAGTACTGGAACTTCCGTTAGTAAGGTCTTAAGTTGATCAAAACTCTTCTGACACCTTTCTGACCGCTCGAATTTCACATCCTTCTGTAGTAGCTTTGTCATCGGGGTTGCTATCATAGAGAATCCTTTCACGAAGCGTCTATAATATCCTGCAAGCCCTAAAAAGCTACGTACCTCAGAAACATTCCGCGGAGGTTTCCACTCCAATATAGCCGAGATTTTACTCGAGTCAACCCGAATACCCGATGCTGAAAAGACATGCCCAAAAAGCTGACTTCTTTCAACCAAAACTCACATTTGCTAAATTTTGCGTATAATTGCTTATCACGCAAAATCTGTAGCACTAGCCTCAAATGTTCAGCATGTTCGATTTCGTCTTATGAATAGATCAATATGTCATCTATGAATACAACCACGAACCGATCTAAATATGATCTGAATACCCGAATCATCAGATCCATAAAAATAGCAAGGGCATTAGAAAGCCCAAATGGCATCACCAAGAACTCGTAATGCCCGTATCTCGTCCGAAAAGCAGTCTTTGGTATGTCTGCTTCTCTAACTCGCAGCTGATAATATCCTGACCTCGAATCAATTTTTGAGAATACCGAGGCTCCCTTAAGCTGATCAAATAAATCGTCGATACGTGGCAACGGGTATTTGTTCTTTACGGTCACCTTATTAAGCTGTCGATAATCGATGCACATTCTCAAAGCTCTGTCTTTCTTTTTCACAAATAGAACGGGCGCACCACAGGGAGAGAAACTCGGTCTGGCGAAACCTCTATCCGTCAATTCTTGCAATTGAGCCTTTAATTCTTTTAATTCAGTCGGTGCCATTCTATACGGAGCTAAGGAAATCGGGGTGGCTCTGGCACTAGCTCAATCCCTAACTCTACCTCACGAACGGGTGGCAATCCCGGTAATTCCTCCAGGAACACATCTAGATATTCACTAACAACCGGTACAAATTCAATCTTCTTTTCGGTTACCTTGTTATCAATCACATACGCAAGATAGGGTTCGCAACCCTTTCTCAAATACTACCGAGCCAATATCGAAGATATCACAGCAGGTAGTCCATTCAAATCCGCAGACTCAATTTGGATTATATCGTTATTCTAGCATCTTAAATTAATAGTCTTTCGTCTGCAATTCACTACCGCATCGTGAACGGTCAACCAATCCATACTGAGAATAATGTCAAACTCATCGAAAGGTAATAGCATCAGATCAGCCGGAAAACACAAGTCTCGAATCATCAAAGGGCAGTTCTTGCACACTTTATCCACTAATACACATCGACCCAGGGGGTTTGAAACCCGAATCACAAACTCAGTAGACTCAACAGGTAGAGTCTTACTGGATACTAATATTTCACACACATACGAATGAGTTGAGCCAAGATCAATCAAATCAGTTTCACTAGTATCAAAGAGAGTGCAAATACCAGTAATGACATCTGGAGATGAGGCCTCCTCTCTAGCACGGATGGCTATACTCTAGCCGGTACATGGGCCTCTGATCGAATAGCCGCATCTGTAGTCCCCCTCTATGTGCCACTACTACCTCCCCCAACATGGGATGGTCTGCCTCTAGCTGTAGTGCCGCTCGGTCTCACGCTCTTAGGAGTACCTTTTTCAACGGTCTCCGGGCAATCCCGAATGTAATGGTCTTGCGAACCACACCTATAACAAGTGCGATTAATATCTTTACCCCAGCACTCTCCGAAATGCTGTCTACAGCACTGCTGACACTCAGGTTTGCTCGATCGAGCATTGCCAACACTTGCCACTGATGTAGCCCGAGAATTCACTGGTGGTCGCTCTCGTATAGAAATCCCAGTATTAGGTTTGGATCGGCTACCATCATTCTTGAACTTCTTCATTGCCAACTGCGAAAATTTACTCGCAGATCTCTTTCGAAAATTTTTAGATTCTAGCTCAGCTTTCCGTTTTTCTGTTCCCAGTTCTTCAGCCTTACAAGCTCGTTCAACCAGCACGACGAACTCGTTAATTTCAAGAATACCAACCAGAAGCTTTATATCTTCATTTAGACCATCTTCGAATCTCTGGCACATCGCAGCCTCAGATGAAACACATTCACGAGCTTAGCGACTAAGTCGTACAAACTTGCGCTCGTATTCAGATACGGTCATACGACCCTGTTTGAGCTCGAGAAATTCCTTACGCTTAGAGTCTATGAAGCGCTGACTTATGTACTTCTTACGAAATTCCATCTGAAAGAAGTCTCAGGTAACTCTTTCCCTTGGAGCAACTGACAGAGAGTATTCTACCAGTAGTAGGCAGAATCTCGTAACAATGATATAGCACACTTCAGACACTCATCGGGTGTGCAGGACAACTCATCGAAAACACGAACAGTGTTATCGAGCCAGAATTCAACTCGCTCTGCATCATTATCGTCCTCGGCTCTAAATTCTTAAGCTCCATGTTTTCTAATACGATCAACCGGAGGCCTGTTTATTCTTTCAAGATTTACAATCGGGGGTACCACCGGTTCTATAGGGGGAATATTCGGATTCAGGGGTGGTTGAACAGCCGGATTGGTTCGTATGTATTGACTAAACCAATCATTCATCATAAAATAGAAGGCTTGTTTAGCCCCCTCATCAGGATTACTCGTAGCCGGTCGAGATTACTCTAGCGCAGTCCCTTGCGCAGGAGCAGGCGCCACGCTCTCGAAATCATCAGCTACAGCTCTCTCAGGATCGAGATCCATTACTATATAGAGAAACAAATACATTTCACCGTCAGAAGTCATCACATTATCATATCACAAAATACAGCATGTATAGCTTGACTCTCACGCGCTACGATAGTCCGAGAACTGACTAAACCGTAGCTCTGATACCAATCAAATGTAACACCCCTAACCCGTATCCGTCGCCGGATTAGGGTTACGGGTATTACTAAACCTCATATCAGTCAATATGCTTTATGAGACCGATTACTATAACCAATGTATACCAAATTCCATAGTCACAACTAACATGTCTATCTCATCTTATAACGTTTCATTTACTATTTATAAATCACAAATTATATCGTTTGCAAACAAGAATTTCTAACTATAATCATATGGCAAAATACCATTCATTAATCCGATCATGACATATATTGAACACACGTCTATTGCTTAGACATATATTTCCTTTCCATTATAGCATACATTCGAGCATATAACATTTCAAAAGAACAACTTGTTTTACAAAGTTTATTTTTTCCTTATCATATTCGGTGATAATCCTTACGCATATACAAATATATGACATTACAAGTACACCTTATTTTACTACCATAACAAATGAACTAACTTTTATTATCACATATCAAAAATGGTATTATCACTCAAAGATGAAATATTCAATGATCAAAATAATTATGCCCTAATCGAATGTCCACAACCAAGTCCACATTTGATAACTCTTAAATATATATATCACCTTAATGCTTTCAAACAAAAGTGTCGAGACAAATAATCACCAAATCCTCATCCATACGTATATTTATATATGTATATACATGTATGTCATATTCATTCCGTATCTAGAAAATCAAGCTAACATAGACCTAACGTGAATTAGTCTTTTTAATATGTAAACATACCAAAATAATCAAATAGCAACTTCATAATTTAAATAAGCTCAACCTAACTTAACTCATGAAACATATACAAACAAAATTAGGCCAAAAAGGGGTAAGCCATTTTCGCATGGCATACAACCATATACATATCATTCGAACCCCATTAAGAGTCTTAAACTATACATGCCTTAAGTTCAAAAGAGATACAACTTATGAAATACCAAAATTAAGTTCAATTCCTACCTAACACATAACCGCACATTTATATATGTATATGTCATGTCTCAAGGTTTAACATTGATCACATTCAAATAATCTCAAACCATTTATCCAAACCGAACAAAACCAAAACTAATAATCTTATCCTATTACAAAAGTTCACAAATTCAAAACGACTTACTTCATTTGCTCTAAGCATTCAACAATCATAATTCACTTACCTATACATCATCTCTCGATTAACTTCAATCGATTGTTTAGGTCTCTAGCAAGTTTGACCACCCGCACACATAGTGCAAAGATAACGTATCGCACACTTAGTGCCATTACTTGCAATGTATCGCACACTTAGTGCCATTGCGTATTTTCCGCATATTTTGTGCCAATCAACCGATCTCGCACACACAGTGCTCGGTGATAAAACTCGCACACATACTGCCCTTAGCCGATCATTTCCTCAATCATATCAACACACATAAATTTCCCTATCCACCTTCTCTATACTCAATTAAGAAGAAATACATGTTATTCATAATTCATTCATCCATCTTTACCATCAAATTCGGTAAACTTTACTACAAATATATGCATGATCGCTGAAATCAGAGCTTTAAAATTTATAAAACGAATGATCAAACCTGGAAACTAACTCTGACAACGATTAAAGGCAAGTGTACCTATCGAACAGTAGTATAGCTTAGGCAAGACCGGATTGTCGAACCCACAGGAACTAAAAGTACTAATATTAACTTTCTTTTTATTACTTAGCCTAAAATAATAGTGAAGTTGCTTTAATCTAATTTAACGACTACTAAGCTAAAGGCGCAAAGACAAAAAGAACGAATTTGGAAATGACTTGAATTAAAACTCAGTTGATCACGATGATACCCTCAGGAAGAATTCACCGAGACTTCACTTGTTATTTAACACTGAACCATATGATTTATTCACTTAGTTTGATCCATAGGACTCCCTAACGTATATTAAACCCTCTCTCGAGGCGAATAACGTCTAACCCTATGTTAATTAGTGGAACTCTCGTTCTCTTATAATAACCCCCTAGAATAGCAGTAAATCGATCAATGGATTCCCATATTAGGTTTCACCCTAATCCAGCAAAATCTCGTAACCCTATCTCTAGGCGTTCAATCAACTCCGCTTAATTATGCTAGATCTACTCTTAAGCAGGGTCTATTCCTCATCCACCTAAGCACATCAGATTTGGATTAAGCATGCATAATTAAGAACAAACTAAGTATTTATCATATAATTCATGAAACAATAACAAGATTCATCTAGGTTTCATCCCCTTCAGGTATCTGAGGGGTTTAGTCCATAACAAATAAATAAAACATCTCAAGAGAAAAGATAAAACAAAACATAAGAAATCCCTAAAACCCCCTGAAGGAATTGAAGGAGAAATCTGCCGTCTTGAGTAGAATTCCGGCTTCTTGGATGGATCAACTGGCTAACTTCGAGTATTTCCCTCAATTCTGACCTTTCCGGCTTGGCTTCTAGGCCTAGCTTGATGCCTTTCAGCTTCTACCGAACTCCCCTTTCAAGTTGCCCCTTTGGGTGTTTATATAAACTTTGTGATGCCTTACTTGGCCCCTAAGTTTCCTAATTCAAGTAGAATTCCTAATAGGGTGTTTGAATAGGCTTTGGAATGTGTATCTTTGCCTCCAAGTATCCTTTTCCGAATGAAATTTCTCTTTCCAGGGACAGGGACACGGCCATGGCACACGCCCGTGTGAATTGTGGCCAGGCCGTGTTTGGACTTTTAATGAAGCACGGCCGTGTGGTCTTTGGGCCAGGCCGTGTCGATTTCTCTCTTGGCCCCATTTGGTCCGTTTTAAGCCCGTTTTATGTTCTTTTCATCCTTGGGTGCTTTCCTGGGTATAAAACATGAAAAGAAAGGATTAAGAGCACCCTTTTATATAAATCGAGGCTTAAATCATCCAAAAGCATACTAAATGTGGGATTAAAATATGTTACTTTTGCGGTTTATCAAATACCCCCCACTTAAGCTTTTGCTTGTCCTCAAGCAAAATTCTCAACTTACAATTAAAACGAACTTTCCATAATTCATAATTCCTATCAACAATGCCTCATCATAACTCATAGATAATTTATACATGGATAATTCAATTCAAAGAGTCCTAAAGATTCAAACAATCAAAGTCATACATTTATAGCATGAAAACATAGGCGTTTCGCTTCACCTGAATAGTTACCTCTTATTCAAAATCGACAAGAGTTGACATCCTCACTTAAGATTCACTCAAATCACTCAAAGTGTTTAAGGTTCAAAATTAAGCACTCAATAATTCGAACATGAAAAGTTAATCCCATAGGCTTGCATGAAAATCAAATCTCCACCACCATAAAATGAGATGATTCACAAATCAAAAGGTCTTTAGCAGGGTTGTAACGGGGCTTAGGTTAAGGGTATGGATAAAGGCTGAATTAGAAGGTTAGAATCGAGATTGACCTGACAAATTACCTAACTAGAAACACGAACTGATGGTAAGTAATTGCATCAAATGAAAATTTGTAATACTGATACTCTAATACGAGCTTTTTCTTCAAGACTTGAAATTTACATGCATAAGCTCACCTAACATAGAACTAATAATGAATATACTTCGTCGTTTTTTTAAGAACAAATCAAGTAATAAAGGATAAATTCAACTTACTGAAATAATATAATTAGGTAACTAATCAAGTCAAATTTCGATATAAGGGTAGTCAAGGAATGGTGATAACAAATACAAAGGGGTTTTGGGTTAATATTGGTGGGTGAGTCAATAAAAAGGGTTGTTAGGATCAACGGGGTTCACTAGGGGTTAATTATAGAGGTAGGCTGTTTAGTGGAGTAAGTGGATTAAAACCTAAGTGCCTTTATCATCTCTGTATATCAAATGAAAAGTGTGGTCTCGACATGTATAATCAATGCAAGTTCTAGAATAACAAATCCATGTTGACACACTCATAATTAATAAAGTGAGCAAGAAAAAGAATATATGCTCCATAAGGCTCAAAATCTCACAAAAAATTATGGGTTTTTGATGTCAACCTCATAAATTTCAAACGTCAAAGTAATATTCAAATTCAGGTAGACAACCTAGAAAAAAAAATTTAGTTTCTGAAAAATAGACTTATCATGCTTGATTCTCTAATATGCTCCAAATTTAATCATCAATGCACAATTATCAATGACTTAATCCAAAACATATCAATAAAAATTATAAATCAAAGGAAATTTCATTCTAATCATAGTATGAGAGACTTTACTTAAGGCATAATTCAGGGATTTTCAGATAATACTATAGTTAACCCCCCCACACTTAAGATGTACATTGCCCTCAATGTACAAAGATAGATAATAGCAAAATAATCATAAAAATCATAAGATGGGGGAGAGAAGTGAAACTTCTTGAATTTTGGATGAAGTCAATGGAAAGAAACTGGCTAGATCAACCTATATAAATATATAAGATCATCCATAACAAAGATCAAGGCTTGTGTCAATGCATATTCAACCCAACGTGAAATCAACCAATCCATATTAAAATTCATTAAGCATCCAGCAAAATGAAATAAAATTCACTTAATAATATTTGACATATGAATATCAATATAAACTAAATTTCAATTCCTTCCAATTGCTTAAAACTTACTCGGTAGTCGATGAATTTGAGTTTCCAAGCTATTCGTTTCCTTTTGTTCTTGATCTAAATAATTCCAATTTAAACTCAATAAATTTATATTCATTCAATTTGATCCATAAACACTTAATTTAGCAATTTATGAATTCACCCCTAACTTTTACAATCTATACAATTTAGTCCCTAATACAATATTCACGAATTACTCAAAATTGACCCAACTTCCTTTAGAGTCGAATCATCCTAAGGACTATATAAGTCCATATACTTCAATATTTTCTCAATTTGGCCCTTCCATGATAATATCTTCACAATCAAATTTTTAATTAGCTACATTCACCTAAGACTCAAGAGTAAAATATTTTCATCTAGCTCAAATCTCCCATTTACTACCAAAAATCATCCTAAAACTCAAGTTGTCATCAATGGCATAACCAACATACAAGACCATTTCACAAAATTAACACATGGGCTTTATAATAAAGTGAATATTCATCTCAAAAATGCAAAAATCATTGAAAACCCAAAGCTAAAACTTACTTAATTAAAGTGGATGAGTGCCGAACCCTTGTTGAATTTCTCCTTTCTTTTTCTTTTACTAGTTTCGGCTATGGGAGAGAAAGTGATGAACATGCATGGCTTTCTTCATTATTTTATGTTTTATCCCACTATGTTAATATAATATAATATAATATAATATTAATATATAACATATATTTAACTTAACAAACACACAAACACTTGACATAATATCATTCTTGCCGTCCACTACAAGAAGAATTGGGAAAATTGCAACATAAAACTCATTAATTTAAAAGACACTTTGTTTCAATCCTCCCAATCAAGCAAATGGAAAATTTTACCACTCTTGCAATTCAATCCTTTTTCTTAAATTAAATATATAAACAGTCAAATTATCTCACTATATTTTAGCACATGCTCACACATATATCAAACATATTACATAAAATATAAAAATCATTTTTCTAACTCGGATTCGTGGTCCCGAAACCACCGTTCCGATTAGGGTCGAAATTGGGCTGTTACATAAAACATGAAAACAAAGGATTAAGAGTACCAAATTTCATAATCCAAGGCTTAAATCATCCAAAAGCACGCTAAATGTGGGCCTAAAATATGTTACTTTTACGGTTTATCACATACCCCCACACTTAAGCTTTTGCTTGTCCTCAAGCAAAATTCTCAACTCATAATTAAAACCAACTCCCTTGATCCATAATATTTATCAACAATGCTTTATCGTAATTCAAAGATAATTCATACATGGATAATTCAATTCAAAGGGTCCTAAAGTTTCAAACAATCAAAGTCATACATTTATAGCCCTGAAAATGTTAAGTGTTTCCCCTTACCTAATAATTACCTCTGATTCGAAATCGACAAGAGTTGACATCTTTATTAAAGATTCACTCAAAACACTCGAAGTGTTTAAGGTTTAGAATTAAGCACTCAAAAGTCGAACATGAAAAGTTAATCCCATAGGCTTGCCTGAAAATCAAATCTCCACCATTGTAAAATGAGATGATACACAGATCAAAGGGTTTTTAACAGGGTTGTAACGGGGCTTGGGTTAAAGGTGTGGATAAAAGCAAGCTAAATGTGGGCTTAAAATATGTTACTTTTACAGTTTATCACGTTTCATTTACCACTTGAGTTGGAAAATAAAGCTCATTGGGCTTTGATGCAATTAAATTTGGATCTTAAGCAAGCCGGTGAGAGAAGGATGTTACAACTTGATGAGTTAGAGGAGTTAAGGATATTTTCATATGAGAATTCCAAGATGTATAAAGAAAAGACTACAAGATGGCATGAAAATCGTATACAACCTCGTGAATTTAGAGAAGGACAAAAAATGTTGTTGTTTAATTCAAGGCTAAGGTTATTTCTGGGAAAACTCAAATCCCAATGGAAAAGACCCTATACCATCCACAGAAGAAATTTCTAATTTTTATTTTTATTTACAAATTTTTATTTTTTTATGTTTAATAAAAGGGTCAATTTGGCCTAAGTACTGATCAATTTATTTTTCTAGTTCAGTTTAATTTTTCAGTATAGCAAATAACTACAATTTGGTTGTAGGCCGTGTAATAGTCTGACTTGCAACCCTTAGAAAGCTACAGGGGAAACACAATACTGTCGCATGGCCGTGTGTCACACACAGCTGAGACACATGTCCTTGTCTCTGCCCGTGTGGACGAAAAATAGGTAATTTCCAAGCCATTTTTCTCACCTAAACATTCATCCAACTACAACCAATTTTCCATATATAATCAAGCACACCAAAGTGCACCAAACCATGCCATAAGAAACTATTCAAATAAGGTATATATACATACAACCAATATGCCCAAAGGGCACCTCAATCACAACATTTAATCATGTATAACCATATGCACAATTTAACCAAAACTTACCACTTTGTTCACATATCAAAATCACATCTTCAAGTACCCAATTTACCATTTAACATTTAGCATCATAAGTCATATATGCCAACTATAGCCAATATACCAAATCACAACATTCAAACATATCACAACACCTTTTATAACATAAATTTTTACTACCATTCCATTTTCAATCATTCAAGCATCATAAGCCATGATATAAACCATTTTAAGGCCAAATAAATACATGCCAAAATTAACACCATTTCACCACCCAAAACGCTATAAACACAAGCCAAAAACAAATGGCTAAAACATCAAACAAAAACACCAAACTAAAAAACCTATACATGCCATTACAACCAAAACTTAGAAACACCAAAATCTATCGATTTAGCCGATGGATAGTGTGATATAACTCCGACAAGCTTCCAACCTGAACGAGCTCCCTATTAGCTACAAAACATAGAAACATGAACACAAGGTAAGCATATAATGCTTAGTTAGTTTGTAAATCATAAATGATGCTTATCAATATAATGCATAAGCATAAAATAAATATGGATCAATCTAACACAAACTTGGCACAAGCCTATGCATCACCAACAACTCAAATTAGTACTTAATTTCATAAATTCAATATCAACACATGATAAAATAACTTCCATAAGTTTAAATCATATGAATTCTGATAAACCATAAAAGTAACATATTTTAAGCCCAAATTTAGTATGCTTTTGGATGAATTAAGCCTCGATTTATGTAAAAAGGTGCTCTTAATCCTTTATTTTCATGTTTTATACCCAGGAAAGCACCCGAGGATGAAAAGAACGAGAAACGGGCCTAAAATGGACTGAATTGGGCCAAAGAGGAAATCAACACAGCCTGGACTTAAGCCCACACAGTCGTGCCATGCCAATCTACTAGAACAAGGCCTGATCTCAACTTACACAGTCGTGTCTCATTAAAGAAGTCCGAACACGACTTGACCACTAGTCACACGGGCGTGTGACATGGCCGTGTCCCTGCCAAGGAGCCGAGCCAGAAAGACTAGATTTGTGGAGAATCACTCGAAGATAGCCAGTTGATCCATCTCAAGAAGCCGGAATTCTACTCAAGACGGCGGATCTCTCCTTCAATTCCTTCAGGGAGTTTTAGGGATTTCTTATGTTTTGTTTTATCTTTTCTTCTGAGATGTTTTCTTTATTTGATATGAACTAAACCCTTCAGATACCTGAAGGGGATGAAACCTAAGATGGATCTTGTTATTGTTTTCTAAACTATATGATAAATATTTGACTTGTTCTTAATTATGTGTGCTTAATTCTTGTGTTGATATTTCCGGGATATTAATTCAAGTATGATGTGCTTAGGTGGAGGAGCAAAAGTCCCTGCTTAAGAGTAGATCTAGCATAATTAAGCGGAGTTGATCGCACGCCTAGAGATAGGGTGACGAGATTTTGCCGAATTAGGGTGAAACCTAATATGGGAGTCCATAGATCGAGTTAATGCGATTCTAGGGGTTTTAATTAAAAAGAGATTTCAATTAATCAACCTAGGGTTAGACGTTATCCGCTTCGAGAGAGGGTTTAATATAACTTAGGAATCTTACGGATCAAGTCAAGTGAATCAATCGTCTGGTTCAGTGTTAGATAACAAGAAAAGTCTAGGTGGATTCTTCCAAGGGTATCGTTTTAATCAATTGGTTTTTCTTCCAAGTTATTTTTCCCAATTCATTCTCCTTTTGTCTTTGCGTCTTTAGTTTAATTGATAGTTAAATTTAGATTAGATAAACATTCACTTAATTCATAGGCTAAATAATAGAAAAAGAGTTAGTATTAGTACTTTTGGTTCCTTTGGGATTCGATATTCCGATCTTCCCTAAGCTATATTACTGTTCGACAGGTGCGCTTGCCTTAAAATCGTTATCAGAGTTAGTTTCCAGGTTCGATCATTCTCATTATAAATTTAAAGCTCTGATTTCGACAATCAAGTTTTTGGCGCCGTTGCCGGGGAACTAAAATATTAAGAAAGCTTAATTTTTATTACTTTAGCCATATTTACTATTTATTTTAATTTTTTCAATTTTATTTTATTTTTCTAAATCTTCTTTCTTCTTTCTTTTGTCCCTTTCAGGTACCTCTAGTTTATGACTAGAAGGAACCCAACAGAACCTCTTCTTTACGACAGTGATATTGAAGGTACCATTCGTAGAAATCGCAGAGAAATAAGGCGAAGCCTAAACTACATAGACGAAGAGCAAGAAGCCGAAATAAATACCACAAAAGAGATGGCTTAGAATAATCCGCCACTCCCAGAGATGGCTGAACATCATGCTCCACGTACTATGTATGATTATGCTAAACCTAGTTTAACAGGAACTGAGTCTAGTATTGTTAGACCTACTATTGATGCAAATAATTTTAAACTAAAACCTAACACTATACAGATGATACAACAGTTTGTTCAGTTTGATGGTTTGCAGGATAAGGATCCTAACACACACTTAGCAAATTTCCTAGAATTTTGCGACACCTTCAAAATAAATGGCGTTTCTGATGATGCCATTCGTCTTCAGTTATTTCCCTTTTCCCTGAGAAATAAAGCCAAACAGTGGTTGCATTCTCTTCCACGAGGCTCAATCACTACATGGGATCAAATGACCGAAAAATTTTTATTAAAATATTTTCCACTGGCCAAAATGGCCAAGTTAAGGAATGATATCTCTTCTTTTGTACAGATAGATTCAGAGACATTATACGACGCATGGGAGAGATACAAAGATTTTTTGAGAAGGTGCCCACACCACGGATTACCTTTGTGGCTACAGGTCCAAACTTTTTACAATGGTGTGAACCCTTCAACAAGGCAGCTAATCTATTCAGCTGTCGGTGGAACCCTGAACAACAAAACTCCTGAAGCAGCCTACGAGTTTATAGAGGAGATTTCACTAAATAACTATCAGTGGCAAGTTACAAGGACAATGCCAGCTAAAGCAGCCGAAGTTTTCAACATTGACGCAGTGACCGTGCTATCAAACCAGGTGGAATTGTTACATAAAAAATTTGATAGTTTCTATGGTTCTTCGTAGGTACATCCAGTTATGCAGTGCGACGCAAGTGAATGAGTGGTAAATCCTGAGTACCCACCCTACGGACAGGGCATGGAGAGCGAACACATGAACTATATGGGTAATAATTTTCGCTCTAACAATAACCCTTATAGTAACACTTATAATCCAGGTTAGAAGAACCACCCCAATTTTTCATGGGCCGATCAAAGAAATCAAAGATCACAACCATCCCAAAACTTCCAACAACAGCCCTACCCATAGGAAAAGAAGCCGAACCTTGAAGAGGCGTTAACAAACTTCATAATAGCCTCAGACACACGTTTCCAGAAGATAGAAACAAAAATTGAGGCATTGTCACAAGAGTTCAAGGATCAATTCGGGCAACTTGCTAAGCAGATTTCTGAGAAACCACAGGAAAGACTACCGAGAAACACCGAGACTAACCCAAAGGAGCAAATTCAAGCCATAACAGCTCAAGATAGCGAAGGGTAATCAGAGAGTACAAACCCCACATACGAAACTATGCGTATTTAATCTCTATTAATATAATTTCATTTGTAATATTTAATTTATTCTGAATGGAAGAGTGGTATGTAATTTTCGCTATCAACTTATATTGGCAGGGTATGAGATACGTAAGGACCGTTTTCATAAGATGTTGGCGGTTTTGTGTTCAGTTAACGAAGAAGGCACAGACTACCTCTGTAACATACCTTTCGAACAGTGGACACAAGCATACGACGGCGGCCTACGATATGGTCATATGACCTCAAACCTGGCTGAATGCATAAATTCTGTTCTAAAAGGAATGCGTCATTTGCCGATAACATCGGCTGTGCGAGAGACATTTTTTCATTTAGTGGCATTATTTCCAAAGCGAGCAGCGAGTTATAAAGGCCAAATGTAAGGAGGCCATGTATGGTGCGCGAAGGTATTGCAAGAAATTAATAAGGCGAAGGCACGGGCCAACACCATGCACACAGTGTGTCACGATCGCGACAACCTATAGTTTCGTGTGACGGAGTTTGACAGACCTTCAAAACAAAAGAAGGTGATAGAAGAAGATATGGTTGAGGTCAATAACAAGCCGAAACCGGTAATCAAAGAGTACAAACCCCGCATACCTTATCCCGAAGTGATGAAGAGAGACGATACAGAGGAACAGTTCGGTAAGTTTCTTAAACTTTTAAAGAAATTAC
Source organism: Gossypium australe (assembly GCA_005393395.2). NCBI lineage: Eukaryota > Viridiplantae > Streptophyta > Magnoliopsida > Malvales > Malvaceae > Gossypium > Gossypium australe. The sequence goes on from CM016617.1 coordinate 136,972, forward strand.
ATATTCACTTACCTCTTCTTGAAGCTCTTTTTCAATGCTGGATTTGAGGAAATTTTTAAAACAGCTCCTGATGAACAAGCGTAAATTAGAGGATGAGCCACATGTGGAATTAAACGCAGTATGCTCAACAATGTTACAGAATAGACTACCACGGAAGCTAAAAGATCCAGGGAGTTTTACAATTCCATGTTTAATTGGTAGACTAAATGTTGATAATGCATTAGCTGATTTAGGGGCAAGTATAAATGTCATGCCTTATAAAATGTTTAAACAACTAGGTCTAGGGAAACCCAAACAAACTAGGATGAGCATTCAATTAACTGATAAAAATGTTAGAATTCCTAGGGTATTATTGATAAACCGTAATTATAACATATTTTAATCCATATTTAGCTTACTTTTTGATGATTTATTCATTGATTGATATAAAAAAGGTGCTTGTAATCCTTTCTTTTCATGTCTTATACCCAGGAAAGCACCCGAGGATGAAAAGAACACAAAACGGGCCCAAAAAGGAGTAAATGGGCCTTAGCATGAATTCGACACGGCCGTGCCTCGACGATCACCTAGAGCACGGCCTCAACCCCGCCTTACACGGCCGTGCCTCAAGTTAGAAATCCGAACACGGTCTGAAGTCGATCCACACGGGCGTGTGCCAAGGCCGTGCCTCTGTCGCTGGAAAGAGCAATTTCAGTCGGAAAAGGGTACTTAGGGAGAAAGAACTGCATTCCAAGAGCTTATATATATCCCTTAAGTGACACCTTTGAAAGGGCGTCAAAGCTAAACCAAGGAGCCAAGCCGAGAAGGTCAGATTTAAGGAATAACGCGAGGATAGCCAGTTGATCCATCCCAAGAAGCCGGAGCTATACTCAAGACGGTAGAATTCTCCTTCAATTCCTTCAGGAGGTTTTAGGGTTTTCTTATGTTTTGTTTTATCTTTTCTCTTGAGATGTTCTTTTTATTCATTATGAACTAAACCCCTCAGATACCTGAAGGGGATGAAACCTAGATGAATTTTGTTATTTGATTTCTGAGTTATATGATAAATACTTAGTTTGTTCTTAATTATGTTGCTTAACCCAAATCTGATGTGCTTAGGTGGAGGAGGAATAGACCCTGCCTAAGAGTAGATCTAACATAATTAAGCGGAGTTGATCGCACGCTTAATCGTTCTTTTTTGTCTTTTTTGTCTTCAAGTTATTTTCCAAATCGTTCTTTTTTGTCTTTGTGTCCTTAGCTTAGTCATCGTCAATTTAGTTTAAAAGCAACTTCATTCTATTTTTAAGGCTAAATAATAAAAAGAAAGTTAGCAGTAATACTTTTAGTTCCTTTGGGTTCGATAATCCGGTCTTGCCTAAGCTATACTACTGTTCGATAGGTACACTTGCCTTTAATCGTTGTCAGAGTTAGTCTCCAGGTTCGATAATTCTTTTATAAATTTTAAAAATCTGATTTCAGCGATCAAGTTTTTGGCGTCGTTGTCGGGGAACTAAAATATTAAAAAAACTCTATTTTTTATTACTTTAGCCCTAATTTTTTTATTTTTCGCAATTTATTTTTGTTTTTGTTTTTATTCCTATTTTTACTTTTTGCTGAATTTTCTTTCTCTCTTTTCCCAGTAAGTAACTTTAGTTTATGACTAGAAGGAACCCGAGAGGACCTTTGGTATACGATAGTGATATTGAAGCGACCGCTCGCAGGAATCGTCGGGAAACCAGGCGAGCCCTAAATTACACAGAAAGAGAGGAAGAACACAGATCCAATCCTACTGAAGGGATGGACGAAAACAACCCACAACCACGCGATGTGGGGGAAAATAATGCTCCACAATGTTTGATTATGCAAGACCGCATTTAACAGGAGCAGAATCGAGTATTGTTAGACCTGCTATAGCTGCTAACAATTTTGAATTAAAGCCTAACACAATACAAATGATTCAACATTTTGTTCAATTTGATGGTTTGCAGGACAAAGATCCAAACACTTATATAGCTAACTTTTTAGAGTTCTATGATACCTTCAAAATAAATGGCGTTTCTGATGATGCCATACGCCTTCGGTTATTCCCTTTTTCATTAAGAAATAAAGCTAAACAGTGGTTAAACTTGTTACAACAAGGGTCAATCACTACAGGGGATCAAATAACTGAAAAGTTTTTAATGAAATATTTTCCACCAGCCAAAACGGCCAAATTACTGAATGATATCTCTTCTTTTGTGCAGATGGATTTAGAGACATTATACGATGCATGGGAGAGATTCAAGGATCTCTTGAGGAGGTGCTCACACCATGGCTTACCCTTGTGGCTACAAGTCCAAACCTTTTATAATAGTGTAAACCCCTCAACGAGGCAACTAATTGATTCAGCCGCCGGTGGAACACTGAATAACAAAACTCCAGAAGCAGCATACGAGTTCATCGAAGAGATGTCACTGAATAATTACTAGTGGCAGGCTTCAAGAACCAAACCAACAAAATCAGCTGGAGTTTTCAACGTCGATGCAGTAACCATGCTATCAACGCAGCTAGAGATGATGAATAAAAAGCTTGATAGTTTGTGTTCCTCGCAGGCACATCCAGTCATGCAGTGCGACGCAAGTGGAACTGTGGGGAATCCTGAGTACCCACCCTACCAACCGGCAGCAGAGAGCGACCAGATGAACTATATAGGTAAAAATTTCTGATCCAATAATAATCCTTATAGTAACACTTATAATCCAGGTTGGAGGAACCACCCAAATTTTTCATGGGGACGTCAAGGAAATCAAGGAAATCAAAGGCAACAACCTCCTCAAAATTTCCAAAATCAACCATATCCACAAGAAAAGAAACCTACCCTCGAGGAGATGATGGCAAAATTCTCAGCAGACACAGAGAAACGTATCCAAGAAATTGAGAGAACAATCAAAAGCAATGAGAGCCGAATCGGGGAAATTACTAAGTCAGTCAAGGAAGTCACTAATGCAGTCAAACAACTCGCAAAGCTGATGTCAGAACGACCGCAAGGACGTCTACCAAGCAACACTGAGATTAACCCTAAGGAGCAAGTTCAAGCCATCATAGCTCAAGATAATAAGGGGTTAGATAAACCTGATCCAAGGCCAGAAAATAAGGTAGACGAAGGTAAAACAAAGGTAACGCAAGAAAAGCCAAAACCGGTAATTAAAGAGTACCAACCTCACATACCTTACCTCGAAGCCATAAAAAGAGGCGATTCAGAGGAACAGTTCGGTAAGTTTCTTAAACTTCTAAAGAAATTACATATTAACTTACCTATTCTTGAAGCTCTTTTTCAGATGCCAGACTCGAGGAAATTTTTAAGACAACTCTTGACCAACAAACGCAAAATAGATGAAGAGCACCACGTGGAACTAAACGCAACATGCTCGGCAATGTTACAAAATAGACTACCACAGAAACTAAAAGATCCAGGGAGTTTTACAATTCCATGTTTAATTGGTAGTTTAAATATTGATAATGCGTTAGCTGATTTAGGGGCAAGCATAAATGTCATGCCTTATTCATTGTTTAAACGACTAGGTCTAGGGAAGCCCAAACAAACTAGGATGAGTATTCAATTAGCTGATAAAACTGTTAGAATTCCTAGGGGCATTATCGAAGATGTTCTCGTAAAAATCGATATATTTGTTTTCCCAGTAGACTTTGTCGTCTTAGACATGGATGAGGATAATTCAATCCCCTTAATTTTAGGAAGACCTTTTCTAGCAACTGCCAAGACTAAAATTGATGTTCCCACAGGTGAACTCATACTTCGTGTAGGTGATGAATCAATCAATCTTCAAGCTCTTGACTCGGGCAGGACAACAGTCGATGAAGGTAAGAAAGTTACTTCAATAAATAATCAAATTGTTCAACCTCCATCGCAGGAAACATCACAAGGATACAAACCTGAGCCAACTCATAGACCCCAAGTCGACAAAGTAGAGTCACATAAGGAACAAAGCCTTAGGGTCGAAAAATTAGAAGAGCAGCAAACACACGTCAAAGAAGAACCAGATCCACACGAAGTAAAACCGGAGGAACCACCAGAAGAGCTCGTAGGGACATCCAACCACTTCAAAATAGGAGACCAGGTACTGTTAGACAAAACCGATCCTCACATCACTACAACACACCTGAGGGCAAAGGGAGAAATTCTTCTTAAGGTACACGATATCTTCCCACACGGAATAGTCGAGGTAAGCAATCCAATATTCAGAAATTTCAAGGTAAACGCTTCTCGACTTCAACTTTATCAAGAAAATAGAACTGTAAGCATGAGGGAAGATATTCAAACCTTTAAACCTCCCTAAAAATTTCAAATACGAGGAAAGTCTAGCTTAAGACTATAAACGAGCGCTTCTCGGGAGGCAACCCGAGCACTAACCTTATTTCTTTTTACATTTGTTTGAATTTTATTTTCTTTTTCTTTTTTCTTTCCCTTTAAACTAACCAAAAGTGCAGATTTCCAAGCCACACGGCCTTACACACGGCCGTGTCCATGGTCGTGTGGACCACCGGAACCGCCACACTGACAAAACAGAGGCCGTGCAATTCAATCCAACCACCCTCCAACGTCACGGATCCAACCACCTTCCCCACAGGCACCGACAAATCCGCACGGCCGTGCCCCTCAACCGTGTGAAGCTACTGACTTCCACACCACGGGCAGAACACGCCCGTGCCTACAAACAGTGCAAAGTTACTAACTTATCGAGCACAGGCAAAACACGCCCATGCAGCCCAACCGTGCCAACATACAAACTTCACAAACACGGGCGTGGGTGGATAAAACACGGATATGGGGTAACAACGTACCCAAACGCACGACCGTGCGAGGCGGCCGTGTAAATCGACACACCCTAGGACCACGACCGTGGGGACATGGCAGACTTGAACCCCTATTTAAATACCACCCATCCCTCCCCCCCATTCCTCTCCTTCATTCTCCACCCTTTCTTCCTCTCTTTTCTCCCGCTCAAAACATTTCTATCCCCATACTAAACCTCTAGATCCTTGGAGCCACACAAAATCATGTCGAAGAAACGAAAGAAGCTAAGCGTAGTCTCCCCAAAGGAGAATGGTCAACATGAGTTCATGTCGGCAGCTTCGACTAATCACCAAGCCAAGGGTCTTTGAGACCAATTCATTTTTCCTTTCTGTTTCTCTTCTCCTTTATTTTCCTTATCTAAACTTCTCTTCTGCTCTTTTTGTTTAATTTTCCTTTAGTTTCTTAGTGTTAGGTTCGCCAAGCTGCTTGGGAATCACGCCGACCACCACAATAACCTCTTCACTTCCGCCACCACGATCACATCCCCAATCTTAGCATTGATTCCCACCTTACGAACCATCCTTCAATAAGAACTTCACGGTCCATTAGTATTTTCTTTTTATTTTAGTTTTCTTCTTAGTCTCCTTCCCTTTAGCTTGCTTTTCTTTAATTTTATATTTAATATATTTATATTATGTCTTAATAACCCCTGGCTAATCCTTCACGAGTTTCCCAATTTCTTCATCTAGCGCAGAGCCCGGGAACCAACACCACCACCATACCGACGCCTTCTCCATATTTGCCACATCCTCCACGAAACCCACCCAAGAATTCAGGAAGTGACACTCTATCCCCTTCTCTTTTGATTTATCCCATTAATGTTATTATCTATCTTTGTACATTGAGGGCAATGTACATCTTAAGTGTGGGGGGTAAATGTGTCAAACTTTTTGCATTATTCTCAAATCCCTGAGGATAAAAATACGATAAAAGTGCCTAATTTTTTCCATTATTCTCAAATCCCTAATTTAGTCTTGTTTTTGAGTAAATTCCTCATATTACGAATTAGGATGAAATTTCTAATGATTTATGATTTTTATTGACATGTTTTAGAATAAGTCATAGTTAATTGTACATTGATGATTGAATTTGAAGAATACTAGAGAATTAAGCATGATAAGTCTCTTTTTTCAAGAATTAAAATTTTGCTAGGTTGTTGACCTAAATTTGAATACTAGCTTGAAATTTGAAATTCACGAGGATGATGTCAAAACGCCCATAATTTTTGTGAGATTTTGAACCTTATAGAGCATAATTCCTTTTCGTGCTCATTCTTTGATTATGAGTGTATCAACCATGAACTGTTATTCTAGAACTTGCCTTGTTTATGCATGTTGAGACCACACTTTTGATTTCATATTACAGAGATGATAAAGGCACCTAGGTTTTAACCCACTTACACCACTAAAATAGCCTACCCTTAACAATTAACCCTAGTGAACCCCGTTGATCCTAACAACCCTTTTTTTGACTCACCAGTTAATATTAACCCAAAACCCCTTTGTATTTGATTATCACCCTTTCTTTTGACTACCCCGCAATCGAGATTTGATTTGACCAAGTTACCTAAGTATATTATTCTGGTACTTAAATTTATCTCATATTATTTAGTTTGTTCTTAAAAAATTCAAAGTATTCAATATTAGTAGTGAGCTTACCTAATCAAAGTCTATTTTTAAAAGAAAAGCTCGTATTAGTAGGATTAGTACTTTTCAATTGATGATATTTTAGTTTGTTTAGGTAGGTACTCGTCAATTCGATCTCGATTCTAACCTTCTAATTTCAGCCTTTAAACCACACCTTTAACCCTAGCCCGGTTACAACCCTAACAAAGACCTTTTGATCTGTTTATCATATCATATTACAGTGGTGGAGATTTGATTTTCAGGCAAGCCTACGGGATTAACTTTTCAGGTTCGACTTATGAGCGATCTTTTCCAGAACCTTAAACACTTTAGAGTGATTTGAGTGAATCCTTAGTGGGGACATCAATCCTTGTCGGTTTCGAATTGAAAAGGTAGTTATTTAAATAAGGGGAGACACCTATATTTTCGAAGTACAAACTCATGACTTATCTTGTTTAAATCTTTAGGACTCTTTGAATTGAATTATCCATGTATGAATTATCTATGAATTATGACAAGGCATTGTTGCTAGGAATTGTAAATTATGGAAAGTTCGTTTTAATTGTAAGTTGAGAATTTTGCTTGAGGACAAGCAAAAGCTTAAGTGTGGGGGTATTTGATAAACTGTAATTATAACATATTTTAATCCCACATTTAGCTTACTTTTTGATGATTTATATAAAAAGGTGCTTGTAATCCTTTCTTTTCATGTCTTATACCCAGGAAAGCACCCGATGATGAAAAGAACACAAAACGGGCCCAAAACGAAGTAAATGGGCCTTAGCATGAATTTGACAAGGCCTGGCCCAAAGTCCACACGGCCGTGCCTTGACGATCACCTAGAGCACGGCCTCAACCCCGCCTCACACGGTCGTGCCTCAAGTTAGAAATCCGAACATGGTCTGAATTCGATCCACACGGGCGTGTGCCAAGGCCGTGCCTCTGTCGCTAGAAAGAGCAATTTCAGTCAGAAAAGGGTACTTAGGGAGAAAGAACTGCATTCCAAGAGCCTATATATATCCCTTAAGTGACACCTTTGAAAGGGCGTCAAAGCTAGGCCAAGAAGCCAAGAAGGTCAGATTTAGGGAATAACGCAAGGATAGCCAGTTGATCCATCCCAAGAAGCCGGAGCTATACTCAAGACGGCGGAATTCTCCTTCAATTCCTTCAGGGGGTTTTAGGGTTTTCTTATGTTTTGTTTTATCTTTTCCCTTGAAATGTTCTTTTTATTCATTATGAACTAAACCCCTCAGATACCTGAAGGGGATGAAACCTAGATGAATTTTGTTATTTGATTTCTGAGTTATATGATAAATACTTAGTTTGTTCTTAATTATGTTGCTTAATCCAAATCCGATGTGCTTAGGTGGAGGAGGAATAGACCCTGCCTAAGAGTAGATCTAACATAATTAAGCGGAGTTGATCACACGCCTAGAGATAGGGTGACGAGATTTTACCGGATTAGGGTGAAACCTAATATGGGAATCCATTGATCGATTTACTACTATCCTAGGGGGTTATTATAAGCGAACGAGAGTTCCACTAATTAACCTAGGGTTAGACGTTATTCGCCTCGAGAGAGGGTTTAATATAGGTTAGGGAGTCTTACGGATCAAGCTAAGTAAAGAAATTGTATAATTCAGGGTTAGGTAACAAGTGAAGTCTAGGTGGATTCTTCCTGAGGGTATCGTCGTGATCAATTGAGTTTTTCTTCAAGTTATTTTCCAAATTGTTCTTTTTTGTCTTTGTGCCCTTAGCTTAGTCGTCGTCAATTTAGTTTAAAAGCAACTTCATTCTATTTTTAAGGCTAAATAATAAAAAGAAAGCTAGTATTAGTACTTTTAGTTCCTTTGGGTTCGATAATCCGGTCTTGCCTAAGCTATACTATTGTTCGATAGGTACACTTGCCTTTAATCGTTGTCAGAGTTAGTCTCCAGGTTCGATCATTCTTTTATAAATTTTAAAGCTCTGATTTCAGCGATCAATTATCGAAGATGTTCTTGTAAAAATTGATAAGTTCGTTTTCCCAGTAGATTTTGTTGTCTTAGACATGGATGAGGATAATTCGATTCCCTTAATTTTAGGAAGACCCTTTTTAGCAACTGCCAGGACTAAAATTGATGTTAGCACAGGAGAACTCATACTTTAGGTAGGTGACGAATCGATCAGTTTACAAGCTCTCGACTCGGCCAGGACAACAATTGATGAAGGTGAGAAAGTAAATTCAATTGATAACCAGATTGTTCCAGCTTCATCACAGGAAACGCCACAAGATTACAAACCTAAGCCAAATCATGGACCCCATGCCATCAAAGACGAATTACACAAGGAACGAAGCCTTAGGGTCGAGAAACTAGAAAAGTGGACGACATCCTTAAAAGAAGAACAGAAACCGCACGAAGCAAAGCCGAAGGAGCCCCCAGAAGAGCTCATAGGAACATCAAATCACTTCAAAATAGGAGACCAGGTACTGTTAGATAAATCAGATCCTCGAATCACCATGTCAGACCTGAAAGCAAACGAAGAAATCCCTCTTGAGGTACACAATATCTTCCTACATGGAACAGTCGAGGTATGCAATCCCATATTCGGCACTTTTAAGGTACACTCTTCTCAACTCAAGCTTCATCAAGAAAATAGAACTGTCAGCATGAGGGAAGATATTCAAACCTTTAAACCTCCCTGATTTCTCAAATAATAGGAAAGTCTAGCTTAAGACTATAAACGAGCGCTTCTCGAGAGGTAACCCGAGTACTAACACAATTTATTTTTACATTTTATTTTCAATTCATTCTCTTTTCTTCTTTTCTTTATAGCTAATTCTAAACTAACCAAGGGTGCAGATTTCCAGGCCACACGGCCTTGCACATGGTCGTGGTCGTGGCCGTGTGTACCTCAAGAATCTTTGTACCTACATGGCAGAGGCAGTACAAATCAGACTCAACTGATTTTTGAAGTTCACGGACCCAACCACTCCAACACGGGCACCGACAAAAGCCCACGGCCGTGCGACGCGACCGTGGACGACACTGACTAATCAAGAACGGGCGTGGCTGTCTGAAAAACGGGCATGGAGAATCAACATGCTTAGACACACGGCTGTGCGAGGCAGCCGTGTGAAATGACACACCCTCGGTCCACAGGCGTGGGAAAGTACCAGAATTGAGCCTCTATTTAAACACCAACCCCCATCATTCTCATCCACTTCCCACTTCTTTCCTTATCCCCTTTCTCACATTCTCCTCTCCATAACAAGTCTCTAAACCCTTAAGCTACACCAAAGCCATGACAAAGAAGCGGAAGAAAGCAAGCATAATCTCCTTAGGGAGATCGATATCAATAAGCTCATGCTGACCGCTTCATCCAAACAACAAGCCAAGGGTCTTTGAGACCATTTATCTTTTCTTTTTCTTTTCTCTTTTGCTTCAATTTCCTTCTCTTTGACAATCTTATGTTTAATTTAGTTTAATATATTTTAGCTTCTTAGGGTTAGGTTCTTCAGGCTGCTAGGGAATCACACCTTGGGAATCATGACCACCACCACCGCAACCTAAGAAGTTCAAAAGGCTGTTTGAGAATCACCCACTTCTGCCACCGCCAGCACCTCCGTCGCCTTAGAAGTCATACCCACCTCACGAACCATCTACCAATAAGGATTCTCAAGCCTTTTATCTTCTAGTCTTAGTTTATTTTCCTCCTTAGCCTATTTTTCTTTATCTTTCTTATCTTTATTTATATATTTAGTTTATTAATAACTCCTGGCTAAATCTCTACGAGCTCCCCAATTTCTTCATCTAGCACGGAGCTCGGTAGCAGCCACCACCCCTATCGACTTCCAACTCCGGGAAACCATCCAAATTCAGGAACTTTCACCTCTCCCTCTCTCTTAAATTGAATATCTATGTTTGTACATTAAGGGCAATGTACATCTTAAGTGTGGGGGTGAATATTTATTTGAAGAAAGTGCCTAACTTTCTGCATTATTCTCAAATCCCTAAAATTAGTCTTGTTTTTAATCAATTTTCTCATATTACTAATTAGGGTGAAATTTCTGATGAATTATGATTTTTATTGACATGTTTTTGAGTAAGTCATAGTTAATTGTGCATTGATGATTAAATTAGAAGAATATTAGAGAATCAAGCATGATAAGTCTATTTTTCAGAATTAAAATTTTTGTTAGGTTGTCTACCTGAATCTGAATGTTATCTTGAAGTTTAAAATTTACAAGGTTGATGTCAAAACATCTATAATTTTTGTGAGATTTTGAGCCTATTAGAGCATATATTCTTTTTTATGCTCACTTTATTGATTATGAGTGTGTCAACTTTGAATTGCTATTCTAGAACTTGCCTCGTTCATACAGATCGAGACCACACCTATGATTTGATATACCGAGATGATAAAGGCACCTAGGATTTAACCCACTTACTCCACTAAAAGCCTACCTTCATAATTAACCCTTAGTGAACCCTGTTGATCCTAACAACCCTTTTTATTGACTCACCCGCTAATATTAACCCAAAACCCTTTGTATTTGTTATCACCATTCCTTTTGACTACCCTTATATCGAGATTTGATTTGATTAGTTACCTAATTATATTATTTCAGTAGTTAAATTTGTCCTTTATATATTTGACTTGTTCTTAAAAAAATCGAATTATATTCATTTTTAGTTGTGTGATTAAGTGAGCTTATGCATTAAATTCCAATTATTGAAGAAGAGGCTCGTATTAGAGTATTATCAATAGTAGTATTATTAGTTTCCAATTGATGTAATTATTTAGGATGAGTTTATTTTTTTTCTAGGTAGGTAACTTATCAATTCAATCTCGATTCTAACCTTCTAATTCAGCCTATATCCATACCATTAACCTAAGCCCCGTTACAACCCTGTTAAAGACCTTTTGATCTGTTTATCATCTCATTTTACAGTGGTGGAGATTTGATTTTCAGGCAAGCTTATGGGATTAACTTTTCAGGTTCGACTTTTGAGTGCTTAATTTTGAACCTTAAACACTTCGAGTGATTTGAGTGAATCTTTTGTGAGGATGTCAGTCCTTGTAGGTTTTGAATTAAAGGTAATTATTCAGGTAAGGGGAGACACCTACGTTTTCGTGCTACAAATGTATGACTTTGATTTTTGAATCTTTAGGACTCTTCGAGTTAGATCATCCATATATAAATTATCTATGAATTATGATGAGATATTGTCGGTAGGAATTATGAATTATGGAAAGTTTGTTTTAATTGTAAGTTGAGAATTTTGCTTGAGGGCAAGCAAAAGCTGAAGTGTGGGGTATTTGATAAACCGTAAAAGTAACATATTTTAAACCCATATTTAGTTTGCTTTTGGATGAATTAAGTCTCGATTTATGTAAAAAGGTGCTCTTAATCCTTTGTTTTCATGTTTTATACCCAGGAAAGCACCTGAAGATGAAAAGAACGAGAAACGGGCCTAAAACGGACCGAATTGGGCCAAAGAGGAAATCGACACGGCCTGGACTTAACCCCACACGGCCGTGCCACACCAATCTACTAGAACACGGCCTAATATCGACTTACACGGTTGTGTCTCATTAAAGAAGTCCGAGCACGGCCTGACCACTAGTCACACGGGCGTGTGACATGGCCATGTCCCTGTCATGGCAAAGAGCAATTTCATTCGGATTTGGATACTTTGGGGCGAAGAAACATATTTCGAAAGCCTATATAAACCCCCTAAGTGTTACCTGAAAGAGGGCGGTTAGCTAGGCGAAGGAGCCGAGCCAAAAAGACCAGATTTGTAGAGAATCACTTGAAGATAGCCAGTTGATCCATCTCAAGAAGCCGAAATTCTACTCAAGACGGTAGATCTCTCCTTCAATTCCTTCAGGGAGTTTTAGGGATTTCTTATGTTTTGTTTTATCTTTTCTTCTGAGATGTTTTCTTTATTTGATATGAACTAAACCCTTCAGATACCTGAAGGGGATGAAACCTAAGATGGATCTTGTTATTGTTTCTAAACTATATGATAAATATTTGACTTGTTCTTGATTATGTGTGCTTAATTCTTGTGTTGATATTTCCGGGATATTAATTCAAGTATGATGTGCTTAGGTGGAGGAGCAAAAGTCTTTGCTTAAGAGTAGATCTAGCATAATTAAGCGGAGTTGATCGCACGCCTAGAGATAGGGTGACGAGATTTTGCCGGATTAGGGTGAAACCTAATATGGGAGTCCATAGATCGAGTTAATGCGATTCTAGGGGTTTTAATTAGAAAGAGATTTCAATTAATCAACCTAGGGTTAGACACTATTTGCTTCGAGAGAGGGTTTAATATAACTTAGGGAATCTTACGGATCAAATCAAGTGAATAAATCGTCTGGTTCAATGATAGATAACAAGAGAAGTCTAGGTGGATTCTTCCAAGGGTATCGTCTTAATCAATTGGTTTTTCTTCCAAGTTATTTTCCCAATTCATTCTCTTTTTGTCTTTGCGTCTTTAGTTTAGTTGATAGTTAAATTTAGATTAGATAAACATTCACTTAATTCTTAGGCTAAATAATAGAAAGAGAGTTAGTATAGGTACTTTTGGTTCGTTTGGGATTTGATATTCCGGTCTTGCCTAAGCTATAATATTGTTCGATAGGTGCGCTTGCCTTAAAATATTTGTCAGAGTTAGTTTCCAGGTTCGATCATTCTCATTATAAATTTAAATCTCTGATTTTGACAATCAAATTCATACTTTCCAATATCATGAATACACATACTTCCTACCTTTCATAGTAATAAGGTAAATTGCATCAAAAACTCTTACCGAAGCTCACACAAAGTAAATTCACGATGGTTGTCACCATCCATTTTCATAATTCGATAGCCGAAGCTATCCCTTTTCATATTTTTATGGTTGTCACCATCCCTTTTCATAGTTGATGGATGTCACCATCCATTTTCATAAATTGATAGTCGAAGTTATCCCTTTTCATAATTCGATAGCCGAAGCTATCCCTTTTCATAATTTGATAGCCGAAGCTATCTCTTTTCATAATTTGACAGCTGAAGCTATCCATTTTCATAATTTGGTAGCCGAAGTTATCCCTTTTCATAATTTAACAGCCAAAGCTATGCCTTTTCATAATTTGATAGCCGAAGCTATCCCTTTCCATTGGTCGATGACCGTTGATATGCTGTGGAATTTTTCCATCAAGAACAATATGATATTATACAATAATAGCATTTAAAACAGAATTTAAAACGCTATTTAAACGTAAGCTTTTTCTTTCCCTCGATATGGAGCCGTACGTGGTCTATCTTGATCTAAATAAATAAATTTAGTCAATTTAATAACTATTCTATTCAATTCAATCCAAATTCACATTTTTGTAAAATTACACTTTTGCCTCTAATGTCTTGATTTTCTTTACAAATTAGTCTTTAGGCTCGTAAAATGAAATTCATGCAATTTCACCCCTACCCAAGCCTAGTTGAATTTCATACAAGCTCATAGCAGCCCACACAATTCATTGTTTCACAAATTACACTATGAATATTTCATATTTACAATTAAATCCCTAATTGACAAATTCATCAAAAATCACTTAACAAAAAATTCATTTCATTCATCTTTTTAGCAACCAAAAATAGAAAAGAAAAAAAGGGTTTGAAGCTTTCTAAGGTTCGGCACACTCCTAGCTTGATGAAGGTGCGGTTTTAGCTCAATTTTTGATGATTTCTATGTTTTTGTAATCGTTGCAGCTCAATCTGGCTAGCTTGGACCTTTAATTTCGAAACTGTTAAAGATTTTGAGAGTTTCCATTGTTGAATCTATGTGTTCTTTGATGTTTAATGTTGAAATATGAAAGCTTGATAATAGTTATACATGTTTTGTTAAGTGATTTTTGATGAAAATGTATAATAAGGATTAAATTGTGAAATGTGCAAATTGTGAGGTTGAAATGTAAAATAAATGAAAGTTTTGGACTACTAGGGACCTATATATGATTTTTCCAAGCATGGGTTTTGTTGTATTGTGTGAATTTTGTGTATTTTTGAAATAGGGACTAAACTGATTAAATGCAAAAGTTTAGGGGCTAATGTGTAAAAATGCCCAAATATGTATTTTTGGATTAATTGAATGAGTAGATGAATAAATAAGTTAATTTTGAATTCATATAGATTAAGAAAGAAAGAATTCAGATTTAGATCGGGGGAAAACAAGATTATTGAGTAGTCGACCCGATCCGTCAATTCCGAATACGAGGTAAGTTTGTATGTGATGATTACATTATAAATGTATGTTAAAATGCTTTAATATTGCATAAATTGTTAAAACAGGTTTATGGATAATGTATGAAATGTGAAAATGACTCTACGGATGCATTCGATGATAGAAACGAAAAGTGTGAAAGCCCGGTTGAACCTTAAGAATAGTTTTGGATACTATTGACATGTTAGTAAGTGATACGTTGAGTTGGCTTCGGGCCATGATATTAGCACTTCCGGTGTGTATTTTACCGATTTGTCTTCGGGCTATGCATATCGGATGATTTGGCTTCGGGCCATGATAATATTTTTTAAATAATATACAAATTTAAAAAATATCAATTATCTTACATGGAGAATTATTTTCGATCAACACAACTCTACCTTCAACTGAATTGTATGTGGAGAACCAGTCCCTGTTGGAACACACGTGAGGAGCACATTAAATCTAGGATCCATTTGGAAGTTAGATTAGAGCTTTCGTTAGTCGACTCCAATAAGAAATCATCACCTTTATCTTCAACTTAACTAGCATCAAATTAGAGCTCTCGTCATTTTCACCATCCCTCTTAATTTTATTTTGAAATTTCCAACATTCTGCCTTAACGTGGCCCATCTTTTGCAATAGCCATAGTATTTGTCATGGTTCCTTGATTTGGATCATGCTTTAGATTTGTTTTAATCTACCTTTCTGGATTATTGTCTACCTCTTGCAACTAGAACTGAAGCTTGCCCATCTGGATTTTTATTTCGGCCTAACTCGTTGTCAAGTTTATCCTTGCTCAGTAGCTTACGTCCTCAAATGAGAGATGATCTCTCCCATAAATCAGAGTTTCCCTTAAAGCTTTATAAGAATAAGGCAAAGAGTATAACAACAACATAGCTTGATCCTCGTCATTAATCTCTACTTTGAGATTCTTTAAGTCATTAAGAAGGGTAACAAACTCACTAATATGAGGTCTAATAGACTCACCTTCGGCTGTTATGAACATGTAGAGATATTGTTTTAATACTAACCTGTTGGCCAAAGATTTCTTCATGTACAAGACTTCCAGTTTCTTCCATAACATATATGTTGTTTTCTCCTTTAAGACCTTCTGTAACACATTATTTGTTAGACATAATTGAATTGTGGATAGAGTTTTTTTATCTAACATATCTGATTCTGATTGTTTCATGTCTTCAGGTTTTTTTCTGCAAGGATCCTCTCAAGATCACTCCAGATTAAAATTGCTGACATGCGAACTTGCCACAGACTGAAATTTGCGATGTCGTTGAACTTTTCAAAATCAAACCTTGATGCTACCATCTCTGAATGGGTTGAATTCAAAAATCAAACCTAACTTTGATACTAGTTTGTAGTGAATTAACCCGAGTAATGCAACGAACAAGTAAATAAACTAAAATCAAACAAATCGAACACTCAAAGTTTACGTGGAAAAACTCCTAAAATGAGGATAAAAAATCACGGGCAAAATGAGATTTCACTATAATAAAGAAGATTACAAAAGATGGAGTGAATTAAAGGAAAACCTGAAGCCCTATAAGAAAAAACTTTCAAAACAAATAACAGAATTCTCTCAATCTAAATATTTCTTTTGTATTAAACATAGAGTAGTTAAGGCCATTTATAGGCTAAAATTCTACAAAAACCCTAGGTTAATCAAAGTTTAAGTGGGAAACTAAAAATAGAGGTTAATTGGGAGAAGAAAAGTCGAAAAACTTGAACTGCACATCGCCACATTGTGACGTGGCATTGTGTCGTCGGGACGAGGGCTTTCTTCTCATTGTGATGTTGGTTGCTCGTTGGGACAAAGAATATTTTCTCGTTGTGACGTCACACACTGTTTAGTCCAAAATGTGAGGCATAACTCCACACTAATATTTAATCATAATTGGTTTCTAATTGACAAAATGCACTTGAAGATAAAATTACCATTTTACCTCTCAACTTATATTTTTATTCAGTTAAGCTTGAAATTCTAGAATAGCTCAAAATATACTTTGATGACTTCCCAATAACCCCAAAATTAACAAAATCCATAGAAACTGAATTTACTTATCATATTTACGAATAAAATTATCAGAATGGTCTCGTATAAAATACCATAAAAGTTTGAGGCGTTAAGGAATGCCGAGAAATTTAGGGTCGTACACATATTATATATCTATTTGAGGTAGTGCATGTCTATTGGCCTTTGCATAAACATTTGCACCTTCTTGCCTTGGCACCTCACAATTCAAGTTAGGATTCTGTTCTTGGCAGAAAGATGAGATTCTTTCTTCATCATCATCATGGCTCATTCTAGTCCACCTCTAAGCGACCAACAAATCTTACATACTACACCGAAGTTGCTATTGTTGCTGCTAGTTTGTTTGTTGTTGGCGTTGTTGAGATTCTTGATACTATCAGAATTTCTCTTAAAGGGCTTTAAATTGTTTCTATATCATTGGAAGTTGTTGGGAGTTGGCACTTAAGCTTTGGGCAGCATAGGCTTGGCTTTGATAATTCGAGTAAAGTTTATAATTTGTTTGTTGATATGGATAAGGCTGAGTATAGTAATTGTAAGGGTCATAGTAATAGGTTATGAAGTATGGATTTGGCTAAAGTTGGTTAATGTTTTGGGTCTGATCTTGAGTTTGAATGGTGGAGATTTTAATTTTTGGATTTGTCATTAGGATGCTTTAGCTCGGTTAGAGAGCAGTTTTTGGCACATGTCTCTCTTGATTGTTGACTTGCATTTTGTTTATCCTAATCCCCTTTGTTGTATTGTATCGTTTTTTAGGATGATCCTCAGGAGTTGTTATATGTTTTTCTTTAAATTAATATATCTAGTTGATAAAAAAAATTTTAAGGGCGTAAAATTTTAAGGGCGTAGAATAGAGAGTTAAATTGGGTTAGATGGAACAAAGAATCCACCAAAGGAAAAAAAAGTTAAATTGGGCTTATGAGATGGAACAAAAATCCAGTACGTAGGTCCAGGCCTTTGTTACGGTGAACGTGAATCACGGGTCTTCAAGTTAACTCGCCTTTCAGTAAAGGAGAGAGACTAGAGAGGGTTTGATGAAGAGACACGTGGTAAAGAGCATACTGTGCGCATCGCGCACCCTTGTATATTCTAGCACTAGAACTTCCCCCTTCTTCAACTACGAAACGTTGGCCGCTCCATTTCAGTGAGAGTTGCTGAAGACCCAAATTTTATTTTATTTTTCTTTACTTTTCTGGTTCCATTTTGTTTGCTGTGTTATCGTTTTCTCAGATATTACGTCGAATCAGCTCAATCTGACGGTACCGAATGCTCTGCTCAATCGCGACCGCTAAGTCCGGTTCGAACTGGCTGGACCGGCTTCGTTCTAGCAAGGGGTTTCCGACCGGCGACAACCTTGACCTCGACCATTTCCTTGCAAATCCTAACCCTTCCAATTCTCCAATCACCAATGCCTCCGATTCTCCGAATTCCAACTCCGAGTCAACTCACTCCAACGATGGACAACTCCAGAATCCGAAGCCACCACCTCCTGAGGCGATATCCAGCGATCCCGAAGGAGATAAAGAATGGTTTGGTATAATGAGCAATGTCCTCTCGGAGCTCTTCAACATGGGCGAACAAGCCCAAACCTCCAGATTTTCCAGGAAAAAAGCTTCTAGGAAACAAACAAACCCTAGAATTTGCACTCTCAAGACTCCTGAGGAACAGAAAAGCAGTTCGGATAACGTGAGAAATGACAAGGATATCCTCGTTTCAACGAGGTCGTCGAATTCAAGGGAAGAATCGAAAGAGGCAGTCGAGAATAACAACGTGGAAGAAGATAAAGAAGAAGGCGAAGGAGAAGGAGAGAGAGAACTGAAAGGGTACTCGAGAAGTGAAGTGACGGTAATAGACACCAGCTGCCCCGTGTGGAAAGTTGACAAGCTTATCTTTAGGAGGAAAAATATCTGGAAAGTTAAGGACAAGAAAGGAAAGTCACGCACCATTGGTAGAAAGAAGAGGAAACCTCCTCCATCTGACCTCAACAATGTTGGTATTTCTAATAAGAAACCAAAGATTTCGGGTTTGGAGCTTCGTTCACTCAAAGAAACTAGTGGAAGAGAATGTGGGTCGCCTGCAAATCATGTAAGTTTTAAGGTTACATGTCTCTTTTAAATCAATGACTATTATATGGTAGTATATGCATACTGTGTGAGTTTTTCGAGGGTTTAGTCATTATTTAATGGAGTCCCATTCTGTTTTTAGTTTTTCATTGATGGGTTCAGTATTGCGTGTTTAACTAAATGCTTTTCGTTGGATTTTGCACTTTTTGATGGCTTTGGAAGTGTGAAAGGGTGTTGCGTATGCAAACTAATGACTGGAAAACTCATCATTTACGTTTACGAATGATGACACACAAGTGAACACAATTCTGGTATACCCTTCTGGGTTTGATTTAAGCTGTTCAAAATATTGCATATATGTTCTTTCCAGAGTGGTAGGCTATTCTTCATGCTGTGTTTGATGTAATCCTTACTGCTGAAGAGAATGGAATTCAATTCTTATGTACTTTCAGCACCTGGTCTTGAATCTGATAATTTTAATTGTTTAGTGCTCTTCAAGCATTTTTGTTAGATTTTAATGTTTGGTGACTATAATCAAAACACAGCTCCCTATTAGTACTAATAAAACTTATGGTGCATAGTGGTTTGGAAGATTCAGATTTTCTAAGGTGCAAATGATTTAATTTTGGTGTTGTGAAATGACAACTGAGATAATAACTGTTTGTTTTTAATGTTTTCTGTACTCTCAGAGCCACTAATAGCAGTTTGGTTATTGAGCTACTTCTTATATATAGCTTCTATCATATGGAGATGCTTTTGGATAAATCATAAATCATCAGCTATTTATGCCTGTTGCTATAATGTGTGGTTTTGACATGTAGATCTAGTAAATCATATTATCTGAACTCAACTATAGTGAATTTGAGTTACTTCTTGTTGAGTTATTTTTTGTGTTCTTTGAAATATTTGGTTTGATGTTCAGTTTCTGCCTTACTGGAAGTGGAAGTGAACAATTTTTTAAAAAAAAAAAGAATAGGATTCTTGGTTATATATGTATTCTTCAGTTGAGTATCACTCGAATATGGTTTTGTTGGTCTGTCATTTGTATGTGTATGTGAAATGGTAAAAGTACCATAAAACCCCTTGTACTAGGAGTCAAATTGCATTTTGTTCCTTTTTCTCAAAAAATGGGCAAATTAGTCCCTATACGTTAGATCAAAGAGTAAATTGGTCATTTTTGTTAAATATTTCATCCAATTCTACAGTTAGAAACTGGCATGACTGACGAAATAACTATACAGTTTTATGCTCACATACATGGACCAGTTTTTAACCGTAAAAATGGGTGGAATTGTTAAAAGGACCGGTTTGCTCTTTGATCTAACATACAGGGGTTAATTTATCCATTTTTTGAGTAGAGGGGACAAAATGTAACCCAACTCCTAGTTCGAGAGCCTCCATGATATTTTTACTTATGTGAATTGGCAGCTCCTGGCTGCATGTTGATGGTTTTTTTATCATTTACATTCAGCATTAACAGGCTGATGTCAAGTGATTCTAAATTGTATATATATTTTTTTTATCTTCTATGCAAGGGGTGGAATGGTCCAGATGACAAAGAGGAAGAAGTTCGTGATGAGGGACCTGCTGATCTTACCCAAGTTCTTAGAAAGAGGCAAGCAGACTAGCAAAATTACAGCCGTTTATTCTTCTTTTTCTTCTAATCATTTTAATTTACTTGATTTTGCTTTGTGCTTAAATTTAATATCATCCAGGTTTCCTTTCTCCAGATTACCTCGGAAATCAGGAAAGGGAAGTTCTGTTGTCCTTATGAAGGCTATTCCAACAGGCAAGAAAAATGGAGCAAAGCTAGCTAAGAATGGCCTGAAGGACAGTCAGAGGCAATATAAAACCTGATAAATCATAAGGCAAACCTTAAGGTTTGTATGGTATAGCCAATTTGCATGCCAGTTCTGCATTTGAACCAGCAATTACTTCTATTTTCATTGTATCTATAGGTGGAATTCAAAGGCCTACATGGCTGAGATTTTGGGGCTAAAGTTGCTCTAAACTTCAACCCTGTGGGTAAGGTGTCCATATGTTGTAATAGTGTATTATTTCATCAACCGTTCCTATAACATTTATTTTTTGTTTGATAAAGGAATATGAAATTTAAATTTAGATTTCACAAGATGGCCATGTTGTATGTTTCAATCAGAAGTTGGAAGTTTAAAGTTATATTCTTTGCTATCTTATAGAAAAAGAAAAATCAGGTTTGGAAATTATCTAATGCACAATATGAGATTCATCTGGTTGGGTGAACTCGTCAATAGGCAGTTTTTTGAAAACCAGACTCAATTGGTCTGTACGCCGGTTTTGAATGAGGTAAAAAAATGGATTATCTCATGAATAGGTATAAAACCAGTAGAATCAGGTTAAAAAATTAATTGAACCATATATTTATAATTTTTTAATACTTTTTTAAAATAAATTATTTACTTGGGATGGATATGATTTTACTGTTGAATCATTGATTTGGTTTCAAATCAATGTTTTTCATTTAAATATGGTTTTTTGTTTAAATTTAATTAAATATATAAAAAATATAAATATAACATTTTAATACTTTTAAATAGTAAAAAATGTTTTCAATTTTAGAAAAAATAAATGGGTTATTTACTATTTGGGGTTTAAATTTGGCAAGTGTATTCACATTAGGGTTTGAAATTTTTTTTATCTAAGTTAATCCTTGAATTTAGGAATCATTCCTATATTGGAGCCTAAACTTTTTTTATTGAAGTTAGTCTTTGTGTCATAGGTTGCACATAAAAGCCTGTGACCAACGTGCACATTGATGATCCTTCTTGTTCACTTGAGTCATTTGACTCATCAAGATTGACTCATTGCTTGAAGAGACTTAAGGTGTAATAGCCCGCCCAGGATAGATCATATCGATATGTCGTTGGCGTATAAATGGGTAAGCTAGGGTAGAAAAGGGGTGAATTATCCGTTAAGTGTTTGGATGGTGTATTGTGTGAACATGACAGTATGTCATTGTAGGGGTATCCTTGTTGGATTTTGTCATTTGGCGAACTCTAGGGTTTGGCGGACTCTTTTATGAGACGATCCACCAACCTTAGATGTTCTGGGCAAACCAGTTGATTAGCAGAGTGATAGAATTGTTTTAAGAGGAAACGATAACTCGATGAGTATTATTAGAGTTTAGTTGAGACATAGTTGGAATTGAACCAAAATATTGTAGATGATAGCTTGATATGTTTAGGTAGCCAAATGGCTTGTTTAGTTGGTTGCTTAAGTGTACAAGCAATGTTTTACCACTCTGATCAGTGGTAGTAGTTACGTTTGGTAAAATATTAGACTTCAAAATTTGTTAGGCAAGTTTAGTCTCAGATTTCAAAGGTGATAGTGGGATGTCTGACCTTCCCACTAAGCTTATTTTCCGTTGTCTGTTCTATAAAAGGATGCCTATAGCCAACATGCCTTACCTTTATTTTCTTTCTGTGTTCATCCCTATGTCCCTAAGAATTTTTAAGTTATATTCGTTAGAGGAGACGAGGAAGGTTTCCAGAAGCTTGTCAAAATGCCACTGATAAGTATCAGCTGACTGCTCAAGAAGCTAGTGAAGGTTCGAGCAATCAAGGTAAAAGACCAGTAGAGTAGATTTTGTCCTGAAGTTTCTAGTGAGTTCCTTCCTACTTCTTTTGAGTTAAGAAAATTCTATGATATGTGAGTTGTGTAAGGTAAGTTATCTTTACAAAAGATGGGTCGATACGTGGTGAATTGATGTGTGAGTAATAAACCAATGTTATATGTGTAAGCATAGCCATGGTCGAGGTGAAAATACCCACATTGTGTGCGAGCCCAGTACTAGACTATCTGTGACATGTGAAAATGTGGAAAGAAGCATTATTTGTTATGCTAAAGGTATGGCGGCTTTATTGCAAACCGGACTAACAGATCACGGTCCGACCTTGCAGGAGAACACATGTTCAATTTAACAAGGAATATGAACAAAAATATGATTATGGCTGATATGCATTTCTAATTTCTAAAATATGGGTTCGAGGCTGGCACAAGGTTGGGTCATAGGTAAACCTACATGATTGAGGGAAATATGTATAAGTTGGCGATATGTATCCGCCAGGGGTACTATGTATGTTTTATTGGCGAAGTGTTGTCGCTAGAGAACTGTACTAGCAACTTCGCGTAATGTGTCTATAAGACTAAGTCTTGAACTTGTCTTTACCTTTGGGTTTATTTTCGATAACCTGATAATTGTTATGTGTCTATTTGGAACTCACTAAATTCAAATGAACTTACTCCGTTATTTTTCTTTCTCAGGCATTTCAGTAGTAGAAGAAGATCTGTAGAAGGAGACTATACCAGAGCTGCTGATAACTCTTGAAAAGAGTTGAATTACTGGGCCAATTGTCTGTACTTAAGTGAACTTAGTTGCATTTTAGGATATTATTTTAGCATTTTTAAAACATTGCATAAGAAGCTTGGATGGTGCTTAAATATTATTATTTATTACTTTTAATTGCATGTAGAGGGGTTGTGTTTGGTGGTTTGACAAGTGCAAGATGTGGAGAAAGAAATAAAGGAATGAAGGTTTGCCAGGGCAAAAGGCTGGACAGTTTGCCAACTTGTATGCCGTGGCAATTCCGGGAAGATAACCGAGTCAATACTCAACGTATAACAGTTTTAGCCCAACTCTACTTGTACCAAAAAATCTGCCTAAAAAAGAGGAAAAAAAGATCATGAGATCATAGGCTGATAACTACCTATCCTAAAGGAATGGATTTTAAACAAAAAAGAAAATCTAAAAAAAGATGAGAATATATCTTGGGTTGTTGGATTTACCCTCGGAAAAAAGCTTATAAAAATCCAAAGGAGGAAACCCTTAATGGCGAACAAGGGTGGAGATCCATAGGCGAAACTAGAAAGTAGTGGTTGAGTAGAGATGGAAAGAGGAAGGCGAAGGCAGTCCCTCTCAGCCACCACAGGACACTGTGCCACTGGAGTTTAAACTGGACACGCGAAAGTTGTCTTTCTGTCGTTCTTCTATTATTTCTTAACAATTTCTCCGTGAATTGATTTGATGAAAACGATGTTGAATGATATTTTGGTTTTAAATTATTTTTTTTGCGAACCCATGAGCTAAATCTCATAAGGTTGGGATTACTTGACAAAACCTTTATTTTCTTTAATGGTTGAAGCATAGATTTGAATTAGTTTACGGTCTCATTCAATTGTTTTATTTCTAAATTGTATGCGTGCAATCCCTAGACATAGATGATTCTACAACATGCCCATAAACTAATTAAATTTTGAAAAAGTTGGATTAGTTGGACCGAAATTGAATGATATGAGCAAGTACTCGACAAATACTTGTAGTAGACTCTAGACATAGAGCAACACTCATACAGAAGGAAACAGTACAGGGTACCATATTAAAGGCCTATAGACACGGGCAAGGTAACTTGAGGTCTTTGCTCTAGAAAGAAGCAGGCCACTTTAGAACTCTTTTGAGCAGTAGATTGATTATGATTTTGCTGAGGCATTTCCGACAGTAAGGGTAGATTCTTAGTAATTCCAACCTTTCATATCAACATCGTATATCCCTTATCCCTTGCCGTAGTATCTTCGCGATCGCATCCTTAGTTGTTTATTTGTTTAGTTACATATTATTCATGTAATCATTTTCATAATTGCCATTGCATTTTTACTCTTGCATTGTCATGGCATTCTCAATTATTCATCAGTTACACATTTTGTTCACATTAATATTTTTTTTGTTTACCACAACATTCTTATCATTATTTTTCTATGACATTAATCTAACTTTGTTATAATAACTTGACCATTTGTATACCACTTTGTTATAATAACTTTATTACTTGATCCGACGTGTATACTTGCACAATTCGCATATCATATTCACATGCGACAAGTTTTTGGCGCAGTTGTTGGGGATCGGTAATTTGGTGTATTTTGGTTTGGTTATTTTACTTAATTCCATTAGTTTAATTTAACTTAGTTTAATTTAATTTCTACAGGTTTGTCAGCAATGTATAAGAAGAGGCATTCCTACTAACAAAGAGTATCCTTTTGACCTAGAGATCGAGAGAACTTTGTGAAGAATGCGACAAGAACTGAGAAAAATGGCTAGAAATGGGAATGATCCAGGCCTCTCGATGATAATCCAAATGGTCCTAGCCTTAATAATAATCCAAATGGTTAGGATGTTAATCCTCCTATTCGTCAGATGATAGATGACCGAGACAGACCCATTTGAGAGCATATTGTTCCAATTTTGGATGATTTGAATATAGGAATAGTCAGGCCACAAATACAAGCTCAATAATTAGAGTTGAAATCCGTAATGTTTTAGATGTTGTAAACAGTAGGACAGTTTAATGGATTACCAACTGAAGATCCAAGACTGCATTTAAGACTTTTCCTAGAAGTTTGTGACTCGTTCAGACAACGGGGTGTTCTTAAAGGTGCCCTGTGACTTAAATTGTTTCCATATTCTTTATGAGATCGTGCGAGCACATGGCTGAATGCTTTGCCGTCAGGAATAGTGGCATCATGGAATGATCTTTGCCAGAGATTTTTGTTACGGTATAATCCATCAACTATGAATGCCAAGCTTAAAAATGACATCACATATTTTCGGCAATCAGAGGATAAAACACTATACGAAGCTTGGGAACAAATTAAAGAATTAATTCAGAAATGTCTGATGCATGGATTTCAGCAATGAACTCAGATAGAGATGTTTTATAATAGGTTGAATGCACATACGAGGATAGTAGTTGATGCTTCTGCTAATGGTACATTGTTGGATAAATCTTACAATGAAACGTATGAGATTTTGAAACAAAATGCCAACAATGATTACCAATATCCTACCACGTGAGTTGGGACTGGCAGGAGGGCGACTGGCATCATGGAACTTGATGAAATCACTTCATTGACTGCCCATGCATCATATTTAATTAATCTGATTAAGACAACGAAGAGGCCAACTGCAGTTCAGGAGATGAAATCAGTCGAACTAGTATGTGTTTATTGTGATGAAGACCATGTGTTTGATGAATACCCATCAAATCCAGCATCCGTGTGCTACATGGGTAATTTTAATCAGAATAATAATCTCTATTCCAACACCTATAATCATGGGTGGAAGCAGCATCCGAACTTTAGTTGGAATAATCAAGAAGCAGGGAATTTTAACAATGCAGCAAGACAGAATGCCAACAATGCACCACCAAGTTACAATCAACTTATGCCGAGGCAAAATGCCCAGCAAGGTCAGGCATCTGTTTCATCATCATCTATTAAAGCTTTGCTGAAGGAATATATGGCCAAGAATGATGCTGTAATTCAGAGTCAAGCTATTTCCCTCAGAGCTCTTGAAAATTAAGTGGGGAAGATAGAAAATGCTTTGAATTCAAGACGACAACTGAGAATTCGAGATCGCAAGGGAAGGAACAGTGCAAGGGCATCACTCTTAGAAGTGGAACTCAGCTTGATGCCTAAACCCAGAGCTATCTGAAAAGCACATTGTGCCTGAAAAGGGTAAACAACAGAATGTTGTAATAGAATCAGACTGTGTTACCAACAATAATGTCACAGCAAAACAATATCAGCAACTTGAAGGAAGACTACCTCTACCTTTACCTCAGCGATTCCATAATTCTAAGTAAGATATTCAGTTTAAAATATTTTTGGAGGTTTTGAAGCTACTCCATACCAATATACCGCTAGTAGAAGCTTTGGAGTAAATGCCCAACTATGTGAAATTTATGAAAGATATATTGTCAAAAAATCGCAGATTGGGAGAATTTGAGACTGCTGCTCTCATTGAAGGGTGTACAACAATGATGATGAATAAATTACCTCCAAAGTTGAAGGACCCAAGGAGTTTCACTATCCTATGTTTAATTGGAAATCATTTTGTTGGTAAGGCGTTAGGTGATTTAGGGGCAAGTATAAATCTAATACCTCCGTCTATTTTCAGGAAGCTGGGAATTGGAAAGGCAAGACCCACAACAGTCGCACTGCAGCTATCTGATCGGTCTTACGGACATCCGAAAAGTAAAATTGAAAATATGCTGGTAAGAGTAGATAAGTTTATTTTTCCAGCCGATTTCATTATTTTAGATTGTTAAGCTGACAAAGATGTACCGATTATCCTTGAAAGACCTTTTCTTGTTATAGATAGAACTTTAATCGATGTGTAGAAAGGTGAACTGACCATGAGGATGAATGATCAACATGTCACGTTCAATTTATTTAATGCGCTGAAATGTGCTGATGAGAATGATGAATGTCGTGCCATTGACTTGATAGCAACAGTGGTGGAGGAAGAGTTCATGAGATTTTGCCATAGCAATTCTCATAGTGATGGAGATTCATTTGAGCGGAGACTATTGTGCACTTTGCTGGAGCAAAATAGACCTTTCAATTTTGATGAGTAATGCTTGGTAGCTCATGTATATCTGCATGGAGCTATTGATGTCAATGACATGAAAATATGGGACACATTTAAAGTTAATGGATAACGCTTGAAGCACTACTGGGGTGCTCATGTAGAGCAAGACAAACAATCTATTGATCTTCAAGATCTTTAACATCAACATCTTGAAAATTCTTTTATTTTTATTTTATTTTTCCATTTAAATTTCTTTTAGTTGTTTCATTTCCTTTGTTTAATAAACTGCATGAGGGAAATGGGTCGGTGACATAGAGCCCATTGAGACGAATCATGCCAATGAAGAGATTGCACCCAAAGCACTAGAGGAAGAACCAGAGAAAACAGAGTCTGTCAGCATTGAGACTGACTATGGGGACGAAGAGGAAGCAAATCCCTCAGTTGCACCACCAGTGGACAACACTGCGGCTGTCCATCTCCTTCTACTGAACCGATGACTGAACTGGATCGTGAGATTGATTAGATTATTGGCGAACTCACCAGATTTGATAATACAGAGGAGGATGTACCACTCAATTTACTTAAAAGGCCAATACGTTATAAGATGAGTGCATAAAAGACTACTCGCCGCAATTAAAGTTCCTACATTCCAGTCCAATCTAGGAAAGTTTTCTTTCCCTATCTCATGCATTTTATTTCTTTTGTCATGAAATTTTCTATGCATATCTATCTTTTTGTATCATATTACATATTTGTACATGAATTGAAGACAATGCATCCCTTAAGTTTGAGGATGTATTTTGGATCTAGACTGCATTAGATATTTACTTGAGCATACATGTTTTAGTATTTTTGTTCATTTGCATTCATTTTGCCATAGCACATGTAACTGCCAAAAAAATTTATTTAGACTGTGATGAGTGTATTTTTGTCTATGATGTTCAATGAGGAACTTAATTCTTCTATAAACTTAGAAAGTTGTGACAGTGGATTAGGTGACATTAGCTTAGGATAGTTTGCTTGCAAATTGATCCCTAAAATTAGGATGTCTTAATTCGAATTACAATTGATCCATAGTAAGTTTCTTTTGATAAACTTAGAGACTCTTGAAGCTATATTCGGTAACATGACAATACTCAATAATGAATAAAGTGCCAATATTTAAGAAAATTCAAGAAAAAAAAATAATCTAAAAAATGTCATAAATACTCCAATTTTTAGAACTGCTGAGTAGGTCAGCAACATTTTGTTGCCCCATTGTGTTGTTGATTAGAACAAAAAAGTTTGAGTAAGAGTGTGTAAAATTATAATAATAATAATAAGTAGTAGTATAGGGGCACTCCACTGTACTAGCGGGCTAAGTAGCTAAAGAGGTAGTTGTTTGCTCCATTCATCTTTTTAGTCAAATGCCTTAGCTTTATGAGTGAGTGTTCAAATCATGACATGATTAAGTATTCGGCAATTTAGTATATGCTCCATTGTAATTGTCGTGTCAAAGAATCATGTGACGAGAATGGATATGTATGTATTTGAGTAAGTATAAGGCGAGAAAAAAAAAAAGAAAGAAGGAAAACTAAGTTAGTTAAAAGATGAACTAAGTAAATTAGGAGGTACTTGCTATAGTGAAAATTGCATGAATACTTAGGATTTTTCTTTCTTTTAGGCAATATTTTTTCCACTGTCTTTGCTAAATAAACTTATGAAACTTGATCAAATTTTTAAACATAGAAGATTGTTGAAAGCTGAAGTACAAAATGCTCTCTTAAGGTCTCACAATGCAAAGGTGATTATGTTACTATGGAAATTCTTACATTCATACATTCATGCATATCTTGCTTGAGGACAAGCAATAACTCAAGTTTGGGGTGTGATAATTCTTGAAAAGAGTTATAATTCATGCCTTTACACTGGATCAATTGTCTGTACTTAAGTGAACTTAATTGCATTTTAAAATATTATTTTAGCTTTTTTAGAATTGCATAAAAAGCTTAGATGGTGCTTAAATATTATTATTTGTCACTTTTTTTTATTATAAAAAGACCTAAAAGGTCAAACTTCAATTAATTGCATCAATCATTACAAGGTCATGAATATCCATAGGTAATCCATATTAAATTTCCAGTTACACATATTTTTAATAGCAAAGTCACAAATAAAATCAGCCACTTGGTTGCAACTTCAGTTGGCCCACACAACTTTGACCGAATCAAGTTTATCCAATTGCTTACAAGCCTCATTAATTCGGCTTCCCAAAATGGTGATATCTTTGTCTCAGTTATTGACCCTGTTGACCAAACTTGCACAATCAGATTCAAACACGGTTTTCGAGATGTTGAAAGTACTTGCCACCTTCAGACTTTCTTCAAAAGCTTCCGCCCATTTAGCAAGCACTGTCTTCTCTTTAAAGCCACCGCTTCCTCTAATCACGAAACCATCTGAATCCCTAACAATTACACCAAAACCCACCTTACCATAAGAGACAGATGCATCGAAGTTGATTTTAACGTAACAATTTGGAGGTTTAATCCACTTTTTACACGCTGGAGCAATGGGGATCATCGGTTTATTAGCCAAGTTATGGATTCTAAAGTCATGACAGAGTGTTTTTGCCTTCTCCCATACAACTCTTGCATCGTCCTCTTTTCCCCTAAAAACAAAATTATTCTTGTTGTTCAAACTGTTCCAGAGGGTCGTGAATAATTTAGCAGCCGTCTTCAAGTCCAAAACTCGCAACACATCTTCTAGCCAGTCAATGCAACATGAGTAGTAACCAACGAGCAGCCGATTGTCGAAACCTCCGAAAGTCAGAATGGCGCGAGCCGTAGGGCAGTCATTGGGAGCGTGGATGAGGGTTTCCTCCTTTGCACCACACCTAGGGCATTTCTTCTCAAAGTTCTGCCAGATGGAAGAAATATTGACATAAGTTGGGAGAATATCGTGACCCACCCTCCAGCAGAAGTCCCAAATTTTAGGAAGCGTTTTCAACTTCCAAATTATTCTCCAATAAAATCTATGCGGACTGAAGCTAATCTGTTTAAGAAGGAGCCAGAAGTAAGTAAATTTCGACGTATAAAAACCATGAAATTTCGACGTATAAAAACCATGCGGGTTATGAAGCCAGACCCTCTTGTCATTAATACCATCATTCAAAATGGGCAAATTGCAAATCCGGTCCCCCAACGAACTCCCATATAGCTCATTAACCCTATTCTTGTTCTATTCCGTATGGTTTTGATTCCATAAATCTCTAACCTTTCTTTCATTATCGGTCAGCAAAGAATGGCACGGAGAGTCACCATTTAAACCTTCAAAACCCCAATTATCATTGCAAATGTCAACATTGTTACCGTCCCCCACAAGCCAAACGAAGCCGTTCTCAAGAGCTTCGGCAGCAGTAGCTATACTTGACCAAGTATACGATGGCTTGTCAACCACTTTGGGGTGAAAGATATCCCCACTTGGAAGGTACTTAGAGCTCAACACTTTATAGCACAATCTTGTTTTTAAATGGCGAAAAAAATGCGATTAATACGAGGGCTATTAATGCTAGCCCGAATTCTCCTAATAATGTTATTACTCTAAGCATTAATCAACATTCTCGATAAGGCCTCCATGCAAAAAAAAAAAAAGGGGAGTGGGGGTCCCATTGTCTAAGACCACGCTCCTGAACAATGATCTCTAAAAGAATTATATTGCATTTTACCACATAACGAATTGACCGAACGCAACTTATGATTTTTACCACCCAAGCCTCCGCATAACCCAATCATTTCATGACTTCTTTGAGAAAATTCCACTCAACGCGGTCATAAGCTTTGCTCATATCAAGCTTGATGACAAAACCTTTATTTGGACCATTTTTAAAACTTTGAAGATAATGCATCAACTCATGAGCTATAAGGATGTTGTAATGCATCATATGGCCAGGAACAAATGCACAATGGTTCTTACTAATACACATCGGGAGAGTAGTCTTGAGTCGGTTTGCAAGGACTTTGGAAATAATTTTGTACAAAACCCTACATAAACTAATAGGACGAAAGTTAGTCATGTCTTGGAGATCCTTAGTCTTAGAGATAAGAATAATCATAGTATCATTAAGGCTAGCCATGTCTTTTTTTCCATTTAAAACATCATGACATAGCTTAATAACATCCTCACCCACAACCTCCTAATTTGAAAAAAAAAAAAAACAACTTGAAAGGCCATTATTGTTTGTTACTTTTAATTGCATGTGGAAGGGTTGTGTTTGGTGGTTTGATTGGTGCAAGATGTGGAGAAAGAAATAAAGGAATGAAGGTTTGCCGAGGCAAAAGGTTGGACAGTTTACCAACTTGTATGTCGTGGCAATTCTGAGAAGATGACCGAGTCAACACTCAATGCATAACAGTTTTAGCCCAACTTTACTTGTACTAGAAAATTTGTTTGAAAAAGAGGAAAAAAGATCATGAGATCATGGGTTGATAACCACCTACCCTAAAGGAAGGGATTTTAACCAAAAAAAAAATCTAAAAAAAGAGGAGAATATATCTTGGGTTGTTGGATTTACCCTAGGGAAAAAGCTTATGAAAATCCAAAGGAGGAAACCCTTAATGGCGAACAAGCGTGGTGATCCATAGGCAAAACTAGAAGATAGTGGTTAAGTAGAGATGGAAAGAGGAAGGCTAAGGCAGTCCCTCTCAGCCACCACAGGACACTGTGCCGCTGGAGTGTAAACTGGACACGTAAAAGTTGCCTTTCTGTCGTTCTTCTATTATTTCTTAACAATTTCTTCGTGAGTTGATTTGATGAAAACGATCTTGAATTATATTTTGGTTTTAAATTTTTTTTTGCGAACCCATGAGCTAAATCTCATAAGGTTGGGATTACTTGACAAAACCTTTATTTTCTTTAATGGTTGAAGCATAGATTTGAATTAGTTTACGGTCTCATTCAATTGTTTTATTTCTAAATTGTATGCGTGAAATCCCTAGACATAGGCGATTGTACAACATGCCCATAAACTAATTTAATTTTGAAAAAGTTGGATTAGTTGGACCGAAATTGAATGATATGAGCAAGTACTCGAAAGATACTTATAGTAGACTCTAGACATAGTGCAGCGCTCATACAGAAGGAAACAGTACAGGGTACCATATTAAAGGCCTATAGACACAGGCAAGGTAACTTGAGGTTTTTACTCTAGAAAGAAGCAGATCACTTTATAACTCTTCTAAGCAGCAGATAGGTTACGATTTTGTCGAGGCATTTCTGACAGTAAGGTTAGTTTCTTAGAAATTCTAACCTTCCATATCAACCTCATATATCCCTTATCCCTTGTCATAGTATCTTTGCCATCACATCCTTAGTTGTTTATTTGTTTAGTTATATATTATTCATATGATCATTTTCGTAATTGCCATTGCATTTTTACTCTTGCATTGTCATGGCATTCTTAATTACTCATCAGTTACACAATTTGTTCACATTAATATTTCTTTTGTTTACCATTACATTCTTATCATAGTTTTGCTATAACATTAATATAACTTTGTTATAATAACTTGACCATTTGTATACCTAATCCGATCCCTGTGGAGACGATCTCACTTATCACTTTATTACTTGATCCGACATGTATACTTGCACAATTCGTATATCATATTCACACGAAACAGAGCTGCGTGCATAAATCTGTTTTGTAAACAAATTTTGAAATTCGTATTGCTGTCTATATTGTCCCATTTTTAAAAGAGAATTTACCCTTATTATAGAAGTGTAAGCCAAGCTTTCTTGATTTGCAGCTTATGACCTCTTTTATATGTAATCATCGTTGATTAGAAGTGAAGAATTAATAGGCTAATTCTTATAACCCTTATTGTTTTCTCCTTTAAAGATGTGTTGCCAATTTAGAGAAAAGAAAATTGGTTTGTAACTAAAAGGGGAACCTTTATAACCGTTTTCTCAAAGATTTAAGTAAAACCAAAGAATTTTTGAATTTGTCAGTAACACCCTAATCTGTTGGGCGGTATGTCTGGCTGAATGATGTACGCCAAGTCTTCTTGACAGGCCAAGGGATGTTACATAAGGCCCATCTTCTTGAAGCCTAGTAAAAATGTAAACATTCTTGTAACTTGTATTTTACTTGGGTAAATGTTATAATCTTAAAGGATAATGATGTCTATTGTTTAAATCCCTTATAACTTTCATATTGTAGATAGATTTTAATCTCAACTGTTAATGTAATTTAAAATATATCATTGTATTGTGGGGAGCTCAACTATAAATAGAGGTTTCCTCCTCATTTGCAATGACTTTATCATTAAATAATCAAACACTTTGTGTACATTACATTCTTGTGTCATTTTTTGTTCGTTCGTTGCTTCTTTGCTTTTAAGTTTGCTTCTGCTAATTTTCGGTGCCTCGGAGAATTCTCAACTTTTGAAAGTTAGGTTGACTTAGGCGGATTTGAAACAAAATTAACGCCAAAGGTCGTGCAGTTTTCCAGACTAAAGTTCTAACTCCGTGACAGTTGATATCAGAAGCCAAGGTTCGTAAGGTGCTGAGTTGAGATGACGAAAGAAGTTGGAGAGAAGAATGTCCCAATGGAGACTCTGAGAGGTCTAAGAAAGCTAACAAATTGAGGGATATGTTATTGACTTTGGAAGGCAGGACCGCCAAACTCGAGGGTTTCGTGGGTGAGATGAAGGAAAGCCTCGAGGTAGTTGAGGGACACACTGCAAAGCTAGACTTAAGGAAATATCAACTCAAGGGACAGGTGTTGGATGCTCTCAATGGCAACATGGAAGATATGCAAGTGGCTTTCAATTCCACTGTAAGTAAGTTGACAGAGTGGGATAATGCTCTCGAATCAGTGTTGACGATTTTGAAGGAACAAATTGAGGAGCTTAAGGAAGAGTTCATTGTTTGTAAAGCTGCCGTGGGAAAAATGGGTTTTGGCTACAACACCAAACCATCAAATAGATGTTTCAAAAGAGAAAAGTTCGCGAGGGATGTGGAGAACTTCTTATGACAAATGGAGCAATACTTTCGTGCTTCAGGAATCAAGGGTGATGCTACTAAGGTAAATATTGCATCCATGTATTTTATTGATGTCTCTATTTCATGGTGATGTCGTAGGTCCACAAAAGGAGTTCAAGGGATAGTTTTACCTACAATATACTGAGAAGAAAGTTTGGTCTAAGTTGCATCAGCTTTCTCAATAAGGCACAGTTAGAGAGTATGTGAAGAAGTTCAATGAACTGATGTTTCAGATTTCCAATTTGGATGAGGAAGAGGCTTCCTTCTTTTTCATCGATAGGTTGAAGCCTTGGGTCAAGAAAGAATTGAAACATTAAGGGGTCGAGGAACTTATCGAAGTCGTGGCTTAGTAGAGTTGCTTATTGAGCTAGGTGGTAAAAAGTCAAAAAAGTTTGAGCCTTCCAAGCTTAAACTCAAACCAAAGGGTAATAGTGAGGGAGATAAAAGACAATTCGACCAAGACTAGTGATAGTAAGCTCCAGACAATGAAAGCTAAGCCCAACAAGATGTGGAAAATTGATGTGTCTCTAACTAACTACGATCACAATAAAGGCAAGTGCACCTATCGTTTAATAGTATAGTTATGGTAAGACCGGAAATGTCATATCCACAAGGACCAAGAGTATTAGTAATTATTATCTTTTTATTATCTAGCCTAAGAATTGAAGTGATTTCTTTTAAACTAAAACTAATTAAAAGCACGACAGAGAATGAATTGGGAAAATACTTTTTAGACAACTTTATGAAAGAGGCAATACCCAAGGAAGAATCCACCTAGACTTCACTTATTACTTCTGATTCATACAATTTATTCACTTGACTTAATCCGTAGAAATCCCTGATTTATGTTAATATCTCTTTCAAGACTAAAAACAACTAACTCTTGGTTGATTAATTGAAATCTCTTTCTAATTAAAACCCCTATTGTCGCATTAACTCGATCTATGAATTCCCTTATTAGATTTGACTCTAATCCGGCAGATTTATACCGCCCTATTTCTAGGGTTGCAATCAACTCCACTTAATTGTGTTGGTCTACTCTTAAACAGGGACTTTTGCTCCTCTGAATAAGACATTCGGCTTGAATCAATAACATGGATTAGAAAAAGAAGAATAAGAACTCACAATCAAGAATAAGAACAAATATTTATCTTATAAATCAAATAGTAAATAAGATTCATCATAGGTTTCATCCCCTCAGGTATTTAAGGGATTTAGTTCATACTAATAGAGGGAAACATCTGAAAATAAAGAAAACTACAAAACATAAGAAAACCTAAAAACTTCAAGAGAAATTGATAGGAGATCTTCAGTCTTGAGGGAGATCCTTCTTCCAAGCTATTCTCGATGGCTGTCTTCGAGTATTTTCTGCTTTCTACTCTGCGTGTCCTCTTAGGTCCTCCCCTAGGGTGTTTATATAGGCTTTGGAGTGTCTTTCTTGGCCTACAAGTAACCTTTTCCGAGTACAATTCGACTTGGGTTCGGCAGGGACACGCCCGTGTACGATAACTTAGACCGTGTTGATTTCTGCTTGTCACACACGGCCGTGTTCGATTCTGCTCGTCACACACGGCCGTGTGATCTTCCCGCGTGCTATAGTCCAAGCCGTGTTGATTTCTAAGGTGGGCCTATTTTGTCCATTTTTGGCCCATTTATCGTTCTTTTCGACTCTCTGAGCTCTCCTGAGTATAAAACATGAAATTAAAGGATTAGGAGCATCAAATTCACCAAATCTAATGAGAATGCATCCAAAAAAAGCCAAGCATGGGATCAAAATATGTATAATTTATAGTTTATCAAATATCCCCACATTTAAGCGTTTGCTTGTCCTCAAGCCAAATCCTCAACTCACAATTAAAATTAAACTTCTTCAATTCATAATTTTCATCAATAATGTCTTATCATAATTCACAAATAATTCATACATTGATAATTTGACTAAAAGATTCTTAAAGATTCAAACAATCCAAGTCACAAATTTTATAGCACGAAAACATAGGTGTTTCCCCTTACCTAAATAATCACCTTTGATTCAAAACCGACAAGAATTGACATCCTCACTAAAGATTCACTCAAATCACTTAAAGTGTTTAAGGTTCAAATTAAGCATTCAAAAGTCAAACATGAAAAGTTATTACCATAAGCTTGCATGAAAATCAAATCTCCTCTACTATAAAATGAGATGATACACAAATCAAAATGTCTTAAAAAGGTTGTAATGGGGCTTAGGTTAAAGGTGTGGATAAAGGCTGAAAAAGACAGTTAAAAATCGAGATTGAATTGCCAATTTACCTAACTAGAAAAATAAACTAATACTGAATAATTATAATAATTGAAAACTTATCACTAATAACACAAGCTTCTTCTCAAAATGTGAAATGAATCGTTTAAGCTCAAATAACAAAAAACTAATAATCAATATATTTCCAGCTTTTTTTTAAGAATAAAAACACGATATAAGATGAATTTAACAACTGAAATAAAGAATATAGTTAGGCAACTGATCAAATCAAATCTCGACAAAATGAGAGTCAATAAAGTAGGAGAAGCAAAAAATTTGGTTTTGGGTTAATATTAATGGGTGAGTCAAGAAACGGTTTATTAGGCTCAAAGGGCTTCACTAAGGGTTAATTATGAAGGTAGGCTGTTAATGGAATAAGTGGGTTAACACCTAGGTGCCTTTATCATTTCAGTATATCAAATCAAAGGTGTGGTCTCGACATACGTAATCGGAGCAAGTTCTAGAATAACAAATCAATATTGACACACTCATAACCAACAATAAAGTGTGCAAGAAAAATATATGCTCTAAAAGGCTCGAAATCTCACAAAAATTATGGTTTTTGATGTCAACCTTGCAAATTTCAAACTTCAAAGTAATATTTAAATTTAGGGAAACAACCTAGAAATTTTAATTCTGAAAATAGACTTATTGATAAACCGTAAAAGTAACATATTTTAATCCCACAATTAGCATACTTTTGGATGATTTATCCTTTGATTTATGTAAAAAGGTACTCTTAATCCTTTCTTTTCATATTTTATACTCAGGAAAGCACCCAAGGATAAAAAGAACGAGAAACGGGCTTAAAACGGACCAAATTGGGCCAAGAGAGAAATCAAACGGCCTGGCCACGATTCACACGGGCGTGTGCCATGGCCGTGTCCTTATCGCTGGAAAGAGCAATTTCATTTGGGAAAGGATACTTGGAGGCAAAGAAACACATTCCAAAGCCTATTCAAACACCCTAGTAGGAATTCTACTTAAATTGGGATACTTAGGGGCCAAGTAAGGCATCATAAAGTCTATATAAACACCCAATGGGGCAACTTGAAGGGGGGTTTGGTAGAAGCCGAAGGAGCGAAAGCGAGGCCAAGGAGCAAAGCCGAGAAGGTCAAAGTTAGGGAATAACGCGAGGATAGCCAGTTGATCCATCCCAAGAAGCCGGAATTATACTCAAGACGGCAGAATTCTCCTTCGATTCCTTCAGGGGTTTTAGGATTTTTCTTATGTTTTGTTTTATCTTTTCTCTTGCGATGGTTTGTTACTTCATTATGAACTAAACCCCTCAGATACCTGAAGGGGATGAAACCTAGATGGATTTTTATTATTTGATTTTTAAGTTATATGATGAATTACTTAGTTTGTTCTTAATTATGTTGCTTAATCTAAATCCAATGTGCTTAGGTAGAGGAGGAATAGACCCTGCCTAAGAGAAGATCTAACATAATTAAGCGGAGTTGATCGAACGCCTAGAGATAGGGTTACGAGATTTTGCCGGATTAGGGTGAAACCTAATATGGGAGTCCATTGATCGATTTACTGCTATCCTAGGGGGTTATTATAAGCGAACGAGAGTTCCACTAATTAACCTAGGGTTAGACTTTATTCGCTTCGAGAGAAGGTTTAATATAGGTTAGGGAGTCTAACAGATCAAGCTAAGTAAAAGAGATCATAATTAAGGGTTGGATAATAAGAGAAGTCTAGGTGGATTCTTCCCGAGGGTATCATCAAAATCAACTGTGTTTTTTTCTCAAAGTTATTTTCCAATTTCGTCTTCTTGTCTTTGTGTCCTTAGTTTAGCTATCGTTAATTTAGTTTAAAAGTAATCTTCACTCTAACTTTAAGACTAAATAATAAAAAGAAAGTGAGTATTAATACTTTTAGTTCCTTTGGGTTCGATACCGGTCTTGCCTAGCTATACTACTGTTCTATAGGTACACTTGCCTTAATATCATTGTCAGAGTTAGTCTCCAGGTTTGATCATTCTTTTATAAATATTTAAAATTCTAGTTTTATAAACGATCACTTATCATGCTTGATTCTCTAATTTCTTAAAGTTTAAACCATCAAAGCATAATTACTTATGACTTAATCCAAAACATATCAATAAAAATCATAAATCAATAAAGATTTTATTCTAATAGTAATATGAGAACCTTACTTAAGAACAAGACATAATTCAGGGATTAAATGACCTCCCCACACTTAAGATGTACATTATCCTCAATGTACAAAGATAGATAATAGCAATGTAAGCAGAAAATAATAAGAGAGAAGGAGGTGAAACTTCCTGAATTATGGATGAAATCCTTAGGTAGTGAAAATTGTAGAAATAGATCCAATGATAAGCATGATGAACTAGACAGAGGTGAAGGTGCGAGAGAATACTCCGGTAGTTTGTTCATTCCTTAATAGCACATTAAGCCTTTAGAAACTGCGGAGTCATCAGTTAAAGTTTTAGGGAGTTTTATTAATGGATTTCGTTATGGTTACTCGATAAGAAACAACCAAAGATAAAAAAAAATTAAAATATACTAATATAAATTAAAGACAAGAAAGTTAAAATTTAAAATAAAGAAAATGAAAAAAATAAATGGACTCGAATGTCCTCATCATCAGATAGACCGCGAGGTGGAGGTGGTGGCGATATGTGAAAATGCTGACAAATCTGTTGTAGAGTCGCCTCGATACCATCGAATCGTTGAGCGTTGTCATTAAATTTTTGAGTGCAGTACTGCTCGAAACAAGTGAGGCGCTCAGAGATGTCAGTCAGTGAAGCAACCGCATGAACTGGTTGGTGGGGCGGTGGTGGCGTAAAAGGGGGTTCCTCGTGATATAAAGGGACATCATCAGTAATGTCTTCTGGGTCGTCTTGATCAGTGGCTCGCGATAGACGGTACTGAGAAGGGTCAAACCCACGGCAACGCTCAATCATCCTTATATGAAGCATCGTCGAGATGCCCTGTGGGGACATCTGCCCAATAAGCGTGAGCGAGGAGGACAGAGCTGCGGTGTTGAGGAGGCCAAAATGTCGAGCCAGGCGCGTCAAATAGGGGCCAATGGAGAGAATTCCTCTTCTATGTCGCTCCGTTTGATGCCGAATGGTGAGGGCGATGAAGTAAGCTAAGTCAAACACGTGCCTGTGCACCATGCACCATAAAAAGTAGGCGTCGTGAATGTTGATGACGTCGGTGCTCTCTCGCCTACCCGTCAAAGTATAAGCTAGGATGGCATGTAAGTACCTCAAGGATGGGGCGAGAGCTGATGCCTTGGAGCGACTGGGTCGTAGGTAGCCGAGGCATGGACTAAGTCTCTCTAGCAGGAAGAAGGGGAGTAGTGGATGTGACGGTGAAGGTCCTCGAAGTAGTCATCCTCCATGAATTCCTCGGCGTAAAGTCCCAGAGCGGCCCCGAACTCTGGGATACTCAGCTCACGTACTAGGCCTCCCAGGCAGAACTGAACTGTGCCTGGATCATCGAAATTTGTCATGACTGTCTGAAGGTGGAAGGTGGAGCAGAGCTCCAAAGTCAGCTCTAGATAGGTCAGCTCGACAATATCAAAAAAGTGTCCCCATGGGTCAGTGGATAATAGGGCCCGAACTGCGTCGGTTAGTTGGATCTACTCCAAGGCGGCCCAATCGATACATCTCCCCACGCCGAGGGGTCGTGCACGAAGTATCTGAAAAAGTTCCTCCTAGGGTCCCAGGGGAAATTGTAGAAAGGGATGGCGCACTTTGGTAGATGCACTTGCGGAGGTAGCTCCGGGTCCCTTCCGCTTTTTCGAAGTGGGGACAGCGGTCTTTTTCCAGCGTGGGAGAGTCATTACGTACCTGAAAATGTAAAAGATTTCAATAAATCAAATATCATTGCCAGCCAAGAAATGTACTATCCTAGTAGTCCCAAATAGTATAATTCTATGATAGTGAAATTATATTATCAAGTAATGCTAACATTAAGCATAGAAATTAACTAGCAAATAGAAATATCAGAATATTAAGCATGAATAATTAAAGGAAATAAACATAAAATAACTAAGCAAAATAATGGAAAATTTTAATCTAACTAAAATTAGTGATGAATAGAAGAATAATCAATAAAATAAAGAAAAATAATTAATAGAATAAAAGAAAAAAATGAACGAAAATGAAGGGGAAGAAAATGGTGACCGATGGTGGAGTGGTGGGAGGGGGTGCACGGACGTGGTGGTGGTGCACGGGCGTGGTGGTCTTATACGGGTGTGTACTGTGGGGACTAGTGCATCGGGGGAAGAAAAGGAGAAGAGGAAAGGAAAAGAAGGAGAAAAAGGAAAAGAGAGGGTGAGTTTCGGGTTGGGGAAGAAGGGAGAAAGGAGGAAAGTGGAGGAGGAGAGCGGTGACTGGAAATGAGGAGCGGCTGCTAGGGTTTGGAGGGACATTTTTTGGGAAGAAAAATGAACACGAGACAGGGGTTTAAATAGGGGTTGGGTCACACGGTCAGTGGCCACACCCGTGTACCATATGTTTTGCCCGTGTGTTTCGTGATTGTTGGTTTAGGGCGTGTCTGAGTCTTGCCCCACGCCCTTGTTCCCTAGGCCTATTGGGTCACACGGCCAAATCGCACGGCCGTGTGATGCTTTGTTCGTTTCTTCCATGCCTGTGTATAGGTTCACACACCCATTGATAAACCGTAATATAAACATATTTTAACCCCACCTTTAGCATACTTTTGGATGATTTATCCCTTGAATTATGGAATTTGGTGCTCCTAATCCTTTAATTTCATCTTTTATACTTAAGAAAGCATAAGAGGATGAAAAGAACGAGAAACGAACTTAAAACGGGCCAAATGGGCCAAAGTAGGAAATCAACACGGCCTGGGCCTAAGCCACACGGCCGTGCCCCTTTAGTAGGCTCGACCACGGCCTGGAGTCGATTCACACTGGGGTGTTGCATGGGCGTGTCCCTTCCGTGATAAAGAGGAATTTAACTCGAATTAGGATACATAGAGGCAAAGAAACAAATTCCAAAAGCCTATATAAACACCCTAAAGGCCAACTTTCGAGGGGGCGCCCAGCTAGGCCAAGGAGCCAAGCCTGAGAGGTCAGAATTGTGGGATTCACTCGAAGAAAGCCAGTTGATTCATCTCAAGAAGCCGGAGTAATGCTCAAGACAGAGGATCTTCCCTTCAATTCCTTTAGGGGGTTTTAAGATTTTTCTTATGTTTTGTTTTATCTTTTCTTCTGAGATGTATTCTTTTATGATTATGAACTAAACCCCTCAGATACCTGAGGGGGATGAAACCTAAGACGAATCTTGTTATTGTTTTCTGAACTATATGATAAATACTTGATTTGTTATTAACTATGTGTTCTTAATTCTTACTTTGATATTTCAGGATATTGATTCAAGTATTGATGTGCTTAGACAGTGGAGCAAAAGTCCCTGTTTAAGAGTAGATCTAGCATAGCTAAGCGGAGTTGATCACAACCTTAGAGATAGGATGACAAAAATCTGCCGGATTAGGGTCAAACCTAATATGCAAGTCCATAGATCGAGTTAATGCAATTCTAGTGGTTTTAATTAGAAAGAGATTTCA
Source organism: Gossypium australe (assembly GCA_005393395.2). Taxonomy (NCBI): domain Eukaryota; kingdom Viridiplantae; phylum Streptophyta; class Magnoliopsida; order Malvales; family Malvaceae; genus Gossypium; species Gossypium australe. The sequence goes on from CM016617.1 coordinate 179,047, forward strand.
ATTAATCAACCTAGGGTTAGACGTTAGTAGCCTCGAGAGAGGTATTAATATAAATTAGGGAATCCTACGGATCAAGTCAAGTGAATAAATCATCTGGTTCAGAGTTAGATAACAAGTGAAGTCTAGGTGGATTCTTCCTCGGGTATTGTCTTAATCAATTGGTTTTTCCCACAAGTATTTTCCCTAATTCCTTCTCTGTGTCTTAGCATCCTTAGCTTAGTAGTTAGTTAATTTAGATTAAACAACAATTCCCTTAATCCTTAAACTAAATAATAAAAAGAAAGTCAGTATTAGTACTTTTTGTTCCATTGGGTTCGACAATCCGGTCTTGCCACTAAGCTATTTTACTGTTCGATATGTGCACTTGCCTCAATCGTTGTCATAGTTAGTTTCTACGCTCGACCATTCTTTATATAAATTTTTAAGACCCTGACACACGATCACCCGTGTTAATTGATCAGTATCGACCACGGCCTATAGGCACGGGCGTGTCTCACGCCTATGTGATTTTCTCAGTTTTAGCCACGGTTTCTAGGCACGGGCGTGTCGCACACTCGTGTCATTCACTCAGTATTGCCCACAATCTTAAGGCACGCCCGTGAGGGTTTATTGCATCCCGTGTTTTTTTTGTCAGTGTCGACCACGGCCTCATCGCACGGCCATGGCATTTTATCGCAGCCCGTGTTTTGGGGAAAATATTCATCCTGTTTCCGCACGGTCTCCGCCACGCCGATGTACCTACTCGTGGTGTCCTCACAGCTACCGCCACACTCGTGTGCAAGGCTGTGTGGGTAGGGAAACCTGCGCTTTATTAATTTGGTTAGATTTTAATTAGGTGCTAAAAATCGAAAATATGGACACTGATGAGGTTAGTGCTCGGGTTGCCTCCTGAGAAATGCTTGTTTAAAGTCTTAAGCTAAACTTACCTTGTTTTCATCTCTTTATGAAGGTTCACGGAGCTAAAGCTCCTCTCTAATATCCCTAAAATCTTCACCATTGTATAGTTTAAGTCGTTGACCGGTTACCTTGAATTTGCCATGAGTCGGATTAGTTACCTCAATTGTGCCATAGGGAAAAATGGTTTTGATTACGAATGGACCTGACCATCTTGATTTCAGATTTCCAGGGAACAATTTGAGCTTCGAATTGTATAGTAAAACAAGATCTCCAACTTTAAATTGCTTAGGTTGCTTCAAACGAGCATCATGGCGTCGCTTTGTTGCTTCTTTGTATAAATGTGAGTTCTCGTAGGCATTCGCTCACCACTTATCTAGCTCGTTCAACTGCATCAATATTTTCTCACCTGCAAGTTTAAGATCATAGTTTAAGAATTTGATAGCCCAAAATGCTTTGTGCTCTAATTCAAACAGTAGATGACAACTCTTTCCATAGACAAGTCGTATGGGGATGTTCCTATGGGAGTTTTAAAAGCGGGTCTATAGGCCCATAAAGCATCGTCTACTTTTAATGCCCAATCTTTCTTGTTTGATTCTACGGTTTTCTCTAGAATACGCTTAAGCTCTCGATTGGCTACTTCAACTTGTCCACTGGTTTGAGGGTGATAAGGGGTAGCTGTTCTGTGGTGCACTCCATATTTCTTTAAGATTTTATCAAATTGAGTATTACAAAAATGAGTACCCCTGTCACTAATAATTGCTCTAGGTGTTCCAAATCGAGAGAAGAGTTTCTTAAGAAATCTCACTACCACTCTAGCATCATTAGTAGGTAAAGCTTGAGCTTCCACCCATTTTGACATATAATCAACTGCTACTAAGATGTATTTATTCCCAAATGAGCTAGGGAATGGACCCATAAAATCAATACCCCATACATCAAATATTTCACATGATAGCATATATGTTTGAGGCATTTCATCGCGTTTAGAGATATTACCTGTTCTCTGACATCTATCACACGAAGTAACATACCTGTTAGCGTCATTGAACAGAGTGGGCCAATAAAAACCTGATTCGAGCGTTTTATGTACAGTCCTAGTCCCACTGTAATGTCCTCCTGTTGGTCCTGAATGGCAATGTTCTAGAATTTTGCTTACTTCTACCTTTGTAACACATCTCCGAATTACTTGATCTGCACATATACGAAAAAGAAAAGGGTCCTCCCAAAAATAGTTTTTCACATTAGCAAAGAATCGCTTCTTTTGATGATGTGTCAACCATTTTGGTAAGATGTTAGCAGTAAAGTAATTCGCAATATCTGCAAACCAGGGTACCTCGGAGTCGAATATAGCCAAGAGTTGTTCTTCAAGAAACGAGTCATTTATCTCATTCTCATCGAGTTCTTTAATATGTGGATTTTCAAGCCTAGAAAGATGGTCTGCCGCAAGATTTTCAGCTCCTTTCTTATCCTGAATTTCCAAATCAAATTCTTGTAAAAGTAAAATCCATCTTATGAGTCAAGGTTTTGCATCAGATTTAGTTAAAAGATAATGAAGAGCTGAATGGTCAGTGTAAATGACAACTTTAGATAATATCAAATACTGTCTAAATTTATCAAATGCAAAAACCACAGCTAGCAACTCTTTTTCTGTGGTAATGTAATTTTCTTGTGCGGCCGTCAATGTTTTGCTAGCGTAATAAATCGACTGAAAATGCTTGTCTCTTCGCTGTCCCAAAACCGCACTTACTGCAAAATCACTCGCATCACATATTAATTCAAAGGGTAAATTCCAATCAGGTGCAATTATAATTGGAGCATTTATTAATTTATTTTTGAGGGTATTAAATGCATCTAAACATTCCTGATCAAAATTGAAAGGCACACATTTTTCTAGTAATTTCGTTAAAGGCTTAGCTATTTTAAAAAAATCATTAATAAATCTTCTATAAAATCCAGCATGTCCTAAAAAGCTTCTAATAGCCTTAATTGAACTAGGAGGAGGTAATTTTTCTATGGTTTCAATTTTTGCTTTATCAACCTCAATCCCTTTACTAGAAATTTTGTGACCTAACACAATCCCTTCTCGAACCATAAAGTGACACTTTTCCCAATTAAGCACAAGGTTCGTTTCCTCACATCTCATTAGAACTCGTTTTAAATTTTTAAGGCAAAGGCGGAAAGAATTACCAATACTGAAAAGTCGTCCATAAATACCTCCATAGTATCTTCCACAAGTTCATCAAAGATGGCTAGCATGCAGCGCTGAAAAGTAGCAGGAGCATTACATAATCCAAAAGGCATTCTACGATAAGAAAACGTATCATATGGACATGTAAATGTTGTCTTTTCTTGATCCTCAGGAGCTATTGGGATTTGGAAGTAGCCAGAGAGTCCGTCTAGGAAGCAATAGTATATGCCCAGATAATCTTTCTAACATCTAATCAATGAAGGGTAAGGGAAAGTGATCTTTCCTCGTGGCATCGTTCAATTTCCTATAATCAATGTAGACTCTCCAACCTGTGACTGTTCTTGTTGGAATCAATTCATTCTTTTCGTTGGCTACAACAGTCATGCCTCCCTTCTTTGGAACAACCTGCACAGGACTTACCCAAGTATTGTCAGTGTAAACACCTCTAACCCATATCCGTCGCCGGACTAGGGTTACGAGGTATTACCGAATAAGACATCACTCGGAACAGGCATATATATATATATATATATATATATATATATTTATAAGCAATTTCACACAACTTAATAATCATAGCACATTTATATAAAATTTTATTCAAATAAATATCTAAACCTACTAAGAGTCCAACCATGCTTAATTATCCATATAGTATACTAACATTTAAATAATTAAGCATTAATCATAGTCCTGCACCATTTCACAACCAATATACTATCCATTTTATTAAAATTATATGCACATGTAAACATATCATTTAAATCATTTTAAATACAAATGGCTATTAACTAATAAGCCAATTATACATATCAAATCACTCAAGTAATCACAAATACACATTCGGCCAATCATATTATCTTCCATACAAACTACTTCAATTATATTCATCATTAACTGATAATTTAAGGCTTAACTCCAAATACATTCTAAATTTACAAATCATTTACTTATAAAATCCATGACTAACCATAGACAAATCCTTAATAAAGCATACCATTATTTCAATTAAGCATATCCGAATATATGCAAATACATACATGATTCCTTATTCGAATTCCTAAACCGATTGCATATACACATGCCTACATGAATTTTTTTTATTCGAATTTCTGTCATATTATAAATCCAAATTGATCATGAACATATCCATTATTTCACAAACTACAATTACATCTAACAATTACCAATTTCATAAACTAATTATAAAACCAAATTCATTTATAACACATTTAAAACACCTATCATAATTTCATGTCATAGTCGAATACCCATACTCTTTAACACTATCAATTCAAACACAATTATCCAGAGCTTATTGCCTGTTATATCCTCATACTTACCTGTAACATTCGAACATATGTGTCATCGTACCAAACAATATCAACCACAATACGTATATACACTTTCAACCTTAATCTATTTAAATAAACAAATTAAACCATCACATATTTCACAACCTATATACATTTACGTATCACTTAATCACCACCAAAATATCTATATGTATACATTCGATTTTGTGACATCTCTTAACTAAATTCAATCCATCATACAAAGTATAGCCGATAAACATGTATCAATCACATACCCAAATTCAATATGTCTAGCTTTAAAACATAACACATACTTGCTTATTATGAACTTATACCATAATCAATATGCATAAGTATAAACCTAATTCCAATGACCATCTCCAACCTCAAGCACGAAAACCAATTCAACCAAAAGAAGATAAGCCATTTTCGCATGGCTATTAGTTACATTCAAAAGTACATAATTTGTATTCAACCATTTACTATGCTATACATGCCATATATTCGAAGTTATCATAGAAAAATACCAAAGAAAGTTGTCGATAGTGTGATAGTCCTATTGACGATCCCCGAGCACGTAACGTATCCAAAATCTATAAAACAGAGATAGACTGAAAACACAAAGTAAGCTATTTAAGCTTAGTAAGCCAACAACGAAGTAATATCAACCAACTTAAGAAAATAAAATATACAAAGTTATATCAAGTAGTAAATTATATACAATCACAAATAATTACTCAAATTTCAATATCAAAGTCACACAATATACCTTTTGGCCGAATACACATAGTTGAAAATTTATGCATATTTCACATGTTTATACATTAACCTTTGTACAATGAACTAAGCATATAACTAAGCATATAACTTTGTACAAAATAGTCCCAAGTGAGATCCTCCGCTGCAGCACTATCCCGCACCGTGAGCCACCACTGGTATGACTCATCCCGAAGAAGCGACACTATCCCTTTCAGCTTTTCCTCAGTAGTCAGATCCAAGTCATCCATGATTCGCTCCGTCGCCTCTAACCAATACTCAGCCGTACTGGGAGCCACACCAGAAACACCTCGAAATACCTCAGCTCCATTAGATCGGAGTCACTCAGGTACTGATTTCCGAGCTCCCGCGCCTCCACCTACTCCAGCTACCCTCTCAAGAACTTGCAGCATCGCCTGAGACACTGCGTCATCCCCCGTCTGATCCTGGAACTCACCACCTACAGCTGGTGGTGGTGCTGGTATCTCATTTTTCGACCCCTGACCAGACCTCACTGGCTCAGACACAGCCATCCTACCCCGACCGCGTCCACGCGTATTACGGCCCCGACCTCGGGTGCTCATGTCTAAAGTCTCGACTTATCTGATTTAAAAGTTTTATGCATTAGTCATTATTCCACTATCTTTAAAGCACAGTTTTATGAGTAATTCTTATTAAAGAGTTTTGTTTTCGCGAGTCCATAGAGTCCTATAAATTTCAGTCTCTAAGGTAGTCCACTATCACTAGTCATTCAAAGTTTATAACATCCAAAAATCACAACCAAAGGCTAGGGGTACTTACCTGGACGGATTGGTGCCGGAGACTCGGTGCCATGCCTTTCAAATCATATAAATTCAAACAAAAACATTTTAAGACCATATTTTAAAACATTTTGGGCCTCGGGCCCACAGCCGAGCCTTTGAACTTGGCTCTGATACCAAAATTGTAACACCCTAAACCTGGTCAACACACCACGACCGAATCTGGCATGTTACAGAGGAAAAACATTTTGAGGAAATCAGGTTAAGGTTAAATTTTAGTGAAAATTCTTTGTTGTTTTATGCCTAAAGAAATCAGGGCATGATTAGTTAAAAACGATAGTTTACTTTGGGATCCCGGAAATCAGTCTTTAAGACTTAGTTGCCGATCTATAGATTAGAAAACCTTTTTGTCATTTTAAAAGAAACTCAAATGATTAATTTGAAAACCGTTTCTATTTGAGTTTGGAAACTTAAGTTTGGAAACCGTTTAAGTTGTCGAAAACATTTGAGTTGTCATTTATTATCAAGTGATTTGTATTACCCGATGGTAAGGTTTTGAAAACCATTGCGTTTTGTAGTTTAGAAAACCTTGCGCTCACATTATCAAATTAATCAAGTAATTCACTTAACCATGTTCGAAATCAAATCTAAAACATATAAATAATTCAAAACATAATTTAAAAGGCCTTATTACAAACCCAAATAATAAAAGCAAAATATAAAATAATTACCCAATTCAAAATCCAAGTAAAACCAAATGTTTTAATGCATGGGCCACCTCGAGTCCGCCCGGCTCCTCATCCGCGATCTACGAATCACCTGAAAAGATAAGGGAGAAGGTGAGTCACCAAGACTCAGTGCATAATCCCTCCCCCAGTTAATGCAACAAGCTTACACAAGTCATAAGCAAGCAATATATCATGCACCCCAGCCTAACCATCCATAACTCCGTTTCTACCCCGTGTGGTACCAAACCACTCGTGGTGCCAAACCACTGGTGACCCAAAGTCACGATATCCAAATAAAAGTGTGGTGCCAAACCACTGGTGACCCAAAGTCACGAATAATCCAATTGTGGGGCCAACCCACGTTGTGATACCAAATCACTGGCGACAATCCCGTTATATCAAATGTGGGGCCAACCCACTGTGGTGCTAAGCCACTGGGACGAGTCGCTATGAGGTGCCAAACCTCTGGTGACCCAAAGTCACAAAATAAACTGTGGTACCAAACCACTGGAGGTGCCAAACCTCTGGTGTCCCAAAGACATGGATATCAAATCTTCCCCCTCCTCTCATATCACCCTCATCAATGCATCACATGTACAAATCATGCCATCATGCCTTAATATGAACATATAGCAAATATATCATAGTTCATGGTATTAAGCATCATATAGCAAAATCATATTGAAACGGACTTACCCGTATCCTTGCTCATACCCATAAGGTATCATATCAGGATCTACACAGTTTTCAGCTTTTCACATATTTAGGTTTTTAATATATTTACTAAGTTATAAAGTGTGTAAGTTACACACCTGTTACTAGCGAAATCACTAAATCCCGCAGACCCGATCTACCGCACTAGATTTCCCTGTCCTACATTCGGCCAAACCACAAAACCATTAACAAGGCCATTCGGCCATACCAATAAATCCCGAAGGATGAACTAACGCATAACTAACACCATCCTTACCTTTCTTCCTTACGAATGCTAATCACAACACACAATACGCGAGACTGATCTTCCTCCTACAATCGGCCATCAAAAGCACTCATTCACAATAGCCTTCGGCTTTTCAAACAACTAAGAGAGTAATTGAATCAACATGGATCCTTACCACAGACTTGATGAGATCGATTGTCAGAGAACAACTGGCTCAGATCTACTGCTTCCACAATCCCGAAGAACCTAGGAGAAATCGATTCCTATGGATGGTTAGAATTTTGCTAACAAATGCCTAAAATTCGGCTTTTGCTCACATGAAAATCGACAGAGAGAAGAGAAAAGGAATAAAGAAATTCGGCCAACACTACTTACCCTTCTCAAAACCGATTGAAGAAGAACCCAAAAGAGATCTATGCCAGACTGATATTCGGTCAAAACAAAACAGAAGAGAATAGGGGAATTTCGGCAATAGTGTGAGGTGATGGAGGGAGATTCGGCTAGAGTGGGGGAAAGAGAAAGAAAAAGGAAGTGAAGTGGAAGAGAGGGAATTCGGCAAAGGAAGATGGAGAGAATTTCGGCACAAGAGTTTGAGAAAAGGAAGAAAATAAAAATGTAAGGGGAGAAGATGGATACTTTCGGCTTTGAGCAAAAATGGAAAAGAAAAAGAGAGAGAGATGGGAGAGTAAGGTTTTGGCTTCAAATGAAATAGAGAGAAAAGCAAGTGAAAATTCGGCTAAATGCCTAAGGAAGAAATCGGCAAGAGTCTAAGGTGCTGGTGGATTTCGGTTTCAAAGGAGAAAAAGAGAGAGAAAGCAAATGGAATTCCGCTCAAAGACTAAGAGAATAAATCGACAAATACTACTTGGGTTTTGGGTTTGCTTCAACCGAAAGCACTAGGGAGAAATCGGCAATGCTAAGGGAGATTTCGGCTTGACACAAAACAAAGAATAAAGCCTTCAAAGCTAGCCGAAAATGTCACCTAGCTACTAAGGAATTTCGGCCCTTCTCCCCCCTTACACAATTCAAAATTCGGCAACCACCTAAAATTTCTCCTTGCCATCAATTCAAACTAATTTGAATCAATCACACTCCTAAATTTTCTCCTTGCCCCAAATCAAACTAATTTGAATTAATCACACTCCTAAATTTTCTCCTTGCCACCAAATCAAATTATCTTGACTTATTCCAAGCTTATCTGACAGAGTTTGTGCTGAGCACAACTCCTGCCCCTTGGCGTCAAAATAATAAGCAGAAAGTGAGATTTCTGCTGCTCGAACCTGAGCTCTCCCTTTCCTGCATGTGGCATCACCTTCAAGGCTCTAAGTGGCGCCTCCTTGCCACTTTACCAAGCCCAATCTTGTGCTTAAATTCCCCACGAATTACACTTAACCCCTAGCTCCTTCAGCTCCCTCTAACTAAAGCTTAAAAACAAAAATTTTCCTACCGCTCGGGCCTACCCTTGGCTTATTCCTAAACCCTAGAACATCTCAATTAACAACACGACAATCCATACTCATGCAAAATAATACAATCACAAATAACCCCTATTTCAGGATATTACACATGTAATCACATATCAATGCCACTGTCCCAGACAGGGTCTTACACGAATCAAATACGATGCCAATGTCCCATACATGGTCTTACATGATAACACATATTGGATATCCTATGTCATGACATATGTATCCAATCTATTCCAAAGGTTCGTACGGGCTTACAGACGTCGAATCTCAGTCGAATCAAGCTCGAAAGTTAGCCAATCCACAATATTCATATTCGGCCATAGCATTTATAAATTCAAATAATTCATTTTGATACATAACAAATATATATCCATGATTATATCAACATTTAAATGTTTATTGGCTTACCTCGAACGTCGTCGACTGTGAAATCGGCTATTCGACCACTTTTGTCTTTCCCCAATCCAAATCTGATTTCTTTAATTCTTGATCTAAATATATTCAAATTAAACTTATTTAAACACCATGCTATTCAATTTAGCCCAAAAACACATAAATGGGAAAATTATAATTTTGCCCCTAATATTTCACACTTTTTACAATTTAGTCCTTTTTGCACAAAACACAAAATACACAAAATTTGACTACACTATACAAGGGCTGAATCTTCCTAGTGTTCATACAAGCCCACATATTTCATTTATTTCACATTTTAATCCCTCAAAAATTTATTTTTTCAATTTAGTCCAAATTACTCAATTTCATCAAAAATTCAAAGACAACTTATTAATCTAACACATATATTTCATATTTCATCATCAAACATCAAAAACCATAAGGTATCATCAATGGAAAAACACAAAATCATCATCAAAATAACAAATTGAGACATGGGTTTTGAAATGCACAAAGCAATGATCTAAAAAACATAAAAATTATCAAAAATCGAACAAAACACATACCTAAATTCAAACTCCAAAGTGCCGAATATGCTAGGTTTTATTCTTTCTTTTTCTTTTGTTAAATTCGGCTAAGGAAGGAAGATGGAAACATGGTTTTATTTTATGTTATTTTAACATATATTATAAATTATAATAAGTTTACTATTTTAACCTTTTAATGTTTTAATTATAAAACATAATAATAAGGACAAAGTTGTCCTTTGCCGTCCACTGTCTTCTAAAATGGGCTAATTGCCCTTTAAGGATCCCATATTAAAAAGCCACTATCAAATTAGCACTTTACACCTTAATTTGTAACTTTTACATTTTACGCGATTAAGTCCTTTTATTTAATCGGGTACCTAAATGACAAAATTAAATCACGAAAATTTAACACCAACAAATTCACACATATTAAACACGAAAAATAATTTTAAAAATATTTTTCAGACTCGAATTTGTGGTCCTGAAACCACTTTTCCGATTAGAGTCAAAATCAGGCTGTTACAGTTAGAAATAGGATAAATAACTCCAGCATCTAGAAGTTTAATTACCTCAGCTTTAACAACTTCCTTCATGTTGGGACTTAATTGTCTTTGTGGTTGCACACATGGTTTATATTCATCTTCCATTAAAATTTTGTGGGTGCAAAACGATAGATTTATCCCTTTAATGTCAGAAATCTTCCAAGCTATGGCTCTTTTATGCTCCTTTAGTACCTATAGTAACTATTCTTTCTCATTGGGTTCCAATTCTGAAGAAATAATTACCGGTAGTGTAGAATTGTCTCCGAGGAATGCATACTCTATGTGATTTGGTAACTATTTCAATTCTAATTTGGGAGGCTCTTCAATAGAGGGTTTTCGTTTTAGTTCGTCATTTATTTCAATGCCCTCATACTTCTTTTGTCTTGGGGAAGAAGTATTAGAATTTAACTAAATTTTTATCTCCACCATCTCATTGGTATCGTCATCTGCCTCCTCACCTTGGGTAAGACACAATTCCAACGTGTCTTTATGTATGATTTCCTGAAAAGAATCTTGAATAGAAAGATCAATACCGTCGATAAAATAACAGGAATCATCTTGCTCTCTAGAGTATCGCATAGCATCATAAATTTTAAAAATAATTTCCTCGTCACCTACCCTTAGCACAAGTTTAGCATCACCTACATCAATAACAGCCCTAGCAGTCGATAAAAATGGGCGTCCTAAAATTAAAGGCACCTCAACGTCCTCATCCATGTCAAGCATAACAAAATCAACAGGGAATATGAATCTATCAACTTTTACCAAAACATCTTCAATAATTCCCTTAGGATATTTAATAGATCTATCAGCTAATTGGATACTAATTCTAGTGGGTTTTGGTTCCCCAAGACCAAGTTGCTTGAACATTTTATAAGGCATAAAATTAATGTTGGCACCTAAATTAGCTAATGCTTTCTCAATGTTTAAACTACCAATTAAACAGGGAATAATGAAACTTCCTGGATCTTTCAATTTGGTTGATAGCTTATTTTGGAGAATAGCTGAACATTCATCGTTACGCTCCACGATTTATAGCTCCACAGTTTACGAAATAATTTTAATTCTTTCCTTTTTTTTACTCAATATAGCCCCTTTATATATATCTAGCCTTTCCTGCAAGTTTTAAACCAAGACCAATCCACGTCAACCAATCCAATTCAACATACTTTCAAAATAGATTCATGCATATTTATAAGATAACCTCAACACATACCAAAACCAAGATTTGTTAGCCATATCAATGGTTGACTTTTCATTCATTTCAGATTAACATTTACTTTATTAGCTTATACATGTCATTGATTTCAAAAAAAAAGTTTCTTTATATATCGAAATCTTGGGGTTGATAGTGTGATGTGTCTCCGACCAAATCCGATCTCCGAGCTCTTAACACTACAAAACAGGGGAAAAGGAAATAGGGTAAGCACTTTGTGAATAGTAAGCCCGTGTAACAAGAATTATACTTGCCTAATATTTTCAATACAATGCAACAAACATTCATATATCCATTCAATGCACTATTACCGTAACATGTACAAACTCAACATTCAAGTTAGTCCAATAATTTCCATGTATCAATAATATATACCATGATTGATGAGCTCATCAATACCATGATTTCCATTTCCTTGTTATTTTTTCATATTCATCCCGTTGAATTTCTCAAAATTTCGATGGATTTTCAGAGGTACACTTTAGTGTACAAATTCGGGTCCGTCAATTCATATTCATGTGCGCACATTTCCATTTTAAAGAGCACACTCCCGCGAACCTTATCTTTGCAGCGGGATTACTAGTCCAGGCTAAATCCCCTGTAATATAAACTCATAGAGTATTGTCGGGATTACCAGTCCAGGCTAAATCCCCTGCAACGACAATTCCTCTAATGAGCTTGGATCTGAATTACCAGTCCAGGCTAAATTCAGACCCTAATGCGGATTACCCGTCCGAGAAAAATCCATTTTATACATATTCTTCGGGAGGGCTATATCAGGATAGGATCGCCCGTCTGGGCTAGATCATTTTTACCGTCAATTCCTTTTCAGAGATCCATCGAATTCTCCTTTCATTCAACCGGGATTTCTTCCCCTTTTTATCAAATATATCAATGTTTCATCAATTTTCATACAATGAACATTCAAATTATATTCACATAAATAACATACATTTCAAGCATTTAAGAATATAATTCAAGTTACACGAACTTACCTTGATACTAGTTCGTATACAAAATCTACTAATCCGGGACTCTTTCCTTTCCTCGATCTAGCTTCGTATTTGAGTTTTTCGGATCTAAATAAATAAATTCAATCACCAATTCAATACATTTCATCTTCACATGTAGCATTCACTATAATTCTAGTATTATTTATAGTTCATTCAAAGCTGCCTACTTGAGTCATAGTCACTAAATTATTTTTATCTTGAGCTACAGAGCTCCAAATTAAGCTCCGCTAATTTTTCTCACATATCTTCTTACCATAAAATTTTCAGAATTTTTGGTTTAGCCAATAAGTATAGTTTATTCTTTAAAGTCACCCATGTTCTGCTGTCTGACAGTTCTGACCCTTCTTCACTAAAAATTAATTATCTCTTCATACAGGATTCAGATGATGTTTCCGTTTGTTTTTCTTGAAAATAAACTCATTTAGGATTCTAAAAATATAAATTTAAGCCCCGAATTATTTTTATTCAATTTTTTATGATTTTTCAAATTCAAAACAGGGGAACCCGAATTCATTCTCACCTTGTCTCACAAAATTCATTATATCTCATGATTTAAAAATTCATTGCTTACATCGTTTCTTCTACAAAAAACTAGACTTCATAAGCTTTAATTTCATATTTTTTTCATCTTCTAATTCTATTTCTACAATTTATGGTAATTTTTCAAAGTTAGTCTACTGCTGCTGTCCAAAACTGTTTTAGTGCAAGCTGTTTATTACCAACTTTTCCCCAAGCTTTTAATAAATAATAGTTTCGTCCCTACTCAATTAGCCTCTCAATTGAGCTGATTTTTCTCAATTAACACTTTATTCTATCCCTTTAAATTAATTTATAACCTTTAGTAATCAGAATTTCAGTAATAGACTTTACTTCCAAACATTTTCACAATTAGGTCCTAAAAATCAATTTCTATTGAAATTACCTAATAAAATCATCTCATAAACAAATTAAAGCTTAAATTTCATTCTATTTCATCATAAACTTACAGCATCACCCATGATTACTTTCAATTTCATCCATGAAATCAAAGACTAATGAATTTAATAGTAGGACCTAGTTGTAAAAGTCTTAAAAACACAAAAATTACAAGAAATAGGCAAAGATTAACTTACTTGGTGCAAAAATTATGAAATACCAGCTTAGAAAACCATCCTATGGCGTTTTTGGCTGATGAGAATGAAGAAAAATGAAGAGATTTCTAGATATTCCTAAATTAGTCCTACTTTTATTTAGTAAATTTTATTATTTTCCCATTTTGCCCTTATTTCAGTAATTCTCCTGATTTTTCTTAGCTTATGCCGCCCAAAATATCTCCTTTGGGCTTATTTTCTCTTTAGATCCCTCCTCATTTGACAATTGAGCTATTTAATCCTTCTAGTAACTTTTACACCTTTTTCAATTTAGTCATTTTCATTTAATTACCTGCCCAAACGTTAAAATTATCTAACGAAATTTTAGTACCACATTGCTAACATTTTATAAATATTTATACAAATTTTTCCTACTCAATTTTATAAGATAAAGGTCTCGATATATTGTTTTTACCCAATTCCTTCAATAATTCTTTTTTCTAACTAAGCACTAAATCGGTAAAATTTTCTATCGATAGTTTAATACAATTTTCCTATCATATAAATATTCATGCAAAAATATTAAAATAAATTTCTCTTTAAATCGAATTTGTGGTTACGAAACCATTGTTCCGATAACTTTGAATTTAGGCCATTACAACTCTCCCCCCTTTTAAGGATTTTCGTCCTCGAAAATCTTACCAGTAAAGAGGTTTAGATATAGTTTCCTCATTGTCTCATCCGGTTCCCATGTCACTTCCTCAATCCCGTGCTTTTTCCACAATACTTTCACCAAACTTATTTTTTTATTTCTAAGCTCATTTGTTTCCCGTGCCAATATCTTGACCGGTTCTTCACTGTAAGTCATATCCGGTTGAATCTCCACTTCTGTCGGAGAAATAACATGTGAAGGATCTGACCGATATCGTCGTAGCATAGACACATGAAAAACATTATGGATTCTATCAAGTTCCGGTGGCAATGTCAATCGATAAGCGACTGGTCCAATTCTTTCTATGATCTCATATGGCCCGATAAATCTTGGACTCAATTTACCCTTTCGACCGAATCGGAAAACTTTCTTCCAAGGAGACACTTTCAGGAATACCTTATCACCGACCTGAAATTCAATCTCTTTTCGTTTAAGATCGGCATATGATTTTTGACGATCGGAAGCTGCTTTTAAACTATCTCGAATAACTTTTACTTTTTCTTCTGTTTCCCGGATCAAATCAACCCCATGTATCTTCTTTTCACTGAGCTCTGTCCAATATAACGGTGTTCTACATTTTCTGCCATACAAAGCTTCATATGGAGTCATTTTAATACTGGACTGATAACTGTTATTGTAAGCAAATTCAATTAAAGGTAGATACCTCTCCAAATTACCTTCAAACTTTAGTATACAACATCAGAGCATATCTTCCACTACTTGAATTACACGACCAGATTGGCCATCTGTCTGAGGATGAAATGCAGTACTGAAATACAACTGAGTACCCAAGGCTTCTTGCAATTCCTCCTATAAACGAGACATAAATCGAGGATCTCTATCCGATATAATAGAGACAGGCACTCCATGTAGCCTGACAATCTCAGATATGTACAGTTCAGCCAGTTTATGTAAAGAATAATCCATACATACCGGAATAAAGTGCGCTGACTTTGTCAATCAGTCAACAATCATCCAAATAGCATCTTTTTTCCTCGGAGACAATGGTAACCCCGATACAAAATCCATAGTGATTCTTTCCCATTTCCATTCCGATATAATAATTGGCTAACGTAACCCCGAAGGTACCTGATGTTCAGCTTTAACTTGCTGACATATTAAACACCTTGATACAAACTCAGAGATATCACATTTCCTTCCTGACCACCAGTACATCTTTTTCAGATCATTATACATTTTATTACTCCCCGGATGTATAGACATAGTATCACTGTGAGCCTCATGTAGAATCTTCTGTATGAGCTCTAAATCCTAAGGTGCACATACCCTACCTTTGAATAACATACAACCACCAATCCCAACCTGAAATTCAGAATCAGTACCTGACTCACACTGTGCCCGTTTAACCTGTAACTTCTCATCATTCTTCTAAGCTTCACATATTTGCTGTAGAAATGTCGGTTTAGCTCTCAATTCATCTATGATTGAACTATCATTAGTCAGTGACAACCGAGTATTCATAGCTCGTAGCAAACAGATATTTTTGACTCAAAGCATCAGCTACAACATTAGTCTTACCCGGATGGTAATCAATAATGAAATCATAGTCCTTTATCAGTTCAAGCCACCTGATCTGTCTCAAATTCAAATCTTTCTGTGTCATCAAATATTTCAAGCTTTTATGATCAGTATAAATATGACATTTCTCACCGTACAAGTAATGTCGCCATATCTTCAGCGCAAATATAATAGCAGCTAATTCAAGATCATGTACTGGGTAATTTCTTTCATGTGGTTTAAGTTGTCTTGAAGCATTGGCTATTACTTTACCTTCTTGCATCAAGACACAACCTAAACCATTTAATGAGGCATCACTGTAAATAACAAATTCCTTACCCGGTTCATGCTGCACCAATACAGGTGCTTTCGTTAGTAGATCTTTCAATCGGTTGAAACTCTGCTGACATTCATCAGTCTACTCGAACTTTACATCTTTTTGCAATAATTGAGTCATCGAAAAAGCTATCATAGAGAATCCCTGTACAAATCTCCGATAATAACCAGCTAAACCCAAGAAACTTCTAACTTCAGATACATTCTTCAGTGGACTCCAATTGATAATAGCTGAGATTTTACTTGGATCTACCCTGATGCCTTCGGCGGATACAATATGTCCAAGAAAACCCACTTCTCAAAGCCAAAATTCACATTTACTGAATTTAGCATATAACTGCTTCTCTCGCAGGATTTACAACACAATTCTCAAATGTTCTGCGTGTTCTTCTTCATCTCGAGAATAAACCAAAATATCATCAATGAATACTACCACAAATCTATCTAAGTATGGTCTGAATATCTGATTCATCAAGTCCATAAATATTGCTGGTGTATTAGTCAGCCCAAACGGCATAACAAGAAACTTATAATACCTGTACCTGGTTCTGAAAGCTGTCTTCGGTACATCTGACTCCTTTACCCGTAACTGATAGTAGCCCGATCGGAGATCAATCTTTAAAAATACAGTGGCACCCTTCAACTGGTCAAATAGATCATCAATCCGATGCAATGTGTACTTATTCTTTATAGTGACTTTATTAAGCTACCGGTAGTCGATACACAGTCTTAAAGACCCATCATTCTTTTTCACAAACAGAACTGGAGCATCCCAAGGTGAATGACTCGGTCGGACAAAACCCCTGTCAACAAGTTCTTGCAACTGTGTCTTTAATTCCTTTAATTCTGTGGGAGCCATCCGGTACGAAGCTATGGAAATCGGAGTAGTTCTCGGAATCAAATCTATAGAAAATTCCATTTCTCTTTCTAGTGGCAACCCTAGTAATTCCTCTGGAAACACATCGAAAAATTCACATACCACTGGCATTGCCTGTATCTTTGACTCAGATACCTTGGTGTCGAGTACATAAGCCAAGTAAGTATCATACCTTTTTTTGACATACCTCTGTGTTGCCATTACTGAAATCACATCAGATAACCCCTCTGTCTGATCAGATTTAACCCGGGGCAACTCACCATTCTGACATTTTAGCACAACATATTTCTGTCTACAATTTACTACTGCATCATGCTGGGTTAACCAATTCATGCCCAATATCACATCAAATGACAGTAACATCAAATCAGCCAGGAAACAATAACCTCTTACCATCCGTGGACAATTTTTACAAATTTTATCCACCAAAACAGATTGGCCCAGAGGGTTCGAGACTTTAACCACAAATTCAGTAGGTTCAATAGATAAATCTTTAACACATGCAAGTTTTATACATATATATATGAATGTGTAGAACCAAGATCAATTAATATAGTAATATCAGTGTCAAGTAAAGAAAATGTACCAGTAATAACATCGGGTGCTGAGGCATCTTCTTTGGCACGAATGGCATATGTTCTAGCAGGTACTCGTGCCTCAGGTCTGCCTGCAGTATCTTTTGTAGCTCCTCGGTTACCACTAACATTACCGGATGGTCGAGATGGTCTACCCCTCGAAACTGGATTACTCGGCTTCGATATCTATTCAGCTTCTTTTTCACCCCTTTCTGGACAATCTATGAGGAAATGGTCAAAAGAACCACATCGATAACAAGCCCCGCTTTTAAATCAGCATTCACCAAAATTAGCTTTATTACAATACTGGCATCTCGGCTTAGGGGTACCAACACTGCCAACACTGGTCACTAATGGAGTGGAAAGTCTTGGATTATTGCGTTGAGAGCCTCGCTCTCTGCCCGAATATCCAGTGACTGAGGTAGAACGATCCTGGTACTTCTTCAATTTCTTTGGAGCAGAAAACTGGGATTTTCCCATTGGTCTTTTACTAAAAATTTGAGCTTCCCTCTCAGCCTGTTTATTTTCTTTGCTCAATTCTTCTGCTTTATAAGCTCGCTCTGCCAATGTAGCAAACTCTCGAATTTCAAAAATTCCGATCAGTAGCTTAATTTCTTCATTCAACCCTTCTTCGAATCGTTTGCACATTTCAGCTTTTGATTGTACCCATTCCCGAACATATTTACTCAATCGGACAAATTCTCTTTCATACTCAGATACTAACCTATTACCCTATTTCAGCTCAAGAAATTCTTTTCTTTTCTGATCAATGAACCTCTGGCTGATATATTTCTTTTTAAACTTGGTCTGGAAGTATTCCTATGTAATTTCTTCTTTCGGAACAACTGAAGCTTTAGTATTCCACCAATGGTAAGCTGTATCTTTTAGCAATGATACTGCACATTTCAGACACTCTTCTAGTGTACAAGATAAATCCTTCAAAACCCAAGTACAAAATTCAGCCCGTTCGGGATCATCATCAACTGCTGCTCGAAATTCTTCAGCCCCATATTTTCAAATTTTATCAACCGGAGCTTTCCCTTTTCTGACAGATTCAGTACCTGTACCCTGTGGAATCTCGGGAACCGGTGGAGGAATAGGAGGGGAAGCTTGAACTTGCTGCACTACAGGGTTAGTTCTTAAGTATTTACTAAATCATCCATTCATCATTTGAAAGAAGACTATTTTTGCCTCCTCCCCTCAACCTTCTGTCGCGGGCCTTCTACTGTTAGTTTCTTCTCTTTGTACTGAAGCCGGAGCATGACTCCTAGCTTCCTCGAATTGAGCTCGGTCGGATGACATTACTATAAGAAAACACAATTTAATGGTCAAGAGACATCACACTATCAAAAATAATTTAAATGGCATGTATAGCTAATCCGTATTTGCTACATCGGTCCAAAAACCGGCTAAACCGTAGCTCTGATACCAATAATTGTAACCCCCTACCCGTATTCATTGTCAGAATAGGGAACGAGGCATTACCGGAGTTTACGAATTATCCTTCTTTTTTTTACTCAATATAGCCCCTTTATATATATCTAGCCTTTCCTGCAAATTTTAAACCAAGACCAATCCACATCAACCAATCCAATTCAACATACTTTCAAAATAGATTCATGCATATTTATAAGATAACCTCAACACATACCAAAACCAAGATTTGTTAGCCATGCCAATGGCTGACTTTACATTCATTTCATATTAACATTTACTTTATTAGCTTATACATGTCATTGATTTCCAAAATAAAGTTTCTTTATTTATCGAAATCTTGGGGTTGATAGTGTGGTGTGTCTCCGACCAAATTCGATCTCCGAGCTCTTAACACTACAAAACAGGGGAAAAGGAAATAGGGTAAGCATTTTGTGCTTAGTAAGCCCATGTAACAAGAATTATACTTGCCTAATATTTTCAATACAATGCAATAAACATTCATATATTCATTCAATGCACTATTACCCTAACATGTACAAACTCAACATTCAAGTTAGTCCAATAATTTCCATGTATCAATAATATATACCATGATTGATGAGCTCATCAATACCATGATTTCCATTTCCTTGTTATTTTTTCTTATTCATCCCGTTGAATTTCTCAAAATTTCGATGGATTTTTAGAGGTACACTTTAGTGTACAAATCCGGGTCCGTCAATTCATATTCATGTGCGCACATTTCCATTTTAAAGAGCACACTCCCGCGAACCTCATCTTTACAGCGGGATTACCAGTCCAGGCTAAATCCCCTGTAATATAAACTCATAGAGTATTGTCGGGATTACCAGTCCAGGCTAAATCCCTTGCAACGACAATTCCTCTAATGAGCTTGGATCTGAATTACCAGTCTAGGCTAAATTCAGACCCTAATGCGGATTACCCGTCCTGGAAAAATCCATTTTACACATATTCTTCGGGAGGGCTATATCAAGATAGGATCGCTCGTCTGGGCTAGATCCTTTTTACCGTCAATTCCTTTTCAGAGATCCTTCGAATTTTCCTTTCATTCAACCGGGATTTCTTCCCCTTTTTATCAAATATATCAATGTGTCATCAATTTTCATACAATGAACATTCAAATTATATTCACATAAATAACATACATTTCAAACATTTAAGAATATAATTCAAGTTACACGAACTTACCTCGATACTAGTTCGTATACAAAATCTACTAATCCGAGACTCTTTCTTTTCCTCGATCTAGCTTCGTATTTGAGTTTTCCAGATCTAAATAAATAAATTCAATCATCAATTCAATACTTTTCATTTTCACATGTAGCATTCACTTTAATTCTATTATTATTTATAATTCATTCAAAGTTGTCTACTTGCGTCATAGTCACTAAATTATTTTTATCTTGAGCTACAGAGCTCCAAATTAAGCTCTGCTAATTTTTCCTGAAACTAGACTCAAATATCTTCTTACCATAAAAGTTTTAGAATCTTTGTTTTAGCCAATAAGTACAGTTTATTCTTTAAAGTCACCCATGTTCTGCTGTCTGACAGTTCTGACCCTTCTTCACTAAAAATTAATTATCTCTTCATACAGGATTCAAATGATGTTTTCGTTTATTTCTATTGAAAATAAACTCATTCAGGATTATAAACATATAAATTTAAGCCCCTAATTATTTATATTCAATTTTTTATGATTTTTCAAATTCAGAACAAGGGAACCCGAATTCATTCTGACCTTGTCTTACAAAATTCATTATATCTCATGATTTAAAAATTCATTGCTTACACCGTTTCTTCTATGAAAAACTAGACTCAATAAGCTTTAATTTCATATTTTTTTCATCTTTTAATTATATTTCTAAAATTTATGGTAATTTTTCAAAGTTAGTCTACTGCTGCTGTCCAAAACTGTTTTAGTGCAAGCTGTTTATTACCATTTTTTCCGCAAGCTTTTAATAAATAATAGTTTTGTCCCTACTCAATTAGCCTCTCAATTGAGCTGATTTTTCTCAATTAACACTTTATTATATCACTTTAGATTAATTTATAACCTTTAATAATCAGAATTTCAGTAATAGACTTTACTTCCAAACATTTTCACAATTAGGTCCTAAAAATCAATTTCTATTGAAATTACCTAATAAAATCATCTCATAAAAAAATTAAAGCTTAAATTTCATTCTATTTCATCATAAACTTACAGCACTCAACCATGATTACTTTCAATTTCATCCATAAAATCAAAGACTAATGAATTTAATAGTAGGACCTAGTTGTAAAAGTCTTAAAAACACAAAAAATTACAAGAAATAGGCAAGTATTAACTTACTTGGTGCAAAAATTATGAAATACCAGCTTAGAAAACCATCCTATGGCGTTTTTGGCTGATGAGAATGAAGAAAAATGAAGAGATTTCTAGATATTCCCAAATTAGTCCTACTTTTATTTAGTAAATTTTGTTATTTTCTCATTTTGCCCTTATTTCAGTAATTCTCTTGATTTTTCTTAGCTTTTGCAGCCCAAAATATCTCCTTTGGGCTTATTTTCTCTTTATATCCCTCCTCTTTTGACAATTGAGCTATTTAATCCTTCTAGTAACTTTTACACCTTTTTCAATTTAGTCATTTTCATTTAATTACCTACCCAAACGTTAAAATTTTCTAACGAATTTTTAATACCACATTACTAACATTTTATAAATATTTTTACAAATTTTTCCTACTCAATTTTGTATGATCAAGGTCTCGATACATTATTTTTACCCAATTCCTTCAATAATTCTTTTTTCTAACTAACCACTAAATCGGTAAAATTTTCCATCGATAGTTTAATACGATTTTCCTATCATATAAATATTCATGCAAAAATATTAAAATAAATTTATCTTTAAATCGGATTTGTGGTTACGAAACCATTGTTCCGATAACTTTGAATTTAGGCCATTACACCTTCCATTCCTTAGTGTAACTGCCTTCACATGCTCTTTTGGGTTAGGTTCGGTGTTACTAGGTAAACTACCTGGTTGCCTTTCGGAAACTAACTTAGCCAGCTGTCCAATTTGATTCTCAAGCCCTTGAATCGATGCTTGCTGATTTTTCAACGCTGTTTCGGTATTCTGAAAATGAGTTTTTGACACCGAGATAAACTTTGCTAGCATATCTTCAAGGTTCGACTTTTTCTCTTGCTGGTATGGTGGTTGGAAAACTGGAGGGATTTGCGGTCTTTGATTCCCTTCATTACCTCATGAGAAATTTGGGTGGTTCCTCCATCCTGGATTATATGTATTATTGTAAGGATTATTTGGAGGTTTAGAGTTATTACCCATATAATTCAGCTGCTCATTCTTCATGCCAGGGTTGTAAGATGGATATCTTGTATTGCCCATTCCTCCTTCTTTCGTATCGTACTGCATCACTGGATGTACCTGCGAAGAACCACACAAACCATCAATCTTTTTACTTAAAAGCTCTACCTGGTTTGATAGCATGGTGACTGAGTTGAGGTTGAAAAAACTAGCGGCTTTTGTTGGCTTCGTCCTCATAACTTGCCACTAGTAGTTATTCAGTGACATCTCTTCAATGAATTCGTAGGCAACCTCATGTGTTTTGTTGTTTAGTGTACCACCGGCGGCTGCATCGATCAATTGCCTGGTTGAGGGGTTCATACCATTGTAAAAGGTTTGAACCTGTAACCATAATGGTAACCCATGGTGAGGGCATCTTCTCAGTAGATCCTTGTATCTCTCCCATGCATCGTAAAGTGTCTTTAAATCCATCTGCACAAAAGGAGAGACATCATTCCTCAACTTAGCCATTTTAGCAGGCGGAAAATATTTAAGTAAAAAATTTTCGGTCATTTGTTCCCATGTAGTGATTGATCCTCGTGGTAACGAGTTCAACCACTGTTTAGCTTTGTTCCTCAATGAGAAGGGAAACAACCAAAGGCGAATGACATTATCAAAAATGCCATTAATCTTGAAAGTGTGGCAGAATTCCAGAAAATTTGCCAAGTGATTATTTGGATCCTCATCCTGCAAACCATCAAACTGAACAAACTGTTGAATCATCTTAGTAGTGTTAGGTTTCAGTTTAAAATTATTTGCAGCAAAAGCAGGTCTAACAATACTTGATTCATTTCCTGTTAAATTAGGCTTAGCATAATCATACATAGTTCGAGGAGCAGGATTCTGGTTTACTGGATTTGCAACGACCACGGGAGGTAACAGATTATTATCAGCCATCTCCTTGGTATTAGTGATATCATCTTCTTGCTCTTCTTGTATGTATTGTAGGTTTCGCCTTATCTCTCTAACGTTTCTGCGAGCTATACTCACAATCTCACTGTCGTAAAGCAAAGGTCCTGACGGATTTCTTTTAGTCATAAACTAGAGACACCTACCAGAAGCAAAAAAAAAAAGAAAAGTTAGTAAATTTAAATAAAAGCAAATATAAATTGCAAATAAAAGTAAAAATGGCTAAAGTAATAAAAATTAAGCGTTCCTAATATCTTAGTCCCCGGCAACGAAGCCAAAAACTTGATGTGTCTCTAACTAACTACGATCACAATAAAGGCAAGCGCACCTATCGTTTAATAGTTTAGTCATGGTAAGACCGGAAATATCGTATCCATAAGGACCAAGAGTACTAGTAATTACTATCTTCTTATTATCTAGCCTAAGAATTGGAGTGATTTCTTTTAAACTAAAACTAATTAAAAGCACGACAGAGAATGAATTGGGAAAATACTTTTTAGACAACTTTATGAGAGAGGCAATACCCAAGGAAGAATCCACCTAGACTTCACTTATTACTTCTGATTCATACGATTTATACATTTGACTTAATCTGTAGAAATCCCTGATTTATGTTAATATCTCTTTCAAGACTAAAAACAACTGACTCTAGGTTGATTAATTGAAATCTCTTTCTAATTAAAACCCCTATTGTCGCATTAACTCGATCTATGGATTCCCTTATTAGATTTGACTCTAATCCGACAGATTTATGTCGCCCTATTTCTAGGGTTGCAATCAACTCCGCTTAATTGTGTTGATCTACTCTTAAACAAGGACTTTTGCTCCTCTGAATAAGCACATTCGGCTTGAATCAATAACATGAATTATCAAAATAAGAATAAGAACTCACAATCAAGAATAAGAACAAGTATTTATCTTATAAATCAAATAGTAATAAGATTCATCATAGGTTTCATCCCCTCAGGTATTTAAGGGATTTAGTTCATACTAATAGAGGGAAACATCTTAAAATAAGGAAAACTACAAAACATAAGAAAACCCAAAAACTTCAAGAGAAATTGATAGGAGATCTTCAGTCTTGAGGGAGATCCTTCTTCCAAGCTGCTCCCGATGGCTGTCTTCGAGTATTTTCTGCTCTCTACTTTGCGTATCCTCTTAGGTCCTCCCCTAGGGTGTTTATATAAGCTTTGGAGCGTCTTTCTTGGCCTACAAGTAACCTTTTCCGAGTACAATTCGACTTGGATTCGGCAGGGACACGCCCGTGTGACACGCCCGTGTACGATAGCTTAGACCTTGTTGATTTTTGCTTGTTACACACGGCCGTGTTCGATAACTTAGGCGGTGTTCGATTCTGCTCGTCACACACGGCCGTGTGATATTCATGTGTGCTATAGTCCAGGCCGTGTTGATTTCTGAGGTAGGCCTATTTTGTCCCTTTTTGGCCCGTTTATCGTTCTTTCCGACTCCCTAAGCTCTCCTGAGTATAAAACATGAAATTAAAGGATTAGGAGCATTGAATTCACCAAATCTAATGAGAATTCATCCAAAAATAAGCCAAGCATGGGATCAAAATATGTATAATTTATGGTTTATCAAAAATGAAAAAGGATAAGGAGTGAGTGAAATGCTTACTTTGCGACGGTCCACACATGATGAAGGACTGCCCGAAACGATACATATTTTCTACCATCAAGGGAGATGATGAGCTATAAAAAGGCGTTAATGAAACTTGATTTGATCTTGAGGTGTGTCGAAGCCAAGAAAAATTCGGACATTAAAACTTGAATATTTTTTTGTCCAAGTTAATCTTTACTATTTTCTTGAAAAAAAAGTTAAAAAAATAAATTTAGACTTCAGTATAAAAATAATTGTTAAGTTTAAGAATTAATTTAGAAAAATTAATTCAAAACCTAATATAAAAACAATTGTAAAATTAAAGTTATAACGGGTGAACAATTGTGTAAATGGAAAGAATTAATAAGAAAGGTAAAACTATAATATATGCGAAATCCATTCAGGCAAGAAAAAAAGGATTAACCCCAGATAAAATGTTTTGATTCATATGCTGCAATTCATAGACGCCGAATGCTTCCCACAAAATGATAAAAGGGTGCTCTCGAATTTCTACCGTTCAGCTTATCTTGTGAGCCAACTAGACTAGAATTGCAATGATGTCACCTTCAGGAAGCAATACCATTTTGACTTCCTTCTTGTGACCAAAGCCCGCCTTCGCTAGAATTGAGGCTCATCCAAATATGGTTGCTGCAATTACCATGTTTACAGATTCCTTTTGTCTTTCCTCCTCTTCTATTTTCTTAAACTCACACGCTGTTACCACAACAAAATTATTACCCGCGGTTTCTTTGTATGCAAATCCAACTGCCCGCCCACGCGAATGGTTCTCTATGATAAATGCTACTAAGACATCACATAATCTTATCTATTTCAGGCCATTCAAGTGTCCCCAACTGGCTAGTCGTTTTCTCATCCAATGTAACTCTGTCGACACGGCTCTCTCTCTTTGGTGGGAAGCAGGTTTGTAATTCTCTCTCTTTGAGGCATTTTGTCAAACACTTCTCGTATTTGCAACTATTCTCTCTTTTTGTCAAGACTAAACTGTGTTGTTTGTGGCAGGTATGCTGTTTTCGGTGTTCAGAGAAATTGGACTAAATGAAAAGGAAACCAATTTACTTTTGGGCAAAAACCCAACTTTAAGATCAACTTCTTTGGACAGAATACGTGCTCGGGTTCTTGCTTTACAGTCGGTTGGAATCAATGGCTTTGCTCTTTATCGTTTGGTCATTAAATGTCCAAGTGTACTCATTGCTGAGGAAATTGATCCTGTGATTAGTTTTGTGCGTGATGATTTAGAAGGAAAGGTTGAAGCAGCACAACTGGAACGCCTTTTTATTACAACAGAAGCGAGATTTTTGCTTGGTTTTGCTCAAAAGGTTAAACTGCTGCTCCATCATGAAGTTCCCCAAGAGAAGATAGCTCACGTTCTCAACAATGCCAACTTGAACAAAGCCATTTGTTGCAAGTCTGTTGAAGAACTTGAAAGAACCATAGCTTTCTTGAAACCTTATCATGGCATTGAAATAATAGTTAGGCGTCCCGCAATTCTCAACTACAATTTGGATTCTCAGTTGATTCCAAAAATTCGGTTTCTTGAAGAGCTTAGCGGAGGTGATGCAAATGCCACCGGGACAGTGTTGCGCAAACTGCC
Organism: Gossypium australe; assembly: GCA_005393395.2. Classification (NCBI taxonomy): domain Eukaryota; kingdom Viridiplantae; phylum Streptophyta; class Magnoliopsida; order Malvales; family Malvaceae; genus Gossypium; species Gossypium australe. Next base: position 205,829 of record CM016617.1, read on the forward strand.
TGCCATTTTGAGTTATAGTTTGGAGCATATGGAGAGTCATGTAGATTTCATGAAATCATATGTTGGTCTTGATGACCAGGAAATATTCAAGATTATTCTCGTGTTTCCGAATGTGGTAAGTGCCAGCAAAGAGAGGAAGTTGCGTCCTAGAATAGAGTTTCTCAAGCAATGTGGACTTAATTCTAATGACATTTTCAAGTTCTTAACAAGAGCCCCCTTGTTTGTAGCCCTTTCCTTTGAAGATAACCTTGCTCATAAACTTGGATTTTTGGTAAAGATTGGATACGAATATAGAACAAAAGAGTTGGCAGTGGCATTAGGGGCTGTTACCAGAACAAGTTGTGAAAATATGCAAAAGGTAATCGAGCTGTTCTTGAGTTATGGTCTTTCTTGTGAAGATATTTTTTACATGAGCAAGAAACACCCTCAGATATTGCAGTACAATCCTGGTTCTTTGGAGGAGAAGATGGAATATTTGACAGATGAGATGGGCCGAGATGTTAGTGAGCTACTAACTTTTCCTGCTTTTCTTGGTTACAAGCTTGATGACAGGATTAAGCACAGGTATGAAGTGAAGAAGAAAACAGCAGGGACTGGAATGTCCCTCAACAAGCTCTTATCAGAGTCTGCTGACAGGTTCTCAACAACAAAGCAACCAAAAAGTCTGGTTAATGATTAACAACTGGAACCAAGACTGATGCTTGAGAGTGATTTCTGTAAGTTGTTCATAGTACCCAATCAAAAACTTGCTTCTGTTAGTAATATCAATTATTGTTAATCTTAATGAGCCATTGTGATTGCACCTTGATGATGAGAACTGAAATATGGCAACTAGAGGAAAAGTCATCTCACACCAACTAGGCCAATCACAGAAGTTAGAAGCTTCTACTTAAGAAATTTTTATAGTGGTAAACCTAGTGAACTGATTTGATTTGTCCTTCGACAATTATATTATAGTGGCAAAGAACACATTTCTGTCGTTTTAAGTGCTTTTATTTTACTAAGCATTACAAAGTTGCGTAATATGAATATTCCTAGTAAATTACCAACTCATTTGACAAATCTCATGTTCATTTTCTTGCTTCTCTGCCTAACATAAGAACAGTTTTTTTGGTGGGAACCATGTGTTTCTTAATCTCGCTATACATGTGCTTTTCACGCACCCTTTTGTTTTTTTGGTTGAAAGTGGAAATATGATATTCCTTTCTGGTGTGATAAAGAGTTGCAGAGAGACTCACCCAACTGAACCGTCCCCTCACTTATGCTTCTATATACCAATTGTCCATAAGCTGCTCTGTGTGTTTGCTCCTGAACTAACTAAAATGATCATTGGAAACTAAAGTTTTGTATATTTCCTCCAATTTCAATCCTTGTTGAGGGCCAGTATCTACTTTGGAGTGTTTGACTCCCTCAACTGAAGGTATTGTTCCTGTGTCGGGGTTTTGTCTCCCTAATCCAAGGAGAGCCCAAAGGGGTTCACGGAGTTTAAGGAGCGTCTCGGTTGATGTAAATACGACCTGCAAGCTCATGGGAGAGGTGCTAGTATTGTGCGAAATATTAATTATGCATGTTGCACCTGTGGGGATCGAATTATCAACCAAGGCTTAAATACTAACACCTCTCCTGTGAGCTTACAGGTTGTATCTACTTCAACTGAGGCACTCCCTAAGCTCTGTGAACCCCTTTAAGCTTTCGTCAGAGTACGGGAGACAAAACCCCACATCAGGACAATATCTTCTGCTGAGGGAGCAAGACACTCCAAACCAGATACTTGCCCTCAACAATCGTGAAGAAAGAAAATTACAGTGCTGATTGACAAAATAAAGACATATTTATTTGTGTATATTAAGGGTTTAGTTTCTCGAAGCGATCGCGGGTGCATGATGGAAGTGGTAGCTGAATAATGGAAAAGAAAGTGCTACTGGGTTTTCTGCAAAATGATCACTACAAACAAAACATACGACACCAACATCTATGAGAGACCTAAAGGAAGGTTCCTTTTGTCGGGGCAGCATGCTTCCCATCGTGGCTGCACTAAAATAAAAAAAGTTTGCAGTTGACTGGTTCATGGGAAAATATCATAGCCGCTCAATTTGGAATGATAATCGATTCAGGGTTTGAAAGGAAGAGAGGGTGTGGGGGAATATTACACTCTTTTAAGAGTATATCAATAATTGCAGCAAAGACAAATTAAAGATGAACCACACCTCGTTTTTTTATGGAAATTAATCAGTAAAATGGGATTGAAAGTGGGATTCTTTTATCTTCAACAGGGACTTGTTCCTATCTGAAAATAACAGTAGGAATGGTGCACTGATAGCACCCCCCTCCCCCCTGCTGAAAGAAAACAAGGCAGTAATTTGCTTCCAATAGTGGAAGCATTCATTTACACAGTCATACCTGCATGACAATTCCAGACTATATACATAGAAACATATATTTTAATATGGATAATCCTCCATTATTTGAGGGTTAATGCAATTATTTACCTACCACTAAACTAAACTACTCATCCTTCATACCAAATAAACACATTTGTTTGTGGAACAAGGCATGCATAGGGCTAAACTATATGTCTTTAATTTCACTAACTTTTTTTTTTAATTCTTTTTTTTAGAAAGTAGCTTTTGTGGCAAGGAACAGGTCCACCTTTTCTTTTTTCTCTATTTAAAGAACGATTGGTTCCGAGCACGAGAACCCATCCATCTCTTCTTAGTTTCTCTTTCATTACCAAAAAAAAAAAAAATGGGGTTTCTTTTGCATGATCAGAAGAACACTATGATTATGTCGTTTGTTTTAGTTCCTTTACTGCTGATTCTAAACATGCATTACTATATGTTACCAGCTCTTGCAGATTCCAAGCGAAATGTTAGTAAATCCTGCCATGAGAATACCATGATCGATCTCTCATTCATTTTCTTTTTTTAATTTTCTTTTGATTACGCTGATTAAATAAAACTGGACAGGTTTACATTGTTTACATGGGAAAAAGGCAGCACCTTGATGTTGAGCTTCTTACAAGAACCCATCATGACATGCTTGCAACTGTTCTTGGGAGGTTCAAAACCAAAATTACTTAACTTATAATTAACTAATATTTTCTTATATTGAAACGTAATGCCAACACATACATGGGTTTTTCTCACTAAAAGCTTAAAACTATGGCAGCGAAGAAACATCCGAAGATTCCATTGTATACAGCTATAAACATGGTTTCTCTGGCTTTGCCGCAAAGATGACAAAGGCTCAAGCTCTAAAGCTCTCAAGTATGCGTACCGCAACTCATTTCCTTTTTCCGTTTTATTTTGGTCTAAACTAAAATATTATCAGCTCTTAATTTCCCTACTTTCATGTTTTTTTTTTCATTTAAATAATTTTAAATTTATATCGAAACAAAATTTTATTCTAAATTTTTGCATCACAAATTAAAGGTTAAATGTTTAGTTAAATAAATCAAATTCTATGAACTTGTTGGTTTTTTTTTTAACAGAAACATTAGATTTTTTTTTTTAATTTCTGACAATGAAAAACTTATTTATTAAAAATGTTTTTTAAGGAATATTTCGACTGTCGAGTTTAATATAGGGTTTTTAACTATTGAACTTTTTCGAGAATAGAAATATTAGAATTTTTTTAATTTCTGACAATAGAAAACTTATTTATTAAAATATGTTTTTCGAAGGAGTATCTCGACACTTATGGGTGTTGAGTTGAGTATAAAATTTTTAACTATTGAAACTTTATTGAGAAAAGAAAGAAACAAAAAAAAAAGTCAATTGATCAGAAGCCTCGACACTCATGGTGTCATGTTCCACTTTATTTAGTTGACTCCAAAACTCATTATCAATTTATGTAGTTAGCTTAATATGTAATAAGAAAGAAAGAAGATATAAAGAGTAGTCAAAATGTTAAGCCAAACTCGGCGTGAATTAGTAACAAGATACAGAGTCGACTAAATAAGGTGAAGCTCAACACTTATAGATGTCAAGATCTCTGGTTAATTGACATTCTCTTTTCTTGTCTCCTTCTCAATCTCAAGAAAATTCAGTAGGCAAAAATCCTATACTAAACTTGACACTTATTGGTGTCAAGGTACTCCCTAAAAAATCATATATTAGGGAATAAGTCTTCCCTACACCTATTATCGGAAATAATAAAAAAATCTAATATACAAGTAAAAAAAAAAACTTGAACAATAAAAAAAATTAGAGCTGTGTTTGAACTAGGGATTTAAATACTTATTTTTTTATAGGTTTAATCCACAAATTGGCACTTAATAATACTATTTTTCCATCTTGGTATCTAGATATTTTTTTTTTTAGTCACATGTTGTACTTAAAATAGTTTTTCTCCTAAGTTGGTACATTTGTTAATCCAACAGTTAGTCAAATCATTAAATCTATTTTAAAAAGGGCTAAAGCTACAAATTAGCACCTAAACTATATCATTTTTCTCAAATTGGTACCTAAATCTTTTTTTTTTGTCACAAGTGATACCTAAACTATTCTTTTAGTACTCATTTTACACCAAAATGTTATATACGAAATTAATTCTTTTATGTCCCTTTTTTCTTTCTACATTATTTCTCTATTTATTCCCCCTTCTTTTGTTTCTTCTTCCTTTATAATGTTTGACAATACCATTAATGCTTGAAAATTTCCCTTTTGAGATCAATATGCTGGCGATTAATTTTGTTTTTGAACTTCATCGCCTATTTACTCGACCTAATGGGATCGAAAAAGTTATGTCATCAATCAAAACTAGTATTTTCAGAATTGGACGGCGATTAGGATATTGGTCTAAAGAGAGAGGTTGAACTGGTTGACTCGTAAATCGATATGAATTGATTGTATCAAGCTAAAAACAACTATGTGAACTGATTCCCTTTATTTTTTTTTATAAACTTTTAATCATTTATTTGATCGAACTAGACGAATTGATAGAACTGAGAATTGGTGGCGTAATTGGTTTGACCACCGATTTGGTTCTGAAGAAAAAAATTAAAGAAAAAAAGAATATATATATATATATATAATAGAAAATGATTTTTTGTCTATTTTTTGCCACATGTCAATTTTTAATTGGTTATCTTTTTAAAAAATAAATTTAGGCTTAGTTTCTCATTACTTTTAAAAAGTGCTTTGTGAAAGTGCATTTGAATAGATATAATGCTTATTTTAAATAACATACATTTAAAGGCCTTTTTTTTAAAAAAAAATAATATAAAAATTAATTAATTATAAAAATGGGATGGGGGAAAAATTAATTATGGGAATTAGTCATTTGTTACAGTGAACGCCAGTGTTGCCTGACACATCAACAACACTATCCTCCTTTTTAGCTAATCATCACGCAATCATAGTTTAGGTATCAATTTGTGAGTTAAGCCTTCATTAAAAAAAATAGATTTAATGGTTTGACTAATTAAGATATCAACTTGAAAAAAAAAATAGTTTAAGTACCACTTAATACTTATGACAAAAAAATTAGGTACCAAAATGAAAAAAATGGTATAATTTAAATACCAACTTACAAATTAAACTTTTTTTTAAAAGGTAAATCAATTTGTTTGGGTAAAAAACAGGGAAGAATTTCTAATTTTGTAAAGGTCGTCTAGAAAGGATGAGATGAGTTCCTTGTTCATATTCCATGAATATTTTTTGAAAAGTATGGTGACTAGATTTGTTTAAGGATTAAATTATTTGTTTAAGATTGAAGTTGTGACTAAGATTTAAAAAAATATTAAAAATGAAGTCGAGCAAAATAATTAGGCCTATTTTAAAAATTATATAAAAAATAAACATATCATACTATAATACAAATATGAAAAGAAATGTTATTTATAAATTTAATAAAATATATAGTGGTAGCAAAGGAAATGAATGTATGTAAAATTAGTGGTTATGAGTTGGAATTGATCACCAAAATATTCACTTATTTGATTTAAGGACTATCAATAAAATTGGTTGTGAATTGATGTAGTAAAAAAACCGCCAAACAATTATTACACCATATTCCGATATGGGATGTGACAACATCAATTCCCACATACCAACAATATCTATATTTCATTGTTTTTATTTTTGACATCATAAGCTTATACTTTTTTTTTTAATTTATCTAAACAATGCACATACCATTTTGTTTTATAATAATTTAATATTTTTAAAGAGAATAAAATACTTTAGTTTCAATTTCTTTTTCAATCAAACAGACCCCTATTGCCACTAAACTTAGCTAACAAAATATAAAAATTAATAATTAATAATGGTGTATAAATATTACATTATTAAAATTATAGTCGTTTAAGGTCAATAATGATCAAATCATCTTAATGATGTTATCAACATGGTAATTGGATAAGAAAGGTATTCTTAAAAACGATACCAAATGCCACCACATCTTGTCATATAACAAAGGTGGTCTTAAAAAGACTTTTTTTTTTTTTTAACAAGCCAATCGTTTAGCTAAAGATAAAGAATCATACCACATGATAAACTCAGAAATAACATGCATGAACATGAAGAACAGAACAGAAGTTTATGTTAACCTCAATTTGAATATATGATGAGTGATCACAAAAAGTCATAACTTAGCATATATAGATAACACCATCTTTAACTAAAAAAGGTTAGATTGCTGAATCTTTGATGGAGTGGAAAGCTTTTAATCCTAGATTTTGTGTTGTGGTCATAGAGTTACCAGGTGTGATTCATGTCACACGCAATCGATTTTATAAGGTTCAAACAACCAGAAGCTGGGATTACCTTGGACTCTCTTCCACCTCCTTGTCCAATCTTCTCAATAAAAGCAAAATGGGAAATGGTGTTATCATCGGTCTCCTTGATACAGGTCTGCTTCTCGTCCCTACCACTCATCCCTGTTTGCACTGTGAAACAGCTACTGATTAAATCTCTTTTAAGTAATGAGCAGGGATATGGCCAGAATTACAAGTTTTCAATGATGAAAATCTGGGGCCAATCCCCTCTCGATGGAGGGGAGTTTGTGAATCTGGAGAACACTTTGATGGTGCGAAAGCCTGCAACAGAAAATTGATAGGAGCTCGTTATTTCATAAGTGGACTTGAAGCTGAGTATGGACAGCCATACAACACTAGTGAAAACGATGATTACATGTCCCCAAGGGATTCCAGTGGGCATGGAACCCACACATCTTCAATTGCTGGTGGCTCGTTTGTTGCCAATGCCAGCTATGACGGGCTAGGTCTTGGCACGGTGAGAGGTGGTGCACCGGGAGCTCATCTAGCTATGTACAAAGTATGTTGGCGCTTGTATGGAGGTGTTTGTGCCGATGCCGATGTGTTGAAAGCCTTTGATGAAGCGATAAATGATGGTGTGGATGTGTTGTCAGTGTCTCTTGCTGCTGATATTCCCTTGTATTCTGAAGTTGACCATCGTGGTTCAATTCCTATCGGTTCATTTCATGCTGTAGCAAAAGGGATTACCGTTGTTTGTGCAGCAGGGAACTCAGGTCCGAGAGCTGAAACTGTACAGAATACAGCACCCTGGATTTTGACTGTCGCAGCAAGCACTGTGGATCGGTCCTTCCCCACACCTATAACACTAGGGAACAACCATACCATCATTGTAAGCAACAAAACACTAACCGGACAACGAAAATGGCTTGATCGTATTCGAACTAACAGCTATAAGTATCAATTTCAGGGTCAAGCAATGTTCACTGGAGAGGATACAGTGTCTGCGTCGTTGGTGTACCCTGAAGTCTCGGATCTCATGCCTCCACGGTAATAACTTACAAAACAATCCTGGTCCATCTCTTCAGCCTTGTTGTTCTCAGTGCTTAAGCTAACTGAGTGGTCTTACAGTAACTGTGAATCCCTCTCGTCAAATGATGATTGGATGGCCGGAAAAATAGTGCTTTGCTTTGCTTCAGACTACAATCAGAGCTTGTTAAATGATGCTATATTGTCTGTCAAAGCGGCGGGTGGGTTGGGAGTGATTGTTTCTAGGAGTCCAAGTAATTATTATCCATATGCTATGAACTTCCCATGTCTTCAAGTAACCTATGAAACTGGAACTCAGATCCTGTATTACATTCGATCCACAAGGTAAAATCGTTGAGACTATCCAGTTTCTTTGTCATCAAATCATTGTTAACTGTTGCTCTCGAACTTCGCAGTAATCCCCAAGTAAGACTGAGTCCATCAAGAACGCATATCGGTAAGCCAGTGTCAACCAATGTGGCATACTTCTCATCTCGAGGGCCTAGTTCCAATGTCCCTGCTATACTTAAGGTTACTCACCTCACTTTTTATCCATTTTGCGATATCAATCTGTTAAAAACTCATCAAAGCTTGCTATGATCACTGTGTGACACAGCCAGATATAGCGGCTCCTGGCGTCCAGATACTAGCTGCAATTCCTCCTTCTGATGAAACAACAAATGGTGCATTTGCTTTTCTCTCAGGAACATCAATGGCAACTCCCCACGTGTCCGGAATTGTTGCTTTACTGAAATCATTGTACCCGGATTGGTCCCCTGGTGCTATTAAATCAGCAATTATCACCACTGGTATATTCATTGAATCACAATATTTGCAAATACCATTCACCTAGGCTACCTTCTTGAACTGTTTTCGTCTCTTAACTACACAGCATTGACTTCCCATCAATCTGGAGGACCAATTTTTGCGGAGGGAGAGCCACCAAAGCTTGCTGACCCCTTCGATTTTGGAGGTGGAATTGTGAACCCAAACAGCGCGGCCGATCCTGGCCTGGTTTATGACATGAATACAGAGAATTATGTGCAATATCTTTGTGCCATGGGTTACAATAACTCTGATATCTTCCAGATCACTGAACATCCAGTAGTTTGCCCCTCCAAACAACCTTCTATTCTGGACGTAAACCTCCCATCCATAACTATCCCGAACCTCAAAAAGCCAACAATTCTTACCAGAACAGTCACAAATGTGGGACCTGTCAACTCCAAATACAAGGCTAGCGTTGAGTTTGCATCTGGCATAAACGTAGCAGTGAGACCTGAAACATTGATCTTCAGCTCTAGGACGAAGACCATCTCCTTCTCTGTGATGATTTCATCTGCCCACAACGTAAATGCAGGGTACTATTTCGGAAGCTTGACATGGACAGATGGTGTGCATGTGGTTCGAAGTCCGATATCTGTGAGAACTGAGGTTGGAGAAAGCTTTTTCTGATGAAAACACTCCAGTCCAGCAGTTGACAGCAATTTACAGAAATGAACAAAAATAAAAGAATAGTATGTGGTACTCCCTAGGAATCTATATCATGGAACAAAATAAAACCTTATAATCAACCATAAGCTTGCAATTGTAAACTATTGTGCTTTATGCTTTCATCAGTTCATTTTCTACTTGAAATGGTATTGTAACAAAATCTATGGTACCCTGAACCTGCATTAGTCAAATAACTGAGCATCATCCTTAAATGAAATGACCCATATATACAAAAAGAAATGACATAGAAGCCAAATAAGGATGGTAGAATAAAGCATGTTAAAATCCGCTTTAACAATGAACCACTCCATGCTTCTTTGTAAACAGTCACATTCGAAAGAAAAAAATCATGGGGAAGTGAGAAAAATGTGTAAACGCAAACATAGTCTCAATCGATCAAATTTTCGAATTTAGGATGCACCTCACGTCTTCGAATCTTTGGGTCTTTCCGAAATTCTCCACCTCGAACTCACAACCTGGCATCAATTTCCCTAACAAGATGGCGGCTATGCTTCTGTACTGCCTTACCCACCTTCTCCACGATATGCTTTGTGTCCCATAAAAGGAGAGTTCATTTGATCTTATTGTTTTAATAATAAATTTGGACATTCAATGTTTATACATTCTATCCATTTCTTAAATCTAAAATATTCAATAAATTTAATCACCAATATTTACAAAAATATCAATTTAGTTCCATTTCTAAAAGTTAAAAAAAAAAAGAAAAAAATTGTTAAAAAATTAAGTTTTGGATAAAAATTATAAAAATGATTTTAAAAAGGTATAAATAAAAAAACAAAAAATATGTATTAAAAATAAAAAAAGTGCAAAAAAAAAAAGAAAGAAAAAGAATACATATTTAAGATGATTCAAAAAGAAATGAACACGAAATGGATTGATGAATATTAGAGAGATGAAGTTGGACATCCCCATGGGATATGGAATTGACAAAGTTATCTCCATTGGTTAAGTTCATATCGTGTTTTCAATTCTTAGATTAGATTTTCTGGAACTTTGATCGATTGATCAACACACTTCGACTACTAAAGTTAGGAATTAGTTACCGATAACATGTCCAAGTTGGAAAAAATAAGGAGAAAAAAAATATAGATTTTTCATTTCATGAAAGATGTTCACATTGCATTATTTCCTCTACTTGAAGATTAGATCTTTGTATATTTTTAATATAAGAAAAAATCAAAATAATTGTTTTGTAATAGTTTAAAAGGTTATTAATTTTTACAGGAATTTAATTAAACAATATGATATTAATTTAAAATATGACATGTGATATTATTTTAAAATGAGCACAATACTAATGATGTTAAATACTCTTCTTGTTCAGTAGATTTTGGAGGTACATTAAGGAATATAAAAAAAAAATTCAAAACAGTTTTCTTTTAAAAAAAATTAAAATTTGTAAATGTTGAAATCTAAATTTATTGAATTTTCTAGAATTAGAACTAAAATGACAAATTTTGTAAACATTTAATAGGTAAAAGTACCATAAGGCCCCTATATTAGGAATCAAATTGCATTTTGCCCCTTTTGCACAAAAAATGAGCAAATTAGTCCTTCTGTTAGATAAAAGAGAAAATTAGTCCTTTTACAAATTCCATCTATTTCTATTGTTAAGTGTTAATGTGACTGATGAACCAAATACTAGCATGTGGTGTGCCAAGTGTACCACACGCCGACATGATAAGTTTAATAGCATGTAGTAAATTCAATTTTATATTATTGCTTTCATCAAATAAACTTATCACTAGTTTGCACACCACATGCTATCAAACACATTCAAATACATGGTCACCAACATATTCACAAGCTATCAAACTCAAAACATCAAAATTAGTTACGCAATCAAAACATAATACATAACATAAACATCTTTGAATGATCTTCCATACTAACATATTCACATAATCACACCATTACACATATAGAAACATAGTTAGATTACAATTCTCTAGCCTTGTAGACTCAAATCATCAAAAGAGACTCCTAAGCTAACTTTGACACTAGGAACATACCAACTAAAAACATAGCATTCAAAAGACTATACAAACATTGCAAAGTTGAGAAATGAGTCCTAGATGTTGCCTATCTTCTCGAGTCCACGAGACCTAATTGTCACTTGCACAAGAAAATAAACAAATCTGCACACTAAGTAAAAGAAGCTCAGTGGTAATAACATAATTTGAAGACAATGCATAATCAAATTAAGCATGTAAACTAGTTATGAATTCATATATAAACAAATGTATATAAAGTATCTTGTCTCAAGTTCATTACTTAATGCTTTCTTATGGAATCTATATTCGATTTAAGTTCCGTATGTGAACATAACAATGTGCCTCCAAGGCTTATATTACCATGTCAAATATCAGAATTAGATGCAATTCATCATACCATTGCTATCTCAATTTCATTTCCATAACACATATGACATTTTTATATTAACATTCACATATCATTTTACCAATTGAATACATCTTCATTTCATAACATTGCCATCCCCCAGTACTCATAATACACAATTCACATGATCTTTCGCATACTATCCTTCATCACATTTGCATTTGTATTCAATTGATCAATTTAAGTACAAGCTACTCATTTCACATATCAACTTTCATAGTTAATCATATAGTACTTATTTTGTAGCCCCTATTAACCGGACACGAACTCAAGACTGGATACACAGATTAATCCACCATCACACCTAATATGCACTCTATGCTCATCGATAAATATCGAAGTAATATGCACCTAGAACTTATCGGTTTATAATTGGAGTAATACATGACCGAGACTAAAGTATATATATTCACCCTTGATCATCGGTACATAATCGAAGTAATACTTTCTTAACACATTCATCGATTTATAACCAAAGTAATATGCTACTGATGTTAAGATATCTCCTTATAATGAAACATATGACATGCCAACTATATCAGAACTTTATCTGAGACCGTTTAATAGGGCATTTATAATATCAACTTGTATAAGTACACACATCATGTATTCATTACATATCATTTTTCCTATTTCTTTCATTTCATTATCATGATTTCACATATATTCAATTACGTCACATATCAAAGTGCTTGTATCTTTCAGTTTCCCCTATCAAATCAAAATTCGCCTTGAATTTATTCACTAGAGACCTAAAACTATCAATTTATAGCATTTACTTCCAACAACTTCTATTCTTTACAATTTGGTCCCTAATGACGTATAATTAACCATATAATATAACTTAAATTCAAGCTTGTATTAATAACTCCCACAATGCTTCTAACAAAATCTTAAATTAATCTCAATGTAGTTCAAAACATACCATAATTTCTGAACTTTCATTAATTAATTAAAGTATGAAAGTATTTTGATATTAAAAGTTCTAACTCATACTTAATCTTATCTAAGGAAAAGTATGAAAGTCCAAGGTTACTTACCTCCTGGATGGTTTAAAACTCAATTTCAACTTCTAAAATACTTGGATTTTAACTTATACAAGCTTGGGAGCTCTCATACCACCATTTCCGTTCTTCACCGAAACATAAATAAAATATCAATATACAAGCTATGGAAGCTATCTCATAAAATTAACTCCATATAGTAACTTCATATAAACATGACGTATGAAGTTTGCACTATAATAACTTCATATCAATATGTGTATTTATTTATAAACCCTAAACCACACAATTTTCCTTCCATTTTCTTCAAACCCAACCAAGAGATAGCTTAGTAGTGCAAACTTCATAAGTCACATTTATTCCTTAATGTAAGTGCATGGGTGGTGATAATTACACCACCAACCTTTTCTAAGTAAAATGGAAAAAATGTAATTTAATTCCTGTACTTCTAGATCTTTACCTATTTGGTCCTAAAGTGCTTATCATCAAAATAATACACATTACATCTCATTCTCATTCCAAATAAACAATAATAATTCATATTTTCTCTTTTTAGTTCAAATTTTGATTTTAGTCCTTTAAATTTTCAAAATTTATAGTTTAATCCTTTTGCCACTTTTCATTGGTTTCATCTCATATTGATTTTTTTCATAAAAAATCTCCATTAACTCATTTTTCATAATTTCACATAATTTCACGCCTATCAACGGCCTCATCTCCATCTTCGCTTTCCCTTCTCCCCCTTGGCTTTCTTTACCCCTCCTCCCCTGTCCTCTATTTTCCACCACCTTTGTCCTTTAATTTTTTTTATATAATTAGGAGAGGGGAATTGGATTGCTTGAGATTGAATCCAAACTCCCATACCTATAGTATAATTTTCTCACCATTGGACCAAGAGGTTGTTGGCACTTTTGTCCTTTATTTTTGTTTTCTTTTTCTTTTTTTAGGCAAAATAAAATTTGTGGAAATTGGTTTGTCCTCCCTTGGCCTCTCCAGCAAACTAAAATAAAACTTGTTTTTTTCTTTTTTGTTTTAGTTTACGATTCTTACATGGCTTCACCTATGCGACGATTGAGCCTTTTTTCCCAAGCTCTTGTTGGCACATTTTCTCAAATTTGTATTAGTTTGATTTCTTGAACCAATAGTGGTTTATTCTCTTGAGTCACTGGTGACTTATTTTGTCTACATCTGATCCAATAAGTTTGGTTCACAAGACTACACGGGTATTGTTGAAAAGATCCTAACCATTGCCAATAGAATTAACTCACCAAATCTTAATGTCTTAATTTAGTGGCTTTACGCTAAAAATGTGGATGTTTTCATGGTGTTTGAGATCTAATTGTAGTTTTATTTTTTTTCTTTGTAGCTTTGTTTTGCTTTAAGATCATGAGCTTTTCTCTTGAATGGCTTGATATAACTGCCTTTTCAATATGTTTAGGTTAGGAATTATGCTTCTAGAGCCATTATGGTTTCTTTCCTTGATTATAAGTTAACCATATTGGAAAATAGGAAAATTGTATTATTTTAATTCACAATAATTGTTATTAAAATATTTTATGAAAGAAAATATAAAAATCCCATTGACAACACGAACACGATAGAAGATAACTTATTGGCTTTAAAAGAAATTAGGTGTGGAATATGCCTCATCACATTCAATGGTGAAAATCTTCTCTTATTTCCTGAAAATACCAATCGAGAATAAAATATACATGTTCAACCTCAAAAAAATTGACACCAAGATGAAAAGAATGTAGAATAAACGTGATATTATTCCCTCAAAATATCACCCACACTCGCAAAAATAGAATTTGAAAACCAAACGGTTTCTCAAACATGCCACGTGGACAAACAAGCAGGACATTGGGTAGGAGGCGGATGAAAAGGACAGCCAATTTGCCCACTCGAATTCAATAGAAAAGCGTGTACCATACACATCACTAAAGAAAGAGCGTGGAGAAATAATAAAAACAGGTTATGGACTAAAAAAAAAAGAGGTTCAGTTGGAATGCCCCCACGTGTCGGGTTCCTGTCCTAGAAAAAAATCCACTCTCATTACAAATATCTTTCGCTTGCAGCGAATAGATTTTTAGACAGTGGGCCCCACACACAAAATATCCTAAAATCTTAAAAGAAAGGCAGAAACCGATGGCTTTGCCCTGTGGTTTAGTGTTGACCTTTAAATAATTTCTTTTTTTTTTGGGGGGGCATAAAATTAAACGACAGCCTCAAAATCCAATGACTTACAGATTAGCTAGCTGACCTGGCTTCCGTAGGCCATACAAAACATGCTTGTAGATATTTTCTTTGATTGTAAGGTGAGATATTTTTCACCCCGGTTGGCAATTCAAATCCTTTTTAATTGCCGTCCGATTAAAGAGACTAGTTTTAGATTTTTTTTCTATAGGTAGCAGCAGTCCAACACAGATTTTTAGCATAATAAGATGATTTAGATTTTCGATTTCTTTTGCTCTCTAAGTACAGTGTTTAAAAATAATAATACTAGGTTTGTGGCAAAAAAGAAAGGAAAAGCATGGGTGAAGTAGTGGTGACTAGCGAGGAAGTTGAGGAAGTGAAGATTGATAGTGAAACAGAGGAGCAGGAAAATGGGGAGGTTGAAGGGAACATGAAGATGAGGAAGAAGAAGAAGAAGAAGAAGAAGTCTGGGTGTTCTGCTTCTGGAGCAGTGGTGAATTGGGAAAGGTTTTTACCCATGCCGGCTTTGAGGGTTTTGTTGGTCGAATCTGATGATTCCACCAGACAGATTATATCTGCTCTTCTCAGAAAATGCAGTTATAGAGGTTCGCTTCCTTTCCCCTTTCTTTTAATTCCCTAATTACAACCGTTTCTCTATATCTGTTTTCAATGTCCGGATAACTTTTTCAGCTTACCTTCTCCTCATTAAATGTTTTCTTAGCACTAAGACTTGGTTAATTGTTAGTAAAATTTCCTATGGAGGTAGAATCCACCTGCTCAAATCCATTTCTTGCTTTTCAAACTTGGATAAATATATTTATGGCTAAAGAATAAAAGGAGGCAAATCACAACAGTGCTATAGGGTTCTTACATGATGCTTTGATTCATCAAACTCTACCAGGTTGTTCTAGATACCTAAAACTATCATATTTTTGGAAATATTTAGACATGCCAAGAGGCAATTCGGATATTCAGAGTGAGTAAGCAGGGGGCTTGAAGGCTCATGGAACTTCCTACATTGAGTGTGTTAAAGTGGTATTATCCCACACCAATTGAATCCTTGTATTGCTTTTGATCTTATATTCAAGTTTAGATTCTTTACCTACAACCCATTTGGCTTTAGATTGGATGCTTAATAGAGCGGCTGCCATTTATTACTGATTCAGGAATCAATTTGCATTAGTTTTATCCTTTTGGGTTATTTCAAGGCTTTCAGCATACCTGCTAAGGAGTCCACCCAGCCAGTTTTGTATTAAGATTGAATCGAGTCCATTTGAGGATATCTACTTCACGCTCAAGATTCCATACTTTTTAACAATATAGCTATAAGACATGGTTACGGATTGTGGTTCAATTTATTATTTTTACATTTTCTGGGGGGTTGGAAAATTGCTTGTTGATTCTTGCTTAAAATAAGAAACTGTTTGCAATATTAACTTGTACATTTGTGACTGAAAATGGGTTTTCTTTTTGAGCAGTTGCTGCTGTTCCTGATGGCTTGAAGGCATGGGAGATGCTGAAAGGAAGACCACATAATGTAGATCTCATTTTGACAGAAGTGGATTTGCCATCTATATCAGGATTTGCTCTTCTTACACTAATTATGGAGCATGATATTTGTAAAAGCATCCCTGTTATAAGTATGATATGAAAGATTCTTTAATATTTTCTAAACCTTTGTATAGTTGCTATGATTTTCTACCATGTATCTACAAAAATACAATTTAAATGAACAATCTTTTTGTTTGGGCATGATTGTGCAGTGATGTCCTCACAAGATTCAGTTAGCACAGTATACAAATGCATGTTAAGAGGGGCTGCTGACTATCTTGTTAAGCCAATAAGGAGAAATGAGCTGAGAAATTTATGGCAGCATGTATGGAGAAGACAATCAGTATGCTTACTTCTTACACTTTATTTCCCTCTCTATTTTATAGTTCCTTGGTTTGGATCCTGATATTTGTATGTCGTTAAAATCAGTCAATTGTTGGTGGGAACTCCCCCCAGGATGAGAGCATTGGACAGAAAAAGGTAGAAACTACCTCTGAAAATAATGCTGCAAGTAATCATTCCATTGGTTGCTTGGATGGTGTCCGAAAAAATAAGGAACAAACTGAGAAAGGGAGTGATGCTCAGGTCAGTACTCTTCATCTGTCATATGAGCTCTGCTTTGTGATTTATAATTGCATACACTTGCCATATATCAAAAGGAGTTTTCTTTCTGTTCAAGTTGCATACATGAAGTTTCATATAGATTGCATATTTGCTGTCTCTTGCAGAGCTCTTGTACCAAGCCAGAAATGGAAGCTGAGAGTGCCCAAAAGGAAAATATGCAGGAATTTTCACACTTGATAAAGGTAAATTCTCTGCCAATTGAATCACAGAAGCATGAAGCTCATGGCAGTTTCAATCAGAATCTGCTCATGCATGAGATGGAAACTGAGGGTAGGACTCGAAATTTTGAGTTTTCAGATAATTTTTTCTGTTCAATTGGAGAGCATCTAACATTCTCTCAATGTCTCGGTCAAATTTGTGAACAGTTGTTGACTCATGCAAGGATGCCTACACAACTTTATACAAAGGTGTTGAACTGGAAAATCAAAGAAGGGATACTAGGGTCTTGGTTGAGGCTGGTGATGCGATTGTTGATTCACCAAGGGAAGCTATTGACTTCATGGGAACATTTAATAAAAATTGCACTTCGTCTTCAATAAATAGCGCAAAAAAGTTTGATTCTTCTCTATTCTTAGATCTTTCCTTGAGAAGAAGTAATCCTAATGTATTTGAGAATCATGTTACTCAAGAAAGGCCTACCCTCTGGCATCCTAGTTCATCAGCCTTTACAAGGTTGGTTTCTGTTTGATTTGTTATTATAATCTTCAGAATGTTGCACCCAAAATTTTTGTTTTTTTGAATTGTTTTAGAAACAATGGATTGAATCAGGTTTTTCTTTTGTGTTTTATTCAATAATTGCCCTTTCATTGTTGATCATACCAATGATCTTTAATGCAGGTATACTAGCAGAGTATCACAGCCCCTGCATTCAACATCGATGAGTTTCAGTGATCAAAAGAAAGACTCTGGGACTAATTCTGAGAAGATGTTGACCAATATTATGTCGGAAAATAATTCAAATACTCCTAGTCCTACACTAACTTCTCAAAGAAACACGAATCCTTTGACTATTGGAGCTGCTGTTGAATTGAAGCAAACTGAAGTAGCAACACCATGCACACAACATGGACTATTTCCTGTCCCAGTACCAGTGAAGGGTATAAGATTGAATAATCCGTGCAATGGATATAATACTATAATTCCTCCAATATTTTGTGCACGGTCAAGTTCATCCACGGCGCCAAGTCCAAGCACAGCCAACCAACAGGAACCTGCCTTTCATGTGAATCTTTTTCGTCATTCCAGTTTTGAAGCTAACTCCTCTGGACAGTTGTATGACCGACTTGCCTCCAATACAAACCAGTCAACCAGCCAGCCCTTGCACAAACTGGACCAAAAGTTGGATTCAATCGAGGATAGAGGACATATTTCTCCCACCACCGATCAGAGTGCAAGCAGCAGTTTCTGTAATGGCTCCTTAAGCCAACTTAATGGTGTTGCATATGGAAGCACTGGTGCAAGTAATGGCAATGTTGATCAGGTTGCAGTCACCCGGGCTTCTACAGAGAGCAAGAATGATGACAGCTTTCCCAGCCCTAGTGGAAAACCATGCCGTTCTATCCAAAGAGAAGCAGCTTTAATGAAGTTCCGTTTGAAGCGTAAGGATAGATGCTTCGAGAAAAAGGTAAAAGGATTTATAATCAGTTGCCATCATTATGTGTTTACATCTTTCCTGTTCACTACTTTATTGCATACAAGCAAAGACTAAGATACTCATGTTCCATCGAAGTATTAAGTAGTTTTCCGGTGCTAGTTTCCAAATGCAAAATGTACAATCATGTACGGATGACATTGACATAGATTGAGCAGCTAAAGTTTCACACTTGATTCTTTTGGGCAGGTCCGGTATGAGAGCAGAAAGAAACTTGCAGAGCAGCGCCCACGAGTAAAAGGTCAGTTTGTCCGTCAAGTACAGGCTGATCCTATGCATACAGAAACTGAGCATCATTATGGGAATTCATCTGATGGATGGGCCTAGTTACAACTTTGTAAACCAGGGAGTCCATAGACTCAAGTTTGGTTTTGTGAAGGTGAAGAAACAAAGACGTGGCAGAATTTTATAGATAGTATAGCACATATCCATACTTTTTATCATATTAGTGGTTAATTACACACAGGTTGCTATGTACTTAAATGTAAAATAATGTTTTGATCTTTTATAGTCGATAGAGTTTTCATCCCTGTTTTTCTGTGGGGTTGCCTGAATCATTCTTTATTGTTTATTTGTTCATTCAACTGTCTTATGCTTGTTGAAAGTGCCAACATATATACTTGGTGTAAATATAAATATAGTGTAATCAGCTGGAAAAACTAATTACCCTTATGTTTGGTAGGTGTATTATTTTAATCACCATGTATTAGTATACGAGTTAGCAATAAACTAATTTTAATTGGTAATTTTTAACTACTCACAAAGTTGACTAAACGATTAGAAAAGGCCCAATTTTTTTAAAAAAATTATAGAAATGGGTTGTTTTGTTCAAAAATTATTGGAAAGGGCCTATTTCCCTAAAATGCGTTGAGCTGGCATCGTTTTTAGGGGAAACATGAAAAAACATGTCCAGTTTAGCGTTTTTTTCTCTAATGACCAATAAAATGTGTTCATGTCAACGCGCTTTAGTAAAACGTTCCTACGTAGGCGCGTTTTTGCCCGTGTTTTCCCTGTGCCAATTAGGGTTTAGGATTTTTTTAGTTTTTAAGTGCCTAGGTTTAGGGTCAGGGTGTAAGGTTTAAGGTTTTAAAATTTTAAGTGTTTAGATTTAAGGTTTTATTTAATTTTTAGGGGTTCTAAAAAAAATAAGTTTTGAAGAATTTTGATGAGATGGGTTGAGTTTTGTAGAGAAAAAAGGCTCTAAATAGGATGCACAGTTATCAAAAGTATTGAAAACGCTTCCAGTTGGACACCCTTTTCAGTACTGCTATTTCTAAGAAAATAAAATTGAGGAGGTGATTCTGAAAAAATATCTCGGGATTCCAAGGATTAGGATTGTGAAAAATGCCCCGAATAGTGGGGGGTTGAGGTTTGTAGAGGAAAAACGCTCTAAGTAGGATGCATTGTTAGCAAAAGTACTGAAAAAGCTTCCAGCTGGACGCCTTTTTCAGTACTGCTTCTGACAGTGCGTCCTAATTGGAGTGTTTTTCCTCTACAAATTTCAACCCCCACTATTCAAGACGTTTTACAAAAAGGAGTGAGATGCTATCCCTTAACTATAAATGACCCATATTTCCGCCTCTGGTGGCATAAGTTGGAGTAAGGGTTTTTTACTAAACTAGGACAGAAAAAAAAATATTCGAAAATAGGATGTGTTTCAGATTATTTACCAAAATGGGTGAAGCAGGGTGGTCACGCCACTCCCATAGGCGGCACCACCCTGCTGGAAGCCGCAAAAGTAAAAAAAAAAATCAAACAGTTAGAAACAGTTAGGAAACAGAGTGAAACAGTGACACTCTGAACAATGTTCATGCATAGGCGGCATCGGATTGAACAATGCACATAGAGAGGCGGCACCCGATTAGAACAATGCACATAGAGAGGCGGCACCAAAAGAAAATAATGGCCTGCGGCAGGCGGGACTATGGGGACCTTAAAATGGTCCCCTTCCCCCCCCCCGAAACTTGAAGAAGCAGTAGCAGAAGAAGCAGCAGCAGAAGAAGAAGAAGAAGAAGAAGAAGGAGGTGGTGGCGCCGGCAAAAGAAAGAGAAAAAAGAAAGGAAGAAGAAAGAAAGAAGAAAGGGAGGTTACGGGGAAAAAAAGTTTTAAAAATAGGTAGATTTTTTTTAAATAATATTTGTGTTGTTTTTGAATTGTTATTATATTATTTTATTATATATTAGTTATAATTTTATTAATTATTTGTTGTTAGTTACTTTAGTTTAGTTTATATTATAAGTATTGTGAGTTAGGATTAGTAGGTTAAGTGTAGTAATTTAGTTAGTTAGTAAGTAAGTTAGTTATATTATTATTGTTAGGTAGTTGGAAACCTTAAAAAATTATTTTGATTAGTTAGTAAAGTATATATTAATTAGTTTTTAACTCTAACATTATTTTAGTTAGTATATTATTATTAGTTAAACCTTAATGATTACTTTATAGTTAGTATATAAAACTGTTATTAATATTATTGTTAGTGTAAAAAATGGTAAATGTTATTTTATTTAGTATTATATTATTATTGTTAGTAAAGAAATATTATAAGTATTGTTAGTATAAAAGAACATTAAAATAATACATGAAACATTATGATTTAAAATAAATAATATAAAATAATAAAATATGAAAATAATATATATTTTGAAAGTAATGTAATTTGAGAAAAAGGAAAATACAAGTAAATGGTCAGAATAAGTGATTTTACTCAATCTAATAGTACTTTATTGAAAATTATAGGATTTGAACACTTAGGAAATACGAACGAACATAGTGCCAAAATAGTGCCAAATTTTTTAGTTTTGTTTTAAAGTTATTTTGTTTGTTTATTTTGATTTGTTAGTAATTTATCTGTTTATATTAATTAATTTTTTATTGTGAATGTTATGTTTTAAATTTTGTTTGAGAAATTTTGTTTATTTTTGAACAGATTGACCATTGAAGATGGATGATCAGTTTTTCGTATGCGTTTATTTCGATGGAATCATCTTGACAACAACCGTTGGATGCATATTTGAATGTCGGCAACAAATAGCAATGAGATTTAATAGAAATGTATCGTTGGATGATATGAAGCGAAGGATAAACGCAAAAATCGTTAGACGGTGTGGGAAAACGATATCGAGAATTTTCTACAAGTTTCCAATTTCGGCAGATCCGATCAAATTCACAGAAATGGAACTTGTAGACGACGAAGACGTGGAGACAATGATCGCGCTTTACTGTGGGAATGGGAGTAACAGAAATGCACCGATTCACTTATTTACTGAGTTAGCCGGTATTGAGGCAAATGAAGACACCAATGCATATGGTGAAGAACATGGAGCTCAAGAACCGTGCATGGTGCCTCCAATATCGTATGTTGATGACGAATCGAATATACGTCAGATCGATATCGATCTTAATATTACACCCGATATTGATGTGGTTGGTGATTATGGACACGACAGTAGTGATCATTGTGAAGAAGAGGTCGATTTTGACAGTGGTCCCGATATGGATGATATACCTGATGATATTGACGATGAAGACGTGAATGACGATGGGAACATTAGTGCGCCTTCTGTCGGGAACCATATGCGATGTGTTACGATACACAATAATCCTGGGCCACACATGTCACTCATAGACCCCGACGCAGCGCGTGTAACCGAGTTTCCAGAGTACCCTGAAATATATCCTGCTCACCGGCTCACCGTAAATTCCAATCATGAGGAGTTATTCGTAGGCCGGAGATTTGGAAGTAAAGAAGAGTGCGTATCTGCTATTAAACGGTATAGCATGGATATATCAGTGGATTACAAAGTCGCAGAGTCTAAATCGACAGTATATATTGCAGAGTGTTGGAAGGCAGCGGACGGATGCAATTGGCGGATACGAGCTGCATTCATTCAAAAATCGCAGATGTGGGAGATAAGAAAATTGGTTGGGCCTCACACATGCAGATCGACACGTATGACAGAAGATCATCGAAAACTTGATTCCAAAACTATATGTACGTGTATCATGCCAATGGTGAAGGACATGCCGACTATTAAAGTTTCGGTACTGATTGCTGAAATACAAGCACGATTCCAGTATCGAGTATCATATCGAAAGGCGTGGATAGCTAAACAGATGGCAATGGAACAATTGTATGGGGATTACGATTCATCGTATAATGAGATACAGGGATGGATCGCTGCTATGCGGGAGTACATATCGGGAACTGTGATTGAGTTACAGACACGACCTTTTTACGGCCCAAATGACCAATTACAGCCGGGGAAAAGAATTTTTCATCGGATGTTCTGGACGTTTGATCCATGTGTACGGGCATTTCCACACTGCAAGCCGTTTGTGCAGGTGGATGGGACATGGTTATACGAAAAATATACACAGATCTTACTTATTGCGGTTGCTCAAGACGGCAATAGGAATGTACTCCCAATAGCGTTTGCAATAGTAGATAAGGAGAATATGGAATCCTGGGAATTCTTCCTTACCAACCTGCGGAGGTATGTTATCAGCAACGATAATATTTGCATCATCTCCGATAGAGGAAAAGGATTAATTGCCGCAATTAGGCGTTCCGGTGTGCCATGGAGATCCGTTTACTGTATCCGTCACATTGCGGCTAACTTTCTTCGAGAGTATAAGAATGCAAACTGGAAGAGAGAAGTGGTGAAAATAGGTAAAGGATAACCTTATATTTTCAATATGTATAGTTTAATGTTTTTATGTTATCCAGATATCATAACTGATATTTTTTAGAACATGTACAGCGTACGAGTTAGAGCCACATATTTTTCGCCAAATGATGACTCAACTCGAGAGTGACGTGGAAGGTCAAGCGAACAAATCTTTTCGGGAGTGGTTGGGTACAATGGAGCCGTGACAATGGGCTCAAAGTTTTGACGAGGGCTTTCGTTATGGTCAAATGACCACAAACTTGGTGGAGAGGGTCAACGCTGTGTTGTTGAAAACACGGCATCTTCCGATTTCATCTGTCTTCTCGGTAACATTCTACAGGTTGGCAACCTTGATGCCAAGAATGGGTGAACAACAAGTCAACCAGATGGGTGCGGGACACGTGTTTGTGGAAGATGTGAGGGATGCATTGATTGCAAACCGTCGGATTGCGAGGTCGATGACTGTAGAAATATATTCACGACGAATGGAAACTTTTCCAGTTACGGAGTCCATCGGTCGTCGACCCGGTTTGCCACCTAGGTCTTATGGAGTCGATCTTCGAAACAGAAAGTGTGAATGCAGGAGGTTCCAAACACTTCATTATCCGTGTGCACATGTTGTGGCAGCATGTGCTAAAGCGAACCTTAGTGTTGAACATTTTGTGAATGATGTGTACACGCTAAAGCGTACGTTGCGTGTCTGGGAAAATGAGTTCCCTGTCCTGCCCGACCTGTCTACATGGGAGGTGCCCCGGACGACTTTCGAGCTTGTCCCAGACAGAGCGCTACGCAGAAATCTGAGAGGTCATCCGCAATCATCCAGAATCCGTAATGAAATGGACATTATGAAGAAATCCGACGGTAAGCGCTGTGGAATATGTAGGTTAGGTGGTCATAATCGAAGTAAATGCCCGCAGCGAAACTATCATGTTGGACAATCGTCACGAGCAACTGGGAATTGAGCTTATTAATATTAACATGTGCTATCTATCAATATATGATGGTGCTATATATATAATTGTATATATGATGGTTATTTGATAAATTTGATTGATTGATAAATCTTGTTACGAAATTTTAAAGCTCCAAATCATCAAAAATCATAACAATATTAAGTAATCATAGCTACAAATAATCAAGTTAATTTTATACAAATAAAGTATAAACATCGTAATATTTACAAATACAAAATACAAGAAAATCAAGACCGGAAGAAACACCTTAAAACTGATGGTTCGATGGTGTAGTCTTCAGTGTGTACTTCTGCGGTGGTCGACGTTCACGTCGTCTGTGCCTGCGACGACCAACATCCTCGTCAGTCTCCGGTGGGGGTCCAGATGGCGGTGTGCTAAAATGGCCGAAAAATCATGTCGCTCAAAGGGCATAGATGAACTCGAGCCAGATGGAGTGTCCTGATGCAGTGGATATAACCCAGGATACGAGCCGGGAGTGCCGTACTGCGGTGTGTACGATCCGAATATATCAACCCCGTATTGGTATCCACCTCCTGACGAGGCCGGAAAGTTTTCAGTGCCTGGCACATATGGATGATACGAATGTGCATCCGAATGTGATTGTAATTGCTCGGGCTCCGGCTCGGGCTCCAGCTCGGGATCAGGATCTGCAGCTGCCTCGGCCTCTATATCTGCCACTGGCTCGTATGCCCCATGCCGCTGCACATGTGGGGGGACTACAGTCGACTGCCCTCCGAGTATATATGGCTTCCCCATACTAGAGTACCATTGTATGTACTCTAATGGAGGTTGAAGACTGGAAGCCATATCCATCCGAGGCATTCGGAACATTCGATCATTCCACACCGCAATAAATTGACCATGCCTAACCCCCCAATCCAAGTCTGGTCTCCCTCTCTTATTTTTGCAATGAACCTCTCCCACCTGGCACGGCGATTCCGGGATATATTGGACGCAACCAAATTGCCGCAGCACTCGGTCCCCGTGATACCACTCTACTACATGGAAACAGACAATTGGTACGTTTGTGCACCACATATACGAGTGGATATAGGAGGACGGGGGTATAACGGCTGCAATTTCTGGTCTACGGTATGGCATCCATATAAACTGCACGATTAATAATATTATTAAAATTAAACACAGTGTGCGTAAGGTATACAAACTACTACGTAACTAATATTAGAATCGCTTACCCCTTCCCCGGTATGTTGTTCAATCATAAGCCGGTATATCGGGACAGTGTACGACCTCCCGATACCCGGATAATTACTCCACCTACAAAAAAAAAATTAAGTCAAATAGTATCAATATAAAGAAATTTCAATTAAAAACAAGTTATATTTTATCACCTGTTCACTAACGGATATACGTATGGTTGGTGGGTAACTGATGCCAAGAATGGCATCCGATACAGAGCCCAGGACTGCAATAGTGCAAGGCATCCGCCTATGTCTCCGGTCGTTGGGTCTGTCGTCCGACAAAGCTCACGGTACAACCACGTAAGAACTGCGGAGCCCCAACTATACGAGCGAGCATTGCTTAAATCAGCCAATAGGGGTAGGTACTGAATATGAACCCTATTATTGTTTGCACTGGGCATCAGTATACCCCCTATGATGTGCATAATGTACGCTAGACTAGCGCACATCAAGTCGCCTTCAGTGGCATCAGCTGATATATGTTCGTACCTCGCTCTCAGCCATGTAAATTTTAATTCTATAAAATATTTTCCATTATTGTCGTACGAGTGCCCTAGTAGGCTCTGACAGAGGGTAAACGGGTCAGCTACCGCACTGACGCCCGTAACGGGACTCCCGTCAATTGGGAGCCCAAGCTGCAGTGCAACATCCTCTAGAGTGACTGTGCACTCTCCACACGGAAAATGAAAAGTGTGGGTCTCCGGGCGCCAACGCTCGACTAGTGCGGATATTAAATCATACCGCAAGTCAAACGTCCGGATCAGTGCTGCTGACCCGAATCCAGCTTGCTCTATATATGGCATCAGTCATTCATCCGGGGGATTTTTTTACACCATTCACCCGGCCCCGTAATACACGGTACGAGTCCTGACAGTGTTAAATCATAAAAATATTACTACTTATGTAGAATAACATAATTTATTATGTAGCTATTTTGTTAATATAACCTGTGATTAATAAATAACAATACATTACCATATTATTAGCAGCGTCGCATATGTGAGGAACTTTACTAATCAATGAAGCCATTTCCGTCTCAAATCAATTTTTTACCTACATAAAAAACAATAAATCTATATTCAATTAGTAACAAATAACATGCCAGTACTAATAATATAATAAGAACATCATGTAAACGACGCATAATAAATATAATATTTTATTATTTATACAAACATCATAATATGAAGTCAAATATTAATTAGAGTTTTTTTACAAACGATAATAACTAATAATAATATTTACGGTTTCTTAATAATAATATTATATTAACATAGCTAAAGTAATAATAATAATTTTTACGATTAATTAATAATAATATTACGTATACGTATACCTTTTTCTATTACGAGCCTTTGTCCGTTTTATTTTATATTATTTTAGTACATAATAATTCAAATATATTATTTACAGACACATTTTAGTGCATAATAAATCAAATATTTTATTTTACTATTTTCGTATTTTATTATTTTATATTATTTCTTTTGCTACGTAATATTTCAAATGTATTGTTTTATTACTTTTTATATATCAATTTAGTAACAAATAACATGCCAGTACTAATAATATAATAAGAACATCATGTAAACGACGCATAATAAATATAATATTTTATTATTTATACAAACATCATAATATGAAGTCAAATATTAATTAGAGTTTTTTTACAAACGATAATAACTAATAATAATATTTACGGTTTCTTAATAATAATATTATATTAACATAGCTAAAGTAATAATAATAATTTTTACGATTCCTTAATAATAATATTACGTATACGTATACCTTTTTCTATTACGAGCCTTTGTCCGTTTTATTTTATATTATTTTAGTACATAATAATTCAAATATATTATTTGTAGACACCAAATTTTGCCCGGCCCAATACAGATCAGGGGCCCAAACAAAGTCCAACAAAATAAGCAAAAAAACCAAATAACAGAATGAAATGGCCCTATTAAAATGTCCATTAACAGTCCATGTAAACTAAAAAACCCGAAGCCCAATAAGAAACCCAATACACAACCCACTGAACCTAACCCAATCAAGTGGCCCAACATGGCCCAAAACAAAACGATCAGGAGCGCGCCCTTGACGATCTTGGTTCCCCTAGGCGCCTCGATCCCCGCACGACTTCACGCGCCTTGGCCTTCGCGTCTCCCCACCAGCGCCGGCACGCCTGCGCACACCTCGGCAACCGATCGCGCCCATGCGCTCGCGCCCATACCCTGCAGGAACACAAACAACGGACAACCAAAACAACAAAACATGGAAAAAACAGTAAACTAATGAAAGAAAATGTCGTGCTTATCGGCTATAAAGCCATGGAAATCAATGTAATAGGGGGTTCCTTTTTTTCTTTTCTTAGGGGATTAGAGATCAAAAAGCAGAAAAGAAAAACGCTTGTAATCTCAAGTATCAGAAATACAAAAACAAAACAGGAGTTAAAAGAGGTTGATTTTTAGTCTTTACTCATCTGATCTTCCGTTACCAAATATTGTTTCGTTTCATATATTTTCGTTTTCTCCTAAATTTTCTTTTTACAAAACGATAAGAGGATAACAAACGAAGGAGAGGAACTTATCTGAATCGATCCTCGAACGGGACTGAAAGTCTGTCCCCACGTGTCGTGGCTACCGGAGACGGTGGCGGTGCGACGATCGGTGGCAGAAGTCCATCCGTCGGACAGGAGCAGAGAGAGAGAGAGGCTTTTTTGGTTCTTGAAGAGAAAAGATGGGGGATTCTTCACATTTTTGTTTCTTTTTTTTTAAAAAAAAAAAGGCTATAACTTATGAGTTTTTTTTTTATAAAAAAGGGTGGGGTATGATGAAAGTTTTATTAAAAGTGGTGCATTGGTGGCAGTGCAGGCATGCGCTTGGCTGGACGTGCGCCTTTTTCAAGTTAAATGGAAAATTTGCGCGATTAGTCCCCAGCTTTGCGATGCTATCCAATCAAATCCTATTTTACTTTTTCTCCCTTTTTGCAATCTCGCCCTATTATTTCCGTTGCATTTTAATTTGATCCTCACTTGGGCCAGTTATAATGTTGCGCATTAAAGGAACGGGTTATTCACCCATTGGGTCCCTGAGGGTTTATGCGCACTACATTTCAGACCTTCGTGTTTCTATTGGTTTCAAATTAAGCCCCAAACTTTCGTTTTAAATGCAATATAGTTCTTTTTTATTTTTGCAAAATCTTTTAATCCTCTTATCATTATAATATTATTGTTATTACCATTATTATATTCTTATGTACATATTTTATTTTTTGTTTCACTAACCTTATTATTATTATTATTATTATTATTATTATTATTATATCTACTATTACCATTATTATATTTTTTATGTGTATATTTTATCATTTAGTTTAACTATTTTTATTATTATTGTTATAATTATTATTATCACTATATTAGTATACGGTATATATTTCGTACCACTATCATTGTTATTTTATTTTATACTGTTTATTACTATAGTTATATTATTTTCTTGTATACATTTCGTAGTATTAGTATTTTTATTATTATTATTATCATTATTACCATTATTATTTTATTTTTATCTTTATTTTTATCGTGACTAACACTTTAGTTTTTATGTCTTAATATTATTATCCCTTTTAGCATATCGATTTTACTCGTTTCATTTTCATCTTTGTCTCATTATTATCGTTTGTGTTTAGTGCGTGTTCTATACGCTTGCTAACGTTGTATTCCATTTTCTATATTTTGCTACAAATTCGTGCTACATCTTACCCCGTACAAAGCTGATTTCTTTCATAAAAGTGATATTTCACATTTAGAAAATCGAGAAAACCGTACCTTAACTTACTAGGTCTCGATTTTTCTTGTTTAACCTAAATAACGAAATATCTTTTAAAATAAAAACTTTTTGAATAAAAATAAAAACTTATTTTCGAGAATTCGATATGTCGTGTCCTAACTTACTGGATGTGACATTTCGTTATTTCGAAATAAGGTTTTTCTAAACGAGGCAATATTCATCTTGGATTCAAGGATTTAAATTATCGTGTCCTAAAGTTTTGGATGTGATATTTTATTCCTTCGGGACGATGAAAGCTTAATATTTAATTCAAGGAAACTCAAATATTTTAAGGGATCACATTTTTAAAATCCATTTTCACAATTTTCAACTTTCGACATAAGGACATTAATTGATCAATTTGGTACCAATCTTGGGCGTGACGAGGGTGTTAATCCTTCCTCGTACGTAACCGACTCCCGAGCCTATTTTCTCGAAACTCGTAGACCAAAATGTTTTATAGGTGGCCCGATCGCACCTAATAAAAGATCGGTGGCGACTCCTGTTTCTATTTTCAAAACCCAAGTTCGATTCCCGCCTTTTTTCAAAAAAGGACGGTTTCGACATTATTTACAGACACATTTTAGTGCATAATAAATCAAATATTTTATTTTACTATTTTCGTATTTTATTATTTTATATTATTTCTTTTGCTACGTAATATTTCAAATGTATTGTTTTATTACTTTTTATATATCAATTTAGTAACAAATAACATGCCAGTACTAATAATATAATAAGAACATCATGTAAACGACGCATAATAAATATAATATTTTATTATTTATACAAACATCATAATATGAAGTCAAATATTAATTAGAGTTTTTTTACAAACGATAATAACTAATAATAATATTTACGGTTTCT
Organism: Gossypium australe; assembly: GCA_005393395.2. NCBI lineage: Eukaryota > Viridiplantae > Streptophyta > Magnoliopsida > Malvales > Malvaceae > Gossypium > Gossypium australe. The sequence continues at coordinate 236,060 of CM016617.1, forward strand.
TAATAATAATATTATATTAACATAGCTAAAGTAATAATAATAATTTTTACGATTCCTTAATAATAATATTACGTATACGTATACCTTTTTCTATTACGAGCCTTTGTCCGTTTTATTTTATATTATTTTAGTACATAATAATTCAAATATATTATTTACAGACACATTTTAGTGCATAATAAATCAAATATTTTATTTTACTATTTTTTTATTTTATTATTTTATATTATTTTTTGCTACGTAATATTTCAAATGTATTGTTTATTACTTTTTATATATCAATTTAGTAAAACCCACTAATTTTAACTATTTATTCGTATTTTCCTTTTTCTCAGATTCTATTACTTTAAAAAAATATACTATTTTCGTATTTTATTATTTTATATTTATTTTTATACATAATGTTTTATGTATTATTTTAATGTTCTTTATACTAACAATAACTATAATATATTACTAACAATAGTAATATAATACTAAATAAACTAACATTTACCATTTTTTACTAACGATAATATTACACTAACAATAATAATAATTGTTTTATATATATATACTAACTAAATTAATTATTAAAGTTTAACTACTAACAATATACTAACTAAAATCATGTTAGAGTTAAAAACTAACATATTAATACACACTAACATAATTTATTAACTAACTAACATACTTAAATATTTTTTTAGGGTTTCTATTCTAACTACCTATTAATCATAATAGTATTTAACTAACTTACTAACTAACTATTACTTAAACTACTAATGTTAGTTATAAACTAAGTCATAAAATAAAAATTAACATATAATAAAATTATTTCTACTTAAACTACTTAAACTACTTACATTTAAACTACTAACAACAAATATGTCATAAAATAAAAATTAACATATAATAAAATAATTTAATAAAATAAAAAATCAACAACATAAACATTATTTTAAAAAAATTATACCTAATTTTCTCCTAATTTTTTCCCTTTTCCTTCTTCTTCTTCTTCTTTCTCTTCTTCCTTCTTTCTTTCTTCTTCCTTCTTCTTTCTTCTTTCTTCTTCTTCTTTTCTTTCTTCCTTCTTTCTTTCTTCTTCCGGCATGCTCCTTCTGCTTGTTTCTGCTTCTCCTTGTGGGGGGGGGACGAGGGAGGGAGGGGACCATTTAAGGTCCACAGCAGCAGAAGGCGACAAACGGGCATGCAAGTGCCGCCTATGGGAGGGCATTGTTCACCCTGGTGCCGTCTATGGGAGGCCATTCTTCACCCTGGTGCCGCATCTGGCAGTGCATTTTCCAGTTTGATGCCGCCTCTGCCATTTCATTTTTCACTTTCCACTGTTTGCATGCATGCCTCACACTGTTTTGTTTCTGTTTGTTGCAGGTTTTGCTGCTGTTTGCTGCAGGGGGTGCTGCCAGCAGGGTGGTGTCGCCTATGGGAGTGGCGTGACCACCCTGCTTCACCCATTTTGTAAATAATCTGAAACACATCCTATTTTCGAACATTTTTGTTTTTTCTGTCCTAGTTTAGTAAAAAACCCTTGGAGTAATGGAAATTGAAGAAGTTCAAAAGAATAGAAGTTGGGGTTGAAAGTATAAGTTGATTTTTCGTGTTAATATTTATATGAAACATTATATTTATTGCATAATATTTTGATTTTTCGTGTTTCGAATTTCTCTCGATAGATAAATTGGTTGAAAATGAGTGGACAAATTAGTGTTATTATTTATTACGACGGTGAGGTCCGTGACATCGAGAACGACGTAATTTTTTTATCGGAGAACACAACGCGACTTGCTTTTAACCAGAACATAGAATTGACAAAACTTCGTAAAAGAATTAGGCGAAAAATCTTCGGATCTATGGTAATGGGAGTTTCATCTATTAAGTATCGATTTTGTGTTTAGGTCGATCTCGTGAGATATGACTCATTTGATATCAAAGGTGCTCAGGGCTTGGAGGTAATGGTGCAAATGCACCTCAAAAATGGATCACCATTTCTTGAGTTATATGTGGAATTTTCAAGACCAGATGAAGGACTTGCGACTTCAGCATCTCTTTCTATTCGAGATACAAGAACGGTTGAAATTGTCGATAGTACAACCACTTTGTTAGAAAGTTCTCATTATGATATCCTAGAATCATAAATAGGAAGACACTCATCCGTCTCAACCTTAGATTTCAATCATAGGAGGCAGAACACCAAACTATCGGGTTTTGGTGGTAGATCAGAATACACGATCCTTGCACGACACTCAGTTAGTGGATGAGACATGCACCTCGGTGGGTCGATATTCAACGCGAGGAATACTTACTAAGGAATGGCATCATCTTCCAGTGGTTGGCAATCGGCATGTGATTTTGGATATTTCGAAACGTTCATGAGAAGAGATGATGTACTCCCTACGACGTCCACTGGCGAGGGGACCTCCAACATGGCAAATGTTGGTGGGTTGGAGTGTAACACCCCTTATCCGTATCTGTCGTCGGAATAGGGTACGAGGCATTACCAGAACTTACGGAACCAATTTCCATTTATCCGAATCAAGTACCATTTATTTATCAAAAATTATTATTACCTCCCTTAAATGGGCTTCCGAATCCCAAATTATGGATCGGAACCAAACCGAAACCAAATCAGAATAACAAGGAATTTTTCGCAAAATCCCAAAATTATACTTACTCTAGCCATGCCAATAGCTAGGTTACAAGCATCCATTTCCATGTAAACATTGGTATTTAGTCTATACATGTCATTCTTTCAAAATAAGTCATTTTCATATACCAAAAGATATGGGTTGATAGTGTGATAAGGCTTCGACTAATCTCCGACCTTCGAGCTCTCGAGCACTACAAAACAGGGAAAAGGAGAACGGGGTAAGCACATGGTGCTTAGTAAGTTCATGCAACAGGAATTATATTTACCATACTTATACATCCATCATTTAACAACACAAGCACACATCCAATTCACATATACATATAGCTATCACATACAAACTTAACTTTTGCATTAGTTAAGCAACATCATATAAATTCAATACAAAGATAAATGATTGATGAGCGTATCAATTCCATAATTTTCATGTTCTTCCATTTCTCATATTTATCCCGTTGAATTTCTTGGAATTTCGATGGATATTCAATAGTACACTTTTGTGTACAATTCTGGGTCCGTCAATTCGTACACATATGGGTATACCCTTTTTTCAGAGAGCACACTCCCGCGAACCTCATTTCTTACAGCGGGATTACCAGTCTAGGCTAAATCCCCTATATCATATGCTCAAAGAGTATTGTTGGGATTACCAGTCCAAGCTAAATCCCCTACAATGACAATTACTCTAATGAGCTTAATTTGGATTACCCATCCGGGCTAATCCCATTCCACACATATTCTTTGGGAGGGCTATATCATTAGGATCACCCGTCTGGGCTAGATCCTTTGTAGCGTCAACTCCCATTTCAGTGATCCATTGAAGTCCATTTCGTTCAACCGAGATTTATTTCCCTTTTTATCGAAAATTATCAATTTTTTCATCAAATATCATACAATGAACATCCAAACTATATTCACATCAATAAACATACATTCCAAGCATTTAAGAATATAATTCAAGTTACACAAACTTACCCGTAACAATTTGTAGTAGTTGTAGAGATTTCAAGGACTATTAGACAACTTTTTTCTTCCCTCGTTTATCTTCAATTTCTTGATCTATAATATAAAATTTTCCATTTATCAGCATCTAATTTTAATCTAATTTATTTCAAAATTTATACCTGTCAATTTTTGAAATTGCATATTTATCCCAAATTTTACAATTTTTACAATTTGGTCTCTACTCAATTAACCCCCCCCCCAATTAAGCTAATTTTTCCTAAATTAACACTTTATTATATCATCTTAAACTACTTCACAACCTTTTCAAATCATAATTTCAGTATCAAACCTTAATTCTAATTTTTTTCACAATTAAATCTTAAAAATCAATTTATACTAAAGCATTTAGTAAATCCATCTTTTAATAAAATTAAAACTTCAAATCCATGTTTATTCATCATAAAATTCCAGTACTTAGCCATGGTAACTTTCAATTTCATCCATAAAATAAAAAACTAATGAATTTAATAGTAGGACCTAGTTGTAAAAGTCTTAAAAACAAAACAATTACAAGAAAAAGGCAAGAATTAACTCACTTGATGCAAAAATTATGAAATACCAGCTTAAAGAACCCCTCCTATGGCATTTTGGCTGATGAGAATGAAGAGAAATCAAAAGAAATCTAGATATTTTCACTTTAGTCTTAACTTTTATTTAGTTAATTATGCAGTATTCCAATTTAACCCTTAAATCATCAATTTTCTTGCTGATTTCATGCCCTTGCCATCCAGCCCAAATAATTTTTGGTCTTTTAAATCCTTTCTCATTAGACACTTAAGCTATTTAATCATTCTAGCAACTTTTACGCCTTTTTCAATTAAGTCCTTTCTATTTAATTGACTACACAAACGTTAAAATTTTCAAATGAAATTTTATACCACAATACCAACATTTCATAAATATTTATAAAAATAGTTTCGACTCAATTTTACGATATCGAGGTCTCGGTACCTTATTTTTACCTAATTTCTTTCTAATTAACCACTAAATCGGTAAAATATTTTTATCGATATTTTCATACGACTTTCCTATCATATTCATATTCATGAAATAATTTTTAAAATAAATATTCTTTTTAAATCAAATTTGTGGTTACGAAACCACTATTCCGATAACCCTAAATTCAGGCCATTACACGGAGAACGAAGATGGCAATGAATCCGATGTGGATCCACCCCGGGAGCTTGGTGTTGACGGTTCAAAAGTTGTATTATTTTCTAAATCGAAGCCTATTCCAACTAAAACTGATGACGATAAAGGGGGTGAAAATGAAGAAGAAGAAGATCCATGATTCACAGCATACTCGTCGCCAGCCCACATGAATAATATCAATTTTTCAATAGAGGATGCGTTAGAGTTTACAGAACTATAGCACATGAGGCCTGGCCATGGAAGTGCATCGTTGGATTCAGGTGATTTGGAAGTGGGCAGGGAGTTTTCCAGTAAAGATGGTTTTATAGCAGCATTGAAGCGATACAACATCAAGAATGGGGTTAACTTTCATATGGTTAAATCCAAATCTGAAAAGTTCGAGGCGAAGTGTGCAATGTAAGATGGTAGCTGCTCATGGAAAATCATGGATTCTGTTAAAAAGAAGACGAGGTTATGGACGATAAAAAAGTTCATTAGTTCACATACATGTGTTGTCTCTGGTACATTATCAATGGGTTATTAGGGTTTTATTTAAGGTTAGGGTTATTTCTAATTAATTTAATGTTCTTGTGGGTTGCAGGTGTTTCATAGGATCATCCGAAGCTGGATTCAGGTATGATCGTGGACCTAATACAACCGATGGTGAAAATAGATCTGAGGACTACTGTGTTGGTTTTAATTACCAATATCCGTAACCAATTCAATTACACGTATTTGTACCACAAGGCGTGGATAATTAAGTAGAAGGTGTTGGAGAATATGCACAGTGGGTGGTGGGACGCGTTATACAACGATGTATGGCAGTGGTGTCAAGTGCTGGAGAGGTACGTACTAGGTTACGTAACAAATCTTGAAACAGGCCCCGCGTACTACAACGATCGCTTGCTTCGTGGGTGCCAAGTGTTCAAGCATTTATTTTGGACCTTTAAGCAATGTCGGGATGCATTCCAGTACTGCAAGCCGTTGATACAAACAGACGATACCATTATGTATGGTAGATATACCCATCGCCTGTTGTTGGCTGTGGCATAGGATGGTAATCAGAGGATCTTTCCAATTGCGTTTGCAATAACACCTAGGGGAAAGTAGGCGACTAGGATTTCTTTTTGTCTAGGTTGAGGAGGAACGTCTGCCTCCAAACTGATACATTCGTCATCTCGGATCGGGGAATTGGAATAATATCTGCAATTGAACAACATGGAAGCCTCTGGGATCGCACACACCATCGGTACTATCTAAGGCACGTTGCGTCCAACTACTACCAGTAATATCGGTCTACCACTGAGCGACGACAAGTGACTAACATGGGTATTTAATCGCCACCAATATTATTTGGTTTGTAATATTTTATTTGTATTTTTATATGTTTTAGACACAAGCATATGATGGCGGGCTATGATATGGCCATATGACTTAAAACATTACGGAATGCATCAATTCTATTTTAAAAGGAACTTGTCATTTTCAATAACCTCGGTTGTGAAAGAGCCATACTTTTGTTTGGCGGAACTGTTCCCAAAGCGAGTGACAAGTTATGTTGGGAAATTGTAGGGAGGCCATGTATGGTGCATGATGGTATTGGAACAAATTAATAATGGTAAGGCACGAGCCAACTACCTACATGCAGTTTGTCATTTGCACGACGACCTATGGTTTCGGGTGATGGAGTTCAACAAACTGAACAAAGGTATTGCTAGGGAATGTACGGGTACACCTGAAAAATAAGACTTGCGACAGTGAGATATTTCATGCATTTTATTTTCCATCCGCTCATGCAATTACAGGTTTTATGAATCTCTATTTAGATTCCATGAGCTTTGTCGACGAAATGTACAAGTTAGAAAATTTGTACAACGTGTGGAGACACGTATTCTCACCAGTCCTAGATAAACGTAAGTTGTCATTTATATCGCTTGCTCCATTTAAGTTGTTACCCGATAGAGAATTGCATTAGAAACTAAAGGGTTGACCGTGCTCAACTCGAATACGTGACAACATGGATATTCGAGAGCGCTCAAACCAACAGAGGTTATATGGGTAGTGTAGGAACCAGAGCCATACAATGTCGTCATGTCCACATCAAAATTAAACATTATAATATATATCTTCATGGGAATTGTTAACCATTGTTAATCCAAACTAAATTTGATATTTCTTCATATTAATTTTCAACAAAAACATTTGATATTTCTTTTCAAATCAAATCTTATTGCTATGCTATGTGAAAATAATCAAAGTAAATTTCCATTTTGATTAGGGTTTAATGGTACAAGAATCAGACTGGGTACAAAAAAGATTCAAAACAACTTCCATTTTCTTAAATGATACAATATACAATTCATCAATGTATATGTTGGTCAGAATTTATGCCACATCGATGTGGTCGACGGTTATGTGTTGGATTCCTTCTAAATTCAACTTTCGAGCGGGGTTGTAGTTGTCAGGGTTCACCTTCGATCAATGTAGATCCTTCCGGTCTATAAATAGATGGTTGGAAAGATGACCCAACTTGATAGAACAAAGATCTCGGACGTGTTTGTGTCACCCACAATGAATGAAGGTAACTATGTTGAGTCCCATAAGCTGATGGGATAACGACTGCATTCTTTGTCGGTGCCTCGTGCAGAGATGGCATATAAATTGTCGTAGGCGTCACCGTCATCAGAAATGAGATGGCCCGGGCATGTACCACACCGAGGATGGATGACCAACAGTCCAACCTGACATAGGACTAAGAGCAGAAAAATGTGGTGCAATATTTTGTGCTTGTGTGAAAATAAAAAGGTGAGGATAAGGACCAAAATAAGACGATACATACTAAAAAGGATGTGGTGAGGGTATCAATGCTAAGGCCATTTGGACCGGTTCTTGTGTGGACGCTAATAATGGGCCCACCTTGCCACCTATTGGATTTAAAATGGGCTGTCGTGGCCTACTCGTATGGAGACGCCGATACCTCACCTCTTCCCCTAACAAATATGGCTTGCCGTGGATCCTAAACCATGGCACGTAATTTGGATCGCATGCTAACTTCGAGACGAGAATTGCGTTGCAAGTAGGTAAAAAATCATATCGGTTATTCCATATGTTGATGTATTACGAGTGGAATATCGACCAATTTGTATCCGATCGCCGTAAGTCAATAAGATACAGATCATCAAGCTCTTGAGGTGCGATGGGACTCGATTTTCAGAATCTAAACTGTCGCAACATTCTATACGCCTTGTGCTTCTCAACAATAGCGTATACTATCAATGAAACCTTAACGTACTAGGCATTAGGATTTACAAAGAATTCATTAGGAATTATTGCCTGAATTTTTGGGTCCTCGTATGATGTCTATTCAAACTATATGAACGTGATCAAAAAATTAGTTATATATATACTATTGAATACTAAATACAAAAAACATTAGTTATATATATACTATTGAATACTAAATACAAAATCGACTACGTTATATAGTTCAAAAATAAATAAATATATACATCCACTTTCGATCATTGGTCTAATAGAAGTTGTATTTCTTTAAGCTCGGTAGGTAATCCCACATGACTCGGGGCATGGTTCCACCTATTTAAATAACTCATTAGCATAATAACTTTATTTTAAATCAATTTAATAATGGTAATATCTACTGAATTTTACCTTGTTACGAGTGAGAATGTATACGAGTAGTCCACTCAAGGATATAAAAATGGAAAGCGGTACTGAGCTCATGATTGTAGTAGTAAAAGGCAACCACCAAATTTGATTTTTTCTGGTTTCGTATCCCAACACATCTTTCGGTACAATGTTGCCAACATGACGAACCCCTAACTGAGTTCGCCAGCTCCTCTAAAATCGACGAGTTTCACTAGCCACCTTAGATGTATAAGGTTTCATGACTTATCCGACATCAGAATACCCTCGATAATCTGAAGGATGTACGCCCGAACATATCGTTATCTTCTCTCTTCAGTAGAGTTCTCCGCCAGCTCCACAGAATTATTTCGTAACCAGTCCATTTCGATCCGACTTCCTAAATTGTCTCTAGAACCACACCAAAAAGATCATAGCATATAGTTTCCCAATCAATAGAATGAATAGACCTGATGACTACTGACCCATCCATGGGTAACCCTAACTGTAACTGCACGTCTTCTAGAGTGATAGTACACTCACCGTATGGAAGAGGGATTGTGTACGTCTCTGGTCTCCACCTCTCCACCAACACGTTTATGAGTTTTGGGTCCAATTTACACTCTTCGCCTACAAGGGCCACGTGCAAAAAAACTGGCTTCCCTCAGGAACTCTGTGTTTAACTAATTCATAAACCCCTCTGCAATTATAGGCCATTATATAAAGCAAAAATAATAGAAAATTAAAAATAAAAATTGAAAAATAACGATACGGATTAGCTGGATGAAACGCTCCACTTCGTTAACTATTCTGCGCATCGCTTCACTAAAACCAAATGTGTTGTTTTGTTTGTTGGTTGCTTAGTTTTCTTTTTGACCTGTAACAACAACGATGGAAATGATTGTCTAAAAAGGGGTTTCTTCCAAATTGTTTCTTTTTTCGAATCTTTGAAAGACAAGAGAAAAAAAAGGAATATAAGATTGGGGTTTCAGTCTAAAGATGAATATGGTTGAAATTTCTGAAAACAAAGATGAAAGTAAATATTTTTCCCTATTTTTGATCGTCTAAATTACCAAAGAGTAATTTTTGGTATTAATCAATTATTAATTACAGTAAATTTTTTAAAAAAATAAAATTGATTCTTCTCCTAATTTTATATAACAATTTGGGTAACATTTAAATAGACCACATGTTAATATATCATTGTGTAACAATTATAGGGAAAAGGTTGCATAATTTAAGTACCTATAATTATAATGAGTTATCTATTTAATTAAATATTTATCTAAATAAATATATATTGTCATCCCAATTATCCCATCTAGTTAAGGCGCTTCTATTGAAACCTCAAAACCCGGTTTAAACCCTAATATTGTCATCCTTTCTAATATTATAATTGTGCAAATATATAAATGGTGTCTAGTAAACAAATAATAATTTTCTTATTTTAAATGATTGCAACATAAACACACACACACACACACACACATATATATATATATATATATATAAACATAAACCATGACTTTCATTGTAATTGCAAAGTTATTTTCTAGTAGGATAAAATAGATTGTTTACTTTAACACTCCTAAAGATGTCTGTTAATCACATCATTTGTGTTGGTCGAACTACTTTGGTTCTTCTTTGATCATAACACTAGGAATGGGGGCTTTCATGGTAGCTCCAAAATGAGTACTCAAGCCATGTCTCATACGAACCATGTCGATGTTTTCAACTTTCGCAGCAAGTTCATTCTTTCTTCTTATAAAATATCCCTTTGTGATTCCCTTGGAAGACTCAGGTATAGCGATAAGTCCATGGCTAGACCAAAGAAGGCAAAATTCCTCCCCCTCAACCTGGCAATCATCCTTCTTCTCCTCTCTTCTTTGCTTTCATGCTTGTAGTGAGTTTGGATATGAGCTGCAAATGATTTGGGTGAATAAAAAGTAGCGAAGCATTTAGGGCATCCATATACACCTTTAGGATAACTAGGAAGACTATGTGTCCTATCATCATACCCTTTTGGATGATTATAATCTTCTCTATTTTTATCAAAAACCTCTTCAAAATTGCTATTAGAACTTGGTTGGTTCCTCTGAGTGCTAGAGTTGATGTTGTAGTTGGAGTTATTCATGTTATCAAGATTTCGCGAAAGCACGGCCATTTGATCAAAGTTTATAAGGATTGTATGAAACAGTGACGCCACGTCATCTATATCCCTTTTCCAATAAATTTATGCCACATCAGCATTTTCCTCCTGAATTTTAGCATTTTCATCTTGAAAAAAATCAAATCCAAATTAAAATCCTGGATTTAATTTTTTTTAGGATGAAAATGCTGAAATTCATGATAAAAATGCTGATGTGGTGTAATAGCCCATTTTTTGCCCGGGCTTATGAAAACCAAAATAAAAATAAAAAAATAAAATGTCCAAATTGTCTTTAACAGTCCAGTACAAAACTAGCCCAATACCCCTAACAGACTCATTACCTAATTAGCCCACCAAACACCAAACCCATTTACACCCGAGACACTCAGACCCAACACTCTGACCCAATTACAAAATACATACCCATGACCCAAGTTAACATGGCCCAAGAGGGCCTAAAAACTAAACAGGTTTTAGACATAGGGTTTCTGGGGAAACCCTAGGCACCACCGGAGTTAGCACACCCTCTTCGCGCCGCAAGCCCTAGGTGCCTCAGCAGACCAAGCGTCGCGCCGCCTTCATCACCGTGAACCACGCCACCATCAACGCACCCGAATGATGTCTCATCACCACGAGATCTCCGCCATCAACCTGTGAAAAAGGAAACAAACCAAAACAGAACGAGAAAAGGCAGTAATGGATCATAAAAGAAAATATTTCTTTCCTTTTCTTTTCTTTGTTTTTTCGGGTATAAAACCCATGTAATCTGTAAACACGACAGAGGGGGGGAATGGATACACTGTTACATACGATAGAGAGAAATACAACAAGCAGTTTTTACAGAGGTGATTTATAAGTTATTTTATTCGTTTTCTTTGTTTCCAACATTTTATTTTCAAAAAAAAAAAATAATATCGAAATAAAAAAGAGGCAAAAAGATTACCTTTGAAGTGAAGGTTTCAGCCTTCGGCCGCTGGCCACGAAGGCGCATTAAGCGCATATGACGGTGGCTCACGAACTCGACGATCCGACTCCGACAGAGGGACGAAGGCTCTTTTTGAGAGCATTTCAAATTTTTTTAAGGCAGGGGGCATAAAATGAATTTTTGGCTGAAAAGTTGGATTATATAAAGCTTAAGAAACGGCGTTGTTTTAAAGCCTAGGATCCGCGTGCGCAGTTGACCCAACCCGAAGGATCCGCGCGTTTTCACTGAATGGCGTAATTGCTATTTCAGTCCTTCCACAATTTTTATTATTTTAATTTCATTCAAATTAACTTTTCATTTATTTTAAATTAACCTTAAAATTTTCATTTTGGTTTCAATTTAATCCCTCGGTCCATTTTAAAGGAAAATCGGAACGACGATGTTTCGTTAAAAGGTTTAATTGCTATATTAGTCCCTAGGTTTTAACGCACGTGTTTGATTTAATTCTTTTAATTTGTTTAATTGCTGTTTAACCCCTTATCCTTATTTATTCCTAAATTTCTTTTTTTAATTTTATTTTTTATTATATTAAATGTTTTGTCATATTAAATAATTTTATTATTTGTATATATTAATTTATTAATAGTATAAGTTATATATATATATTATATACTAATCTATTATATATTTAATTATTATTATTTATTTTATATGATTTAATATTATTATTTTTATTATGTATTATTAATATATTATCTTTTTTTTATACATTATATAGTATTAGGTTATATCATATATTCCTAAAATCCTTATTTTCAAATTATCTATATTATCTAACATATTTTATTTATAATATTTATATTATTTATGCAATTTTATAAATGTTTTACTAAAATACTTTATACTATTTATTAATTATTTTTACTGCTATCATTTATATATATATTATATTATATTATTAAATTATATTTATTATAGGTACCTTTTATTTTAAATTTGTGTTATTTTATATAAAAAGTATTATTATTATTTTTTTAATGTCTAATATATTATTCTTTCATTTATTGCTATTACATGTTTATTTATTTATTTGCTTCAGATTGTTTATTATTGTTCAATATAGTTCATTATATTTGTATTATTATTTTATTGTTCATTTGTAGATTATATTGTGGTTTATATTTTTTATTATTTATAATTTGTTATTTATTTCAATATATGTTGTAATATCCTATCCAAACCATAGTCTTTTATAAAAACATCTTTTGAATCGACACATTTTATTTCAAATGATTTTCAAAATATGGGAATATGTGATATTTGGAAAATTTCAAGAAGCGTTTTGCCCTAACTTATTCGGTTCGATTCTTCTCGTGAAACTTTAGATTACGTTCCCTTTTTCTAAATTTATTTCAAATGATTTTCAAAGTATAAGAGTATGTGATATTTGGAGAATTTCAAGAAGAATTTTGCCCTAACTTATTAGGTTCGATTCTTCTCGTGAAACTTTAGGTATTACATATTTTCCTTTTTTTTAAAAAAATTTGTGATTTATCAATTTCAAAATAGAAAAACCTATTCTTGGGAATTCAAAATGTTTTGCCTTAACTTATTGGGTTCGACATTTTGTGTCTCGAAGTAGGAATTTCTCAAAATAAAGACGAGTTTAATTTCAAAGTCATGAGGTGCTATACCTTAACTTATTGGGTAAAGTACTTTATTTCTTTGGGATAGGTAAGTCTTGGTTTTCTTTCTAATAAAATGATCATATTTCGTAATTTTCTTTATTTTCAACATTTGGACATGATTTTATCGATTTGGTACCAATTTTTGGGCGTTATGAGGGTGCTAACCCTTCCTCATACGTAACTGACTCCCAAACTCGTTTTCTTGTTTTTGTAGACCAAAAATGTTTTAAAATAAAACGTTTTACAAGTGATCCAATCACACCTAAGTAAAAAAGATTGGTGGCGACTCCCATTGTTGTTTTTAAAGTCGATCCCCACATTTTCTAAACGCGATTTTAAAATGGTTTCGATAGCTTGGCGACTCCACTGGGGAATAATAAGAGAGTCAAGCCGCAAAATCGATAGTTTCATGTCCTTATGTCTGAGTTTAAAAATCTGTTTTAAAAAATATGATCTTTTTTTTTTTTATTTTTCATGCGATTTTGTTTATATAAAATATCTTTTCATTGCATTTGCATGACCGTTGTGGTCACACCCTTAAGTGGGAGCAAGAAGCTACTCCTTCGTGAGGTTTTCACCTCCGTGCAGGATAGTGAAACGCTTTCGGGATACATCCGTACCTATGTCTTCGTGAGATTTTCATCTCCGTGCAGCCATAGGGAAATGTATTCCCCTGAACTGAACTCGGTCTATATGAGCCTATAATGGGTGAGGATCGAGGAATCTGCTGGTTCAGGTACCTTAAACTCTAGAACTGAACCACACGTAAAGAACCTAGGAACCCACCCTAAGTAGAACTATGTCAAGCCTTAGTGGGCACCCAGATAGGTGTTTATTTATTTTACTTGCTCTATATTCCATGGTACTAACTTGCTGTGTTTTCTTTTGTGCATATCATTCCATATTTTAAGAGGTATCGATTCACGGTCAGTTTCTAAGTTAGAAAGCTGGTTATGGAGAACGGGTTCCTTGATAAAGTGGAAGACAATGCAATCGTTCCTATATGGTCAAAAGCAGTTAGAGAAACAATGATATAGATTCGTTAGAGCAAGAGGGAATAAGGGCAATGCTAGAATCCTTATCTCCTTAGACACCTGTGCCTCCTGATGTTGCTTCGAACAAAGCATAATTAGATGCGAAGAAGACACCCTATGGCAAGGTGTGGTGTAGGAATTAAAGGGTAGAAGGTAATTATACTCATCAATCCCTTCAAATGGAAGAAGACACTTCTACCATTACAGCGTTTCTCTTTCATATGAAGATGGTTACCCCGTGAATAGTATGGGTGTTGGAAGAAAAGTAATTGGCAGAGTGCAAGAGAACTATGACAGTGAATTGATTGGAAAGGACTTTGCTTATGATGGGGAGAAGAATTTATTTACTGTTGGTGCTCTTCCATATAACAAGTATGAGTTTACTGTTGTACTTGAGGATATTGCACCTACCAGAAACAATGGAAATGCAGGCCCTGATGGTCAGGATAACCTAAATGGACGTGAGAAAGAAAGAGATTAAGAAGACCGTATCATTCAAAGACTTTTAAAGTTAAGATTAGCTATACTGCGAAGATACCCATACAAGCAATTCAAAATGCTCGGCGCGGGCAGGAATCTGAAAACTCTCAAGAAGCACTGAGGGTACTGGATATCATTTTAAGGTAGCATGCTGCGAAACAGGGATGCTTACTTGTTCGGAAATCTTTCAAGATAATAAGAACAACTTCACAGACATTGGAGGAGGTGCCTTTGGCTATAGGGGTTTCCATTCAAGTTTCAGAGCCACTCTAGGAGGCCTTTCACTAAATATCGATGTATAAACTACCATGATAATTCAACCTGGTCCAGTAATTGATCAACTTTCCAAAGAGCTTCTCTGGTTGGAAAATTGAGGTAGATGTCTCAAGAAAGGATGAATGTTTTGTCTAAGTTATGATGCTGAACCAATGCTAAAATCTTGAGGTGCTAATATTAACTCTAATCTCACCCAAGTAGACGGATGTATTCTGCTAGCACCAAGGTTAAGAGTAGGCAATAGTGAAGATTTCTTTTCAAGGAATGGGCGTTGGAATTTGGTGGAGCCATCTAGGATTGAAGGATGGGCTGTTCGGCTCCTCGTTGTGATCCAAACAATATTGCAAGGGATTTGATTCATCCCCCATTTGGTTTATTCAATGATAGGCACCTTTCACCTGCGGTTAGAGTTGAAAAATGTTTGAATAGATACAATTTAAACTTCCTGGAGCTCTGCAGTTCCTTCTTTGTCTAGAAAAATTCTAATCTTTATGAGCCATGGAAGTGGAAGGATCTCTCTATGGCGCTAACTAGGGTGAATGATCAATACTTTTCTGAAGATCGATGCTAAGCTTGGACAGTCTCTTCACTACCATCGAAGTTGTAATTCTGTAATCGAGTTAAAGTCAAGTCTGAAAAGATTGAGGAAATGAAGGGTAGGATCGAAAAGTTAGAATCAGCATTACACAGTTGAGAACTTCTGATTAAGCTTCTTGAAACAAGAGAGGAGCGTTGGAAAGAAGAGCTTTATCATTTTTATGATCGAGTTAAGAATCAAGATTACTTCATAGGTGAAGCGATAGTTCAGAGTTGAGAGGTAGTTGACCATATTCAGATTTTGGCCTCACAGTCTGATACATTAAGCACGAAGTATAAGCTATGGTCAGATCATGGTCAAGAGTTGCCACTTAGAGCGAAAGCATATAGTAGTCCATTTTATGTAAAAGAATTTGTTTTCTAATAAAATTTTCTAAAATAAAGTTGATCAGAATCGATACCTCTTTGCATTCATGCATTTGCATTACATTGCATCATTTGCATTAGACTTATATAAAAGGACCCTAGTTAGGTAAAAATATTTCAGTTAACCTGGAAAACATGGAGCAAAGGTTGGAAAGAATGGAGCAAATACAAATACAGATGCATGGACAATTGACCGAGATCCAACAAGAAATGCGGGAAATCCAAAGGAACATGATAGGCCAGCTAACTTAGTTACTAGCCAAAGGACTTGAAAAATGGAGTAGCCCAGTGGACAATAGTGAGGATGATAAGGAAGACATCGTTTATTCTCCAATGGGTATCTCGACTCAACCAGACACGCATCTGCATGGGGGACCCTTCATTATTGAACCTCGATGTCAGGCTGATACTTCGACCTTTTTGAAGTTCCCAATGGTTTCAGATTTTGACCTGAATAATGATCAAGTCAAACCTGTTGCTCTAGTAGAAACAAGAGAAAGAGGAGAAGGGACCTCAAAGGCCTTGAGGAAGAAGGAAAAGAGAACTGGTAGGTATAACAAAAGCTATTCGTAGCCAATTACAATGAACTAACCAAGGACGGTAATTACCAACGATCAGGTTTCTCCAAAGCAAAACGCTGGAAAGCTCCAGGTTACGCCAATCCCAGTGACGTATAAGGAGCTATATCAAAGTTTATTTGACGCGCATATGGTGTCCCCATATTATCTGCGGCCGTTGCAACCTTCCTTCCCAAAATGGTATAACGAGAATGCCTAATGTGAGTACCACGCAGGAATAAAGGGCCACTCAATCGAAAACTGCAATACATTTAAAAAGTTGGTCGAAAGGTTTATTAAAATGGGAGTTGTGAAGTTCGACGATCCATCAAAACCTGATCACTTTAATGTGGTGAATGCAGTGATTGAAGGAGGAGATAAGAAAGTTGCTACTCCTTGAAGAAATCAAAGAGGGAATCAGAGAACGAAGTTTCCAAACCCTTGTGTACTTGGGAGTGTTTTAAAAATAAGACTGTGAAAGAAATCTTTATACTTTTAGGGCTAATCTAGAGTAATGTTCAAAACAGGCTTGTTGTCTTGGGCCTAGAGGCAGCAAGAATTCTTTTGTGAAATAGGCTTATGTTCAAAATTTTATTTCAATAAAATGCATCTTTTTGAATACATATTCTTTTATTCTTTCCATTTCATACTGTACATTCTTTTATTTTTTAGAATATTCTTTCATTCTTCATTCATGACCATACCAATAATCATCTTTAGAATCATTTATTCTTTGGATTTCTTGCTTTCGTACCTAGGTACCCAGATATCAACGACGTGAGCGACGTTGTTACTGACTCCCTTTTTGAATGAGATATGGGTCTAGGGGATCTCAGGATTTTGAAAATGACAGAGATTGTGACATACCTTCTGACTTGTTAAGATGGTAGAACAAGATGAAAAACAAACCTTACTCTACAAAGGGTCATTGGATATTATAAGCCTAGGGAAAAGGTGAAGACTGAAGCCTAGCTCACCAAAATAAGGCAAGACATCATTGGGTTGTTTTCAAGAATTCAAATATGTTTTTGCACAATCATATCAGGACTGTATCAGCCATACTGCAAATACTGAATTGAAGGTGACAAAGATTCATGTGCCTTCTTCAGTTCTTCATAAATCATCCATATGTGGGGCATGGATATTATGAGGCCAATCTTATCAAATGCTTCTAGTGGACATCGATTCACTGTCATGGTTGTCATCTACTTCATCAAGAAGGTGGAAGTAGCTTCATATGCCAATATTGCAAAGTCGATAGTCATCAAATCGCAAAAAAAAAAGATCAGATGCCAATACGGAATGTATAACTATACAAAGTTAAAGTTTACAGTTTTTCCAAAGATCAGGCAGCATATCATTGTATAGCAAAAGCTGCCAAAAGAAAAAAATACAAAAAAAAAGAGAAGAAAAACAACAAAAATTATGAAAGGTGACTTAGAATTGTAATGATTGGCATAAGAAGCTACCATTACCTTCTGTCTTATTGAGCGTCGGCCAGAACCTTCGCTGGGGGCAACGTCTTACCCATTGGTTTATGGAATTGAAGCGTTTTGCCAATAGAGCCTAATTGAAGAAAAAGTTAAAAGCTATTCATCACGGCTAGATGATACAAACTTACGAAGTTCATCTTAGGGAATTCCATGAAGAAACCTAGTGTTGAAAAATATTTTTCTTCTACAAAATGATTTTAGAGGAAAGCATATGCCAAACTGGGAAGGACTTATATAGAGCTTATTCTGAAAGAGCATTGATATTGACGAGAAGGATAGCGAAGACTTGCCAAATCCGGCGAATTCAGGTATTTTACTTGAAAGGGAAAGGTCCAAGGTGAAAACCCGCAAAAGGCGCCTTGAGTCCAAATTCAAATTCAAAAAAAAAAAAGAGGCCAAGGCGAAAACCCTCAAAGGGCATTTTGAGACCAAAGGGGCTTTGAGTTGAAAACCCGAAAAGGTCGGCTCAAAATTTGGAATAAAAGTGGGGCATACAGTAGTCTTGCTACGTCTGAATTAGCAATGAGGAAGTATGTTACATCTTAGGGGCATCGGCAAAGTACTTAGGATCCCCTAAACACATATTGGGTTTAAAATGGTCCTCAAGAGTTCAGGACAGAGAAGCTCGGACTGCGATATCTGGGGCACCTAGTTCCCCATTTTACCCATTTTCTATCTTTGATTACTTTATTCTTTTCAAAGAAATACTTAATCAATTTTATTTTATAGCCTTTGCTATCTTTGCTTACTTTATTTCTTTTTAAGATACACCAATCAGTTTTCATTTATTGCCTTGGTTATCTTTGATTTGCTTATTTGCTTCTTTCATGTCCATTGTAGTAATCTTTTTCAAGCATTTTATATTGAAATAATGATTAATGGACTAAAAACACTTTCATAAAAGGAGTTTCGTATATTACTCTAGAAGCTTCTAAATGATATGAGGAATTTGAAACATGACTATTGTTCAGAACTCACCAAGCCTAAGGGCTGGAAACATTGAAAATGATTATCTCTTCAGATTCCTATTGGATAAGACGATTTCGTTAGTGATGCCACATCGACAAATGACAAATAAAGTAATTCAAGTGTAAAAAGGGGATCATTGTCGGGATACCCTGCATTCAGACACATACATCTGGTCATTACACCCAGGGAATGGTGTAACAAATCAAATATCGTTCCCCTGAAGTTGCAGTGGGAGATACCAACTTCATTTCTCGAGGTTCAAGTGGGGCTGATTCAGAAATTATATTGGGGCAAGCTGGTTAAGCAGAATATGATTGGTGAACAAGAATGAAAAAACAAATGAGTGATGACACATAGAGTAGGAATCATACTCATAACATTTTTGTATCATATCAAATTTCATTAGGTGCATTTGATTCATTCCGGTCATTGCATTCTAATCCTAATCATTTTCATGACATGTTGCATTCATGTCACTCATAACACATGAAACTGAGTCTACAGGACATGTCCTTCAGTGGACGGTGTAGCAAAATTGGTGAATTTTCAGATTTGACATCCCTGAAGTTGCAGGAAGCAGATCGAAGATATCAGTCTGGTGATCCCTGAGTTTGTAGGGATCAGATTAAAGATAGCAGATTCGATCTTCCTGAAGTTGCAGGAAGCAAATCGAAGACATCAATCTAGTGATCCCTGAGTTTGCAGGGATCAGATTGAAGATAACAGATTTGATCTTCCTGAAGTTACAGGAAGCAGATCGAAGACATCAATCTGGTGATCCCTGAGTTTGCAGGGATCAGATTGAAGATAGCAGATTTGTCATTCCTGAAGTTGCATGAAGCAGACCAAAGACATCAGTTTGGTGATCTCTGAAGTTGCAGGGATCAGATTGAAGATAGTAGATTTGATCTTCCTGAAGTTGTAGGAAGCAGATCGAAGATATCAGTCTGGTGATCCCTGAGGTTGCAGGGATCAGATTGAAGAAAGCAGATTTGACATTCCTGAAGATGCAGGAAGCAGATCGAAGACATCAGTCTGGTGATCCCTGAGCTTGCAGGGATCAGACTGAAGATAGCAGATTTGACATTCCTGAAGTTGCAGGAAGAAGATCGAAGACATCAGTCTGGTGATCCCTGAGCTTGCAGGGATCAGATTGAAGAAAACAGATTTGACATTCCTGAAGATGCAGGAAGCAGATCGAAGACATCAGTCTGGTGATCCCTGAGCTTGCAGGGATCAGATTGAAGATAGCAGATTTGACATTCCTGAAGATGCAGGAAGCAGATCGAAGACATCATTCTGGTGATCCCTAAGTTTGTAGGGATCAGATTGAAAATATCAGATCTGGTCTCCCTAAGTTTGCAGTGGAGCAGATCAAAAGATAGTGGATACTGGCTTCATGAAGTTGAAGCTATCGAGATGAAGTTCCAATACCTGAAGAGATAGTTGGGATTGGAAACCATTTGAAGAGGACACGGATTAAGAAGTCGAGGCTTGGCCAAGATCGGGCAAAATTGGGCCTTCTATTATCTTTACTCTATTCTCGTTACACGACAATGAGCAAAGAGGGGCAGCTGTAATAGCCCATTTTTTGCCCAGGCTTATGAAAACCAAAATAAAAATAAAAAAATAAAATGTCCAAATTGTCTTTAACAGTCCAGTACAAAACTAGCCCAATACCCCTAACAAACCTATTACCTAATTAGCCCACCAAACACCAAACCCATTTACACCCGAGACACTCAGACCCAACACTCTAACCCAATTACAAAATACATACCCATGACCCAAGTTAACATGGCCCAAGAAGGCCCAAAAACTAAACAGGTTTCAGACCTAGGGTTTCTGGGGAAACCCTAGGCGCCACAGGAGTTAGCACGCCCTCTTCGCGCCGCAAGCCCTAGGTGCCTCAGCAGACCAAGCGTCGCGCCGCCTTCATCGCCGTGAACCACACCACCATCAACGCACCCGAATGATGCCTCATCAGCACGAGATCTCCGCCATCAACCTGTGAAAAAGGAAACAAACCAAAACAGAACGAGAAAATGCAGTAATGGATCATAAAAGAAAATATTTCTTTCCTTTTCTTTTCTTTGTTTTTTCGGGTATAAAACCCATGTAATCTGTAAACACGACAGAGGGGGGGAATGGATACACTGTTACATATGATAGAGAGAAATACAACAAGCAGTTTTTACAGAGGTGATTTATAAGTTATTTTATTCGTTTTCTTTGTTTCCAACATTTTATTTTCAAAAAAAAAATATCGAAATAAAAAAAGAGGCAAAAAGATTACCTTTGAAGTGAAGGTTTCAGCCTTCGACCACTGGCCACGAAGGCGCGTTAAGCGCGTACGACGGTGGCTCACGAACTCGACGATCCGACTCCAACAGAGGGACGAAGGCTCTTTTTGAGAGCATTTCAAATTTTTTTAAGGCAGGGGGCATAAAATGAATTTTTGGCTGAAAAATTGGATTATAAAAAGCTTAAGAAACAGCGTCGTTTTAAAGCCTAGGATCCGCATGCGCAGTTGACCCGACCCGAAGGATCCGCGCGTTTTCACTGAATGGCATAATTGCTATTTCAGTCCTTCCGCAATTTTTATTATTTTAATTTCATTCAAATTAACTTTTCATTTATTTTAAATTAACCTTAAAATTTTCATTTTGGTTTCAATTTAATCCCTCGGTCCATTTTAAAGGAAAATCGGAACGACGCCGTTCGTAAAAAGATTTAATTGCTACATTAGTCCCTGGGTTTTAACGCACGTTTTTGATTTAATTCTTTTAATTTGTTTAATTGCTGTTTAACCCCTTATCCTTATTTATTCCTAAATTTCTTTTTTTAATTTTATTTTTTATTATATTAAATGTTTTGTCATATTAAATAATTTTATTATTTGTATATATTAATTTATTAATAGTATAAGTTTATATATATATATATATATTTATATATACTAATCTATTATATATTTAATTATTAGTATTTATTTTATATGATTTAATATTATTATTTTTATTATGCATTATTAATATATTATCGTTTTTTATACATTATATAGTATTAGGTTATATCATATATTCCTAAAATCCTTATTTTCAAATTATCTATATTATCTAACATATTTTATTTATATTATTTATGTTATTTATGCAATTTTATAAATGTTTTCCTAAAATACTTTATACTATTTATTAATTATTTTTACTGCTATCATTTATATATATATATATGTATATATTATATTTTATTATATTATTAAATTATATATTTATTATAGGTACCTTTTATTTTAAATTTGTGTTATTTTATATAAAAATTATTATTATTATTTTTTTAATGTCTAATATATTATTCTTTCATTTATCGCTATTACATGTTTATTTATTTATTTGCTTTAGATTGTTTATTATTGTTCAATATAGTTCATTATATTTGTATTATTATTTTATTGTTCATTTGTAGATTATATTGTGGTTTATATTTTTTATTATTTATAATTTGTTATTTATTTCAATATATGTTGTAATATCCTATCCAAACCATACACTTTTATAAAAACATCTTTTGAATCGACACATTTTATTTCAAATGATTTTCAAAATATGGGAATATGTGATATTTGGAAATTTTCAAGAAGAGTTTTGCCCTAACTTATTGGATTCGATTTTTCTCGTGAAACTTTAGATTACGTATTTCCCTTTTTCTAAATTTATTTCAAATGATTTATAAAGTATGGGAATATGTGATATTTGGAGAATTTCGAGAAAAATTTTGTCTCAACTTATTGGGATTTCTAAATGGAAAGAAAGTAATTTCAAAATTTTGACATTTACTCATCGCCCTTTTATAGAAAGGAATTAATTTTTGCTTGGTTGGAGGCTAGTGAAATACAAATAGGAGAAAACCTAATAAATTAATGAGAAAAAGGGCAGGGAAACCCATTAATGATAGAACAATTGTTTTTTTTTGGGTTTGTGGTTAGCATTCCTAATAATGTCATCTTCGTAGTTTGAGTTTATGTTTTTAATTGAAAATGCAATATGCCTTTTAGGCATTTAATTAATATTTTCTTATTTCTCGAGTGAATTATCTATCATTATATTATACATTAAGGGGTTAATTAAATTGTTGTCATTCATTAATCGGGTCTCAACTTTATTAGGGAATTACTAAAAATTCATTTCTTTTCCAAAGCAAGAAATATTATTTGGAGCGTATTTATATTTTTTTATTTTAGATAATCTAGATATATTTTTTGAAACTTTTATTTTTTAAAATTTATATGTTAACAATATTTTGAATTTATTAGTTACAATATTTCTTTTTAAGTCAAATGGCAACTTCAAATTTTAGAAAATATTGGATTACAATATTTCTTTTCGTTTAATTTATATTTAAATTTGATATATAATTTTTTAAATATTTAAATATTTTTAATTTAAATATCATTTATTTGGTTGAAAGTAAATATTTATTTTTCAATTTAATTATCTTTTTGCTTATGTAAAACATACAACATTAAATTTAATTTTTCTTTTATATTTCCTAAATAATTATGGGTTATTAATATATTTTAATTAATTGATATGAATATTTATCTAATTTAATATATTAATTTGAAATAAATTTTTAATTGATAATATTGATATTGATAATCTTGCTTAACTCAAATGTTGAATTGCTTTCTAATTTTTTATGTTTTAATTAACGAATTATTCCAAAATACATGCAAAATATCAATTTATTTCAATTATGTTAAAAATATTTTATTATTGTAGAAGTGGATGTCGATTATAATAATAAGTTTAATATAATGTATGTTATGACTCTAATGTTTATTAAAAATAGAATTTCATATAATTTATGTTTCTTTTGTTTATAAATATGAACGTCGGAGAAGTATTATAAATATCCCGATTGAGAAATAGAATTCATATTGCTCTCTTTGCTATTGTATTATTCTTTATTTTATAACACATTTGATTTTTTTTTCATTTTTTTCTTTATTTTATGAATCTTGATTTTTTTTCCCTTTTACATTTGTTTTCTAGCTTTTTCTAGATTTTGGAAAACAAAAAGTTTCTATAGCCCAACTCGAGAGTTGAATCCAAGGATGGATCCAAGGGGCGCCCCCTTGTAATTTTTAGATTTTTAAATTACAATGTATTTTAGATTTGGTGTACATATTATATAACATTCGCCCCCCCCCAAGTGTTTAAACTTTTCCAATACTTTTTCGATGTAGTGAGATTGACTTAGTGCAAAGCCATTTTCATGCTTTTTCACCTTTATACCTAGAATTGTGTCTACCTCATTGAGATCCTTCATTTTAAATTTCAAGGCTAGATACTCTTTGGTCTCACGAACACCTTCCATGCTCGTACCAAAAATCAACAAATCATCTACATAGAGACAAATAATTACACCATACCTATCGATGAATTTAGTGTAAATACAATTATCTACACTATTATGTAAAAAACCATATGACAAGATAACCGAGTCAAATTTCTCATGCCACTGTTTAGGCATTTGCTTTAAACCATATAATGACTTGATCAACTTACACACCTTATGTTCATTCCCAAGAAGCACAAAACCTTCTGGTTGTTCCATGTAAACTTCCTCTTCGAGATCACCATTGAAAAAAGTCGTCCTAACATCCATTTGATGTACATGTAACTTATGGATAGATGCAAGTGCAATAAGAATTCGAATGGAAGTCATCCAAGCTACTGGTGCATAAGTGTCAAAATAATCTAGTCCTTCTTTTTGCCTAAATCCTTTAGCCACCAACCTAGCCTTAAAGGTTGGAGAACCTCCTGTTGGAGTATTCTTCCTTTGAAACACCCATTTACACCCGATAAGCTTCGATTTTTGAGGAAAATCAACTAGAATACAAGTATTGTTGGATAATATTGAATCCATTTCAACGTTGATCGCCTCTTTCCAAAATGCCACATCCCTAGAAGTCATGGCTTCACCAAAAGATTGTGGATCACCATCCACATTAAACACTATAGGGATCTTCCTAATTACATATTCTCTATTTCCCTCAACAAGGAATATTAGAGATTGCGAGGAAATGAAATCAGGACCAGAGTCATTTACTTTTCTCACTCTTTGACTTTTCCTCGACTCCGTATCCTTATTATCACAAAGACTTCTTTTGGTTTGATCACTTGAGATCATTGGTTGATATTCTTTTTCCAAATTTGTTGAATCATTGAAAACCTTATTTTCAATGAATACAACATCTCTTGTTTCAATTATAGTATTTGACACTAAGTTAAGAACACGATAAGCCTTAGAGTGTTGGGCATATCCAACGAATTCACCCTTGACAACTCTTGGACCTAACTTTGTTCTCTGTTGGTCGGGAACTCTATAGTAAGCCAAACACCCCTCACACTTTGAAATAATCTAAGTTTGGCATTCGACCCTTCCATAACTCATATGGAGATACTTTGAATTTTCTCGATGGTATTCTATTAAGAATATAACACGCAGTTAATAATACTTTTCTTTCTTTTTGCCAAACCATTTTGTTGCAGAGTATAAGGCGAGGAACACTTATGTACCACACCTTGTTCCTCACAAAATATATTAAAATCATTTGAAAAATATTCACCACCTTTATCACTTTGATTTTCTTACTAAACAAATTCCCAACCTCTTTTTTAAAACGTTTAAGCATATCAAAAGCCTCGTATTTACTTCTCATGAGATACACCTAAGTAAATCTAGAGAAACCGTCTATAAAAATGATAAAATATCGTTTTCCACCTCTTGTTAGTGTTCCATTTAATTCACAAACATCCGAATGAATTAAATCTAACACTTGTGAATTCCTTTCACGATTATTAGGAAATGGCTTCTTGGTAATTTTTGATTGAATACAAATTTCATATTTATCCTCAAATTCATCATTATTTAGACTTATATAACCATTCTTTTGCATATATTGTAAAGTTTTAAAATTAAAATGTAACACCCCAAACCCAGCCTAGACGTTAAGCCCGAATCTGGTGTGTCACATGGAATTTTTTTTTTCAAACCATCTTTGAGATTGTTAAAAACTTGTTTGAGAATTACAGCCTCTTTGTTAAAACCCAAAACACTTAAGCAATTGTTATTTACTTGAAAACGTAATTTTCTTTAAAAACCTTTTTGGTTGTGATAATATATTTGAAATAAACAGTTTACTAAAATGGGACGTTTGGGAATAGAGTTGCAGAAGCATTTTGAAAGAAAATCCGAGGCCTGATTACAACATTTAACCCAAAATAGTAGAGTAATAAAATAAACAAGAAAGTAGTCTGAAGTCCAAATAAACCATTTCTAAAGTATGGTCTCCATCGAGTCATCCAAGGCCCAAGTCCACGTCACTGAGCATTACCTGAAAAGGTTAAGAGAAAGGGGGTGAGTTACAAGAACTCAGTGTGTAAATCCCCTTACCATCATCCACTGGGTCGGAACACACATAGCAATATTTTGGGCCTAAGCCCATTTACAATTATAACATAATAACATGTATATAATATGCATATGATATGCAAATCCCAAACCAAACCTAATTTCAATCCGCTACACACCACTCGTACCAACCAGCACACCTGTGGGGATCAAGTCAACCCACCCCGCCAACACACCAATCGCAGTCATAAAGCCATTTAAAATGTTTGTGGCAGAGCCACCGAACTAGATTGTGACAGAGTCACCGAACTAGATTGTGGCAGAGCCACTAGCACTTCTCTTCAATTTTATCCCAACCCATGCAATCATGTATGCATATACAAAGCATAACAATATTCATAGAATAATTTCATCATAAGGCCCATAATACAAGTTGGCCCATTAATCAATCTTAACAATTTGGCCCATTAAGCGATCTAGCAAATTTTTGCCCATTAATCGATCTAGCAAATTTTGGCCCATTAATCGATCTAGCAAATTTTGGCCCATTAATCACATGAGGCCCTTTTTTTTTCAAATTTCACACTTGGCCAATTTATCAAAATAATTCATATGACCCAAAATATCACTTTTCAACAAAATAACCCATTAAGGGCAAATCCATAATTCCCACAACCTTAATACCGATTTCATGCTTTTATACAAAAAGTGTTATTATACCGTATTTTTTGATTTTACAAATTTTACGATTTATTCTAATGCTTACGATATAATATCTAACCCATGAGATAAGTGTGAAATTACACACTCTGGCCCATATTACAAATATCAAACTGCCCATATATCAAATATCACATTTGGCCCATAAAGGGTATTTTCGTAATTCGGTCCATAGGGACATTTCGTAATTCGGCTCATTAGGGGCATTTTCGTAATTCGGCCCATAAGGGCATTTTCATAATTTGGTAATTGTACCCACTAAGGGTAATTCGGTAATTTACTCTCTAAGGGAAATTCAGAAATTTTACCCACCAAGGGTATTTCGGTAATTTTGCAACCCAGGGGTATTTCAGTAATTTACCCTCTAAGGGTATTTCGGTAATTTTGCAACCCAGGGGTATTTCGATAATTTACCCTCCAAGGGTATTTCAGTAATTTCGTAACCCAGGGAATTTCGGTAATTTACCCTCTAAGGGTATTTCGGTAATTTTGCAACCCAGGGGTATTTCAGTAATTGCATAACCCAGGGGTATTTCGGTAATTTGCACAACCCAGGGGTATTTCGGTAATTTGCCCTGTAAGGGTAATTCAGTAGTTTTACCCACCAAGGGTAATTCGGTAATTTACCTTCCAAGGGTAAATTCGGTAGTTTTACCCACCAAGGGTAATTCGGTAATTTACCTTCCAAGGGTAAATTCGGTAGTTTTACCCACCAAGGGTAATTCGGTAATTTACCCTCCAAGGGTAATTTCGGTAGTTTTATCCACCAAGGGTAATTCGATAATTTACCGTCCAAGGGTAAATTCGGTAGTTTTACCCACCAAGGGTAATTCGGAAATTTACCCTCCAAGGGTAATTCAGTAATTTACCTTCCAAGGGTAAATTCGGTAGTTTTACCCACCAAGGGTAATTCGGTAATTTACCCTCCAAGGTTAAATTTGGTAGTTTTACCCACCAAGGGTAATTCGGCAATTTACCCTCGAAGGGTAATTTCGATAGTTTTACCCGCCAAGGGTAATTCGGTAATTTACCTTCTAAGGGTAAATTCGGTAGTTTTACCCACCAAGGGTAATTCGGTAATTTACCTTCCAAGGGTAAATTCGGTAAATTCAGTAGTTTTACCCACCAAGGGTAATTCGATAATTTATCCTTCAAGGGTAATTTCGGTAGTTTTACCCACCAAGGGTAATTCGATAATTTACCTTTCAAGGGTAAATTCGGTAGTTTTACCCGACCAAGGGTAATTCGGTAATTTCATATTCAACGGTGTTTCCGGAGGCCTATCGCCTCGAGTGGCACAGAATTCTATTTGGGTTTCTTCGGAACTATTGGGTCAAAAATCTATTTTAGGCCCAAACGGGGTAATTTCGCAATTCTGGACTTAACTACTAATTTGGGCATAAATCTTTAACTGTCCATCTGCGTCATACTGACTAAATTGATTATAACTCGAGTTAGGAAACTCAACATTTAAATCCGTAAAATTTCCTTGAAACTAGACTCATATATCTTCTTACTGTAATTTTTCCAGAATTTTTGGCCTAGCCATTTAGTACAGTTTATTCCTTAAATCTTCCCTTGTTTCACTGTCCAATGATTCTGACCTCTCTTACCTTAATTTCAAATATCTCACTGTACGGTTTTCATATACTGTTCCAACTTGTTTCTCTTGAAAATAGGCTAACTAAGGAATCCATACATATAAATTATAACCCATAATTCATTTTGTACAATTTTATATGATTTTACCAATACAGATCAGTGAACCCCGAAGTTAATCAGAACCAGTCTCACTAAAATCAAGATATCTCAGAATATAAAATTTCTTTTTCCTTCTCCGTTTCTTCCATATTAAAATAGACACAATAAATCTTATTCGCTTTCTTATTCATTTTCTCCTATTTTTAGTGATTTTTCAAAAACACGTCACTGCTTCCAACCGAAACTGTTTTATTACGAAATATGATTACCACAACAATCATACGCACACTCGAGTGATTACGGATGCCGGTTTTTAGTTTTCTTCGGTATTTCCACCGATTAACATCATATTTCATAAAAACTTTCAGGGAAGTGTGAGATTACACACCATTTCAGATATGTATATGGAAGGGTATGAGATTACACACCTTATTCGGAATCGGTAACGCGATACTCTCCGCAACACCAAAAATCCGAGTCACCTATTACGAGGGATAGGTTTTTGATTGAACCTTTGATAAAGTACTTCGAGACCTTGTAACCAGCATAAAATCTCTCATGGCAAGTCCCTAGACTCTCAACCATGTTACAAATTAGTCCCCTCATCAGCTAGCTTAAGCTTTGGGGATTCCAAAAGTACAATTTTTTATCAAGATCATAAAAATCACTTACTTGTGAGGAGAAATGTTTGCTGAAAATTTTGAGCTCCATAACCCTTATTTCTCTTCAATTTTCGGTGGATGAAGATGTAGGAATAGTGAAAAGATGATAACATATTTATTCCTCTTATTCTATTCATTTAAAACACCTAACATCACCAACTTTTGACCAAAATAAATGCTCTTGTCCCTATTTTTTTTTGGGGCCGACCTACTCATTTAGACAAGGCTAAATTGTACTTTAAGGACCTCCAATTAATATTTCTTAGTCAATTTGCACCTCTAGCAATTAAAATTAAACTTTAGCACTTTATGCGATTTAGTCTTTTTTTCGAAATTAAGCCCTCAATCGCTAAAATTGAGACACCAAAAATTTCATGCATGTTTATAAACATGTTATACACATAGAATAACATGAAAATAATTTTCTCTATCCTCAGTTTAGTGATTCCGAGATCACTGTTCCGACTATCCCCTAAATCGGGCTATTACCCCCTCCATGCATTTTTTTTTCACCTACTCTATTACCTTTCAAATCCCATCAATATATTTTGTTTTCACCTACTCCATTATTTCAAATTCCATCATTATTATTTTCCCACTTCTTTATTATTCTTTTTCTTTTATTTCTTTTTCCTTATTTTCCTCCTTACCTTATCTTTTTAGTCATCATTTCATTTTTCTTTTATTTCTTTCCTTTAATAATGTCATGGTTGACACTTGGAAGAGCACACAAAAATAAATCCAAAATTTGCAAAAGATGGGATTTGAACCCCTTCCCTCCATGCTCTCCACTTGATGCCATAACCTCTTTACCAATAGTTCATTTATGTTAACAATTTACTCACTTATTTCCATAAACTTTGATGCCTCTTACTATCTCTCCTTAATAGGCTTAAACACAAATTTTCACTAAGGCCCAACTCGAACTCGAAACTCCATAGAACTCCGTAACATTCCAAAATCACCTTACTAATAAGTCTCACTTGAAATAATGCCATTCTCAAATTCCCATAATTTTAAACACTCCTACGCCCAAGGCCCATTGGGCCCATTCCTACTAGGCCCAATTTCGGGATGTTACAATTCTACCCTCCTTAAAGAAAATTTCGTCCTCGAAATCACACCACTATGCTTTCGCTGCGCACTCCAATCTTAATAACACTAATATACTTTTAACATAATCTTGAATCCTCTTTCACACAACCAAACGTCTAACCACAGAAGCAAGCAGTCATCTACCACTTATACTTCAAATTTTTCTACACTCAATCATCACATCCAACCAAAACATACCTGACTTGATCTTGATAAAACAATCCCGAGCCTTATGCTCCTTAGACTCGCATCTCATACATGCTCCTGACCTCCTCCAACATTTTCTCGGATGACGCCTTTTGCAATAATCGCAAGCCGGAAAGTTTGGACGTGCCTTAACACGCTTCACGGAACGACACTGCGACCCAAAAGAATCACGATCTATTTTCTTCCTACAGTCCACACTCCCAATCTCGAAGTGCTTCACCAATTCCTTTAGCCTCTTCAAATACCTCCTTAACTATTTGAGTCAGCTCATCAACCTTAGTTCAATCATGAGATCCCGTCTCAGCCACTGACACTGCCAGCGCCCCCCTTTCGGGCACATGCCTCAATGCTGAAGGTCTAGCCCTAACACTTCGGCCTCTATCACGTCCACGTCCTCTAGCACTCATGTTCACTAATGTCGATTTAATCTGATTATAAGTCTTATGAATCAATATACTATTCGACGTTTATTAAACAATGTCTTATGGAGTATAAGAGTTGAAGTAGTTTTCGCAAAACGCATCCTAGAGTCTCAATCTCTATAGTTTTTACTCCTAAAGCCAAAAGTTCTAGAGTATTTCTACGGTCATATCACAATAATTATAATCATAAAATGATAACATATACTTACTTCACTTGGTGCCGGATACTCGTGGTGCCATACTTCCTTTAATACATATAATTCAAACAGCTTTGGAAAATATTTTTGAACCCAAACCACAACCGAGTTTTACAAACTGTGCTCTGATACCACTTAAATGTAACACCCCAAACCCGGCCTAGACGTTAAGCTCGAATCTGGTGTGTCACATGGAAGTTTTTTTTTTTTTCAAACCATCTTTGAGATTGTTAAAAACTTGTTTGAGAATTACAGCCTCTTTGTTAAAACCCAAAACACTTAAGCAATTGTTATTTACTTGAAAACGTAATTTTCTTTAAAAACCTTTTTCCTTGTGAAAATATATTTGAAATAAACAATTTACGAAAATGGGACGTTTGGGAATAGAGTTGCAGAAGCATTTTGAAAGAAAATCCGAGGCCTGATTACAACATTTAACCCAAAATAGTAGAGTAATAAAATAAACAAGAAAGTAGTCCGAAGTCCAAATAAACCATTTCTAAAGCATGGTCTCCATCGAGTCATCCAAGGCCCAAGTCAACGTCACTGAGCATTACCTGAAAAGGTTAAGAGAAACGGGGTGAGTTACAAGAACTCAGTGTGTAAATCCCCTTACCATCATCCACTGGGTCGGAACACACATAGCAATATTTTGGGCCTAAGCCCATTTACAATTATAACATAATAACATGTATATAATATGCATATAATATGCAAATCCTAAACCAAACCTAATTTCCATCCGCTACACACCACTCGTACCAACCAGCACACCTGTGGGGATCAAGTCAACCCACCCCGCCAACACACCAATCGCAGGCATAAAGCCATTTAAAATGTTTGTGGCAGATCCACCGAACTAGATTGTGACAGAGTCACCGAACTAGATTGTGGCAGAGCCACTAGCACTTCTCTTCAATTTTATCCCAACCCATGCAATCATGTATGCATATACAAAGCATAACAATATTCATAGAATAATTTCATCATAAGGCCCATAATACAAGTTGGCCCATTAAGCAATCTAGCAATTTGGCCCATTAATCAATCTTAACAATTTGGCCCATTAAGCGATCTAGCAAATTTTTGCCCATTAATCGATCTAGCAAATTTTGGCCCATTAATCGATCTAGCAAATTTTGGCCCATTAATCGATCTAGCAAATTTTGGCCCATTAATCAAATGAAGCCCTTTTTTTTTCAAATTTCACACTTGGCCAATTTATCAAAATAATTCATATGGCCCAAAATATCACTTTTTAACAAAATAATCCATTAAGGGCAAATCCGTAATTCCCACAACCTTAATACCGGTTTCATGCATTTACACAAAAAGTGTTATTATACCGTATTTTCTGATTTTACTAATTTTACAATTTATTCTAATGCTTACGGTATAATATCTAACCCATGAGATAAGTGTGAAATTACACACTCTGGCCCATATCACAAATATCAAACTGCCCATATATCAAATATCACATTTGGCCCATAAAGGGTATTTTCGTAATTCGATCCATAGGGACATTTCGTAATTCGGCCCATTAGGGGCATTTTCGTAATTCAGCCTGTAAGGGCATTTTTATAATTCGATAATCGTACCCACTAAGGGTAATTCGGTAATTTACTCTCTAAGGGAAATTCAGAAATTTTACCCACCAAGGGTATTTCGGTAATTTTGCAACCTAGGGGTATTTCAGTAATTTACCCTCTAAGGGTATTTCGGTAATTTTGCAACCTAGGGGTATTTCGGTAATTTACCCTCCAAGGGTATTTTAGTAATTTCGCTACCCAGGGAATTTCAGTAATTTACCCTCTAAGGGTATTTCGGTAATTTTGTAACCCAAGGGTATTTCGGTAATTTACCTTCCAAGGGTATTTTAGTAATTTCGCAACCCAGGGAATTTCAGTAATTTACCCTCTAAGGGTATTTCGGTAATTTTGTAACCCAGGGGTATTTCAGTAATTGCACAACCCAGGGGTAATTCGATAATTTGCACAACCCAGGGGTATTTCGATAATTTGCCCTCTAAGGGTAATTCAGTAGTTTTACCCACCAAGGGTAATTCAGTAATTTACCTTCCAAGGGTAAATTCGGTAGTTTTACCCACCAAGGGTAATTCGGTAATTTACCTTCCAAGGGTAAATTCGGTAGTTTTACCCACCAAGGATAATTCGGTAATTTACCCTCCAAGGGTAAATTCAGTAGTTTTACCCACCAAGGATAATTCGGTAATTTACCCTCCAAGGGTAATTTCGTTAGTTTTACCCACCAAGGGTAATTCGGTAATTTACTTTCCAAGGGTAAATTCGGTAGTTTTACCCACCAAGGGTAATTCGGTAATTTACCCTCCAAGGGTAATTCGGTAATTTACCTTCTAAGGGTAAATTCGGTAGTTTTACCCACCAAGGGTAATTCGGTAATTTACCTTCCAAGGGTAAATTCGGTAGTTTTACCCACCAAGGGTAATTCGGCAATTTACCCTCCAAGGGTAAATTTGGTAGTTTTACCCACCAAGGGTAATTCGGTAATTTACCTTCTAAGGGTAAATTCGGTAGTTTTACCCACCAAGGGATTCGGTGATTTACCTTCCAAGGGTAAATTCGGTAGTTTTACCCACCAAGGGTAATTCTGTAATTTACCCTTCAAGGGTAATTTCGGTAGTTTTACCCACCAAGGGTAATTCGGTAATTTACCTTCCAAGGGTAAATTCAGTAGTTTTACCCCACCAAGGGTAATTCAGTAATTTACCCTCCAAGGGTAATTTCGGTAATTTCATATTCAACGGTGTTTCCGGAGGCCTACTATCGCCTCGAGTGGCACAGAATTCTATTTGGGTCTCTTCGAAACTATTGGGTCAAAAATTCATTTTAGGCCCAAACGGGGTAATTTCGCAATTCTGGACTTAACTACTAATTTGGGCATAAAAATTTAACTGTCCATCTGCGTCATACTGACTAAATTGATTATAACTCGAGTTAGGAAACTCGAAATTTAGATCCGTAAAATTTTCTTGAAACTAGACTCATATATCTTCTTACTGCAATGTTTCCAGAATTTTTGGCCTAGCCATTTAGTATATTTTATTCCTTAAATCTTCCCTTGTTTCACTGTCCAATGATTCTGACCTCTCTTAACTTAATTTCAAATATCTCACTGTACGGTTTTCATATACTGTTCCAACTTGTTTCTCTTGAAAATATGCTCACTAAGGAATCCATACATATAAATTATAACCCATAATTCATTTTGTACAATTTTATATGATTTTTCCTAAACAAATCAGTGAACCCCAAAGTTAATCAGAACCAGTCTCACTAAAATCAAGATATCTCAAAATATAAAATTCCTTTTTCCTTCTCCGTTTCTTCCATATTAAAATAGGCACAGTAAGATTTAATTTGATATCTTATTCACTTTCTAATTCCTTTTCTCCTATTTTTAGTGATTTTTCAAAAACACATTACTGCTTCTAACCGAAACTGTTTTATTACGAAATACGATTACCACAACTATCATACGCACACCCGAGTGATTATGGATGCCGGTTTTTAGTTTTCTTCGATATTTCCACCGGTTAACAACATATTTCATACAAACTTTCAGAGAAGTGTGAGATTACACACCATTTCAGATGTGTATATGGAAGGGTATGAGATTACACACCTTATTCGGAATCAATAACGCGATGCTCTCCGCGACACCAAAAATCCGAGTCACCTATTACGAGAGATAGGTTTTTGATTGAACTTTTGATAAAGCACTTTGAGACCTTGGAACCAGCATAAAATCTCTCATGGCAAGTCCCTAGACTCTCAACCATGTTACAAATTAGTCCCCTCATCAGCTAGCTTAAGCTTTGGGGATTCCAAAAGTACAATTTTTTATCAAGATCATAAAAATCACTTACTTGTGAGGAGAAATGTTTGCTGAAAATTTTGAGCTCCATAACCCTTATTTCTCTTCAATTTTCGGTGGATGAAGATGTAGGAATAGTGAAAAGATGATAACATATTTATTCCTCTTATTCTATTCATTTAAAACACCTAACATCACCAACTTTTGACCAAAATAAATGCTCTTGTCCCTATTTTTTTTTGGCGGGCCTACTCATTTAGACAAGGCCAAATTGTACTTTGAGGACCTCCAATTAATATTTCTTAGTCAATTTGCACCTCTAGCAATTAAAATTAAACTTTAGCACTTTATGCAATTTAGTCCTTTTTTCGAAATTAAGCCCTCAATCGCTAAAATTGAGACACCAAAAATTTCATGCACGTTTATAAACATGTTATACACATAGAATACATGAAAATAATTTTCTCTATCCTCAGTTTAGTGATTCCTAGATCACTATTCCGACTATCCCCTAAATCGGGCTATTACCCCCTCCATGCATTTTTTTTCACCTACTCTATTACCTTTCGAATCCATCATTATATTTTGTTTTCACCTACTCCATTATTTCAAATTCCATCATTATTATTTTCCCACTTCTTTATTATTCTTTTTCTTTTATTTCTTTTTCCTTGTTTTCCTCCTTACCTTATCTTTTTAGTCATCATTTCATTTTTCTTTTATTTCTTTCCTTTAATAATGTCATGGTTGACACTTGGAAGAGCACACAAAAATAAATCCAAAATTTGCAAAAGATGGGATTTGAACCCCTTCCCTCCATGCTCTCCACTTGATGCCATAACCTCTTTACCAATAGTTCATTTATGTTAACAATTTACTCACTTATTTCCATAAACTTTGATGCCTCTTACTATCTCTCCTTAATAGGCTTAAACACAAACTTTCACTAAGGCCCAACTCGAACTCGAAACTCCATAGAACTCCGTAACATTCCAAAATCACCTTACTAAAAAGTCCCACTTGAAATAATGCCATTCTCAAATTCCCATAAATTTTAAACACTCCTACGCTCAAGGCCCATTGGGCTCATTCCTACTAGGCCCAATTTCGGGATGTTACATAAAATGTGCTAAAAGCGCATGCCACAAAAGATAAGATTCAACAATATAAGTAGAAGAATTAACTTTATTCATATCAATGCTCAACTTGAACATACCCTCGTTACATTATCGTTTTCCTACATATATATTACCCTTAAGAAAGACAAACTTATCAGATTCCAAGATAATCTTGAACCCTTTGTTACGTAGAATATTTGCGGACACTAAATTCTTTCTCACATCGGGAACATGCAACACATTAGTCAAAGTCAATTTCTTCCCAAATGTGAAGTTGAGTTCCACTGTCCCTTGATCGAGCACCTTAACCAATTGATAGTTTCCCATAAGCACTTCACGGTTTGCCACTAGTTCATGACTCTTGGATTGTTGTAACTCATTACACACATGGACAGTAGCTCCAAAGTCGAGCCACTAATTACAGGACTTATCAGTCATGGCTATGTTGGGTTCTGTAATCATACCAATCTCCAAATTTTTTATCCCTTCCGTAACCATGGCCACTAAGTCCATGCCCTCCACCATATTGGTTTTAGAAGTTGTGGCATATTGCTTCTTTTTTAGAAGTTTACAATCCTTAATTTAGTGTCCTTTTTTATAACAATTATAACAATTGCGAGTTTTTTCCTTCTTGTCTTGCACGTCATTGGTCTCGGATATGGCCTTTCTCTTACCATTTCGAGAGTTCTTGATCTCGCTCACATGGTTCACTTTAGAACTTTGGGGAAGATACACCGTATCACGCTTTCAAGTTTCCTCTTCAATATATTAATGCCTAAGTATTTTCTCCACAGTGAAGTCCTCTGCCATATGCAGAAGTTTCTCCCGATAATTGTTCCATGATGAAGGCAACTTCGAGATGATAGCCCCAACTTGTAACAATTTCCGAATAACAACTTTCAAGTCACGAAGCCTGCTTACAAGGACTTGTAATTCATGGACTTGATCCATGATCGGGATACTATCGAACATTTCGAATTCGAAATACTTCATCATTAAGAATTTATCAGTACCTTGTCACTCGATATTGTATTTCTCTTTAAGAGCTTTCTATATTTTCACGGGGGATTGCATCAACATGTAAAGATCATACAATCGACCAGACAAGGTGTTGAGGATGTGTCCTCGACATGTGAAATTGTCTTCTTCGAGCTTCTTCTTGAGTTCAGTCACTTTCGTAATTTCCTCAGAATTTGTATTGGGGGCGGGATCCTCCACGGGTTGTAGGTTTGGATCCAGAACGCCACATTTAAGACAGTAAGAAGGAACAACATCTTGCCCTTCAAACGATTGAAGTTTGAACCATCAAATCGGTCAAGTTTCACAAAATCTTGATTCATCACTTTGAATACGATGTTAGCCTCCGTCACTATCTCCAGAATTAATTCTTTTTGATTGTTGGAGATTTGAGTGAAGAAGATAGAATCAGAGACTTTTATGAAAATAAACAGTAGACTTTGAGACACAAATGACACTTTCCAAAGAGAACTATTTGCCCCCACACGAAGTTGCTAGAGGGTTAAGACAAAGGTCCTCCCGGGATATAACAAAGTTTTGAATTTCCTTTGATTAGCAAAATCGAGGAATTCCCTAACTCTTACTCTAGTTTTTGAAAATAAGATTGATTGTAATTGTATATTTGTAAGCACCATAATGCCTCTATTTATATGCACTCAATGAATACAATTTGAAGAGCCACAACCCTTCATATTGGACATACTCCTTGGGAGAAACATGTAACATCCGAGTTCTAGGGTTATGCATTAGGTGCATAACTCAAGTGATGGAAGGCTTATGGTGAGGTTGGATGAGTTTTAAGGGGTTTGGAGAACCCTAGAAGGTAAGAGATGCCTTAGGAAATTTTTGGTTTTTAGTGTTAAGAAGTGGAGCTTGGCTATAGGGGTCTTAAGAGAAATATTTGGGAGGTTAAGACACAAGAATTGCTTTGGAAGAGTGGCAGGGAGGTGCCACTTAAAGGCCTTGGAAGGTGACGCCTCAAGGAGCAGGGGGGCCAGTGTTCGAGCTGCGAAGTCAGCATGTTGGCTTTTGTTTTTGCGTCAGGAGTGGGGGAAGTGTTGGATTCGGCCATGGCACTTAAAAGGAGGATTCTGAATGGGTCAAATTGTTTTGAATGAGTGGCTAGGAGAAGAGATGAGTTGGCTTTAGTTTGAAATGGTTTGAAAGGTTGGTGTAGAGTGAATTTAGGAGGAAATCAAGGGAGTGGGTGAGAGGAGAGGGTGTTGGACGGCAAGGGGGGTTTGCATGAGGATATTTTCGGCCATGAAGGCTAGGGGGAGTGGCCTAATTCTATATAAAGGGGTGGTGAGCTTCCTTTTGCCGAATTTTAACCCTTTACTCCTAAGCCTTCACTTATTCTTCTCAAACATTACCACACCAAAAACACCTCTTTTCTTAACAGCTTGGCCGAAACTTCAAGAGACCATTGGGGTCACTTTTGCTTCCATTTTTCCTCCTTCACTTCACCGAAATCCCTCTCCATTCCTTGTTGTCGTAGCACCTCTTTAAGCCATCAACATTTCTTTTCTTCCTCTATTTTCACCAAAGCCGAAAGTACCCGTAGCCGAAACCTTTCTCTTCTCTTGGCATCTTGCTAAGTCGATTCTTGAG
Source organism: Gossypium australe (assembly GCA_005393395.2). NCBI lineage: Eukaryota > Viridiplantae > Streptophyta > Magnoliopsida > Malvales > Malvaceae > Gossypium > Gossypium australe. The sequence goes on from CM016617.1 coordinate 275,049, forward strand.
GCCGTCAAGTACTCTCTCTCAGTCGTTGCAAGTGTGGTAGTAAGTAAGCTCTTCCCTAGTAATCGGTTTTGTTTCTTTCTCTTGTGGGGTGCCGAAAACCAAAGGGTGGTCTTGGTTTGGAGATGGCCGAATGTTCTTAGGGTCTTAATATTGTGTTCTCTCAGGTGTGGCCAAAGGAAGGAAGCGCTAAGGATCTTTTAAGGTTCAGTTTGTATTAGGAAATGGGCAAATTGACAGGAGCATATAGTAGCCTCCGGGATTCAAGTTGTTTTGGTAAGTAAGTTGTTTGGTAAAGATTCAATACTTGGATTTATGATTTGGAGGTTTAACCATTGTTCTGATTAAGCATTTTGATGGAGGCAAATACCAGTCAAGGAGGACAAGGGAAAGTCCCTATCCCGAAATTCAAGAAAAGAGCTGTCTCGGCGGTTCGGGATTGGCCACCGGGGTGTGGGCCAGCAGCAGGAGAAAGCTATAGACAGATAGCTGTAGTCTCGCTTAGCGATAGTGTTGGGATCGAGAGTTTGGAACTTCAAGTAATTAGGTGCGTAATCATCGCACTGTTTCTCCGGTTAATTGTTTATTAATGTGTATACTTGTGTCGGATGTGTGATAGCCGACAATAAAGGCTGAAGTGATGGATACCCATGTGTGGGGTAATCGGTTAACAGGTTGGTAAATTGTGATATTAAATTATTTATGGTGCATATGTGATATGATAATGAGCATGTGATGTATATTCATTTTATATGTTGATTTGACATGATGCATTGACATATATGCAAGGGGATTGGTTTTGATCAAGGAAGGACGGGTGTACATATTTACTCGTGCTACATTAGTGCTTGATGATTAGCTGTGTGCTACATCAAGGGAGATGTTGGCTAGGTGCCCATCTCGGCGGTTGATGGCTGTGTGCATCACCGTAGACGGATTAAGATATTGGGATCACTTATGTGATCGGTGGCTCAGCCACGGCCTTGAGCAGCGAGCGTGCCAAGGTAAGAGATGTGGATCATGATGTGATCAGTGGTGGATTAGCCACGGCCTTGGGCAGGGAGTCTGCCGAGGTAGGTGTTTGGATGGATTTTAGGATTGGGCTGGGGATGCATTTTGCATGACGACTTATGTGGATTGTATGGATATGGGCCAAGCCCATACGTGTGGAAACATGTGTAATGATTATGCACTGAGTCTGTGGATTCACCCAATTTTTCTTAACCATCGCAGGTGATTCATGAGCTTGGACCGGGTTGGAGTGGATACGAGGTGGCCCATGCAGAAGAAGATGTTTTAATTATTTTGAGCATTTTAATATTAAGTACTTTGTTTAAATATTGGTTGTAATAAGGGCCTTATTATTATTCTTGGGTTATTTTTAATTATGACTTGATTAAGTTGAATTATTATGTGAAAATGATTTTATTCTTAATAATCTACTTATTCAAAGTATATCTATATATGCTAAAGTTTTAAATTGGACATTTTATAACAACAAAGTTTTACTTACAATTATAAATGGATATGGTTTTCAAAAGTTAACAAATTTTCATGTTGTATTCTAAAGTCAAAAAGATTCTCAACCGTTCTTCCACAGTGGCATTTCAAATTCGGTCGTAGTGAATGGGCCGGGTTTGGGGATGTTACAAAACATGTCCCATGGGAATGTATTCATTCAATGATAAATCATCACTTTTAATTTGGATAATGCTTATGAATAATTAAATTTGTAAGATGATAAATCATCACTTTTAATTTAAATATTGCTCATATTAATTTGCAATCTATACTTTCCATCAGGGACATCATTAACTACACTATGAGCCTAAAGTCTATTCAATGAAACATAAGTTCTATGGCTAACGAGACCTAAACTTGATTTAATGATGTCACTATCCCTCACAAGGGTCAAGCCTAAGTAAGAGTTGGTGGATGAAAGAAAAAAGTGGACGTCGACGGTTTCATCGCCAAGACCTAGGCTAGTTAATGAAATCAAACTGTAGTGACTGAAATTTATAGCCATGGGGTGGAGGACAATATTTAAGAAGCAAAGAAAATAGAGTGCAAAATATAATGCTATTGAAGCTAATTCTGGTTTAACCCTCGAAGTATTGCTTCTTATAGCAGAAAAGTGTGTCTATTTTACGTTAAAAAGAACTTATTAGGCAATGCCACAATGGTTACATTCAACAACTCCTAAAACTTGAAAAACAATTAATTGATAAGGCCATATTTGTTTACTTGTGATTTCTAAATGGAAAGAAAGTAATTTCAAAATTGTGACATTTACTCACCGCCCTTTTATAGAAAGCAATTAATTTTTGCTTGGTTGGAGGCTAGTGAAATACAAATAGGAGAAAACCTAACAAATTAATGAGAAAAAGGCCAGGGAAGCCCATTAATGGTAGAACAATTGTTTTTTTTTCCTGTATATGTTTGGGTTTGTGGTTACCATTCCTAATAATGTCATCTTCGTAGTTTGAGTTTATGTTTTTAATTAATTGAAAATGCAATATGCCTTTTAGGCATTTAATTAATATTTTCTTATTTCCCAGCAAATGAGTGAATTATCTATCATTATATTATACATTAAGGGGTTAATTAAATTGTTGTCATTCATTAGTCGGGTCTCAACTTTATTAGGGAATTACTAAAAATTCATTTCTTTTCCAAAGCAAGAAATATTATTTGGAGCGTATTTATATTTTTTTTATTTTAGATAATCTAGATATTTTTTGAAACTTTTATTTTTAAAATTTATATTTTAACAATATTTTGAATTTATTAGTTACAATACTTCTTTTTAAGTCAAATGGCAACTTCAAATTTTAGAAAATATTGGATTACAATATTTCTTTTCGTTTAATTTATATTTAAATTTGATATATAATTTTTAAATATTTAAATATTTTTAATCTAAATATCATTTATTTGGTTGAAAGTAAATATTTATTTTTCAATTTAATTATCTTTTTCCTTATGTAAAACATACAACATTAAATTTAATTTTTCTTTTATATTTCCTAAATAATTATGGGTTATTAATATATTTTAATTAATTGATATGAATATTTATCTAATTTAATATATTAATTTGAAATAAATTTTTAATTGATAATATTGATATTGATAATCTTGCTTAACTCAAATGTTGAATTGCTTTCTAATTTTTTATGTTTTAATTAACGAATTATTCCAAAATACATGCAAAATATCAATTTATTTCAATTATGTTAAAAATATTTTATTATTGTAGAAGTAGATGTCGATTATAATAATAAGTTTAATATAATATATGTTATGACTCTAATGTTTATTAAAAATAGAATTTCATATAATTTATGTTTCTTTTGTTTATAAATATGAACGTCGGAGAAGTAATTGAGAAATATAATTTATATTGCTCTCTTTTTCTATTGTATTATTCTTTATTTTATAACACATTTGATTTTTTTTTTCATTTTTTTCTTTATTTTATGGATCTTGATTTTTTTTTCCCTTTTCCATTTGTTTTCTAGCTTTTTCTAGATTTTGGAAAACAAAAAGTTTCTATAGCCCAACTCGAGAGTTGAATCCAAGGATGGATCCAAGGGGCGCCCCCTTGTAATTTTCAGATTTTTAAATTACAATGTATTTTAGATTTGGTGTACATATTATATAACATTCGCCCCCATTAGCCAAATTGTATTTCATATAGTTCATCCCCTTAAACCATAATGTAACATATCAAACCAGATCCTTTAAAAGAATCAAAGTATGACATGTTATTACTTAGAAATCATCTTAATTTTAACATATGTTCTGGATTAAATAAATCATTATTGGATTAAATATAATGTTTAAATTTTATGGTGTATAAACTCAAATATAGTAACTGTATTAAACCACATATAATACTTAATATCCAAAGCATGAAATTTCAATAAGATTTCATAAAAACAAGTACAAATTCTTCTAGAAAATGCACTTAGATGTCTCTCCCACGCTTCATGCATACTACAAACAAAACATATTATCTCACAATAGCAGCAGCGCTCCGGTGTAGTCTTTCAGATATGTCTTCTTTCAGCCAGTAAGCCTGAGAAGTAAAAAGTAAAAGAGTAAGTTCGTATGAACTTAGTGAGTTCCAAAAATTTCTTAAGTAAGTGAGTTCCAAAAATTTCTTAAGTAAGAATACTAACTGCACAATTGAACCTTTAAAAAGAAATTCACACATTATCATAGAGTACGCCCAATGGTGTATACAGAATTTAGACAGACTCAATAAGCCAATTGCGTATCACATAGGTGAATACTATATTCCAACTCGACATAACTCAGATAATCCATTTTCATGCCAACAATGTGCCCAGATTTCATAGCTAGATACATAATACAGTCTCATTAATATACATTCTTCACCATAACTTCTCATATCATTTACACTCAATATAGCATGTTTTATCGTGTTTTGCCAATCCAGTTTGCAACATTCTTGTCCTACCGGAGGCTACACAAACATATTTCTTCATCTCTATCTCCACATATCAGTTCACATCATATCATTCATTCACACTAGAAGCTGTTGCTAGTGGCTTAATATGAAAAATGACCCATACTTCATATCACAGACATATTGAACTCAAATTAACAACTCTGAACAACAATTATTCGCACACATACATTCTTCATCCTTTACAAAGAAAGAATACTTACCTTATACAAATATAAAATAAAGAAGACCACAACACATAGAAGTCAGAAGGAACTCACCAGAAATTATAGTAAAGTCTATAAAGCATGTCCTTTGTCTTTATCACTCGGGCCTTCAGTAGCTTCTTGAGCTAAAAATGATGATAATTCAACATATCATATCCTTAATCTATTAAATCTAAACACGCATGCAAGAATCATCAACACTTAATCCAAAATCAAGAAGTTTCTTTCCTTACACCCCATTCTAACATTTATGCATGCAGAACTAAATTCACGTAAATAACTTTGAAGATAACCTAGGATTCACCAGTAATTACTAGTGAGCTTATACAAATGTATAAGTTAGCTGAATACAACGAACCCAACTTCAGAGAGGTTTTTTAGACTAAAGTTTTTAAAAAGTTCAAAGAAAATCAAGAAGAAAGAAGAAAACAAAGAATACGCAAAGGTTTTAAGAGAAGTCATCACTATCCTTATATACTTAAGCACGGAGACAAGGTTTAGTGGAAGAATCATATAATTCCATTAACACACTTGGTTCTCGTGATTAAGTGTGCTTATCATAATTTAAGTCTTTTCATCTACAATAGCTTAGTTCCATTCTAAATAAATCCCAACTTAACTAACTAAATTACTTTACTAAAATAATAAACAAATTTAATTAACTATGAACTTGACTAGTTTGCCAAAACATATGAGGTGGCGTATACTTAGCAAAAGAGTTCGCCAACCATAGATCTCGCCAAAGCAAAGAGTTCGCCAATTGGCATAACACTCAAAACTCTATACTTATCCAAAACAAACACTTACTCATTTTTATCTACCCTTCTATTACAAACTATATGTCAAATAGCACTCACATACAAACACTTTGTCGGGCGAGTTCTTACACATAAGGTTATACTTTGGAAGTACAAGAATGCAATAATATTTCAGGGAAAATATGGCAGCACTGAGACGATACTAGGACAAGCTAAAAATCTCGCCATTCACATAAGCAGCAGTAACAAAGTTGATAGATGAATCATCCAGAATTATTGCCATCAAATGGAAGGCACCTTGCCATGGTTGGCTAAAGATCAATTCAGATGGAGCTACTGCAGTGAGTGGAAACTGGTCAGCTTTAGGTGGCGTTTTACGTGACCCGCATGGTAATTGATTAGCAGGCTTTCGTCGATTCATCGGGAGAGATTATGCTCTAATGGCTAAATTATGGGCGATCTTCCATGGCCTTGAAATAGCTTGGCAGAAGGGGTACACCAAGGTGATAATTGAATCTGACAATAAAAGTGTAGTGGATATGCTAACAAATGCTTCAGTAGGGTCATCATCAACAACTTTAGTCCAAAGAATAAAGGAGGAATGTAGGCGCGACTGGACTGTCAAAATCTAACATGTCTTCCGTGAAGTAAAAAAAGTGGTTGATTACTAGCCAAGTCTAGTTCTAAAAAAAAATACAAACCGAAAATTATTGATTCCCCCATGTTTGGTATTAGGTAACTCCTTTTAGTGGATAAAATGGGGGACTTTTATGTAAGAAAGATTAAAGAGAGAGGGGGGAGGGAGGAGGGAGGGAGAGATAGATAGATAGAGAGATTTAGATCATATCTTAATAAAATTTACAAATGTAATTCAATTTTTTAAAGATTATTTTTATTTAACAAAAATATGATTAATATATTCTATATAAAAATTAAACATTTTATTAAATAACATATTAATTAAAATTTATTATTTTTATTTCTATTAAAAGTAGAACTAATTTTATTAAAATTTGAGACAAAATGTTATACAAAACTAATTTAATAAAGAATATACTTATACTTTATGGATATTGTTGTTATAAATAAAAATACGTAATAAAGGATTAAGAAAACAAAAACAATGCTTTTTTTTTTTTCAGTACAAAAGACAGCCAAGCAATAGTGATTACAAACCAGTGAAATTCCAAGTAGCAGAAAGGGATGATACATTCAAATGTTCATGCAGCAACACTAGAACTGGGTCTGGGTTCTTCAAATCTCTATAAACTATTAAGGTTATAATAAGCTAGTTTAGCCATGTAATCAACAACTTTGTTGTGGTCTCTAGGAATATGTCGAACTCACACACTCCAATTGCATTTTAGCAACTGATCTATCAGTCGCAACTTTGTCATCCTATTAACAACAATCTCTCCAACCAAAATTTTTTAACTACCATCACATTGTCACATTTTAGATCCCAATGTCTATAGCCAGCTTCCCATACAATTTAGAGACCTTCTAAAATAGCTCTAGCTTCAACTTTAAAAATTCTCTCCTTCCCAATTCTCATTGTGAAGCTATGTACCAGTTTGCAAATGAGTCTCTGAAAACTCCTATTGACACGCCATTAGTGTTATCCGAAACAACACAATCTGTATTTAGTTTGACCCAACCTTGCTCCAGAAGCATCCAATGTTTAAAAGTGACTCTAGTTTGTCTAAGAAGATCACCTATATTTGATTTCTCCATGCTTTTAGTCAATGCTAATGCTGTAGAAATTATTGGTTCGATACTACTATAGTTGTCTTTGAAAATAAAAAAAGTTGACTATACAACAAACCTACTGTTATAATTAAATGTTGTTATAGAAAGTAGTGTATAATTTTGACTAATTCTGTTGTAGTGCATGTCAAGACGTTCCTTGGAGACTTTTAAACAAGAGCTAGAATTTGGTAGAGGATCTCTATCACACCATTAATTAATTGCCTTAGACTTTTCTTTTTCATTCAAAGGTCAGGCTCCGCTTGCAAGGGATTGGATCAGCCTGAAAGACTATTCAACGGATCATGTAAAAGTCCATGAAAGAAATAGAACAAGAAAATGAATGCTTCTTTGATTAATTTGTTGCTGGCAGAAGAAATAGTATGATTCCCATATGATAGATACTCTAGCCTAATTTACACGATTTTGTTTTTTACACAAACGCACCTGCTGTATTTTTGGTCGTAACCAAGATATTCACCGCCAACAACGATGATTAATCCCCTCATCACAAGTACTCTTCAAAGAGATAAACGATTGACCATGAAATGTGTTCCATTATCATAAACGTGGATCTAACCACATAGTTAAGGGATTTGGTACCTGTTGCATTGATCCTTCAATTTTGAACCTCCTCCAAGGAGTTATATTCCTGCTGCAACAACAAATTCTACAGAATACTACCTGTTCCTAGACAATGCTTCATCCAAGCTGGCTTTCATGAAGATATAAGACGAAAGAGTGCTTCAATAACCAACATATCAGAGCATATTGCTGAAAGTATCATTAAAACAAACTAAATGCATCAATCACCCAACCACGATTGAAGGGAACTTCACATTGAATCAAATTTGTTGTCCAAGAAAGCATAGAATGCAAAAGAATGTCCATCTTGCATATCTTCATTGCGCCATAATGATTTAAACAACTCATGCTCACATGTTAAACAAACCATCAAATATATATTTAACATGTACCAAAGGAAACCACAAGTGAATTTTGTTGGTCAGTTGATAAAAATATCTAACTTGTTAAAGCGATTACAAATATCCTCAAATTGTTCACGTACACAACTGAAGGTAAAAGCATCAAAGCCTACATATTGGGCATTTGCTCTCTACCCTTGGAGTGTTATTTCATCCTGATAGTATATGTTACACTAAAATTGGCTTAGTTGATGGCTATCATGTAGAACAAGGATATTCTAATATCGAAAGTGAGCTGAACTGCTTCTCAAACAAGATAAAATTAGTTTACATACCTAATGAATTCATTAAACTATGAAGTTCCAACAATATGGAATTCCTACTTATTATCTTCCTCAATTCTTTTCCAGCTAGAAAATATCATGTTAAGTTGGTGAAAGTATCATGAAGGTCCCTGTACTAGGAGTCTGATTTCATTTTGCCCCCTTTACTAAAAATGGGCAAATTAGTCCTTTTACGTTAGATCAAATAGCAAATTAGTCCATACGAATGACAGAATAATCAAACAGTTACACAAGGTGTGCCACGTGTACCTCATACTAACGTACAAACCAGTTTATAACAGTAAAAATGGATGAGAGTTTTAACAAGAGGACTAGTTTGCTCTATCATAGAGGGACTAATTTACCCATTTTTTGAGTAGAGAGGGCAAAATGCAAGTTGTCTCCCAGTATAAGGACCTCCATGATGCTTTTACCTGTTAAGTTAAATTCCTTAACATGAAACTGATCATATAATTTGATGACCTTAATGCCCAGTGAAATTCTTTTCTGTAACTGTATCACATGAAAATTATCTAAAAGGGGGAGGTTTTGTTCAATTGTACTACATAAAGACAATCAAGCATCAAACAAACCAAACTTAAAAATTCTTGAATGTAATGTTTACTATATGATGATAAACTTAACTAAAGGAATTTCAATACAGATTTTTGGAAGAACATTTACTCCATCAATTGTGCAAAGTAATGGCAGAATTGACAGGCTTAACTAAAACTGATTCCACAAATCAAGTCAAAGGGGAATACAAGCTTAAGCAGTCTATGAAACAGAAGACCAGACTTCAAGCAGGAAAATAAAGTGTGAAAACCTCAAACTTTGAGAAGCTGCATTTTGTTGGAAAAGGCAATGGCAATCCAATCAGGTTGAGCAGCAGACCACTGTAATTGATTAATTTCGTAGCCAGCAGAGTACACACACATAGGATCGATACCATTAGGTCCCGCCACCGTAGGCAACTCCCAAATAAGAGCCTGGGTATCATCCCCAGCGGAACAAATATGCTTACAACTCTGAGGAGCCCAGGCAATGGCATTGACACTAGCGTGATGCCGCTCCAACTCAGCAACGGGGGTTGTGGGTGACCTTATATCCAAAATCACAACTTTATTGCTATCCATTTGAATGGTAGCCATATACTTCAAATCTTGCTTGTTCCAAGCCAATCTTAATAAAGGGGTGTCGGGTTGGGGACTTTCATAAATGATAGTGGAATGTTCTTTGTCTCTCAAATCGAAAATCCTAACGGACCCATCAGCGGAAACGGAAGCAAAAACTCTAGCTTCACCCCAAGCAATGTCGTAAACCTCTTTATCATGAGCGATCAATTGGGTTTCAACGACGCATTTCTCGATGTCCCAAATGGTGCAAGTTGTGTCGATGCTGGAAGTCCCAATTCTCTTGGGATCAACATCGTTCCAATCGAAGGAAGTTAACGGGGCACAAAACTCGCTGGTTTTGCTATTGTTTAGAACAGTGACAGGTTCAATGGAAGATTCTCGAACTTCCCAGAGACGCAGGAAATCGCCGGATGAAGCGAGAAGATCGGAAGAAGAAGAGGATGAAGCGGATTTTCGATTGGGTTGGAACATGAGCTTGGTGGGTGGATAAGGGTGGTCGAAGGCAAGCTGTGGGTGGGTCTTGAAGGAGAGGGTTTCTGGATCAAATGAAATTATGTCGACTCTGTTAGTGTAATCTTCGAGGAAGCTGCCGAGAGCGATGCGTTGATGGTTGATATTGGTGGAGGAAGGCGTGGAAGATAAGGCCATGGCATAAACTGTGTAAGCTGATTCGTAGGTTACCGAATTATCGGATTTCAGGTGGGATTCTTGAGTTGAATTCTCCATTTCTTCTCAACCAAATTTGGGAAGAGCTTTTAGGGTTTATAGCCCGGAAGCTGTTAATTTCCCTTTCCCTAATTGGGTTTCCACGAAAATGGAATTATATATTGTTTCCTTTTTCTACAAAGTGGAACTATATATTGTGAGAGCATTGAATTCATCAAAGCAATGTTTGACTTTTCATGTGGTTTTGGTCCAAGGTCAACCCAGAACCACAAGCTTTATACATTTCTTCTCATCTCATCTTATTCGGATCCACACAAATCAAATTATCAATTTTGGATTCAATACATAAATTATTTAAGTTTATAAACACTAATAGCATTTAATATGCATGATTATCCATAAGAATTTTCAAAGATGAATCAATAATTTCAGATCATTATAAAAATTAAATAGTTTAATATTATTATGTAAAAATTCATATTTAGAAAATTTTGTGGGCAAAACACCCAATAATACCAAAAAATAATTTAATAACGGAAAAAGGGCCGGTTTAAAAAATATTTACGGGAAAGGGTCATTTCCCCCCAAAACGCGTCCACGTCAGCGCGTTTTGGGGGGAAACAACAGCAAAGCGCGCCCCTGGGGACGCGCTTTGTGCCACGTCAGCAAAGCGCTCTTACGTGGGCACGCTTTGATGATGTGGACACAAAGCGCGTTCCCAGGGGCGCGCTTTGCTGGCCAACGGTCAAATCTTTTTTACCGTTGTGCCACGTCAGCAAAGCGCGCCTACGTGTTTCTATCATCGGACGTCGAAGGACGGATATGTATGTCCCATCCACCAACCAAGTGTCGTGCAGGGGTTATGTTTTTCATACTACCACCGAACACGGGCACTTCCGTGTTTTGCCTCCCACTAACATAGTGTCGACTTGGGGTCGTGTATTCCCCTTGAACAGTAGTAGATGTTGAGGTCGTAGAAAGATCACTTGGAGATGAAAATTGTATATATACCTCGAGATAGGGTGATCCACTGGCAAGATGAGTCTCCACCATTACCTCAAAGCTCCGAGGACCTTTGATGTCGAATGAGTCATATTTCACCGGATCAACCGAAGCGCAAAATCTATACTTAATAGACTGAACTTTCATTGGCGTTGTTCTGAATATTTTACGTCTAATTCTTTTGCGAAGTTCTACCACATCGACGTTCCGATTAAAACTCAGCCGCGCTGTGTTCTCCGATAAGAAAACAACACCATTTTCGGTGTCACAAACCCCACCATCGTAGTAAATAACAGCATTAATACGTTTAGTCATTTTCAGTTTTTTTTTCTTTTGCCTCAATTTCCCTTATGCAACCTAAGAATGAAATTTGGCTGATTTATAGTCTAATTTTGTCAGAGACTACTGTAGCAAAAGAGCGTCCACGTGGGAGCTCTTTTCAGTACTCCTGCTGACAGTGCACCCTGCTGGGAGCGTTTTGGCCACTGTTTGTTCAGAAACGTCTTCTCAAAATAATTTTACTGGAGACTACTGTAGCAAAAGAGCGTTATTAAATTATTGGGATCTTTGCCCAAATTTTGTTAGGTTAATTTTTTTAAATTCTAATTCAACATTAACATTACCTTTAGCTAGAATTTGATGTTTTCACATGTTATGATTTCAATGTGATCTAAAAATTGAAAATGTGATTACCAAAAATGTTATTTTAAAATTTAAAAAAAAATTAGAATGTAACGGTAGTTTATACAATAAAGTTTTAAGTAATGTAAAATAAAAAATAAAATCAAAGATAGTTCACTAATTTTTGTTTGTAGTATGAATAGTGTTGTAGGTGGAAGTGAAATATTTAAAAAATATTACATAAGATAAGCTAAATTATATAAGAAATTTTTAAAAATTTAAAAATTAATTTTGAAGGAAAATTAATTTGTCTATTATTAAATTTGTTTTAAATTAAACACAATTTAATGTAATATAGTAAATAAGATATATGAACTTACATTTTAAATATAGAGGAAGTAATCATTTAATAACTATTATTATCAAATAAATAATTTTATGATAATTACATAATATTTATTTTTATGATGATAGTATTTATCTTTATGGAAAATATTAAAAATAATTTTAATTTTAAATTATCTTTATTTTAAGGCTAAATAAGGTATTTATGTCATTTTATTTATTTATTTTTCCTTTTAGGTCGTTTTTTTTTAAATTTAGGGAAAACACATCTAGCTGGGCACACTTTCACTCACTTTCTCCTCATATTTTTTAAGGGTTAGGGTTAGGGTTTTTTAATTTTGTTAGGGTTTTTTCTAGGAATTAGGGTTAATGTTTTAGTGGTGAAACGGCAGAAGTTTATAGGTATTTGAGAGGTCAGGGATACGATAACGCAAGTCAGAATATATATACATTTCATATGTCATGCTAGGATAGGACCATTACCTCATAAATTCATCCTTTCGAAGTCAGGTTTCGGGGTGATAGTGCTTGATACGGTCACGGTTCGAAGTCTAAGTGGAGGTCCAAGTTGGCGGCCGTGATACAGTCACGGGTTCGAGTATAACCGAAGGCCAATTGACGATCATTATGCGGTCATAAGTTCAAGCTTTTTAGATACCTGCAAATGATTTCTTATATATGTCACACATAAGGTTGATGCCATAATCATAGGGAAAAACGAAATGCTTTCCTGTGTAATCAACGTAATTGATTTCTCTATTTCCAAGTAACCGATATCTTTAACCTTTCATTATTATCCGAAGGTTGACCCCGAGGTGGACACAAGAGGGCTCTTAGGAAAAGAGCAGATGTTTCGGCCAAATTAGAGGTCAAACTTAGGTTGGCGCGGTAACGACTGTAGTTATTAATGGGTTGTTTAATAATGAAAATCGTTGTCGCCCAGAAAGGAACATCACCTCTACTCTACCGAAACAGCTGCTTCTCGCTTGAGAGTCCTTTTTCATCCATGGCGGTGTCGACCTTCGGATAAGAAGGAAGGTTAATGTAACACCCTTCACCCGTCTCTGTCACCAAATTAGGGTTACGAGATGCTACCACAATTAATAGAACAAAAACATGATTTGTATGATGTATGAGATTAAATGATTGTTGTAAAGATTTTTTTATTATTACAAATCACATGTTCTTATTCTGTTAACTATTGTAGCATCCCGTAAGTCGATTCCGACGACGAGGATGGGTGAGGGGTATTACAGTATAGGATTTGTTAAAATATGTCATAGATCTTTAAACTTTTTGTAAATTTGAAATTAGTCTCTATGCTTTTATTTCTTGAAATTTAGTCCTTTTATCGTTTAGAATTTCAAGTCCAATTGTTAATACTATTAAAATTATTTTGCTAAATCTAGATTAATTATAAAGTCTTTTCTTTAGTTACATAGCTACCAAGTTAGTATTTTGATAAGAAAAATTAGCAATATGAACAAGTTGACTTAAATTTTGAAATATGAAAAGTACAAAGACTAAATTTCAAATATGTAAAAGGAAAAGCTAGAAAATAGTTTAACCAAAAAGTTACAAGGACTGAAGAGAAATTTCTCGTTTTCTCATTTTCACATAAAAGTCACAGATGAGGTTCTTTCATTTTTTATTTTTCACTCTTTACTCCTCTTCTTCCTTCTCCATTTTCCCTAGCTGCACTCCACTATGCAGTCAGCCATTGCCAATGTCCCTCGAGCCAACTGATACCACTGGAGTGCAATTCTCTTCCTCCTCAATCTATTTGTCGGATAAAAAACCTAAAACAAGTTCGGATGTAGGGGAATTTGAAAAGGAAACATTACAAAAAAAATTGTGTGATGTTATCTTCCTTTTTCCTTTTTTTGGTTTTCTTTTGCCCAAAAGTATCTCTCACTCTTACTGCTACCGTCGACATCGTAACGATTGTTCGTGGTGATATTCTTAGTACTTAACTGTATCTACTCTATCACTTCCATGATTTGGATTTGACTGTCATTTTTTATTTTTAGTAAAGCTCTCTCTGTTTTTTGTTAGCTTCGTCTTATTGAAAATTATCTCTAAAAAGGTACTAATCGGTCTATCTTTTGCCACTTTCCTTTTCTTTTACTGATTGATTCAAAAACCACTACAATCAAGATTTCGTCTAGCATTTACATTGTTTATAACAACATTTTCTTAGAATGATTTAGTTTGTTATCCGTTTTTATTCTCATTTTCTAGATTTCATCATTTGATTTCTTCAATTTTTGTTATTTACTGAAGCTGATAGTGTTCGTGTTTCTCTTTTAACAATTTATTCATGTTAAGGTTGAATGTCGATAATGGCAATATATAAAGATCGCAAAGCAATAAGAAAGAAAAATAAAGTGGAAATCCTTTCGGGAAAAAAACACAGACAGAGGAGAAGAAAATTTATTAATGTTGAAAATCAAATGATACAAGAGGAGTTTTGATTACATTTATTTAAAGGTTAAAAAACCTTATTCTAATTAAATAGATGAAGTGTAGTTCTATACGAATTCTACTTGTGCCACAAGAAGAGTTTTGGCCCTCGGCCTTAAGCCATCCACATATCCCCTAGTTTTGCCACTGTATTATTTTTTAACAAGAATTTTGGTCACACAACTCTAACAATTTACTTTTCACTGTTTCTCTTTTGAAAATTTTAAACTAAGATTTTCTAAGAAGGGGAAACATTTGTTGTCACTCTGTATCAAAATTTGATGTTCTAAGTTGTTATTCAGTATTAGGGTTTAGTCGTTCTTCCATCTAATTTTTTGCATTTTGCATCGTGTTGTTTTGGGTTTCATGGTCATACAGTGGAGACTGTCATGATTCGTGAATGCATAAACTTTTTTTCATACTAGTTGGTGCTTGCATTTGTTGGTATGGATTGGGTAGATTTTCTTTAAAATAGTTTTGAATGGAACTTATCGATGAACTTAGTTGGGATTGTTTGTGTGCTGGTGGATATGATTTGCAAATGGATTTTGATTGAAAATTTCAAGTAGACCCAAAGGTATCTATCTATATTAGCTGAATGGGAAGTTTTAGTGTGATTACTGATATATCCATGTGGTAAAAATACTCGGATTTTGATTAAATTTAGAATTATATTCATTTGTATTACCTAGGCTTATAGCATGTTTATATGAAAGGAAATTGAGTTGTAATCTTTTAAGTGAATAGGTTCTAGCCACAACCCATAGACACTACACCAAAACAGACTTTTAGCGGCGTTTTTTTGGCTTTTAGCGGCGTTTTTAAGCGCCACTAATACTATTTGCGGCGCTTTCAAAAGCGCCGCAAAAGTTAGCGGCGTTTATTGTGAAAAAACGCCGCTACAAGTCCTAACTTTTAGCGGCGCTTTTATAAGAAACACCACTAAAGGTGGGGTCTTTTAGCGGCGTTTCTTATAAAAGCGCCGCGAAAAATGGGGACTTGTAGCGGCGCTTTCCCACAAACGCCGCTAAAAGTCATGACCTTTAGCGGCGCTTTTCCCACAAACGCCGCTAAAGGTCATGACCTTTAGCGACGCTTTTCCTACAAACGCCGCTAAAAGTCAAGACCTTTAGCGGCACTTTCCCACAAACGCCGCTAAAAGTCATGAAAAATAAAAAAATTATAATATTATAAAAACACCAAAAATCTAATTTAAAAATGTATAATTTAATTTGAAGACATTAAAATGAAAATTATAGAAGAAAATATATTTCTATAATTCCAGCTATCAAGATTATTTTCATCTTCGGGTGGTTTTATCTCGATATTGTATGGGAATAATGCCGAAAGCCTCCACCTACCTGTAATCATCTTCTGGACCCAACATCCTAGAACCAAGTATCAGCACTGAATGTGGAAGTTTGTTCAACGACTTTTGAAACAGATTATATAACCGTTTTGATTGGAGGAGGAGCTTCTCAACATCCCTCAGGTATAAGATGATGGAGCCAGTTTCTGATACTGAAGCCAGTACCTGCAAAAGGACAACAGCATAAGGCATGCAATTTTAGGCTCAGATAAAGAACTTGCTGAAGTGTACCAGCATATGTATAGTATGGTGTTGACATGCAACTTATGTAAACATATAAAGGCACGCGTGCCTAAAAGAAGGAATAATCTAGAAATAAAATTCATGAGTGGTCGCCAAACTGATTACTCAGTATTTATGGCATACCTTGTAAAGTAGAAAGAGTTTCTGATCGAAGCACCAACTGCTAGTGCGCTTGTGCACTGCTTCAACAAATAAACGGGACAAAGAATATCAGTATTTTTTACACATCCTATCATGTGCCAAGAAATTGCGTACTAATATATATGCTTAGCAACAGCGAAAAGATTATCTATTTCCGGGTAGCAAAGAAAAGAAACCCAAGTGAACAAAAACCACAACGATTAATAAAACCAATTGTGACTATAACATATGTTGAAACTGTTAGATGTGCTGTGAAATTAACTGCATCTGTTAGATTTTCATTTACATTATTTAAATAGAAATGCATCAGCAAAGGACCTCATTTTCTGTTTATACCTTGAGGCGATCTCTTTGTTCTGCATATTTGTAAAGGATTGTTGTTCCAATTTCAAAAGATTATTGCAACATTCCTAATGAATTTCGAACTAAATTATCAGTAATAAATTATCCAAGACCTCAATCATTTGAAGATTAAGGATATTGAATCAAATTGACAAATTGAAGACAAATACTGGAATTCTAAAATATAAAAGGATTTACAATAAACAAACTAGAGTTGAGTTGAGTCTGCATACAGAATATTGATCGGTAGTAGCTTAGAGTTGATTCTTCCACTTGGTAGACCCGAATCTTCCCCTTTAAGTCCAACCTGAATTCATGATTGCAAAATTTTAATATATATATTAGAACAGTTTGAAAATTTTATTGGGCTAAAAATTATATTTACAGATGTATAAGTTATAGTTATGTTTTTGAGCTATCAACGGTCTACCATTGGTCCCTTCATACTATTAATATAAATGATTAATATTAAAACATAGGCGACACCACAACGAGGAGCCTAGGACATCGCATACTATTAAAACATTAACAGTAAACAAAGAAATCATAGACAATATTAGAAATGTCACTTATACAAACTACAAAGTACTAATGAATCCCTGTTTGGAAAGCATATTAAAACATTAACAGTAAACAAAGAAATCATAGACAATATTAGAAATCATATTTTTATTGGAAAATAATGAACTTAGATGGAAAAAAAGAATTCCTTTGTTTGCTTTTCTTTTCATGCATTTGAGTATTAAATGAGATAATTTGTAGAGTTAATTTTATTATATTATTTAAAATTAGAACCAAATTGATATAATGTGTAAGTATTTAAGTATTAAATATATTATTATAGAATAAAAATGACTAAAACATAACTAAACAATAATACTGAAATTGGAAAATTTTATAATTTAATAACTAAAATAAAAATACTAAAATTGAAAGACCATAATAGTTTGATAATTAATAGTATACCTTAAAATCTAAACGATAATTTTAGAAATTTAAATTTAGGCATTTAGCAGAATGAAGCTACTAAGTTAGTGCCGTGCATGTACTGCAACTCTCTTTATATTTTTTCCTTTTTGGTTTTTGATGTAAGTGCCACTAGCTGATTGAATAAAGTAAAGCCTAAATAATGAACCAAATAAATCCTAATACCAAGAAATCAAAAGATCAACATTAATATAAGGCAGTATTTCCTCACAAGTTATGAAATAGTTTCTATTTACGGGTAGCAAAGAAAAGAAACCTAAGTTAACAAAAACAACAACGATTAATAAAACCATTTGTGACTATAGCATATTTAGAGAAAGTGGCTGTAAAGACAAAGTTTCGAAGCTCATAAAATTGAATGCATGAACCAAATGGATTAAATCCAAATTATATGGCGTACATTCACCCTTTCCTCCCACTCCTGTATCAATTCTTGTGGGAACAATTCACATGCCCCATCCCTCCAATAAGGAAAGAGGAAAGACCTTGTTAGCGAAATTACTAATTATAATTAATTTATAGTTAAACTAAAACATGTGGAAAAAAATAATACTCTAACCAATTATTGGTATTATATACTAAGAATAAACTATAATGTATTAAAATGAAATTTTAAATCACCAAAAAATAAATATTAAAAAAATCAGTTAAAGTATGCGATTATCATTTTCTTTCACATGGTCAAATACAAAATCAACAATGTGATTATAGTAAAAACACTTGTTCCATGTTACATTGTTTATCACATAAGAATTAATTTTCATTTAATGAAAATGAAAACCAGCTAAGCATACCTGCTCCAACTCGCTCTCACTCTACCCCCACTACTAAGTTATCAGCATATAATTTTCATTTTCCATACAAAATTATAACACGCAGAAGCTTGTAAACAAAGTCAAGTTCAGGAATTATATGATAGGGTCGAGATAAAATTTAAAAAAGTTGGGGTCAAAGCTAAAAAAGTTATATTTAAATGTTTTAAATTGAATTGTAAACTTATAAGAAAGACCAAAATTGCAATTTATCCTTTTAAATATAATCTAAGAGGATTTAAATTAAATAGTATATATTTAAGGTGTGCTGGTGATAAAATAAACCAATTTGTCATAGGTGCCATAACCACTATTTTGCTCAGCTAACTACAAGAAGAAACCTAAAGATGATAGACAATGATATTGAAAAAAAATTGAACAGACTACAGTTATTCAAGCAACCAGTTGGGCCAATGGACGCAACAAAATTGTCTCATTAAAGATATACCCACACCACAAACACCAACAAAGCTATGAGAAGTGAAGAATAAAACTTAATTTAAATTAAATTTGGCATAGAGCACTGTTTCCTTGAAATTTTCTATATATATCCACCCTGCACCTTTCTTGTATTTCATTTTCGATGGAATAATGGATCTAATCCATTCTTTTTAACCCTTCAAAGGCAGGTGCATGACACTCAACTGGTAAGAAACATGTTTGATCTATGCAACAGAACGACCAAAATATCTCTATTTTAACCTTTTTATATGTTAAACCAGTTTCCCATGTCAGTGAAACACCAGTTAGCAATTAGCATAGGCATGAATAAGTTAGAATCCAAAAAAAGATAGTGAATTTACATCAAACAGAATTAAACAGCTGAAAAGCTAGCTTGTAGCAGCTACTAACTATCTCATGCTTAACATTAGACTTTCATATAGATTAAAACTACAATCTACACAAATATATATAAACCATATTCAAATTTTTTTTGTTAATCCCCATACGGAATCATGAATACCATTTCCAAGTGTTAAAAATGGCATTATGGAACATAATTAGATCTCCAGAACAGAGCAAAATTCGGGAAAGAAACGAAAAAAAAAAAGAATCATTCTTATATAAAACCTACATTATTAAAACATTCCAATTGGTTTTGCAATTCTGGAATCTGATTTCATTGATCAACCTAGGTTTCAAGCATTAACGCAAACCCATAATTTATCACAGCGGTAAACGAAAGCTACGCATTTACTTAGATTTATAGAAACCATGAACTGTATGTATTCTGGAAAGAGTCCCTAATGACTATGTTATACGACTAACACAACAGTTAAAGTATACAAGTACAAAGATATGGAAAAAAAAGTCTTAAGAAGGCCAAATTTAGCATGTTAACCATCTGGGTAGCTCAAAGATCCAGAGGAAGTTAATTAAAAAATATAGCAGTGTAAGAGAAATTTCAAAGACATGAAATTGGGTGTTCCTTGCTTCGAGTCATTCAACATAAATAAAGATAAAAAAACAAAAACAAAACCCATTCTGAAAATGTAAGAATCTGCAACCATATCAAAAACATATTCCTTTAAAAATATGTGAATTTCTTAATAACAAAAAATTGAAAAGGACATGAAGACAGTTTTCCAAACATAAATTATAAGATTCTTTTAACCCCATTTCATCACAAAACTCAGACTTCAAGCTTATGACAATCATTCACATTATTCACAATCAAATTTGGTACTTTATCACATTGACCTAATAATCATTGAAACAAACACAAAATACCTCATGTCTACTGTTAAGTCAAAAACTTACCTTATTTATTTTTTCTGTTTTTCTTCGTCAAACCCTTCAAAATGTACAACCCATCCCTTAAATCCGCGGAACGTCGGCCGAACTCGGAGAGATTCTTACGGATGTTCAGTAATGAAGCGCTTAGATTCTTACAGATTTCCAGTAATGAAGCGCTTACTGACATGGGTTTGGAATAGGGAGTCGAAGGATTTGTGGGGTTTCTGGGTCTTGGTTGGTGTTGGCCAGTTCTGACATCGCTGAAGTAAGAAGAAACTGAAGGGGGATTATTGGCGGAGTGGTTGCCGTTCGTGGAGGCGTTATCGTTGTTTGGGTCATTTGAAGAAGTGGAGAAAAGGTGGAGAAGTGAAGGGTTGGCGAGGGATCTGCGTCTGGATCTGGCGAGAAGGAGTGCCATAGCTATAGGGGGATTGAAAGAGAACTGTTTTTAGGGTTTTAAGGGAGATGGAGATAATTGAAAGAGAACCGCATGTTAAATTCGGGAAAAATTTAGGAATTAGGGGGAAATTTTAGGGTGGGGAAAATTTTGGGAAAATTTAAACCTGTTTTTTAACATATTTTGCGGCGTTTTCCTAATAAAACGCCACTATAGTTCTATCCACTATTATACATTTTTAATTCTTTTATTTTTAACTTATATATATTTTTTTATGTTTTTTCTTTATTATTATTCTAAATAATTGTTTTTTTCATTTTTAATGTTATTTATTTCAATTTTTTTATGTGTTATTAATTTTTTGTAAAGATTTTAAATATTAAATTAAAAATATTACGTTTTAATTAATATAATTAAACTAGTTAAATAATAAATAGAATAGGCTAGATGAAAGAGTGCTTGACTTATATTACAATTTTATATTTAATTATTATATAATTCATATAAAATTTAAATAAATAACTTTTCAAACTTTGATCAATATTTAAAAGAGGGTAAGTTTGAAATGTAAAAATAAAGAATAAAAATGACAGTGTATTGTGAACAGTTATCAATATTTACGGCGTTTAATCTAAAAACGCCATTAATGTATAAACATATTGCGGCATTTAGTATAAAACGCAACGAATAACCAAGACAAAACGGCAACGTTTACGATATTAGTTTACAAATTTGCGGCTAAACACATAAACCCTAAACTATAACCCCTATCACATAAACCCTTAACACTTAACCCCTAAACCCTTAATCTTAACCCTTAACCACTACCGAAACTTAAACATTAATATCGTTAAACACTAAGATCTTAAACCTTCAAGATTAATCCCTAAATCATAAACCTTAGACCCTATATTATACCCTAAACCACAAACACCAACACACAAACCTCAAACTCTAAACCCCAAACCATAAATCTTAGACCATAAAACTCGAACCCTAAACTCTAAACTGCAAACCTTAAACCATAATTCAAGACCAACTTTTTGGGAATTCATGTGGCCAATGTTAGTGTAGTACAAAACATATATTTTAATAGCTAACACATTAACCATAAATCCCTCACGAGGGATTTCGGTTTCGGGATTTTGGGTCATATATCTAACACGCCCTAAACCCTAAACCCTAAAATATAAACTCTAGACCCTAAACTATAAAGATTAATGCATAAACTATATACCCTAAATTAAACCATAATCCCCCAAATTATCATGAGAATTAATTCAATATTTTAAATTTAATACTATCTCTTTTACGATTATATAAGAAATTATTTAATATTTTTTTTTCATTTTTAACAAATATTTTTCTCTTAAGTAATTTAAACTAGAATCATAATTTTAATGTATTAAAATCAATGTTATCTCTTTTACAATTATATAAGAAATTATTTAATATATAAATTAAAATACACTAATTTAATCTAAACCCATAATCCCTATCTTCTATCCCACAAACCCTAAATCATAAACGATAAAACCCTAACCCCTAACCCTTAACATATTAACCCCAAACCCTTAACCATTTGCCTTTAAATCAATTAACCCTAACTTTTAACCCATGAAACCCTAACACATCCCCCTTAAACTTTAAACTTCAAATCATAAACTATAATCCCTAAACATTAAAATGGTAACTCCTAAACCTTACACCCTAAACAATCATGAGAATTAATTCAATATTTTAAAATTAATACTATCTCTTTTACGATTATATAAGAAATTATTTAATATTTTTTTCATTTTTAACAAACATTTTTCTCTTAAATAATTTAAACAGAATCATAATTTTAATGTATTAAAATTAATGTTATCTCTTCTAAAATTATATAAGAAATTATTTAATGTATAAATTTAAAAACAATCAGTCATATATATCCAAAAAAACATTAAAATTATTTGTGGCGTTTTTCTAAAAGCGCGGCTAATGCTCAGACTTTTAGCGGCGTTTTTCCACAAGCGCCGCTATTGCTTAGACCTTTAGCGGCGTTTTTCCAAAAGCGCCACTATTGCTCAGACTTTTAGCGGCGCTTTTCCAAAAGCGCCGCTAATGCTTAGACTTTTAGCGGTGTTTTTCCAAAAGCGCCGCTAATGCTCGGACTTTTAGCGGCGTTTTTCCAAAAGCGCCGCTAATGCTCGGACTTTTAGCGGCGTTTTTCCAAAAGCGCCGCTAATGCTCGGACTTTTAGCGGCGTTTTTTTAAAAGCGCCGCTAAATGTCTGAGAATTAGCGGCGTTTTAGGAAAAAACGCCGCTATATATCGTTTTTAGCGGCGTTTTGTAAATAAACGCCGCTATTGCTCATTTTTTTGTGGCGTTTTCCTTCAAACGCCGCTAATGTATAATATTTGCGGTGTTTTTCTTTAAAACGCCACTAAAAACGCCGCTAAAAGTCTGTTTTGGTGTAGTGAGATTAACATAATTTTGATTTGGCTATTAATTGTTGGTTCTTATATGAGACTAGAAAACTGACATGTTGGATATATTCTTTAACAAATGCATCATCAATTTCTTCTTCATTCCGTATAAGCCAAATTGCCTAAATTTTGTGGTCGGCCTGCAAACCAACTAGCAAATAAGTTCATTTCACTAGATTGATTATTAGTATTAGAGGTTGCAGGTTTCCCTAGAAGAAATTAATGGAAAATTCTCATTAGTATGAGCCATTTTGAGTTTTGGCAAACTGAAGTCGAAATCCTTCACGCTCACAGCACCAATTGTTGAAGTATTTTTCTCTCTTGTCCCCTCAAAGGATGGCGCTGACCTATTTATATGATGTGGGTATTGTTAACTGACATGATATATTGGGTAGGCTCCATGCATGTAGACACGTATCCTATCTTAGACTTAACACGCGTTTACATGGCCCCATGCGCGATCCCATGTGCGACCTTGTAGGGGACTGCAGTCCCCACCCTACGATCACACATCATCACGCGAACTCGACCTATGAACACATTATGAGAACTCAACGGAATCAGACCCGAATCCGACCCAAACCCATTT
This sequence comes from Gossypium australe, assembly GCA_005393395.2. Taxonomy (NCBI): domain Eukaryota; kingdom Viridiplantae; phylum Streptophyta; class Magnoliopsida; order Malvales; family Malvaceae; genus Gossypium; species Gossypium australe. Next base: position 298,822 of record CM016617.1, read on the forward strand.
AGATTTGGACCAAAGATAACGGACATCATAACAAAACTCTTGTGATTTATTTATGTAATTGCTTTTGTTTTATGCAGCTTTCGATGGAGGCAGCAGTATCGACGCAAACAGGGGCGAATCTAGGTGGCTGGCATGGGCCCCAGCCCCCCCTAAAATGTAAAATTATATTTAGGCCTTTATAATTTTTTTAAAATTTTAAATTAGTAAAGGTAAAATTGCACTTTGATCCCTCCTAAAATTATAAAATTTCGATTTAATCCTTTACAAATTATAAAGATATAAACTATAAAAAATTAAAATTTCATCCGGCCCCCCTAAAAAATTTTCCTGGCTTCGCCCCTGGACGCAAATATCCTTATGAATTCTTGGACATGTCTAAATCTAGGCCAATTATAAATTTGATTCGGTTATATTAGGGGCACTTATTTATATGTTGAATCTTTCTTTCCAACTTAAGTGGTTACTAAGCATAAAAGTTATTTATTTTATGCATAACAATTAAGAAAAAAAAAAAAGGAAAGCAATTGATTTATCCAAATGAATGATTTAGAGTCGTGATTCCTCCGGAGAGTTGATTTGGGTAAAACAATGTGGAGTAATTTAGGCTTAATTGTTTTCAATTGAAAAACAACAGCCTCAAAAGTAATGAAAGTCGTTCGTTTGGATACATTATGTATGTTATGCTCCTTCACCTTGCTTTGCACTTTCAATGAGTACATGCATATGATTTCAGATTTGAACATTAAGAAAAAGGTGAAGTGCAACAAATATGATTTTAACTTTCAGCTAATGAAGTGAAATTGTTGTATAACCAGGGGGAAAGGTGATTGCCAAATTGACTATGTTCCAGCTCCAAGGATCACTGAAGCTGACAAAATGAATGACAGAAAGTAAGTTGTAGATTTCATATTGCTCATTGGAACTTCATTACCAGGAGGCCGTTCTTTGTTTGAAAGAGATCGAATATGTGTTGTCAAGAACTAACAATCTTTGGGAATAACCGGCCTGAAACCTGCCTTAATAATATCTAGGAAGTTGAAAAAACGAATGATGGAAAGAAAGTGGTGCATTTTATATTGTTCAGTGTAACACTTTCACCGATGGGCTATTCTTTGTTTGATAGAGATCAGATATATGTCATGAGGAACTAACAGTGTATAGAAAGAAATGATCAGAATTGAATCTCAAAGTGCTTTTCTCTTCTAGTTAAAGTCTGACTCCTTATTTATACATAAGAGTTATGTGAAGGAACAATAAACATCATTCTTAAGAAAAAAATTTCTTCCTCTCGGTGGTTGTGGCCTTGTGTGGATGAAAAGTGAAGTTAGTACATTTAAGCGACTGTTAGTGGTTTAGTACAATATTCTGATTGCGAAAGCTCTGAACTTTGTATTTGTCAAGGTTATTGCAGAAAGCACTAGATTGAAGATTGTATCTTCTTCTATATGGTAACAGTAATACAGCTCCTAGCGGGAAACCTGTGTGGCATTTTCCAGAAAAAGTTTATGATTCAGAGGAGACGTTGCACAAGGTAATGGTTTTTACCCGTGTTGCTTCCTTTTCTTTTTTGTTTTATCAATATGATATAAATATGAAATATTTGCAGTGTGCAGAATCTGCCTTAGCATCCGTACTCGGAGACCTCTTTCACACTTACTTTATCGGAAATGCTCCCATGGAGCACATGGTTATACAGCAGATGGAGAATGTGCCTGAACCATTTAAGGTATTTCAAGCAAAATGGTTGTATTATTTACCTCTTATATTGATGTAATAATTGTCTTTGCTTAGTCTTTTTAATCAAATGTCAATCTTGTTTGGATAACATACATGCACTTCACTTTTTCCTACCTTATGCTTTTTCTTTCTGTCAGCCATTTTTTTCGAGTCTCAAGTGGTTGATACCAACAAGTTCAATATCCAGAAGTGCGAGGAATTCGTTTGGGTGACCAAAGATGAACACTTGGAGTATTTTCCTGAACAAGCTGAATTTTTTAAGAAGATGATTATCAGTTGATGGCAAACCGCTCCATTTGGTTTCCAAGCCATACAAGTCTTTCATATAACCCAAATTTGTGGTTTACTTGTAACTTTGCAGTAGTGAGTCTACATCAGAAGTTCAAGCTGAGACTAGAAAACCAAACATCCGAACGTGAGTCAATTAGGCGAAAGTAACGAAAAGCTCATTGGCTAAGGATGGATTGAATTGTCCAATATAGTTTCTTATGTTGCCGACTATTGATGCATGATCTTGTTTTATTTTATTACATATTCCTCTCATCTCTGCTGCAATAATGGTTGCATGATCTACTACGTATGTGTGCCTTTTAATATTTATTTTGAAAAAGTTCATTTTGAAAATAGTTTAAGAATTTTAAATTAAAGTAAAAATGGGGTTTTCATTTAATAATGTCTACAGGTCATTTGGAGAGCTATATTAATGTACGGTTGGATTTCATTTATTGCCATTTTTATGGATCTTATCACTCTTATAAAATGTAGATTAAATGAAAACAGCAAAGTGTTCAAGTACTGATCGCTAAAATCAGAGCTTTAAAATTTATAAAACGAATAATCAAACCTGGAAACTAACTCTGACAACGATTAAAGGCAAGTGTACCTATCGAACAGTAGTATAGCTTAGGCAAGACAGGATTGTCGAACCCAAAGGAACTAAAAGTACTAATACTGACTTCTTTTTATTATTTAGCCTTAAAATAAAGTGAAGTTGCTTTAATCTAATATTAACGACTACTAAGCTAAAAACACAAGACAAAAAGAACGATTTGGAAAATAATTTGAAGAAAAACTCAGTTGATTACGACGATACCCTCAGGAAGAATCCACCTAGACTTCTCTTGTTACCTAACACTGAACCATATGATTTCTTTACTTAGCTTGATCCGTAGGACTCCCTAACCTATATTAAACCCTCTCTCGAGGCGAATAACATCTAACCCTAGGTTAATTAGTGGAACTCTCGTTCGCTTATAATAACCCCCTAGAATAGCAATAAATCGATCAATGGATTCCCATATTAGGTTTCACCCTAATCCGGCAAAATCTCGTAACTCTATCTCTAGGCGTTCAATCAACTCCGCTTAATTATGTTAGATCTACTCTTAGGCAGGGTCTATTCCTCCTCCACCTAAGCACATCAGGTTTGGATTAAGCAACATAATTAAGAACAAACTAAGTAATTATCATATAATTCAGAAATCAAATAACAAGATTCATCTAGGTTTCATCCCCTTTAGGTATCTGAGGGGTTTAGTTCATGACAAATAAAGAAAACATCTCTAGAGAAAAGATAAAACAAAACTTAAGAAATCCCTAAAACTCCCTGAAGGAATTGAAGGAGAAATCCGCCGTCTTGAGCATAACTCCAGCTTCTTGGGATGGATCAAGTGGCTATCCTCGTGTTATTCCCTAAATCTGACCTTCTAGGCTTGGCTCCTTGGCCTAGCTTTGACGCCCTTTCAAAGGTGGCACTTAGGGGATATATATAGGCTCTTGGAATGCGATTCTTTCTCCCTAAGTATCCTTTTCCGACTGAAATTGCTCTTTCCAGCGACAGAGGCACGGCCATGGCACACGCCCGTGTGGATCGACTTCAGACCGTGTTCGGATTTCTAACTTGAGGCACGGCCGTGTGAGGCGGGGTTGAGGCCGTGCTCTAGGTAATCGTCGAGGCACGGCCGTGTGGACTTTGGGCCAGGCTGTGTCAATCTCATGCTAAGGCCCATTTACTCCGTTTTGGGCCCTTTTTGTGTTCTTTTCATCCTCGGGTGCTTTCCTGGGTATAAAACATAAAAAAAAAGGATTACAAGCATCTTTTTATGTAAAACAAGGAATAAATCATCGAAAAAGTGAGCTAAATGTGGGATTAAAATATGTTATAATTACGGTTTATCAAATACGCCCACACTTAAGCTTTTGCTTGTCCTCAAGCAAAATTCCCAACTTACAATTAAAACGAACTTTCCATAATTCACAATTCCTATCAACAATGCATTGTCATAATTCATAGATAATTCATACATGGATAATTCAATTCAAAGAGTCCTAAAGATTTAAACGAGATAAGTAATGAGTTTGTACTTCGAAAATATAGGTGTCTCCCCTTATTTAAATAACTACCTTTTCACTTCAAAACCGACAAGGATTGATGTCCTCACTAAGGATTCACTCAAATCACTCTAAAGTGTTTAAGGTTCAGGAAAAGATCGCTCATAAGTCGAACCTGAAAAGTTAATCCGATAGGCTTGCCTGAAAATCAAATCTCCACTACTGTAATATGAGATGATAAACAGATCAAAAGGTCTTTGTTAGGGTTGTAACGGGGCTAGGGCTAATGGTGTGGTTAAAGGCTGAAATTAGATGGTTAGAATCGAGATTAAATTGACAAGTACCCACCTGAAAATTCATCAACTGAAAAGTAATAAACCTACTAATACGAGCTTTTCTTTTAAAAATAGACTTTGATTGGGTAAGCTCATTACTAATATTGAATACTTTGAATTTTTTTTAAGAACAAACTAAATAAAACAAGATAAATTTAACTACCAGAAAAATATACTTAGGTAACTTGATCAAATTAATTCTCGATTAAGGGGTAGTCAAAAGAAAGGGTGAATACAAAGAGGCTTTGGGTTAATATTAGTAGGTGAGTCAATAAAAAGGGTTTGTTAGGATCAACGGGGTTCACTAGGGGTTAATTATAAAGGTAGGCTATTTAGTGGAGTTAGTGGGTTAAAACCTAGGTGCCTTTATCATCTCTGTAATATCAAATCAAAAGTGTGGTCTCAACATGCATAAACGAGGCAAGTTCTAGAATAGCAATTCATAGTTGACACATTCATAATCAAAGAATGAGCACGAAAAGGAATTATGCTCTATAAGGTTCAAAATCTCACAAAAATTATGGGTGTTTTGACATTATCCTCATGAATTTCAAATTTCAAGGTAATATTCAAATTTAGGTCAACAACCTAGCAAAATTGTAATTCATGAAAAATAGACTTATCATGCTTAATTCTCTAGTATTCTTTCAAATTCAATCATCAATGTACAATTAACTATGACTTATTCTAAAACACGTCAATAAAAATTACAAATCATCAGAAATTTCATCCTAATTCGTAATATGACAACTTTGCATGAAAACAAGACTAATTTTGAAAATAATGAAAAAGTTTGGCACTTTTATTTCACTTTTACCCTCAGGGATTTGAGAATTATGCAAAAAGTTAGGCGTTTTTACCCCCACACTTAAGATGTACATTGTCCTCAATGTACAAAAGTAGATAATATCTCTATTTTTATAGAAATCAAAAGTGAGGGTGCGAGGTACTCCCTGAATTCTTGGGCGGGTTTGGTGGAGGATGCGGCGAAGGCGTCGGTATGGTGGTATTGGTTCCCAAGCTCTGCGCTAGATGAAGAAATTGGGGAACTTGTGAAGGATTAGCCATGGGTCATTAAGACATAATTAATCTATACTAAATATAAAATTAAAAACAAGAAAGAAAAAGGAAAGGAGACTAAGAAGAAAACTGAAATAAAAAGAAAATACTAATGGACTGTGAAGTCCTTATTGAAGGATGGTTCGTAAGGTGGGTGTGACCTCTAGGGCTGTGGAGGTGCTTGCGGTGGCGGAAGTGGTGTGATTATCGTGGTGGTCAATGTCATTCCCTAGCAGCCTGGCGAACCTGACACTAAGAAACTAAAATAAGTTACATTAAATTAAGCATAAGATTGTCAAAGAGAAGCAAAAGAGAAAAGAAAAATAAAAACTAGTTGGTCTCAAAGATCCTTGGCTTGGTGTTGAGATGAAGCTGCCGGCATGAACTCATGTTGACCGTTCTCCCTTGGAGAGAGACTACGCTTAGCTTTTTTCGCTTCTTCGACATGATTTTGTGTGGCTCCAAGGATCTAGAAGTTTAGTCTGGGGATAAAAATGTTTTGAGAGGGACAGAAGAGAGGAAAGGGTGGAGAATGAAGGAGGGGAATGGGGGAGGGGAGGGGAGGGGTGGTATTTAAATAGGGGTTTAAGTCTGCCATTTCCCCACGGCCGTGGTCCTAGGGTGTGTCGATTTACATGGCCGCCTCGCACGACCGTGTGTTTGGGTGTGTTGTTACCCTATGTCCGTGTTTCATCCACCCACGCCCGTGTTTGTGAAGTTTGTATGTTGGCACTGTCGGGCTGCACGAGCGTGTCTTGCCAGTGCTCGATAAGTCAGTAGTTTCGCACGGTTTGTAGGCACGGGCGTGTTCTGCCCGTGGTGTGAAAGTCAGTAGCTTCACACTGTTGAGGGGAACGGCTATGCGGATTTTTCGGTGCCCGTGGGGAGGGTGGTTGGATCTGTGACGTTGGAGGGTGATTGGACTAAATTGCACTGCCTCTGTTTTGTCAGTATGACGGTTTCGGTGGTCCACACGGACACGGCGTGTGTAAGGCCGTGTGGCCTGGAAATCTGCACTTTTGGTTAGTCTAAAAGGAAAGGAAAAAGAAAAATAAAATTCAAACAAATGTAAAAAGAATAAGGTTAGTGCTCGAGTTGCCTCCCGAGAAGCGCTCGTTTATAGTCTTAAGCTAGACTTTCCTCGTATTTGAAAATTTTAGGGAGGTTTAAAGGTTTGAATATCTTCCCTCATGCTTACAGTTCTTTTTCCTTGACAAAGTTGAAGTCGAGAAGCGTTTACCAGGAAATTTTCGAATATTGGATTGCTTACCTCGACTATTCCGTGTGGGATGATATCGTGTACCTTAAGAAGAATTTCTCCCTTTGCCCTCAGGTCTGTTGTAGTGATGTGAGGATCGGCTTTGTCTAACAGTACCTGGTCTCCTATTTTGAAGTGATTGGATGTCCCTACGAGCTCTTCTGGTGGTTCCTCTGGTTTTACTTTGTGTGGATCTGGGTTTTCTTTGATGTGTGTTTGCTGCTCTTCTAATTTGTCGACCTTAAGGCTTTGTTCCTTGTGTGACTATACTTTGTCGACTTGGGGTCTATGAGTTGGCTCAGGTTTGTGTCCTTGTGATGTTTCCTGTGATGGAGGTTGAACAATTTGATTATCTATTGAAGTAACTTTATTACCTTCATCGACTGTTGTCCTGACCGAGTCAAGAGCTTGAAGATTGATTGATTCTTCACCTACACGAAGTATGAGTTCACCTGTGGCAACATCAATTTTAGTCTTGGCGGTTGCTAGAAAAGGTCTTCCTAGAATTAAGGGGTTGAATTATCCTCATCCATGTCTAATACAACAAAGTCTTCTGGGAAAACAAATTTGTCGATTTTTACGAGAACGTCTTCGATAATGCCCCTCGAAATTCTAACAATTTTATCAGCTAATTGAATACTCATTCTAGTTTGTTTGGGTTTCCCTAGACCTAATTGTTTAAACAATAAATAAGGCATGACATTTATACTTGCCCCTAAATTAGCTAACGCATTATCAATATTTAAACTACCAATTAAACATGAAACTATAAAACTCCCTGGATCTTTTAGTTTCTGTGGTAGTCTATTTTGTAACATTGCCGAGCATGTTGCGTTTAGTTCCACGTAGTGCTCTTCATCTATTTTGAGTTTGTTGGTCAAGAGCTGTCTTAAAAATTTCCTCGAGTCTGGCATCTGAAAAAGAGCTTCAAGAAGAGGTAAGTTAATATGTTATTTCTTTAGAAGTTTAAGAAACCTATCGAACTGTTCCTCTGAATCGTCTCTTTTTATGGCTTCGGGGTAAGGTATACGAGGTTGGTACTCTTTAATTACCGATTTTGGCTTTTCTTGCGTTACCACTGTTTTACCTTCGTCTACCTTATTTTCTGGCCTTGGATCAGGTTTATCTAATCCCTTATTATCTTGAGCTGTGATGGCTTGAACTTGCTCCTTAGGGTTAATCTCAGTGTTGCTTGGTAGACGTCTTTGCGGTCATTCTGACATCAGCTTTGCGAGTTGTTCGACTGCATTAGTGACTTCTTTGACTGACTTAGTAATTTCCCCGATTTGACTCTCATTGCTTTTGATTGTTCTCTCAGTTTCTTGGATACGTTTCTCTGTGTCTGCTGAGAATTTTGCCATCATCTCCTCGAGGGTAGGTTTCTTTTCTTGTGGATAGGGCTGATTTTGTAAATTTTGAGGAGGTTGTTGCCTTTGATTTCCTTGATTTCCTTGACCTCCCCACGAAAAATTTGGGTGGTTCCTCCAACCTGGATTGTAAGTGTTACTATAAGGATTATTATTGGATCAAAAATTATTACCTATATAGTTCATCTGTTCGTTCTCTGCTCCTAGTTGGTATGGTGGGTACTCAAGATTTGCTACGATTCCACTTGCGTCGCACTGCATGACTGGATGTACTTGCGAGGAACACAAACTATCAAGCTTTTTATTCATCATCTCTAGCTGCGTTGATAACATGGTCACTGCATCGACGATGAAAACTCCTGCTGATTTTGTTGGTTTGGTTCTTGAAGCCTGCCACTGGTAATTATTCAGTGACATCTCTTCGATGAACTCGTATGCTGCTTCTGGACTTTTGTTGTTCAGTGTTCCACCGGCGGCTGAATCAATTAGTTGCCTCATTGAGGGGTTTACACCGTTATAAAATGTTTGGACTTGTAGCCACAAGGGTAATCCATGGTGTGGGCACCTCCTCGAGAGATCCTTGAATCTCTCCCATGCGTCGTATAGTGTCTCTAAATCCATCTGCACAAAAGAAGAGATGTCATTCTGTAATTTGGTCGTTTGGCTAGTGGAAAATATTTCATTAAAAACTTTTCGGTCATTTGATCCCATGTAGTGATTGACCCTCGTTGTAATGAGTTTAACCACTGTTTAGCTTTATTTCTCAATGAAAAAGGAAATAACCGAAGACGTATGGCATCATCAGAAATGCCATTTATTTTGAAGATATCACAGAACTCTAAAAAGTAAGCTATATGCGTGTTTGGATCTTCGTCCTGCAAACCATCAAATTGAACAAACTGTTGAATCATTTGTATTGTGTTAGGCTCCTGTTAAATGCGGTTTTGCATAATCAAACATTGTACGTGGAGCATTATTTTCCCCTGCATCGCGTGGTTGTGGGTGGTTTTTGTCCATCCCTTCAGTAGGATTGGATCTGTCTTCTTCCTCATTTTCTATGTAATTTAGGGCTCACTTCGTTTCCCGACGATTCCTGCGAGCGGTCGCTTCAATACCACTATCGTATAATAAAGGTCCTCTCGAGTTCCTTCTAATCATAAACTAGAGTTACCTGCTGGAAAAGAGAGAAAGAAAATTCAGCAAAAGCAAAAATAGAAATAAAAATAAAAGTAAATTGCAAAAAAAAAATAGAAATCAAGGCTAAAGTAATAAAAATAGAGTTTTCTTAATATTTTAGTTCCCTGGCAACGACGCCAAAAACTTGATCGCTGAAATCACAGCTTTAAAATTTATAAAACGAATGATTAAACCTGGAAACTAACTCTGACAACGATTAAAGGCAAGTGTACCTATTGAACAGTAGTATAGCTTAGGCAAGACTGGATTGTCAAACCCAAAGGAACTATAAGTACTAATACTGACTTTCTTTTTATTATTTAGCCTTAAAATAAAGTGAAGTTGCTTTAATCTAATATTAACGACTACTAAGCTAAAGACACAAGACAAAAAGAACGATTTGGAAAATAATTTGAAGAAAAACTCAGTTGATTACGACGATATCCTCAGGAAGAATCCACCTAGACTTCTCTTGTTACCTAACACTGAACCATATGATTTCTTTACTTAGCTTGATCCGTAGGACTCCCTAACCTATATTAAACCCTCTCGCGAGGCGAATAACGTCTAACCCTAGGTTAATTAGTAGAACTCTCGTTCGTTTATAATAACCCCCTAGAATAGCAGTAAATCGATCAATGGATTCCCATATTAGGTTTCACCCTAATCCGGCAAAATCTCGTAACCCTATCTCTAGGCGTTCGATCAACTCCGCTTAATTATGCTAGATCTACTCTTATGCAGGGTCTATTCCTCCTCCACCTAAGCACATCAGATTTGGATTAAGCAACACAATTAAGAACAAACTAAGTAATTATCATATAATTCAGAAATCAAATAACAAGATTTATCTAGGTTTCATCCCCTTCAGATATCTGAGGGGTTTAGTTCATAACAAATAAAGAAAACATCTCTAGAGAAAAGATAAAACAAAACATAAGAAATCCCTAAAACTCCCTGAAGGAATTGAAGGAGAAATCCGCCGTCTTGAGTATAACTCCGACTTCTTGGGATGGATCAAGTGGCTATCCTCGTGTTATTCCCTAAATCTGACCTTCTAGGCTTGGCTCCTTGGCCTAGCTTTGACGCCCTTTCAAAGGTGGCACTTAGGCGATATATATAGGCTCTTGGAATATGATTCTTTCTCCCTAAGTATCCTTTTCCAACTGAAATTACTCTTTCCAACGACAGAGGCACGGCCATGGCACACACCCATGTGGATCGACTTCAGACCGTGTTTGGATTTCTAACTTGAGGCACAGCCGTGTGAGGCAGGGTTGAGGCCGTGCTCTAGGTGATCGTCGAGGCACGGCCGTGTGGACTTTGGGCCAGGCCGTGTCAATCTCGTGCTAAGGCTCATTTACTCCGTTTTGGGCCCTTTTTATGTTCTTTTCATCCTTCGGTGCTTTCCTGGGTATAAAACATAAAAATAAAGGATTACAAGCACCTTTTTATATAAAACAAGGAATAAATCATCGAAAAGTGAGCTAAATATGGGATTAAAATATGTTATAATTACAGTTTATAAAGTACCTAAAAACAACTATTCCCTGACCTTAAATATATATAAGTAATAGATTAAATGAAATTCACCTCATTTAACACTCAAGATTAAATTTATCTTTACTCGTTAAAACTTACTAATAAATAGTGAGTAGGCTTCCTCTATCGTACCTAAAACTCGATAGTCCAAAAAATTTGAACATAACTTTTTCACGTAGTCCTAATCAAATTTCCACATCAACCATTAATCTATTGATTTGGATAAATTTGAATTAAACCCAAAAAATGACAAGAAGTTTGTTCAAATAATCAAATTCATAGAAGCTAGTACGATGAAAACCCAAGTCATTAGCCAATGACTTAAAAAGGAAAGTGGCCTCAATTTGATAGCAATAGGTCTCCTTTTAAGTTTGGCTGCTTGTGTAACTGTAGACTACCTATGAATTTAGTAAATTTATTTATCATGCAGTTCTGATAGCTAATCTGATTAAATAGAATTCAATGTTACTTAAATAGCTTACTGCAAAAAGAAAGCAACATCTTCTAAAAGCTGTTTAAAATATAAATTACACAAAATCCGAGAAAACTAGTTGCTTGTTAACTGAAAATGACAAGCCATTTCATTTCTTGATAGATCTGGGTTCATTGTTTTCGGTCTGCTCGTTCATTTCATTTCTCTTGTTCATTGGTCCCTCCCTTCCACATCTTTCTTGAACGTAGGAAAATTTCGACTTCGCCGACCAAAACGATTTTGCTAACATGTATTTAGCTACACAGTAATCCACGTATGGCCTTATGGCTTCTATAATTTGGGTGTCATAATGTCGTATCTCTACCAACTCATCGAGCTGTGTTTGAATGCCTTCAAGAATTTTTTGTATTGGTAACTTCTCCAGAGATTCTTGTGGCAATTCATCTTTTTCCTCGCGATTACAAGCCCATTCTTGAATTTTATTTTGGTGAACCTCCTGAAACTACCTAAACATTAAATCTCTTACCACATACGTGGTAAGCCGATGGAACGGGAGAAACTAAGCTAAAGACTAAGCCTAATGTGCATCTCCTCTCTCCTCAGCCAAAATTGGCTATTTTTAACAGCAAAATCTGACTCCAAAATTGTCCCCAAAATTCCCTTGAACGAACCTTCATTGATTAGTGCTTCGGTTAGACAAAGACTACCACTGGTGTCATTTTTGTCCCCTCACGATAGTTATATCGCAATATTGTTGACATATGGGATGCTCATTCGTAATTGGGTATCGTGATACCTAAAGAGGATATCACAATACCACTGTAGGTGGTTTTCATCTTGGACCTATTGAAGGTATCATGATTCCCATGTTTCAATATCATGATACCCCTTTCTTCGGGGATGTTTTCGTGCAATTTTGGTCCACTGTTAAGTACCTACAAGACTCAAATAGACATTAGGGTCCCCGATGGCACAATTGACCAATCTGGTCTAAAAAATAAGTAAAAAGAGGTATTTACACTTATTAAAATGAAAATATAAAATTAAGCTAAACTAATAAAAAGACTCTTAAATTGCTTAAATACAAGCTCATTAAGTGACGCGATGAGTCTAATTTGACATATCAAATTAGAACAGATCACATTTCTTTCAAAATGTCAAATGCCCGAGTGCACTCTTCGTCGAAAATGAAGGGAACATCTTTCTGTAGAAGACGACTCAATGGTTTGGAAATTTGAAATAAATCTTTAATAAACCACCAATAAAACCTGGCATGCTCTAAAAAGTTACGGATCCCACAGTTAGAGGATAGAGGCGGTAGCTTTTCAATGACTTCAATTTTAGCACGATCAACCTCTAATCCCTTTTTTGAGATTCGATGCCCCGAGAAAAATGACGTCAGTTACCATAAAATTATATTTTTCCCAATTTAAAACCAAATCAGTCTCTTTCTAACATACTTTCAAGGTTACCTAAACATTTGGTAAATGAATCTCTTTAGACTTAAAAATCATCCATGAAAATGTCCTACCCTTCCTCAATCATGTCATAAGAAATAGAGGTCATATAACGCATAAATGCGACTGAGGTGTTGCATAGCCTAAAAGGCACCCTCCGAAAAGCATAGGTACCGACTCATCGGGGTGGATAGGGATTTGATGATACCTTGAATATCCATCTAAAAAACAATAAAACTCATTCCCAGCTAGCCTATCTAACATTTGATTGATGAAGTGAAGTGGGAAGTGATCTTTTCGAGTGGCTTCATTGAGCTTTCGATAATCGATACAAACATGTCACCCTTTCACTGTTTGAGTGGGGATAAGTTCATCTTTTTCTTTTGAAATATGGTCATTCCCCATTTTGTAACAACCTGCTTTTCAGTGGTGTCGAAAATAGTGGTTTCACGACCACAAATTTGACGAGTAATTTCGTATAATTAGTATTTAAATTATACTAGTCAATAATAATTTTTATATTGAATTTGATTTGATGATCTTAAACAATTGAATTAAAAGTTAGTATAAGTGGTTTGGTTCAAAAGTCAAGTGGTTATTGAAAACGAGGTATTAGGACCTCATTTTCGTAATTTAAAGCATAAAAATATTTACAGAGTCGTATTATATGTGAATTGAAGTTGGGCCCGATAATTTTAATGATTTATTGCTTAATTAAGGTAAAAGGATTAAATTGTAAAAGAGGTAAAAGTTAATAACTATAGATTAAAATTAGTAAAGAGACCAAAATGGTAATTAAACCATGGTAAAAAAGTCCAAGCATTGGTGGATATGATTAATCCACTAACTTTTAGGTTATTTTCTCTTTTAGTCCTAATTAGTTTAGGATTAAATTGTAATTAAGTTTATTTAGTTGGAATTTAATTTAATTTAAGGACCAATTGTGCAAATAAACCTTCCTTGGATGGTAATTATACCATATTTTCAATTGATGGACAAATATGGACATGTTTTATCTATTTTATAAGTAAATGAAAAAGGTTAAAATTGTAAATTAAGAAAATAAAAGGTTAAAATTAAAATTATGTTAAATTAAAACTTATCATCTTCTTCTTCATAACTGAATGGCCATTGTTGAAGGGAGAAAAAGCTTGGTTAGTTAGGGTTCATCAAATAGGTAAGTAAATATTGTCCCTTTTTTTCATGTTTTTGAGCTCGATTAGCTCGATTTAGCTAATCTGAGGACTAATTTGTAAAAATGTCAAATGTTATGGATTGTGTCATTGATGAATTTGAGATGTTCGTTTTATGGTAGAATATTAAGGTTGGTTTCTAGATAGGACTATTTTGTTAAGTAATTTTTTGGTAATTTTAATATTTAAGGACTAAAATTTGAAATTAATAAAAGTACAAGGACTTGATGTAAAATAACAGAAAATGTGGGCTGTAATGGGGTTCCAAACAATTTTTCTAAACTTTAAATTGAATGAAAATGGTTAAATTACATGTTTTGGGCTTAGGGACTAAATTGTATAAAAGTAAAATATTGGAGGCAATTTTGTAAAAATTTTAAAAAAGGACTTAACTGCATAAAATGAATTAATATTGTTGTTAAAATGTGAATTGAATGGAATTATTATTTTTGATCTTAAACAAGTGGAAAACCGAGGAAAAGAGAAAATTATCAAATAGCTCTTGTACTTTGACGTTGCTGCAATTTAGTCTGGTAACTTTGTACGATTTAAATTTAGTACATTTTTAAATGTATGCCTTAATTGTATAATGTTTGGATTATATTGATGTGTGTAATTGATAATTAAAATAATGAATTGACACAACGTCGGTCATTGATTGAGCTATTCTGGACCGTTACTGCAAATCAGTCCTGTAAGTTTGTTCGGTTTAATTCTAATGCATTTAAATGTATATTGAATGAATTATTTTTTTATTGAACATTATAATGATGTTATGTATATGAGTAATGAAGTAATGAATCGTTATAACATTGAGCACTAACGAGATATTCTGAGCCGATGAATGTTGTTTGATGAACTAATGCCTATATATGGAATATGAGATAGTGAATTGTTCATATATTGATTTGTGTTGGAATACTTTGAACTGATGAACGTAGGATAGAGTATGATTGGCATGCTAATAGGTTGTTTTGCGCATGGTACGGGATTGATTAAAGTAGCATAGATGATCTCTTTATATCCTTTATTCATTGAATATACTAAGGTCTTGCATTTGTTGCAGAATTTCATGTTATATTATGGTATTTGTTGGTGTATTACGGGGGCGAATGTTAGTTTATAAGCTAGACACTTTGTGCTGAGGTGTGTTATCGGTAAGTCTGGCTCTTATGAGCATTCGGTGTGCTAGATGGTACTGCCTTTTATGAGCATTTGGTGTGCTGGATGGTACTGGCTCTTATGAGCATCTGGTGTGTTGGATGGTTAATCGTAAACTCGTATCCGTATATCATTCATCAGGCATTATCTTTAATAATCATTGAATGTTATTGAAATATGGGAATTGATTGGTACTATTGATTTAAGCAGTACTCACCTATTGTGAGTTGTGATTGACAGGAATTCATTAAGAACCTTATCACCGGGAACCCTATTAAGGACTTTATTATCAGAAACATTATTTATAAATTTTATTAATTGAATTATTATGCATAATTTAGTGAGCTTTATTGTTTAATCAACGAACTTACTAAGCTTTATAAAAGCTTCTCCATGTTGTTGTGTTTCTTATAGATAGCATTTTGTGGATAATCGGGTGATCGGATCAACTCGAAGAATCACACTATCTAAGGTTCTTTGGTGGATTACAAATTTTATTTGACTTACATGGCATGTAATAGGCTAACAACTATAATGTTTTGATCTCAACTATGTTTCATGTGTGGTGTGGTATTGAATGTTAAAGGTAGTTAAATGGAAATATTGTGTGCATATTGTAATTTAGTGAATGTGTATGAAATGGTAAGAAAAATGTTAGATATTCATGAAATAGTTAAAGTTAGTTAAAATGTATGTGGTGAAATTGTGAAAAATGGAATGGTATGATGGTACATGAAAGTATGCTTTGTGTTGTGTTTAGTAGGAAATGTTTGAGCATGGCTTAGGTGTTTGGATATTGCATGAATTTGTTACCTTAATGTGTATTTAGGGTCTTGCTTATGCATGTTAAGTCATGGTGTAGGTACTTGTGAAATTGGTTGAGAAACAAGCTTGAATTTAGTCAATTTTGGGCACACGCGACCTAGGGCGCGGGCTGTCACTAGGCCATGTGATGCACACGTGCGTGTGCCAAGGCGTATTGAAAACAATATAGGTGCAGTTTTCCACACTGGCTGACACACGGCCGTGTAATCCTACATCGAATGTCACACGGGCTGGCACACGGCCTGCGACTCGATCGTGTGATCCAAATTAGAGAGTTACACGGTCTATACACACGGACGTGTGAGGTCACATATGAGCATGGAGGAGAGCCATACGGCCATGTTTGAAGCCACATGTGTTGGGCTCTGTCATGCAGCCCGAACATACGACCATGTGACCCCTGACTTGAAAATTTTTAATTTTTTCATAATGTTCTGATTTGTTTCGAATTGGTCTTTGAATGTCCATAATTTATTTTTAAAGCTTCAAAAGCTCGATTTATGGCCCGAAACTGAAAGACCTCTTTCATATTGAATATTTCTTGTAATTATGGAATTGAATTGATTATTGAATGTAAATCGTTATTAACTGTTCCACCTTGACTAGTAACATCTGGTATCCTATTACGGTATTAGAAACAGGATTTTACACCTGTCTTTAGGACATAATGTGTCGAACTTACCCATTCACTATTAGAGACAGCGTAGACAATACTAGCATCTAACCATTTCGTTAATTCTTTCTTCACCACATTCTTTGTGGCCGGATTTATTAACCACTAACCATCCACCACCGGTTCCTTTAAGAGAATCTTATGTTGAAAGAGAGATGGGCTTATACCTTTAATGTCAGTAATAGTCCACCCACTGGCCTTTTTATGCACTTGTAGTACTTGGTAAAGAGCGGATTCTTGTTCCACACCGAGTCGTGCAGAGATAATAATCGGTAAAGTATTGTTCTCTCCAAAATACCCATACTTCAAATCTTCCAGAAGGGGTTTCAACTCAAGCCTGGGTGACCTAACTATAGAAGATATCATTTTCTCAAAAGCATCCTCAAGAGGTTCCAATGGTTCCTTGCAATGCCTCCACCAATCTAGTTGATGAACTCTTTCCTGCTCAAGTTAGAATTCCATATCATCCTGAGATTCCCAATTATCATCATTGTAACACCCCTAATTCGTATCCGTCGCTAGAACAGGGTTACGGAGCATTACCGAACAAACAAAATATTAAACCATTCAAATCAAACATTAATACAAACATAATCAAATTTCATTCAAATACATCCATAATGTCCCTTAATCGAGCTCTCGAGGCCTTAAAAACAATATAGAAACAATCCGGGACTACATCAGAAACATTTGGAAATTTTAGGAAAAAGTTGAAAATTTTGGACTGCAGGGGTCACACGGCTGAGACATACGCCCGTGTCTCAGGCCATGTGGACATTCGAAATAGGGACACACGGCCATGTCCCAACCTGTGTCTATACCCATGTAACTCACTGACTTGTGTTACACGGCCAAGCCACATGAAACCACCGTCATACACCAAATCACAAATGTACTCAAATCTCGCGTTTAATCCAAACTGAGTATTAAATTCGATAATATATTTCCAACAATAGAACATATGTATAATACCAATCATCAATTTACACAAATGTTGAACTTTAACCGTACGATCTTACATGGACTGAATTGTAGTAATTGCAGAAGTTCAGGGACTATTCCGCTATTTTTCCTTTTCCACGAATATCTACCAAATTCTTGATCCAAAATATAAAATTACTTATTTATTAGCATATATTTCATTTCCAATCCATTTTACAATTAATACCCTTTTATTTTTTGAATTTGCATAATTACCCTAAACTTTTACAATTTTTTCAATTTAATCCCTTAATTAGTTAATTTATCAAATTAACTAATTTTCTCGAATAAATAATCTATCCAAATATTATAGGCCCTCAAACAGCCCCTAATAAACCTAAAATTTACTATCAAACCCTAATATTTTGACATTCTCACAATTTAATCCCAAAATCAAGATTTAACAAAAAGATCTTTACAAATTCATCAAATAGTACAATAAAGACTCCAAATACATAATATTCATAAAAAAAATTCAATATTCAACAATGGAAACTTCCAAAAATTTTAACAGAATCAGAAACGAAGGTACTGGCTAGCTGTACCTAGTTACAACGATCTCAAAAACATAAAAATTATAAGAAATGAGTAAGAATTGAACTCACATGCAAGCTTCTATGCTCAACCGATTCTCCAAGCTATTCCTATGGTGTTTCAGCAATGGAAAAAGAAGAAATGAAGAAGAAAACTTATTTCTTCTAATTTGTTTTATTTAATTTCTATTTATTTACAATTATGTCATTAAAATCTCATTAATCTATCATTTTAATTTATCTTGCCGTCCAAAACTATCCATTAGGGACTAATTATTATATTGATCCCTTCTCACGTAATTACTAAGCTATTTAATCATTTAATTTAACTAATTATTAACTTTTGCATTTTTTTTCCATTTAGTCTTTTTTCTTTAATTAACTATCTAAACGTTAATATTTCTAAACCAAATTTTAATACGGATTTAATAACTCTATAAATATTCTAAAAAGAATAATTACGAGTCGACACGATGGAAATTTGTGGTCCCGAAACCGCTAAAAATCAGGTTGTTACAACTCTCTCCCTTAGGAATTTCGTCCTCGAAATTGTTCCCTAAAAAAGATTCGGATATTGTAATCTCATTGATTCTTCAGTTTCCCAGGTAGCTTCTTTAGAACCATGACGATGCCACAATACTTTTTCAAACGGAACTCGTTTATTTCGCAAATCTTTGACTTCCTGAGATAAAATTTCACTAGTTCCTCTGAATACATCAAATCTGATTGTAGCCCAATCTCACTATAAAGATTCACATGTGAAGGATTAGGTCTATACCGTCTCAGCATCGATACATGGAACACATTATAGATTTTCTCGAGTTCAGAAGGCAAAGCTAATCTATAAGCTACAAGGCCAATTCTTTCAACGATTTTATACGGTCCGATAAATCTCATACTCATATTTCCTTTCCTGCTGAACCGTAACACTTCTTCTACGGAGAGACTTTTAAGAATACCCAATCACCAACAACAAATTCTATATCTTTTCTTTTTAGATCCGCGTACGATTTCTAACGTTCAGATGCAACTTTCAAAATATCCCGAATAATCCGAACTTTATCTTCAGTTTTTCAGATCAAATCAACTCCCACCATTTTGGATTCACTTAGCTCAAACCAATAAAACGATGTTTTACATTTTCTTTTGTAAAGAGCTTCAGATGATGCCATTTTTATACTAGATTGATAATTGTTATTATATGCGAATTCAGCTAACGGTAGATGCTTTTCCCAACTACACTTAAATTCGAGTATATAACATCTCAACATATCTTCCAGAATTTGAATCACTCATTCTGATTGCCCGTCAGTCTGAGGGTGAAATGTCATGCTGAAATTAAGCTTAGTGCCTAAAGCCTCATGAAGTTTGCTCCAAAATCTCGATGTAAATCTCGAATCTCGATCTGAAATAATAGATGTCGGAACTCCATGTAGTCTCACAATATTAGATACATATAGTTCTGCTAATCTCTCAAGTGAAAAGTTTATTCTAACTGGAATAAAATGTGTCGATTTAGTCAATCTATCAACAATCAACCAGATCAAATCTTTCTTTCTCGGAGTTACAGGTAAACCAGATACGAAATCCATCGTGACTCGCTCCTACTTCCATTCAGAAATCATAACAGGTTTTAGTAAACCTGACGGTACCTGATGTTCTGCTTTCACCTGCTGACAAATCAAACATTTAGCTAAAAATTGACAAATTTCCCGTTTCATACCCGGCCACCAGTACATCTGTTTCAAGTCACAATAAATCATTGTACTTCCCGGATGAATAGAATACGTCTACTATGAGCTTCAGAAAGAATATCATGTTTCAATTCCAGATTATTCAGAACACAAATTCTACCATAATAACGCAATATATCACTATCATCAATACTATATTCCGAACTCAAATTATCTTGAATCAACTGTCGTTTCATCATCAACCTCGAATCTTCATCTTGCAATTCCTGAATTCATTGTAGAAACAGAGGTTTCGTTCCCAACTCCGCTAATACAAAACCATCTTCATTAAGAGCTAAATTAGCGTTCAACGCTCGAAGTGCAAACAATGACGGCTTTCGACTAAGTGCATCATAACTACATTAGCTTGTCCCAGATGATAATCAATAAGCAGATCGTAATCTTTCAGTAACTCTAACTACCGTCTCTGTCTCAAATTCAATTCTTTCTAAGTTATCAAATACTTTAAACTTTTGTGATCTATAAACACGTGACATTTCTCGCCGTATAAATAATGTCTGCAAATCTTCAAAGCGAATACAATCGCGGCCAACTCAAGATCATGAGTAGGATAATTCTTCTCATGCAACTTTAACTGTAAATAAGCATAGGCTACTACCTTTCTTGATCGCATCAGCACACAACCCAAACCGTTGAGAGACGCATCATTATAAACAACATACGCTACTCCAGATTCAAGCTGAGTCAAGAATGGGGCTTCCGTCAACATTTTCTTAAACTGATCAAAAGTCTATTGGCACTTATCGGACCAAACAAACTCAACATTTTTCTATAATAATCTGGTCATCGGTGAAGCAATAACCGAAAAGTTTTTAACAAAACTCGATAGTAACATGCTAAACCCCAGAAAACTTCGCATTTTCTGAAACATTTTTTGGAGTCTTCCAATTCATCACAGCAAAAACTTTACTCGATTCCCATCGGCCGATACTATGTAACCCAAAAATCCAACCTCGTGAAGCCAGAATTCACATTTACTAAATTTTGCGTACAACTGCTTTTCTCTGGTCATGTGCTACACACAATTGAGACACACACACCTTAAAACACAAGTTTACCATTTCAAATTGCTTGGACCTTAAGAAACTCAAATACTAACCAAAATACCAAATCAAAATGACATTAATCGGGTCAAAAACACATCAAAACCAACCTAATATGTGCCTAACCAATGTACCCTCATTGGTACCACAATTATATACAACTTTACCTCAAAATACACATTAATTCAATTCATCAACTCATTCAAGCAATACCAAATCAATATACCAAACAAAGTTACCACAATCACAACAATTCAAATATATGTAAACCACACATACTAGCATAACAATTATACCTCATCCTCATACCATTTGCAAATTGGTTCATTGCACAAAATATCATTCATAACATTTACATAAGCCAAACATTAACCAAAATAGCACAAGAGTCTATACATGCCATATCATCCGAATTAAACGTTTCAAAAACTATCGAGATAAACTGGATAGTGTAACTTGAGTGCCGATCCGATCATCCAACCTTCCAAAAATCTATAATGACATTAAATAACACAAGTAAGCTTAATAAAGCTTAGTAAGTTCGACAAGTTAAACGATAAATCTTACCGAACTAACTATAATAATTCAAACAATAAAAATCATCAAAGAGAACTCCTTATCATTCACAACTTCAATCGATAAATACATTCGTATTCAAATCAATACAAAAATAACTAGCATGTCTTTCAAATTCATTAAACAAGTTACCTTACCGAGATTTTCCATTTGAAGAACGACTTACGGGTAAAAGTACATCATCAACAGAAGCTCATAAGAGCTGGTCCTCCCGAATACGCCAACAATAGCTCAAAAGCTAAACAGAAGCTCATAAGAGCTAAACAGAAGCTCGTGAGAGTTGAACAGAAGCTTGTGAGAGCTGATCCACCCAATCACGCCAAATATAAATTAAAACGCGAGAGTTCGAAACAAATGCTGAACCCCGATTTACTTGGGTAAAATGTCGATATCTCTCTCCAGTATCATCTCCTCTCCAGACCCCCTTCATACACCAAAACACGAATGTACTCAAATCCCGCTTTCAATCCAAACTGAGTATTAAATTCGATAATATATTTCCAACAATAATTCAATTCCAACAATAGAACATATATATAATACCAATCATCAATTTATAAAAAATGTTAAACTTTAACCGTACGAACTTACCTAGACTGAATTGTAGTAATTGCAAAAGTTTAGGGACTATTCCGCTATTTTTCCTTTTTCACAGTATCTTCGAAATCTTGATCTAAAATATAAAATTACTCACTTATTAGCATATATTTCATTTCCAATCCATTTTACAATTAATACCTTTTTATTTCTCAAATTTGCACAATTACCCCAAACTTTTACATTTTTTTACAATTTAATCCATTAATTAGTTAATTCATCAAATTAACTAATTTTATTAAATCAATAATCTATCCAAATATTCTAGGCCCTCAAACAGCCCCTAATAAACCTAAAATTCACTATCAAACCCTATCTTTTTACAAATTCATCAAATAGCACAATAAAGACTCCAAATACATAATATTCATAAAAAAAAATTCAATATTCAACAATGGCACCTTCCAAAATTTTTAACAGAATCAGAAACGAAGGTACGGGCTAGCTGGACCTAGTTGCAATGATCTCAAAAACATAAAAATTATAAGAAACGGGTAAGAACTGAACTCACATGCAAGCTTCTATGCTCAACCGATTCTCCAAGCTATTCTTATGGTGTTCCGGCAATGGAAAAAGAAGAACTGAAGAAGAAACTTATTTCTTCTAATTTGTTTTATTTAATTTCTATTTATTTACAACTGTGTCATTAAAATCTCATTAATCTGTCATTTTAATTTCTCTTGCCGTCCAACACTATCCATTAGGGACTAATTATTATATTGGTCCCTCATGTAATTACTAAGCTATTTAATCATTTAATTGATCTAATTATTAACTTTTGCACCTTTTCAATTTAGTCCTTTTTCTTTAATTAACTATTTAAACGTTAATATTTTTAAACCAAATTTTAATACAGATTTAATAACTCTATAAATATTCTAAAAATAATAATTACGAGTTGACACGATGAAAAATTATGGTCCCGAAACCACTGTTCCGTCACTACTGAAAATCGGGTTGTTACAATCATGGCATGACTCATCCTCCTTTCTAATAGAGAACTCTCTATGTTCACTAGATTGCTCAGTCCCAACAGGCCCCATGCTCTCAACATTCGAAAATCGCTCCACTTCACACTCTTCTTGTTTTGCAAATGTTCCTTTTTCCTTGGACATAATCATCACGTGTATAGACATCTCTCTAGCAGATTCTACTACTCTCAACCTGTGCTCTATTCCTCTCATCCAATCTGGCATAGAAATACTACAATTGAGCCGCACTCTCGGCTCCATTCCCAATTAAGCCTCGTAATATTCTCTTGAATCTTTCCCAAGCTTGACCTAAAGTCTCGGTACTCCCTTGTTTGAAGTCGAACAACCCTTTGTAAGCGGTAAGCACGATGGTCATAGGAATATTTTGCTTCAAGAATAGCTATAAAAATTCCTCCCACGTAATGATAGTGTTGGGGGGCAACATATCCAACCACTCACTTTTCCTCCAAGAGCATATGATATAAAAACAATCAAATATTATCGTTAGGTATCCCCTCATAACCCATGGTGATGCATATGTGATCAAACATGTGAAGCATATTCAATCACACACAATTTTTTTGAAAAATCCTTGCTTGACTAAAATTCAACATGGTCCAATTCAATAAATTTGCAAAATAATCCAGTCCAATAAATTTGTGCTAAAAGTCCTCCTAAAAAATCAAATGTTTTTTTTTTATTGAAAGAATACGAATAAATATGTTAAATTACACGGCAACGTAGTTGCATGTGAAAGTTGCAATTGGCAGAAGCACAAAGCAATTCATGTTATCATACGTTTTCTCCTCTTATTTGTTTGGCGGTTCAAGATTGACATTGAAATTGATTGGGTAATTCATTAATATTATATTTTTTGTTAGTTGGGGTATTCGAAGTGTAATTGGCCTTCATCCTCACCATTCAAATTAATTTCGAATGACTCATGCCTGTGTTTTGCGAATTTGCCGTATTACTTGACAATTTTGGTGAGAATGCCCATCTCATAAAATGTCAAATTTCTCACCCATTTCTGCCTAATTTAATCGCTTTCTTTGGTTAAAATATGTTTGTAGTCCCTGAACTTTTTGAAAATTAGGAATTTATTTTATGTTCTTGTATTTTTAGGAATTTAATCTCTCTACTTTTCATATTTCAAAATATAGGTCCAATTATTAATACTGTCAAAATTTTTTTATTAAATTCAGGTTAATTACAACATCTTTTTTAAATTACATGGAGTAGTTTTTTTTTCCAAATATCACTGTAACAAATTTAATAAAAAAATATCAATGTTAATAATTGGACTTAAATTTTAAAATTTAAAAAAATAGAGCAAAATGAATTCCTAGAAATACAAGTGCAGAGCCTAAATTCCTAATTTTTAGAAAGTAGAAGCACTATAGTCACATTTTAACCATCTGCCTTCCAATATTAAACTTTTCTCTAAACTCATAAGACGCTTGCAAGGCAGTGCAGTGAGTTTTGAATGAGAAAGAAAGCATGTTTGAGGTTTCTTTTTATTACCATTAAGGAAAGGAAACGGGGTCCGTAATTCTGACCCACAAGACTTTAAAGCCACTCCATGCCCCACCCTAATTAATAATCCTTCATTTCCAGATCTCTTGAAGATGAACATGGTAGACGTGCAGGAATTGGATTACTTTTAAATTTTTTTAATAAATTTTCATTTAATTATTTAAAAAATTTTATTAAGTCATTGAACTGTTAAAATGAAAGCTATATAGTTTTCTCTATTCACACAGTTTATAATAATCGAAAATTTTTTTTTTTTTCTATATAATTTATTTTTTATAAAAGAATTTTAAATATCACAAATATGTAAACCAAAATTCTAGAATACATTGTCATAATCTGAAATTCTAAAGTTAAAAGTTTGACTTTCCTGTACATGTGAGCATCACTCGTTAATTCACATGGCTTGATGTGCACACACGCCATGTTCTTGCAATATGTGTATATGAGTGGAAAATATTTCATCCAAAAAATCATTATACAAAAATCAATTTAATTATATTTAGAAAACATTTTTAATATATATAATAGGAAAATTATAATTAATTTGTTTTATTGTTTTTAAATTAAGAATAAATATGACATGAAAAATCAAAAAAATAATATAAATTAGCTATTTTCTTTTAAATAAGAATTTGTATGTACAAAAATTTAAAAGATTTTATATAATTAATTTATAAAAATAGACATTATTTAGTAGAATTTTAAATGAAAAGTGTTAGTTATTATATTGTTTTTTATGTTAAAAATAAAGAAAAAAATAAGAAATCAATTTTTTGTTAAATACTTGAAAATGAACTTTTTACAACTATTTTATTTAATTTATATTTTATATTTATACTTAATAATTATTAAATATTATTTTTGATTTATTAGTTCTACTAAATAATGTTATTTTTACTTTTTTTTATTTTAAAATTATAATTTGATTTATGCATGTGATATTCATTTTTGTGAGATTCATTTTCTTGTTTTTAAAAATAAATTAATAGGCCATGCTATGTTTCATAGTTTGATAAGTAATAATTAATATATAAAATATTTTTTAACAATTTTATTATAGGTTAATATCTATTATTTTTTATACAATGCCTATAATTATTCATATTCCTTTTCAACCCTTAAATGGGAGGACAATACGCTCCAGTGCACTCAAATTCACATCCTCCTATATTAACAATAATATTTATGTCAATCGAATTGACACTCAATCGAAAATATATAAAATATCTTAAAAGGTAATGGAACTCTAATAAAAAGATATATAAGTAAATTTTACACTTTAAAAATGAAAAAAGAAAATAGAAATAAGAGAGAGAGTTGAAAAACGTGAGTATTTAAAGCGAATGATTGCAAATTAACGCGTAAGCTGACCCAAGTAACGTGAGAACCAATATCCATAACTCACTAATAATTTATTAATACTAAATTATGAGACATTGATGTTGTAAATAGAAAACTTTTATCTAACCAATATATTAAAAAAAATTATGATTTCAAAATTTTAAATTTTAGTTATTTTGTAAAAAGAAGTAATTTTGTTTATAATTTTCCAACTAAATTAAGATTTATTAATGAATAATTTCAATAAAAAATAATAATATAAATATATTTTTATAAATGCTAATCAAGTTAAGAATATAGGACACAATTATGAATATAGATTTATGGATAATAATCTTACGAATGAAAATGAAACTTGGTAGACCCCACAAATATTTTCTATCTTTTTAAGTTATAAGTTTGGCTGCATCTTTGCCCATTTTTATTTTCTATCTCAGCATTCCAACACTTGATTTGGGATTTTCTTTTCTTATAGAAAAAGAGATTTGTGGAATTGGAGGTCTTCAAATTTCCATCCAGAAGAAGAATGATTAAAGCATCGATTGTGGCGGAGCTGTTGGGAGAATGCAAGGTGGTGATAGCAAGGGTGAGGGAGAGGCTGTTAACACCAACCCCAACCTTTCATTTTCACCCTTTCACTTCTTCTTCTCATGATTCTTCTTTCCTTGTTTACTTTTAGTAATTTAATGTTTCTAGTTTGGATCTTTTTCTGTGTTTTTTACAGTTTCTTTTTCCTTCTATATATAATTTTCATCATCCTCATTCTTTTCTTAGTGCTCTACGATAATGTAAATTTCAGTAAACCTTTTTTTGTTTCTTTATTGTAGTCAATAGCTTAATTATGAGACATCGGTGTGGGCAGAATCCTAAATTAGTTAGCAGGTTAAATTGCATTTTATCCATATACTTCCGCAGGTCAAATTACATTTTATCTCGTATATTTTAAAAATATGTAAATAATCTTTATATATTATATTAAAAAGTAAATTAGTTTTTTTATTAAAAATTTTATCTATTTCTACAATTAAATATTAGTCTCTATATGTCTACATAATGTATACATGACATGCCACGTGTCATTGTCTAGTTATTTTGTCAATCGCATCAGTTTTTAACAATACAAATGAATGAAACTTTTAACAAAAATGTACATGGACTAACTTGCCCATTTTTTCAGTAGAGGGAACAAAATACAATCTGACTCTTAATACATGGACCTCCATAGTATTTTTATTAGGGGCACCCAATGATCTGAGTGAAAAAAATTGTGTAACAAATGTAGTTATTAAAAATTCATATAAAAATGAAATGATGTTTTGATTATAATGATAAAGTTAAAGGTTTTGCATGCATGATATTCTTGGTTCAAATCTTATTAATTTATAGGTACTTTTTTATTGATTTATAAAATATATAAAACAGAACAAAAATACTCTCATAATGATATAATTTATTTTATATGTAGAAAATTATTTTGATAATTTCGCAATTGAGTTGATATTCCGTTGATTCGTAATAGTAATATTAGACTATATATATATATATATATATATATATATATATACTTTAAAATAAAAAAAATTGTCTTCATTTTATAAAATTAGTTTTGGTAATAGATTGTTTTGTCTAGTTTATTTGGTTGTGATGTAAGATTTGATGTTTGATTGAAGAAGCCTATGATTATTTAGAAGTATATTTTATTAAACTCTTATTATAAAGTTTATTTATTGAAAAAAATAAGTTTAATTTTATTTTTCATTGTCACAATTTTCATAAATTACAATAAATTGTGATAATTATTGTTTTTATTACATATTAATAATTAAATATATGATGTTGTAATAATTATAAAATAATAATTATAATAATCGTGAAATGATTGCTTCAACAATCATAATTTATAAATAATAATTATAAACTATAATTATAATAATAAATAATATTTAGAATAAATATAATAATTACAATTTTCAAATATGACATGTATCGTTTTTAAAAAGAGGAAATCTTTTTTAATTATACTTATAATAATAATAATAATAATAATAATAATAATAATAATAATAAATAATAATAATAATAATAAGTGAATTTGTCTAAAATTTTAGATTACACCTGTAATATTATATGACCTAATGAATGGGTGGTATTAAAATTACACTTTTATATATTGAAAATCTTAGCATTATTTAATTGGAAATATGAGATTACATTCTACATGAAATGTTTTGAATTCAAAAAAGGTAATCTTAATCTAGAATGTAAGATTTTGTGGTGTAATGTACAGTAACGTAAACCAAACACACATTGAATGACATGTTAAAATTAGTAAAGTACTTGGCAAATCCCTTTTTATTATAGAGAGTGGATCAAACTAGTTTTGTTGATATAGTAGTACAACAAGGAGGAAATATAGAGGAGAATGTGGTGGTGGTTAAGGAAGCCAGTTCCCTTAGTCGGGCCGAGGAGTCGGAGGTTACAGAGAATGAGAGTGGAAAGAGTATGAAGGCTAAGTGTAGAAGGTGAGCTGATAGAGTTTAAGCTTAATTATAAATGTCCAATTAGTCCCTTCGCTAACTTGTTAAAACTATAAATAAATTGCATGTAAAACCAAATAGGTATAAATGAACAAAAAATGAATGAAAATCATAAAGTAAGAGAAATGGGTCACATTCACAAATGAATGTGTTTTCTACTAAGTACAAAAATGACTTGAGATTAATTTAAGATTTTTCAAGTTATTATTTAATCAATTATAATCAAATAATTGAAGTTTGAAAAAGAAATTAAATTAATCAGTCATTATGAATTTGTTGAATAAGAAAATTTAATATATTTCCTCGTAGATTCTTTTACGGTAAAATTGTTATTACTTTAACGAATTAGAATTGGGTTGAGAAAACTATTTAATTGAGAAATTAATTTAGTTAATTAAATTAATTGAATAAATAATATCTATTTTTGGAAATAGAAAATAAGTATCAGATTAGATTAAATTCTAAATATTGGGTTAAAAGTTCAAGAAATACATATAATTGGACTCAATATATGAGAGGCCCAAATTCCCTTCATAAACATGTAAGAGGCAACAACCCTAATAATATTTATCAGGATGTATCGCCCCTTCCTACTCTAGTTTGAGTAGGAGTATGTTTTCTATTAAATAAATATTATTTGTTAAGGGCTTGTTCAACGAGGATTCTTGTAGTAGATGACATCGGTTGACTTAAAATACACATTTCATAATTATTGAGTTATTATTATTTTGACAGAAAGTAATGAGAATTTATTAACTTAGAATAAATTCTATTTATTTTGGAATTATGATTTTTATAGAGAGAATTTATTTTCCTACTAGAAGTAAGTAAATCGTTTTCTTTTCTGTGATTTGGTTTATGTTGCTCGAGCCCACACTCGACACAATTCATGGTATGAGGATAATAAAAAAGGTCGTGTGATTGAAAGAAAGGACCGACTCAAATCTGCCTCACACAAAAAATAGTTACTATTCGCTTAGAGTTTATTACTATAAATATCACAAAAGGGCTCGGTTTTGGAAAAAATTAAACTTCCACTATAACCATAAAACTGTTTTCTTAATCAATTTTTCCAACAATATGTGACCTAAGGAAATACTTAACTCAAATTGACAAATGAAAATATTGTTGTAACAATCTAATTTTCAGTGGTTTTGGGATCCCAATTCCAATGAGTGAGTCCGTAAATATTATTATTTAATATTTACGAGTCAAATTTAGTGATATAGTGGATTTTGATCTGATAGATTTTGCTAATTGAATAAATAGTTAAAGTACAAGTGGTTTTGACCCTAAAATTAGTGGTTTTGAAAAATGAGATATTGGGACCTCGTTTTCGTAAATCGAGCCCATAAATATCATTATTAAATATTTACAAAGTTTTTATTTATGTGAATTGAATTTTGGTCCGAAAATTTTAGTGGTTGGATGGTTAATTAGGGTATAAAGACTAAATCGTAAAAATTATAAAAGTTTATCATTATTGATTTTTATTGATTAAAAGGCTTTAATAACATTATTTTAAGGATTTGCATGGAAATTAAACCTCAATTATTTTAAATGTACGGTTGATATATGTGTTTTAACTTTGTTTTGTTAATTATTAAATAAATTAAAAATAATAAAATATGTCAAAGTAAAACAAAACTAAAGCATCATCCTCATTTTTACATCCACCACCGATTCTTCAAAAAAAAAAAAAAACTAAGAATACATTTTTGAAATTTTAAGGTTTGGCCAAGCTCGGTAATCTTGCATGGTAAGCTTTTCCAACTCCTTTTTTAAATAAATTTTATGTTTTTAAAATCGTTGTAGCTTAATCTAGCTAATTCGAGTACTAAGTTGTAAAATTGTCAAAGTTTTGAAATGTTGCTATTGTTTTTTTTAATGTTTTTGAATGATTAATGGTTGAGTTTGATGCTTTAATATGAAATAGGACTATTTTGTAAAATGATTTTTGTTAAGTTTTGAGTTTAGGGACTACAATGAAAATATATTGAAATTAGCATGAAATTATTATAAATATATATACTTGAAGGCTGTATTAGGATGAGATTAAAGTCAGATTAAAAGTTTGTGGTTTAAATGTGAAAAATATGCTTGTTTCTATTTTAGGGACAAAATTGAATAAAAAGTAAAACTTTAGGGAAATTACAAAAAATGAATAAAAGATGTCATATCCATGAAATGAAATGAGGTAATTTAAGGTATCTAGAATTGATAATTGGAAATAAATTATTTTATGGATCAAGAACCGGTAGATAATCGAGGAAAGTAAAAAATTACAGATTAGTCCCTAACACTCCAGCTTTTGTTGTTTGCCCTAGTAAGTTCATACGATATAGTTCTATGTATTTTGTAATGCTTATGTTGAATTTTTTATTTTGGGAATGTTTGAATGTATACTTAAATGTTGCAAATTGGTATAAATGTGAGAAAAAAGACTGAATTGAAAAGTGTTATACTGTTATATGTACTGAGCCCGGATGAACATAGGATAGGATACAATTGACTTGTCAATAGGGTTATTTGGGCGCTGTACAGATTTTATATGAGATGATATGTTGATGTATGATGTATATATATTCACTGATTGTACCGAAATCCAGCATTTGTTGAGGATTACTGAGTTATATACACAATGATTTAGGCGTGTTTCTAGGGAAGGATGTATAGTCTACGGGCTTGGCACTCAGTGCCCAAGTGTGTTTCTGGGGAGGATGTGTTGCCTATGGGCTTCGCACTCAGTGCCCAAGCGTGTTCTTGGATGGTAAAACTCGTTTGAGCAATTAGGCGTGTTTTGGGTGGATACCCGCGTATCTGTATCTGTTCTTTATAGTTCATCGGGTTAAATTGTTGTTTCAAACGGATAATGATGATTGATAAATGGTTAAATTTTAAAAAAAAAAAATTGATTGTTTGATATTGTATAAAGGGAAAATGCCATATGACCGAAATGATTATATGTGTTGTGGATTGAAATGTTATTTGATGATTGAATAATGTAACTATAGGAGAGAAGAATTGATAATACTGGTTAAATGACACTGAATGGAACCAAATGGTTTTATAATAGAAATGGCGACTAGATGGTGAGATATATATATATATATATATATATATATAATGTAATTAGGAATGAATGTTATAATGAATTGGGTACTGAATTGTATAACGGGAAATGGATTGATGTAAAACACTAAAAAAATTAAAAATGAAAAGTCTTGAAATAAAATATATGAAAAAATGCAAATGAGCTAAAATTAAACGTGCTATGACCCTAAAGATGCAATCTACATGTGATGCTATGAGAAATTTTTTAAAATAAAATAGAGAAATTTAACCATAGAGGTGTCTCTCCATAAACATCATTATTTAATGTCTTTGGCTAGATGTCCTTAAATGTTATTTCACCATCGAAAGGTTTGAATAGCGCTTTGACTTAGTAAAGTCTAACATTAGGCACAAATTTAAAGCCAAGGCAACTTTCAAGTGTTGGTCATCCTTCAATTTTTTAACCAACCATTCCCATACCCAATTATAATTCCAATATAGTAAAAGTACGTGGTTGGGTTGAGGGATGGTGGTTGTTTGACGTAACCTGTAGAAAGTGCAAAACAGTTAAAAGTAAATCAAGTATTAAAATTAAAAATTTGTGGAAGAAATTCTAATGCTCCCGATTTTTTATTAGGATCAAAGCTATTTGGAGCAAAAATAAAACCATAATGCATAGGCTCAACAAAATAGCTTTCATCTTGCACTATTATGTCATCCTTAACCTCTCCCTCCTGGCTTCATCTTCTATTTTCTTTTCGACATTATCAAAAGTATTGAGAATTTCATCCTCATCCTCATCCTTTTTGGGTTAGGCAAAACTTTCTAGGGAAGGAGGTTTTATTACAAATGACTTTGATTCTTCACTTTAGGTTGATCAGTTGATTCCTAGAGAGAGACCACCTCTTGTTTAGCTTCTTCTTCTTCTTTAGATTCTAATCTACTCATTAAAGTCGCGATTTGATTGAGTTGATTTCCTATGTTCTAAAAGTGGTTCTCCCAATGTTTTTATGAGTTCTCCGAGCGTTTTTCTAGGCTCTCAAAGTTTGCCTACGAACATTGAATTGTATGAGCGAGAAAATCGATTAAATTTTCAAGAGATTTACTTGACTTTGAAGACAACGGATGCATAGGAGCATGCAACCTCAGTTTATAGTCAAAATATGGATCATATCTCCATTGTGGTCAATTGGGAAATCCTCTAATTTCATTAACATGCTAATATAGGGGTGTTCAATTGGTTAATTGACCGATTAACCAAATCAAACTAGCATTAAACGAATTAACCAGACTTTTTAAACCGTTAACTAAACCAAAATTTTTCTAAACAAATAAACCGAACCGAACTATTTCGGTTAATTCGGTCGGTTAACCGAAATTTTTATGTTTTTGTTTTTTTGTTAAAACAAGTATAAAACACATCAAAAAAAATAAATTGATAATGTTCATTTAACCGAATTAACCAAAATTAACCGAATTGGTAATATATAATATTGGTTTTTTGAAAGTTCGGTTAATTCGATTAATTACCCAATTTCAAACCTAATTAACTAATAATTGAACTTTCAAAAAACCATTAACCGACCTTCGACCGAATTAAATTGGTTAATCGGCTAATTAATCTAATTAGTTCGGTTCGGTCAGTTAATTTGGTTTTAACCGAATTTTGAAAACCCCTATGCACATAGGAATCTTCTTGGAAATTGAGGTACATATTAGTGTAATAACCGTAATTGTCATGAATCACATTTTCATAGGTTTGCACTTGTTAAGAGTTTCCTACAACCAATTGTTGAACAACATAGGTTAGTTTATCAATTCAGTTCTCAAAAGAATAAAAATTTACCTCATCTGCTATGCTTGGAAACTCTTATCTAAATCCAAAGTATTATGAATATGCAACAATGATTGAAGGTTAAGGATAATAAAAAGTACTAAAATAAAATAAGAAATAACATTATTAACACTAATCCTCGGCAACAACACTAAAATTTGTTAGGCTGTCGAGACCTACAAAAATAAAATCCTACTTGAAAAATATAAATTAGTAAATAACAGCAAGTAAGATTATATTCATATAGACCCGTGATAATTTTATTTCTTTAATACAAAAAAATTAAAAGGGGTTTAAAATTAAAAACTAAAACTAAAATTAAAACATAATGAAAAGAGACCATAAAATAAAATGAAAAAAAATCAATGAGAAGAAACTCTAGCCAAAAGTAAAATCTTTGTCGACGCAAAGATAATTTTAATGCCTTTAATAAATTAGTTCTAATTGTTGGCTCAACGTCGAACAACCAATCTCTCCTTACCTATTCGGCAACCAAGAGGCAGCTCGTTTGAAATTATTTCCCTAACTGATAAATAACCTTGTAACTCAGCGCCCGAGATTTAACTTACCGACAACATTAAGAAGAGAGATAGACCTACTTCTAACCAACAAATTCGCTTTAGTGGGGTTCATTTAAGATAGATCATACATCCACACCACATAAATGAAATCAACGACATAAACAAGTTATGCAATTCGTATTTAGTATTAGCATGAATTAAACAATTATGGATTTAACTATTTTAATTGACAAGGCAACTATTCTAAGCCGTCGAATATTGACACATTCAATAAACCTGAATAGTTGTAATTAAAACAGAGGATGCATGATACTAAAGAACAAAGAAGAATTAAAATGCAAATAAGTCTTATGAATTTATTAAATCAAACTTCGATAAAACCTTTGACTAGAAAAGAGGGTTTAGACACCCATAAAATAAATAAAACTAAGAACATCTAGGTCTCGGTCTCGTCAGATTTTAACCTAATAATGTCTACTTATAAGGTAAAAATAATAGAATAGAGAAAATAAAAAAGTTTCCTTAATTACATAAAACAAAAATTTTCAAAATATTTAGACAATTTTCGCATCAAACTTCGAGATCATTTTTAGATATCTTCATTATATTTTTAGGCTTCAACCATAAAATAGCTTTAGCTAGAGCTTTATTATTCTCTTCCAATCAATATATTTTAGTAGGAAAAATAATCTTGAAACTTCTAGGTTAAGAACTATAGTTTAGATTTAAGTATTTTCATAATTTGTAAAATTTTAAGATAATGTAGTCATTGAGTTAATTATTTTGAAATAAAAATATTAAAATTTAAGACCTAATTAATGTGTTACAAGACTATGTTACTACTATCGTTAGGATAGACATCGTAGTGTCAGTGTTGATCCTTCCTTATACCAATATTTGGTTAAGTAGATCCAAATTTGTTCTTTAGATTTCCTTAGTTAAGCTTAGGCAAATTCTAACTAAAATAGATTTAATAAGTGACTAACCGCGCGCAACTAAAAAAATATCAATGGGAACTTAAGTTTTATTTTTTATATATATAATATTTGAGCTGGACATGAAATAATAAAATTTGAATTCGTGTCTAACGATGTTCGATAAAAATTTTAATCACGACTCCATACAAATTAAAAATTTGTATAAAATTTTGTTTAAAATAAATCAAATTATCATCATCATTTAGCACAACATTGTATGGCATTTATAAGGGCTCAAGATATAATGGACATCAAATATACTATTATGAGTATGCCTTTCGTACAGAATGGTCAAGTAATTAATCAACCCAGTCGTACAACTGATCCCACTCCCCACATTCCCTGATTGATCATGTGAGAACCGTCCACCAGATTTCTCTAAAACTCTCATCTCCAGTGGTAAGGACTGAACATTAATTATATATACTAATTATCTGTATACTTCTCAACCTTGTAGTAAAATTGAAATAATCTAAAGGTAGAAAAAGAAGTTTGTCGTAATGATAAATCATCATGAAATGCAACAAGCGTTGGGATTTTCATCGCTAAAAAGCTGAGGAGCAGGCGGCATTCGCTCGATAATGTAAAGGGGCTGGTAATAGTAAATCATTCTCTTCATGGTTTCCTCCTCGTTACTATGATTCCCACTATTTTCCTCTGCTTCTGCAGATCCTTCTTTCTTCCCTTCTTCTTTGTTTTCACCTTCAGGAGACTTTTCTTCATTTTTCTCTGCGTTTTCTTCAGGTTTGGCTTCTTCAGTCGGCTTCTCTTCGCCGTCTTTCTTTTCTTCTTGTTTCTCTGGCTCAGGTTGAGGCTCAGGCTCTGGTTGAGGCACGATACTTGCCTTTTTTTTCGTGCGTCTATATACATAATCCACTAGCTTGTTTGCATCCATGGTGCCCGTCACTGTAACTTTTCCTGTGCTATGCTCTGTTACGGCACTCTGTACGCCTGTAACATGTGTTCATTAAACATCAATCATCCCTAATTAATCTTAGGGTAAATTATACCCAAAAAGATACAAAATGACTTGAAGTATTCAAAAGTTTTCATTTAAGTCACTTGCTCGCACCGGCTGCACCAATTAAAAGCTTTCATTCCCTTTTCTCTTTGATAGTTCATTTTTTTTCATGAAACAACTTTGGTCATCACAAATCTATGATCCAAAATCCAAACAACTTTTTTTGTTTAGTCTCCTACACTAGCCGTCAAAAGACTTAGATATAAGATATATTCTTCTACTCGTCAATGAGTACTGATCCACCATACTGATCGTCAAATCATCGCTTGAAACTCGCTAACCGAACTTAAAAAGAAACACTTAACAACCAAGTAACCTAAATAAAAACTTTTAAATAATTCAGTGACTTAAATAAAAACTTTCGAACAATTTAGAGACCATTTTGTAACTTTTTAAAGTTACATGACCGGATTTTAAATTTATCAATAGTTTATCAACCTTGGATGTAATTTGCCCTTAATTCTACAATAACATGGATTAGACTAATATAAAATTATTAAGTGCTTGTCACGTTGGAAAGGCCCCACCACCGCCATTGTCTGCCTAATATGGAATTCCTTTTCTGTCTTGTATTTCTTTAGTTTCTCATTCAGTTGGTCAATCACACTCATTAATTATCATCTAGCTTTTTGCTGTTAAGTGGCAAAAGGGTACTGTTGTTGAATTGGCGTGAAACTTAACCAACATTATACCTCTCATTTTTAGTATCTTTTTCTTGAGCTGCTCAGCACAGGCTTGGCAATGCATGTCTACATTAAGCTCCACGGTTGCTAATCCACTAACCTGGAATAATCAAACCAATCA
Source organism: Gossypium australe (assembly GCA_005393395.2). Lineage (NCBI taxonomy): Eukaryota > Viridiplantae > Streptophyta > Magnoliopsida > Malvales > Malvaceae > Gossypium > Gossypium australe. Next base: position 335,449 of record CM016617.1, read on the forward strand.
ACACCCTTGAATACTTCTATATATGAAGTAAATGAAATTATAAGACGTTAGATGAGACCTGTGAAGTGACAACTTCTGGTATAGGTTCACCCTCAGCTGGTGGCAAAGGAGACAGTACTTTAGCTCTTCTCTTGGTTTTCTTCATGATTTTAGCACATATTGTTTGGGGCTGGATTATTCCCTTTATTGTCACTTGGTTTTGAGCCATGTCGATCTCCACTCCTTCCACACCTGCTAACCATTTGTGTATATTTTTATTTGTCTCAAAATAGACATAAATAAGTAAAAATATCATAAAGGCTAGTCAAATTATATTTTACTTTTTCTATTTAAAAATTAGATAAATTAGTCCCTAAATATTACATTTAACAGCAATATGATCTTTTCTGTTAAAAATTTTATCTATTTATATTGTTAAAACTGGCGTGGTTGTTAGAATAACCGGACAATGACATATAACATGCCACATGTATCTTATGCTAATATATAAGGATCAGTTTTTAATAACAAGAATAGAAGAAGTTCTTAACAAAAGCACGGTTTGCTCTTTGAGTTAATGTATAGGAACTAATTTACTCTTTTTTTAGTAGAAATAATAGAATGCAATTTAGCTTCTAGTACAACATCCTCCTTATAATTTTACCAAATAAATATATACCAATTAATTAATATGGATAAAAATATAATTACCTCTAATCTTCATGATGGATTTCTCAATCTTCTTTGCACATCCCACACAATGCAAGTCCACAAACAAGACAAAAGGAGGAGGCGGAGGCGGTGGTGCCGGTGGTTCCTCTTTCTTTTCTTCTATTGCCTTCTCTTCTGCCTTCTCATCCTTTTTCTCCTCTGGTTGAGCCTCTACCGGCGGTTGTTCCTGCCAAACATTTCCAATTTTAATGCCAACATAAGTTAGTGAAAAGGAATCCATACTGAATAAATACGTGCATGCAAACTGTTTTCCTTTCTTTGACAAAGCCAGTCTCTCACCTGCTTAGTTTCCACACCCATTTCCTCTATAAATTAACTTAATAACTAAGTCAGGTACTTGGTTAAGCAGTAGTAGAGTAGGTTTTATATAGAAGAGAGTGAGATGGAATAAGGGATGGACGGTGGGGTTAAGAGTATATAAAGGAAAACTATGGGATTCCAAAGCACATGTAGTGCCACTCAGCATACAAAGAACCTCTTCGTTTAATATTTCTTTTTGGAGGTCTTTCCGATCTCCAAGGCAGAATATGTAGGGAAAAAAGGGGCCGGGGAGGTAACCAGTGGAGCAGAGTTGGCAGATTTATAGACAAGATTGAGGGAGCTGAATCGGATAAAAGGATAGATGAGAAAAGAACCAATTTGACGATGATAATGCCATACTTCTTCCATCTTCCACCGAACTTGGGGTGGATTTAGTGACCCTCATTCTCTATCAATTTTACTATTAAGCAAATTAGTTTTCTTTAAATCGGAATAATTTAATTCTATTAATTTCAAAAATAAGATATTCTTTTTTAATTTTACATAAATTTATTTAATATAATAATAAATTCAACTTTCACAATTTATATATTCTATCATTAGATGATAAATTTTAATATGATTTGTCAGACAAGTGATTGGGGGAATCTAGTACCGCCAAATCACATGCTTTGTCAGCTATGAAAACCTTGGTTCTATTGCCACGTATGTATCCACGATGACCCACCTCGAAAGTGGTTGTTAAATTTGGTGTTGGTTTTTTTTCTTTGGTTTTCCACCTACCAATGAAAAATTGTCACATCTTTAACCATAACTTCATGTGTTTGGTATGTTAGGAGCCAGCATTAGTTTTTGTCGGATGCATCATCCATATATCCTACTGGACATGAAAGCGCTGCTTAACTGTTAGCCTAGCTTTCGGTTGGATACACATGGAGCACAAGGTCCACTCATTTTACCTTTATTTTCTATATGTTTGAACTTCTTCAAATTTGTCTCTTTTTACGTTAAATTCCTAAGCTTCATGTGACATTGTTTTTTCATACAATCTCTTGTATCAATTTTTTTTCTTTTATGTAGAGATAAAAAAGACATATATTACTAAACATGTTTGTATTAAATGTGTTTCGTCATTAATTATATTGATGTAAGTGTTTAACAAGAGAGGAGATGATCATGGTAACAAGGAAGTCGGATCATCTTGATAGGCAAAGAGCTAGAGTGAGAGAAAAAAGAAAAAGGAAGCTTAACGTAAGTATTCGGGACATGCTGTGCTGAATGCTTAAAAGTTGCCAAAAAGGGAGAGAAGAGTTTCTTATCATTGTTTGTTGGGGTATATATAGAGGAAAAGAACCCCATGTTCAGTACTGGCATGTCATTGACAAACTCAGGAAATTGAGAATGTGTGATCGGTCAAGTGATAAGATTGTTATACCTTGGTTGTCATCAAGTATAGTATTATTTTGACATTTTCTTTTTTTAGATAATATAAAGTTGCTAGTCTTAGTGGCTCCCTCTTGGGGAATAAATGCATATATACCTACTAAAAATGGGTGTTTAGATTGAGGGTTTGTTATTTAGCGGGCTAATGGCTAATTACCTAGTGACCAGTCGGGTGGTATAAGTTAGAGCCTCAAAATATTGTCCATAGTGGCCAAGTGATGCAAGTTAAAAGACCATCTGAAGATACTTTCAAAATGATTCTTGTGATGCCACGTGTTCAGATCAAAGTAAGGGTATAACAATTTAAATAATATTTTTTTCTATCGTATCCAAAATTAGGTATATTTGTAAAATTGAAATGTTAACAATTAGTTATGTTATGCTTAGGAAGGAATCAAAAAGATAAGAATATACCAATTTTGGAGAAAAATTATAAAAGAAATGTAGAGATGGATGAAACGTGGGATCAAAAAATATGAAGTTTTTGCGTGTAAAGATGTACATATATGTATTGGAAAGTAGATATCACATGGGATGCTGACCTTGAAATTACAAACCTTTGTCTTCCTTTTTCTTTTTCAATTCTTTGCTAATTCCATTGCTTCTTTCTTAGGTTTCCGAAAGGCTATTATACTATAATTCATGTTTATAATATATATAAAAATCGAATCCCTCAAGATTTTGATTTGAATTTCTGACTAACTACTTTTATTTTTTAAGAAAATTATTTTCATAAACTGTGATGAAGTTTTCAATTCAAAATCAAAGCTTAACTAATGATACATATCCTGTGTAATAATATATATATATATATATATATATATATTTATATATATATATATATTAAGAAAGGATATTTCACGAATTTGGGTAGAAGATTCATTAGATGAAGTGAGTTCATTCATGCTCGATATCAAGATTCGATTTGTAAGTTTACTTGTTTGAAGTGTAATGTGCGCATGTATGAATTTGAACCTATAATGTCTAAAAAACAATGGATATGTGACCATATTTGAAACCTGATTATGAAGTTAAATAATCCATTAACCCATTATTCGTAAAAGTATCATGAAGACCTCTTTATTAAGAGTCAGATTGTAGAAATTGACAGATAAAATAAAGTATGGAGCAGAAGGGATGACATTGGTGATTGTAGAAAGTGAAAGCCTAACTTGCATTTGTGGCAAGTATTTGGGATAACCCAAAACCAACGGAATTACAAGAATTCAGGCTCTTATTTCTTTCTGCTCCACAATTAATCTCACCCACTTCCACCCAACAATTATATCTTCTAACCTGTAAGTGATTCACCCCCATTTTGGGCTGAAAATATTTGTGTGAAAACTGTATTTTGAAAAAAAAAATTTATATGAGTAGCTTTTTTTTACGTTTATAGTTCTAATTTCAAAATTTTTAAATATTTTTGGTTTTTTCTCTCACTAACTCAAAAGTCTCATAATTTTAAGTATAAAATTTTGATAGTTTTAAACACTAGAAAACATTTTTCGATTTCAATCATCGTATCATTATTTTTCTGTGTCAACTATCATATCAACGGTCACATTAATTATTAACCACTTAACAATCCAACATGATTTTGATAAAAAATATATATTTTAGGATTCAAACTTCGTGTAATTATAAATTAAAAACTTAATTACTTTTGACATTAAAAATAAAAACGACAATAATGGAAAAAGATATACAAAAGTAGGGGGTGTTTGGTGTCCCAACTAATAGCATGGGCGGTTTGTAGAATCTGGATGATTGATTAATAAAACCATTAAAGCAATCAATTCTCAACCACCCAATTACTTTTGTTTTCCAAATTCTAGTACTATAATACTTTTTATAAAATCAAATCACTTCATTTATTTATTCATTAATATTATTTCTTTTATCTAAAACCATGTCTTGTTCCAAGAATGTTTCAAACTATCTTCACAAAGTGATCCCCTATATATTTATTAGTAAGATACAATGTATTTTCAAAAATATCGAAAGAAATAGTTTTTCTAGATTGTAAAACATATATAGAAAATATTTTAATTTTTTAAAAAATGAAGTGATATGTAATATATTTAGCTACCAATACATTCCATCGAATTTTTTTAAAGAAAAAGAAAGTCAGTACAATTAAGGGGAGGTCAACTTCTTCCAGAGAAGTTTCTGAAGTGTTGTTTGTCCGGAATCGTTAGGCCCTTCAATGAGACGGTATTGTCCTCGGGTTGAGCTGAAGTTTTGTTGCCCAATTTTATAGAGAGCTCGAGTGCTTGAGGTGAACAAGTTCAACCAGAACAGGAGTGCCTCATTGGATCAAGTTATGTGTGGCGCACAACCACCTATCAAGGGAACGTGAGCATATGCTCTTAGTAGATTTTTAACCAATGCCCCATAAATGAAAACAATGGGCATGTATAAGTGGTTGTGCCTGCTCAAACTAACAAGGCATTTCTACTCTATTCAACCCATTACCTAAGGCACCCAGGCTCTCCGTAGAGATCATCATTGTTCTAATATCGTGAGTCGTATTCTTTGACATAATTAAACATATTTCATACATGGTTATACTATAAAGACTAATGTTGGGTGTGCCACAATTTGTGCAGTGCAATGTGAGTGATCAAGATAAGATTTTTCTCTCCTACATAACGGGAGAAATATATTAGCCCTTTTGATTTAATGAAACTAGAAATGCATGAGCATGCTCAAATTAAATGATATGAGATATCACACTTATTTGTTTATCTTAGTTTACTCGGAAATTAAGAAACAAGATATTGGACTATACAGGTAAGACTATTCCATGATTTGTGTTCAATCTAAATATAAAGGACAAAGGGATATACTACATAATAATATTATCATAGAAGACCATGTCAAACCACATCTTCTTGCAACTTGGGTAGCAGTGATGTATTGCTAGATGTCGCTCACTGTTTGTAACATTAGAATTGTTTTAATATTACTGCCAATGTTATAGGATCCTAGAGGGTCACACTCTTTGGTTGGAACGACTGGAATGTAATGAAGGTTAGGATTATATTTCACATGTCATAAAAGTTAAATTGATTATAAAAATATTCTAATAATTAATTTAATTTAACAATATTAAAATTAATCATAATATATGTATTTAGTTGATGCGCATATATATAGAGGATTAAATTATAAATATGCCTTTTTGAATTATTAAATATTGTCTTTAATGAAAATTCGATTAAGAAAATAAAAAAAGGATGTTAGGATAAATTAAATCGATATCACCTTAAGTGAAGGAGAAAATCTCGTTTTAAGAGATATACATTATATATTCCCTCTTAGTGGTTAATGGCAATTCAAGATGGTTTTGAATAAAAGGAAGGACTAGTCCCATACTCAAAGTAACCTGAATTAAAACTTTGACTAGCAACAAAATTCAATTCTTTCAGAAAAAGTTTTAAAGTTTTTTTGATTGTTTTCTTCTGGGTGGATAACGTAGAGGTCGGGAATTTTTCATTGCGGATGAAGTTTTCGACACCGGTAGTGGAATCAACCTCATTGTTCTGCGTAAGGTATATTTTTGACCTTTTCTCAATCTTGGTTTGTTCCCCATACATGGATCCATTGCTTGTAGTCATCATAATATATTTTCCTGCTGTGCCAAGAGGTGTATCGGCAATCCATTTATGGTACCTGAGCCACTTGTATGATACAAATTCAAGCTACTTTCGATTGAATGATGTGATTGTATGAGATACATGTCTTTTGGTTTGATTTAACTGATTAAATTAATTTATAGCATGATTCATATTTGATTAAATGTTAATCGCATGTTATAATATGTTTTATTGATTCACATAATTAATTTGTTAATTGTTAAACTGGATGCATATTGGATTGTATATTATTTAGTTAATTGTTAACAAATTTGTTATCAGCAGTGGGGAGTTTGTTATTCACAGTAAGTAGTTAACTATATGGTAACAAAACAATGGAACAAATGTTGTTCCAATAAAAAATTTAGTTTGCCTTTTGACACGAGGTTTTCTGTTTTGTTTTTGTTTTTCTATTTTCGTCATTGTTTTTTTTCTTATTTTGGTGTGGGAGTCTTTTCTTCGATTTGAGTGATAGAGGAGCATTTGGCCAATCTGAATTTGTTTAACGAAGAGGAGGAAACATTTCATGAGGAGGCTACGGTGGTGGATCGGAGTTATCAATTTTGTTTGGTTAGGCGATGCTTGACAGATAGTGTTGTTCATTTTCCTTATGCAATACTATGGCTGATCTTTGGCATCCCATTGGGGGGATCTGCATTTCAGATTTAGGGGACAAAAGGAATCTTTTTTAGTTTTTTCATGAAGTGGATGTGCAACGGGTGCTCTTTGGTACACTATGGTTTTTCAACAATCATTTGCTTATTCTTCACAAAATCCAGATGGGGGAAGATCAGTTAGTAGTTCCGTTAATTTTAATTGAATTTTGGGTCCAAATACATGATTTGCCTCCAGGGTTGATGATGGAAACAATGGCGAAACAATTTGGTGATTTTTTGGGACAGTTTCTTAAGTATGATACTTCTATTCCGACTATAATGATTAATAAATTCATGCGAATACGTGTTTGGTTGGATGTGTCACTCCAATTGAAAATAAAGAAGAAGATTCAGATCGAAAAAGAGAAAATTGTCTATGCTCATTTTCAGTATGAAAAACTGAGTTTATTTTGTTTCATTTGTGGTAAGTTGGGTCATGGGGAGAGTTTCTGCCCGTTTCGAACCCGAATTGAACCATCAAAAATAGTTTTTGGATAGGACATTTCTTTGCGTGCGGTGGTGCACCGTCGGAATGCAACCGTGAGTAAATGGCTCCGAGAACTAGACGATTTAGAGTGCAGTAGGGTGAATATGGAAAGAGATATTAAGAGCCAAAATTCAGGGAGAAGCATGATACTGGGCGTATTTTAAGGGGGAAGATGGAGAAACAGTCGCTAAATCTCAATATTATCTCTATAGAATCTGGTCAAAAGATTTTTACTAAGGGGATGACAGTTGGCATAATATGGGCAGTAAGGAATCAAATGGGGTTGATAATGTTAGTGGGCCCATGGACTTGGTGTTGACTGAGGAAATGATCCTCTAATTTCTTTGGAACGAAAGAAACAACAAAGGATGGTGGGGGTTTCATCTAATTCTTCGAGGAATAATTTTGAAGTAGGCTCTATCAATTTAACAGCTAGCTCTGCAGGGTAGAGTAATCGGTTGCAATAAAACTCCTAAGCTGAAATGTCCGTGGTTTAGAGAGACCACGGACTGTGAGTAGGCTCAAAACTAAATTGAGGGCCATTAATACTCAAATTTTGTTTCTTTTGGAAACAAAGATAAGTTCAAAAAAGATGGAATTGGTACGATTGAAGTGTGGGTTTGAAAACGATATTGATATTAGAGCGCTTAGTTCGAAAGGTGGTCTATCTTTGGGTTGGAAACGGAATTCGTTGATTCGGCTTAAGAGCTATTCTTCTCATTATATTGACGTTGAGGTTCAAGATAATGAATGTGGATAAACTTGGCATCTAACGGGGCTATATAGGAATCCTGATGAAAGGAGTAGGAATAAGTCTTGGGAGTTGCTTCGACATTTGGGACATGATCAAATGCTTTATTGGCTTGTGGTTGGGGATTTCAATGATTTATGAATTCTTTTGATAAGAAGGGTGGTTGGCTTAGATCTGAACGCCAAATGTTTGAATTTCGAAACGTGTTGGATGATTGTGGGCTTAATTGGTAGGTGGTTCACGTGGGAGCGAGGTCGATTCCTGTCAACTAACTTTCGGGAAAGACTTGATAGAGGAGTAGTATCTTTGGATTGGATGACTCTTTTTCCAAGTTACCAAATAGAATACTTGAGGCATACTTTTTCGGACCATTGTACGATTCTTTTGGAATGTTAGGCATGCGAAGAGAAGTTCAAAGATACGGGACCAAGATTTTTCGTTTCGAGGCCAATTGGTGTTTAGAACATTCTTTTGAGGATGAGGTAAAACTGGATTAGGATGATTTATCTGACAGTGTCCCAGTTAAACTTATAAAAATGAGACAGCGTTTTCAATATTGGAGTCGTTTAAGAAATAGGGGAAGGGAAACTCGTTTGGATCTTGAAGAGCGTCTATATAAACTTTATGGTAGGGATCCATCTGATGAGGTTTTAGCTGAAATTACTAAGGTCCAATTAGGCCTTAATTTGGAGATTGATAAGGAAGAGTTATTTTGCAAACAATGAGCCCGTGTCAATTGTTACAACACGGGGACCGGAATACTAGTTTTTTTCATAAAGTTAAAGTCTAGTGCCATAATCGAAGTCAGATCGCGGGGCTGTAAGGGGAGGATGAATGTTGGTTTTCAAAAAATGATGAAATGCTACAGCTTTCCTTGAAGTATTTTGACAATTTATTTTTGACTTCTAATACAGGTGATGATGAACAATTATTTGGGTTGGTGGAGAAGCGGATCATTACTAGTATGAATGATGAGCTGCTAAAACCTTTTACGGAGGATGATATTGCGTGTGTTGTCAAGTCGATGATATCCTTAAAGGCTCCGGGTATTGATGGTTTTTCAGCAATATTTTACCAAATGTATTGGCATATTGAAGGTCTTGAAACCTCTAGCTACTGATTATCAGTCTTGAAAGGCAAAACTGAAATGGGAGAAATTAATAAAACCCATATCGTTTTGATTCCTAAAGTTGAGAAACCAAAAAATCTCACGCAATTCAGACCTATAAGCCTTTGTAACGTAATCTACAAAATTATCGTGAAAGTCTTGGTGGAACGTATGAGTGCAATTTTGACAGTTTGTGTTAATGGAACTCAATGGGCTTTTATCCCAGGAAGACATATTTCAGATAATGTGTTAATTATTTATGAGGTCTTACATTCTCTTAAAATAACAATAAAAAAGTCGAAAAGGGAATTTTGCGCTTAAACTCGATATGAGTAAAACGTATGATCAGGTCGAGTGGGATTTTTTAGCTGGAATGATAATTCGATTGGGTTTTCATACTGACTAGGTCGTTCTCATTATGAGGTGTGTGTGTGTGTTCTGTCTCTTATACTGTGGGTCTCAATGGGGATACGAGCGAGTGGTTTTCTCCTTCGAGAGGTTTGATACAGGTGGATCCACTTAGCCCTTATCTATTTTTACTATGTGCAGAGGGTTTTGCTACACTACTTCATGAAGTTAAACAGAAAGATCTGATTAGGGGTGCTCCAATTGGTAGAGAAAGACTCTCGATTAACCACTTATTTTTTGTGGATGACTGTATTCTCTTTGGAGATGCATCGAGTGAGGGAGCTCATACGGTTCGAAACATTATCTTGGAATATGAGTAGGTTTTTGGGCAACGGGTGAATTTCGATAAATCTCTTATCTATTTTGGTGCTAGTGTGGAACTTAATGTAAGGGAGACAGTGACTGGTATATTGGATGTTCGTGTAGCTACAAACTCGGAGAAGTATTTGGGATTGCGAATGATGGTTGGAAGAAAGAAGATGTGGGCTTTTGCTAATTTTTTTGGTCGATTTAGAAAACAAATTGATGGACAGAGTTTGCGATATCTTTTGATGGGAGGCAAGGAAGTTTTCATTAAGTCGGTTTTTCAAGTCATTCCTATTTATGTTATGCAGTGTTTTGCTTTACCGAAAACTTTATATTGCAAGTTATAAGGTCTTTTGAATAAGTTCTGGTGGTCTAATAACAAATCAGCAAAAGGGATTCATTGGAGCAATTGGAATGCATTATGCAAGCCCAAGTGTGTTGATGGGTTGGGTTTTCGAGATCTGTTTTTATTTAATCGAGCCTTATTAGCAAAACAAGTATGACGTTTTTTTCCCAGCCCAATTGCCATTTAGCAAAGGTTTTGAAATCCTGTTATTTTCTTTTAACAGATATTTTATCAGCTAAGGTTGGTTCTTACCCTTCGTTTACCTGGAGGAGTATATGTAGTGCTCGGGATTTGATTGCTGATGGAATCGTTTGGCATATTGGTAATGGTGATAGTGTGAATATATGGAACGATCCATAGCTGTCTGGTCAATGATATAGTAAGTTATCAGTTCAGAGCATAAATCTTTTCTGGATCACAGTGAACCAATTAATTGATACTGAGACAAATACCTGGAATAAGGAGGTGATCAGCAGATTGGTTGATGAAGACCAAGTGAACCGCATTCATACCATTCCACTTGCTTGTCCCAGATTGCATGATACGTTGGTCTGGAAACACAAGGCTACTAGGGAGTACTTTATGAAGAGTTGGTATCGAGCTTTAATTACAGACCAATTACAGAGCAACGACTACATTTTTCTTACAACTGATAATTATAAAGATTTCTACAAATTACTATGGGTTATGCATATTCCAACTAAAGTAAAAATACATATGTGGAGACTTTTCAACAACTATGTGCCTCATTCTACCAATCTTTTTCAAAGAAGATTAAATGTTGATGTAGTATGCCCACTTTGTAAGGAAGCTCCGGAGGATTCTGACCATTTGATGCGGTCTTGTGGTATTCTACAACAGCTATGGGCCATTCTTAACATCATAATTGCTCTGAATGGGATTACCTTGAATTGTAAAGATCGATTTGTTAACACTTTTCATGCGACAGATGAAAGCAATAAACATGTTTTAATTATTTCTTTATGGGCTTTATGGCATAGAAGAAATAAATTGATTCGTGAAGGTCTTAAGTTCTCCATGCAGGATCTTCTGGGTTTTATTCGAGGTTATAGTCAAGAGATCTTTTCGTGTAAATTGAATCTGAAGTCATACTCTAAATCCATGGTAAAAGATTTGTGGCGTCCCCCTAATATTGGTATTATTAAATTAAATTTTGATGCTTCATTTCAAAGAGAATCTAGACCTTCTTTTGCAGCATTTTTAGCTCGAAAAAATGAAGGAAAATTATGGGTGCGTGTACTTACCCTTCTGGGGATGTGGTCGATGCTTTTGTTGCTGAAGCTAGGGCGTGTGAAAAGGCTATGCTTTTTGCATCTGAAATGGGTTTTAGAAGGTTACTGCTGGAAGGGGACTCTCTGTCGATATTAAAAAAACTCAACTCAAAAGGGGGGATAGATCTATTCTTAGACCGATTATTCACAGTATTCGTATACTTGAACGACATTTAGAGGAAGTTTCTTACCGTTTTGTCCCAAGAGCATTCAATAGGGCGGCTCATACTCTGGCACTAAAAGGACGCCGACGACTACTCCCTTATTTCTGGGTTAATGAAGTTCTAGATTCGGTGGGGAAGGTGGTAACTGAAGATTGGACGGATTGATTCAAGATTGTTGAGATGGTTTTGTACGCTTTGAAGATGGAGAAGGTTCTGTCAAATCTCCGTGGTTGGGTTTCAAAGTTTTTTTTCTTTTCCTTTTTCGGCTTAACTAAGGATTTGCTTTGGGGAAGTTGAATTTTTGGCTGATAACTTTCTAAAGACTTTTCGTATTTGGTGAAGGGTGGTTTTCGTGTGTTAATGGTTTTGTTGTTTTCCTGTGTACTTTGTGTGTTGTTTGGGTTTCTTTTTCTACTTTTCTGTCTTTTCATTTTTCTGTTGTTTAGATTTTGTTATCCACCTCGAGCCTAGAAATATTAATGAATATCAGCTTTTGTTGCAAAAGAAAAAAAGAAAAAGAAAAAGAAATTACATTGATTTTGAATATGGGATATGTTTATGTTTTGGTTAAAAATTGGCAAATGTTAATGATTTTTCCACATAAATCAAATTGCAATTTCTTAATTTTTGTTAGGACTACGGCTCATCAACCTTGTAAGGGGGCTACACCCCTTTAACCCCCTATACGTAGACGACATTAATTATGTAATTCAAATTAACAAGTGATTGAATAACAACATATTATATTTGTATGCAAGTATGCTGTACCCTTGGTTGATATTTACGGTGTTTGCAAATGCATGATAGTTTTATATTTTACAAATAAATTTATTCAATATCATTTTTTAATATTTGCAAATATTTGTATATACATATATTAAATATTTTTAAAAAATATCAATAAATCTAAAACAGTACATCAAAACATATTGGTATTGATACATACCAATTCCAATAAAAAAATGGTGCGTTATATTGCAATATTGACTACCTTGTCCAAAATACAAATTCATACCTCCTTAACATTGAATTCATGCTAAAAATAGCTTGAAAGCTTTATTCTCCATATACCTTTTGATACGAGTGACCCATCCCAATTTGAGGCCCGTGATGGACATGGGCTTAACTTCTCTCAAGGTCCAATCACGAAGTTGAAGTCAAAACTCAACTTATTCATACAAAGACTTTATCAAGAAGAAAAGTTGAAATTTCAAAATGATGAATTTTGGAGTTCAATACGAATTGAGGACGAATTAGGAGGGTCAAAGATTGTCTATTTACTTAAATACTCAAATTGTGACCACGAGCCCATATGGGAGAATGATAACATCAATTGGCGTCACACTTGAAGAAGCCCAAGCAAGCCCACGAGCTTAAATCATGTTATCCAACTCATTTGGAGTAATTTACACTTTTTATTTTGTTCAAGTCTTATTTGTTAATATGGATGTATGGGCATGTTTAATTTAGCCCAATAATGTTATTTTATTTTGTAAAAATTCAGTCCATGCCTTAACCATATAAGTTGACCGAATTCTCTTTTTTATTTGCCTTAGTTTCTATACTTAGTTCTTTTTTCATGTTTAAACTTAGGGATTTGACTTATAACCTATTTAGCAAGTAATAATAGTTTCATAAGGAGTTTATTTTCCTCTAGCCTTTTCCCATGTAAAAGCTATGTTGCCCCTCATATGAACACATATTCATTAATAAATTTTCAACTCTTTTAAGTATTCTCCTTTTGTGAGATTTCTCTGTTGTTCTTTTTAGAAACAGGTTTCTTCTTGGTTTTTTATTTGAAGCTGTAGGGGACTCTTCACCCACCAATTTACTTACTAGGTTGTCGTTCCTAGGGGGTTGGTTAGAGCAATTTGTGGAGCTTGTTGGAGATTATTCTGCAAAGGATTTTATAGGACATTGCCTTTTCGTCACATTCCATTCAATCTTTTTCCATCTTTCCTGAATATTTTTCTATCTTGATTTAGTTTATATTAATATTTTTCTAACGCTCCACATTCATGTGAACTTTCAAGTTCCAAGATCCAAGGATTTCCTTGCAAGAAATGCGTTTTAAATATCAAGAACATGATATTTCTCAATTCGTTTGCAATTTTCCATTCTTTCTTTTCAAATCTAGTTTAGTTTTCTCTATTCTATCCAATAGTGGCCATTTCTTTGATTTCCAGATCAAGAACTCTTCAAGAAGTACATTTCTTATATAAAAAAAAAATCCATAAAGAATGCATCGATTTGATGAGATCTCTCTTCTTTCTTCTAATCGATTACTTCTACTCATCTTATTGATTTGTTTTGCTTCAATCTTGAGTTTTATTAATCTATTTGGATTGTTTTAATTTCACATCAAGGTTCAACCACTCTTGTTGTTCAAGAAAGGTTTCTTTTACTTCAAGAAATCCTAATCCAAGTCAAACCCTAACTCTTCTCCTAAACCAAACCATTCTTTCCCTTTTCTATTTATTTTTATTTCAATTTTCATTATTTTCTAATTCCATTTTATTTCTTCTTTTAGGTCAGATTCAAATCTTCTTCGTGTCGAATAACTTTAATATAATCTTGTTCTGCTACCCTATCACCCTCATTTTCCATACACATAAAAAATATATCTAAAGTTAATACCAAGGCTTTCTAAGCTTTCTCATATCCATTAAACTAAGATATCATGTCAGGAGGGGTAGATATTCCCATTACTTACCATTTTGAAGTTTTCTCTCCCTAGCTTTCATTTTCTCTCGAGAATCAAAAAACCTTGCTAAAATTTGGTGAAGATGGTTAATGATCACTAAACTAACTAAAATTTACGACAAAGGCAAGCGCACCTATCGAATAATAATATAGCTATGGTGAGTCGGAAATATCGTATCCACGAGGACTAAAAGTACTAGTAATTACCTTTTTTTTCTATTATTTAGCCCATAAATTAAAGGGGATTTTTTTAATCTAAAATTAACTAAACTAATTACTAAGAACGCAACAGAGAATGAATTAAGAAAATAACCGAATAAACCAATGAGATAGACAACACCCAAGACAGAATCTACCAGACTTCACTTATTATTCTGAATCTGAATTAAATGATTTATTCACTTATTCCTTGATCCATAGAAATCCCTAAATAATGTTAATATTTCTTTTAAGAGTAAAAACAACTGACTTTAGGTTGATTAATTGAAATCTCTTTCTAATTAAAACCCCTATTGTCACATTAACTCGATCTATAGATTCTCCTATTAGATTTGACTCTGATCCGGTAGATTTATATCGTCTTATTTCTAGGATTGCATGCATCTCCACTCAATTAAGCTAGATCTACTCTTAGACATGGACTTTTGCTCCATTGAATAAGCACGTTTAACATGAATCAATATCCTGAAAATATCAAAACACGAAATAAGCATACATAATTGAGAACAAGAATTCAAGTATTTATCATGTAAATCAGAAATTAAATAACAAGATCCATCATAGGTTTTATCCTCCCTAGGTATCTAGGGAATTTAATTCATAATCTAGGATGGAAACATCTCAAAATTAGAATAACAACAAGACATAAGAAACCCAATAAAACTTCGAAGGAAATTTGAATATGGATCTTCAATCTTGAAGGAGATCTGCTTCTAAGTTGATTTCGACGGTGTTCTTCGAGTAATTTCTTCGTTCTTCTCTGTGCTCTTTTAGGTCCTCTTCTACTATGTATTTATAAACTTTAGAATGCTCAGAAAGCTTAAAAATTAGGTTTTTCCGCGTGTTTGGAAAACAAGGAGCGATATCGACATGGGCTGGCACATGGTCGTATGACCAGCCCGTGTGGGAATGCCCAGGCCATATGGATCCTGAAAACAACTCTTTTTGTCTGATTTTGGCAGCTTTTTTGCTCCTTTCGCTCCCCTATGCTCACCTAAGTATAGAAACATGAATTTAAAGGATTAAGAGCATCGAATTCACTAATTTACATAATAAATCATCCAAAAATGCATCAAGAATGAGATTAAAACATGTTACTTTTATAGCTTATCAATGATGGAGGAACTAAGTTTAAAAGGTAGTTTTCTAAGTGATTTCTTCAAAAATCAAGGTGGGTGTTGGAATTTTTAAGAAATTTCAAGAGAAATGACAAAAGAAATGGGGGAGGGGGAAGGGGGGCAACTGTATATGTTGGTAATGGGGTCGGTTCCCCTTTTCTTTTCCTTTAAAAATACCAACAAATGGGCCAAAAGCCCAACTCCAAAGTTAAGTCCCAAAATTTAAAGTCTTTACCCAATTCTTTAATATGATATCTAAAACGGGTCATAATAACTCGGATTATCAAATATTCAATCTAAATAATATTTCTATCATAAAATTTTTATGATATTGACCAGAACACCCTTTCATGGCAAAATTATTATTTTACTCTCTTTTTTCTCTTTTATATAATTTTTTGACAATATTAGGCAATTATCAATTCCAAATCTCTTAATTCACTTATAACCTTTAATATGAATTTATGTATGATGAAAATTACTTCTTTTCCCTTAATTTGGAAAATTTATAATTTAGTCCCTATTATTTTTTAATCTTTCCAATCTGATCCCAAATGAAATTATCATCATATTGATACATATTCCAACCTATCCTTACTCACTTTTCACATTTTGGTCAAATTATACTTTAATCCTTAAACTTTTTTAAATTTGTGATTTGGTCCTCTCATCACATTTTCACCTTTAAAATTCTTTTCATTAATTTTCATATTCAAAATCAAATTTATTCTCATAATAATCCTTTCTCTGACTTATTTTCCAAATTTTCTTATAAATTCACCTATTTAAGACTAGAATAGTGCACATGTCTAATCAGGAATTTCGGGATGTTACAAGAATTTGATGTCAAACTAGAGTCTAAGGTGGCTGAAGCATCGAGAGAAGTTGGGAAATAAGCTATTGTAACAATTGTCGTTGCAAATACAAGAATTAATGGCTGCCAACCAAAATCGTGAAAGAGGCAAGGGATTTGACGGAGGAGATAATAATGTCAACCAAATTGGTAGTCAACCAAATAGGCAAGAGAACAAGACAAGACAACTGGCATGTTAGGAATAGTGCCACGATATACAAAGTTAGACTTTCCTACCTTTGACAGTACGTAAAGTAGGATTGACAGTGTTTCACCTGACGAGATAAGCACAGTTGTGGTTTTGCCAACGGAAAAGGAAGAACCCAATCTCTCATGGGTTGCCTTCAAAGAGTATTGTACAATTAGATTTGGGCCATCGATGTGTGATAACCACCTCGGAGAAATGATCGAGTTGAGACAAGCAGGAACGATAGAGGAGTATCGACGTCGATTTCAAGAGTTGTTACCTCGTGCTGAATCTATGTGGGTAGATCAATTGAATGACATACTTACCACAAGGTTGTCAAGTTCCATTCGATTAGACGTGGAGATGCAAAAACCTTCGAATTTAATTCAAGCAATGAACTTGACAAGAACTTTTGAGAAAAAACAACAATTAACCAGGTCTATCAGCTTGCACGAATCATTGTGGCAAAATACGTTTTCAAACTTGAGGGGAACTTCTGCCGTAACAACCATTGCAGCGAAAAAGGTCAATTCGGATGGGGATGGGCATCGACAATAGACTCCAATACCCGCAAGACAAACCTTGTATTTGTTAAAAGGTTGACTCGTGTAGAGATGACAAAATAAAGAGACAATGGTTTTTTGTTACAAGTGTGATGAACCACACTCGTTCAGGCACCAATGGAAAAAAATTATTTTGGTTGGAGACAAAAGATCTTGACAATGTTATGTAGAATCAAGAGGAGTATATGGAAACTAAAATACCCCAACTTTCAATAGTGGGAAAAGACAAAAGTGTAGGAGCTATTCAGTCTGGAGCTTGTGGACAAGCTCTTTTTCTAGAGGGGAGTAATGTTAGATTTGTTTATTAAGAGATGTGTTAGGAGATTTTGTTAATGAGTATTTTATATGTTTTCTAATTAAAAGTATGTTTATGATGTTTAGGTTTAGGTGTGTGTCTTTATTTATTATTTTACTAAGAGAGTTTATTAATGGGTATTTTATATCTTATAGATCTTTACTTAAAGTATCTTATGGTATTAGGGTTTAGGTGTCTTGTCTTTATTTACTTAGTTTGTAAGTCTTTTATTGTAATGTTCAGAAGTTTAAGACTCGATCCTATTCTCGCCTTCTTAACACCCCTCTTTCCAAACAGATATCCATTGCCTTTACTGAACTCAGTTCTGAATTTATGCCATAGCATAGACAACCATCATAATGGAAAGGGATTCAAAATAGAACCTTCTGCAAATGTGCTACTGCAATGGGAAAGTTGGACTTCCTTTCATTGCATATAAAACACGAGAAAAATATCTTTACATAGGAAGTTATTACTGTAGAAGCCCTTAAAATGCTTCATCTAAAATGGAATGTTTGTGTTCATTAAGGTAAAGTTCAGCAAGAGCAGTATTTAAGGCTGCACCGATCGCAAGGACATCTTCATCGAGAAAGAAATACGGGGAATGCGGAGGATGAATTGAACCCAGTTCCTCATTTCTAATTCCAATACTTAGCATGAATCCAGGGATTTTTTCTTGATAGAAGGCAAAGTCCTCTCCTGCCATAATCTTTTTGCCCCTCTTCACATTCTCAGGACCAAGCAAAAGGCTACCAACCTTCTGAACATGTTGATGCAAGCCATCATCATTTACAACAGCAGGATAGAGAGGGTGATATTTTTCTTTCATGTCAATAAAAGCTTTGCATCGGTGTACGGCTGCTTGTCCTTTAATGACCTACAGTAAGTTACCGGTACATAAAAATGCTTAAGCTGAAAATAAAGGACATCTTTCACTCAGCTTGTAAGAACAAAACAATTTGGAGGAAGCCAAGATCTTAAAAGACTAAGTTGAATATAATATGACCTGAAGCTGAAGTATGATGGTAGAAAAATGATCTATCAGCAATGCAGCAGAACATAGAACAATGAGATACTCTCATAAAAATAGCAAAAATCATATGATAATTCCCAGAGCACCAATACAGCAGGCCAACAGAGCAATCATAGCAGACAAGATCATTTTATGAGAATAGCATCTCAGAAAGGAAGGAAGAAAAGAAGATTGTTAATTTGACAAGAAAGAAAGAGAAGAAAAAGAGAGTGGCTACTGCTCTGAAAGGAAAAGAGAGGAAGGAGAGAAAAGGAGAAAAGGAGAAAATCAGAATATATTTTTCATACTTTACCCTCAAACTTAGAGAAAATATATACAAGTGAAACTATACATAAAAAGGAAAGGTAATCTCATAATTTCCTAAATTTCAGCCTATTAAAATCCTAAATCAAAGTCTACGATATATACATGTCTTAACAAAGATGAACAAACCAGAAAGGTTACAATAGTTTGTCCACTCTATAAAGGGAAAAGAACCACACACACATACACATATTATATGTTGGTAACACAATTAGCTCAAAAAGGTAAGGGCAGAACGCATGCTAGGAGTTTTCTTACTATCAATCGGAAAATCATGATTCTCATGGTTATTGCTAAAACCTAAAAAGACAAAATATTGCTGTGTACCTCTTTCAACCTTTGTTGTAGTTTATGCAAGCCCTCAGTGGTGAGACTCCTCAAAGTGCCCCCAAATTCAACATATGATGGGATCACACTGAATGCTGATCCACCTCTAATAAAAGTAACAGACAACACCTTACAGAGGAAACAAAGACATCGGGCATTAGGTTGCATTGTATGCCTTGCATACTTTAACCAGTATATATGCATTGTTTGTGTGTATCAGTAAATGATGGATGTCAAATTTGCCAAAGAATAGGCATAGAATATTCCTATACTTCAACAAGTTAGGGTAAGTCACAATTAATTTGAGAATGGATATCTAGATAAGAAAATGGGAACATACTTGACTGTGGAGAGGATCGGCTTCTCTAGAGATTAGCTCTTGCAGTGCCAAAATTGCAAAGGATGCAGCAAGTATTGGATCTACAGTTGAATGAGGCCACGCAGCATGCCCACCAACTCCTACTATTTTGGCTTCAAAGAAGCATGTAGCGGCTAAGACTGGCCCTGAAACCAGTGCTATGCTTCCTGTCAATGTTTCATAATCAATGTGCATTCCAAATATTGCTTCAGCATCGCCTAAAGCTCCTTCCTTTATCATGTGAGATGCACCAGCACCCCCCTCCTCTGCAGGCTGGAAAAGTAATCTGACTGTTCCCTTCAGGGCATATAAGGGAAAATGTAACTTGAGCCAACTTGAAATTTGTGAACCTTTAACGCAAATACTTAAGCAAGGAGATGGATTTAAAATGTTTAACACAAACAAATGTGTTCTTATGACTACTGTCTAAACAATTTTCTTTTAGATGAACATTTTGTTATTTCCTCTGAAAAATACATATAAAAGTTTACCTATGCGCACATGTTAGTTTGTCATATATGTTTGCGTGTGTGTGTATATATATATATATATATATATGTACATGAGGTTTTATGGAATCAATATTAGGAAGAGTGTCAAATGCTACTACATGATGTTGTGAGAAAAATGACTACTAATAGCATTTTTTTTTTTTTTAATCTCTTGCAAGTTCCTAATTAAACTATATTTATCATATGGAGGCTGTATATATGGTACTGTTCCAAACGAAACCTGTATATTATCGTATAAACAAGCTGAAACTGTAAATACAGGAACAAAAGAATTTGCAATAAGTCTACAAATGCATTTTTGGCTAATTCAAAGGCACATACAATCAGTTGAGAAAAATCCAAATCAGAGCTAACCTTAAGCCTATCTTTGCGTTGATTAAGCAACTTGGCAGCACCAAGAAGCATGGTAGTGTGAGCATCGTGCCCACATGCGTGCATTTTGCCATCTATTTTGCTCCTATGTTCCCAATCCACAAGCTCCTATAAAAACCAAATTCAGGCTAACAGAAACACGGACTCTCCGATGTTCAGCTGTATAAATAAAAGATTAGAAACAAAAGGATGGTCAAATTTAGGATGACCTGAACGGGAAGAGCGTCGATGTCAGCACGAAGAGCAACGATGGGTTTAGAACCAGAGCCAATTTGGGCAACAATACCCGTCTTGGCAAAGGGGTAAGAATAAGGGATGCCAAGTTGGTCCAGGTGTTGGCGGATAAGAGCACTAGTGTTGTGTTCTTGGAAGAGAAGTTCTGGGTTTTCGTGGATTTGCCTCCTGATAGAAACCAACCAATGTTTTTCCTGCTGGGCTGAGCTAAGGAGTTGATCTTTGTAATCATGGTCAACTCTGCCATGTATAGCAGAGAGGCAAGCAAGAGAGAAAAGCAGAGTGTGCAAACGGGCAACCATCTCGGTAGCGATGGCAGCCACGAGTCGCCAATACAATTTGGCAACAGGTTGATTCAACTGAAGCAGCCAACAGGCAGGCGGAGGCAATGAAAAATTGATGAGGTCTGAACCCAAATTGTGGGGTGTTCCATCTCACTGGCTGCAAACCATAATTGTATAAAAGAAATAAAAATGTCTCATCTACCGCTGATCTCATGACATGACAAATGCTACGTGACATTCCCGCACGGGTCGAAGCTAGGGGGCTGGCAGGTGCCCCGGCCCCCCTAAACTGGAAAATTGCTATTTAGGCTCTTATAATTTTTAAAAAATTTTAAATTAATAAAGGTAAAATTGCACTTTGGCCCCCTAAAATTATAAAAATTTGATTTAATCCTTTATAAATTATAAAGATATAGACTATAAAAAATTAAAATTTCATCCGATCCCCCTAAAAAGTTATTCTGGCTTCACCTCTGTTCCAGTAAGCTATTTTCTTATAATTTGGTAAAACATTGAAATTTTTCTTATCATATTTTTTGTGTTCTTTATAATTATTGAAAATCTCTCAAAAATCATTCTATATCCTCTAATCATATTTGGTATGCATTTAGAATTTTTGGTTTTCACGTTAGAATTAATAAATTTAAAAATTAAAAATTAAATAAATAAAACAAATTTTATAACCCGAATCATTATTTGATAGTTACCCATAATTTTTTCGGCACTTTCTTAAAAAAAATTGATAATCTCTTAGAATTTTTGGTATGCTTTCAAAATTAAATTTTAGCACGAGAAATCAATCTTTTATATTTTTACATACTTATATAAATTTTTTATATATATACTAATATTTTTTTTAAAATAAATAATTAAAATTTTATAATGTGAACCAATATTTGGTAGTCTTTCATAATATTTGATACTCTCTCCTAATTTTTAGTATGTCCTCAAAAATTTTCGGTTTACTTTCAAAATTAAGTTTTGGTATTAGAAATCAATTTTTGGTATAAAAATATTTTTGTATATTTATAAAAATTGTTATATATATTAATAAATTTTAAAAAATAAAAATAAATACATCAATCAAAATTTATAAGACGAACCAATATTTGGTAGTCCCTCGTATTTTTTGATACTCTCTAATAATTTTTTAGTATTAGTACTTCCTCAAAAAAATTTGTAATCTTTAATGTCACTAATTCTTTTTAGTACTAATAAATTTTTTTATAAATACTAATAAATTTAAAATATTGAAAACTAAAAAAATAAAATATATTTTAATACCCTTTCATATTTTTTTGGTATTTTTTTAAAAGTATGTTTCATATTATTTTTGCATGCTACAAATTTATTTTATATAAATATAATTTTAAAATTATTGAAAATTAATTGTTGTTTTGTATTTAATTAAGTGTATTTAATTACTTAGGATTTTCCTTGAAGGATATTTGTTACATTAGGTTTTTTTTTGTTATTTTAGTATTTATTATAATATTTTTTTAAAATTTGAAGTAGTACCAAATATTGGTTTGTCTTAACAATTTTCTTTCTTTATTTACTTTTTAATATTTTTTAAATTTATCCTTATATATAAATAATTTTTTTAGTATTAAAAAATAATACTTTATATCAAATTTGATTTCTCATGTCAAAATTTAGTTTCAAAACCATATTAAAGAAAATAAGAGGGAATACAAAAATAAAGTATGGGGAGTGCCACCCAAAAAGAATTTGAGAGAATACCACAACATACGTGGGGGACTAGAAAATATGGACAAGTACCAAATTTTGTTTGTCTTAAAATTTTTTTCTTTATTTATTTTACTTTCAGTTTTTATATTTATCAATATATATATATATAAATTTATTAATATGCAAATTTACTACAAAAAATTAATTTCCCATGTAAAAACTTAATTTAGAAAGCATACAAAAAAATATGAGAGAATACTAAATTATAAGAGAGTGCATAAAATTACGAGGAATTAAAAAAAAAGGGATGTATTAAAATATACGAGGGAGTAACAAAAATTTTGTTAATTATTTGGTTACGCACCCGAAGACCTTGACTCCCAAACAGGAACTCCAAACAATAGAAATGAAAAACTTCGGCGCTTTGTAGGTTAAATTATTTCCTACCACTAGATCCTCAATTAATATCATATCTCATGGAAGGCCACTTTGTAACCTCATGTTCGACTTTGGAGGCCTATTGTTATAGCCCTCTGCTACTCGAACACGTGTCAACATAAAAAATAGCATTGACCTCTCTGTTGACCTTGTCAGAGACTATGCCTTAACGAGCCAAGAATAACATAATGGGCCTTATGGTGTGCGTCTTTCGTGCATTGGATGGTGTGCGTCTTTCGTGCATTGGATGAGGATAATTTTCCTCATAGCAATTTACCATATCTTGCTAATGGACCAGGGGATCCCTCCTGTAAATACTTTGATTAGTGACAAAAAGATTAGATTTCAACACCCTAAAGTTACTCTAAGCAATTATCCTCTTAGTTAGCCTATCCCTTTATCCTTGTTCCGGCTCTCGACCTCTTTAGATGAATCGGCCTCCATAGCACCACCTTGATCTCTTGTTGAACACTATAACAACACAGATACATTTATATTTTAATTGGAAATTTTAAAGAATTTTTGAAAACCGTGCTAAAATTTTAATTAAACTATTTGAATAAATTGAAAATGTTTTATACATTAAAAACTTTTTAAATTAAGTATACTGAAATTTAAAAAATAATAATAATGTTACAAATTTTAATATTTTTTAATTTTAAAAAGGCATTTTAAGTTTGTTAAATATTTAGAGTAAACATTTCATAATTGAAACAATGGAGGTTATTTCATTCCAAATAAGCATATAGAAAGTGAAGTGAACCCTTAGTTTCACCTCTCTCCTAATTTCCTCTATCTTTTATATTTTATTATTCAAAGATATTTTCTAAATTTCTTATATGTTGGTTGCAAGAATCCTCCTTTTTTGTTCTCATTAATCACTGACTGCATTTTATGATTAAAAACTCAAAGATTGTGAAAAAATATTTATACATAGAATTACTATATATTAATATGTGAAGTTTATAAAATAATGAATATTTTTTCTTAAATTAAAAAGATAGATGGTGGCAAAAATATATATTACAATATCATTCATTAGAAAAAACTTATATTTAATTTTTTTTGTCAACTCTATTCCAATAATAAAATGTAAAAAGATATTTGGAAGACGATTAGAAGAGAGATGAAATTAACAAATAATTAAAAAAGTAGCTTTATATGGGAATTAAAATTTCATAATGGAAAAAACCTCTGAAACGATGCTTAAATCTAAATTTTTAATGTGTTTACTGGGTGGAGTTAATATATAATCTGTCTGCAAAGTGATTCACTATTGGATAAATGTTCCTTCACCTTACCTACTAACATGGGGGTTCCCCTCTATACGTTCTGATGCTTCAAATGCTAGTCTACTACTTTACATTACTGCACAATTTAAGTGGGCCACTGCTCTATTCTAAGATGGACTCACCATGCTACCCAAAGACTGATTGCTACTTGTAACCTGCCTATATGTAATGAAATGTATATAAATATGTACATATATACCTTCCCCTTCTTTTTTTCCTTTCCATTTCCCCTGTTTAACCAGCAAATAAGGGGAACCAGTTCCATTATCTGCCCAATCACTGACGAAATGCCACTTCGATGGAGTGATGCCCTTAAATTTCATGTTCCTGCGATCATTGGCATTGGAGTGGGAGTCCTCTGCTTGATAGTATGAGAGAGTTGAGGTTCTTCAGCTTGATGTTGATCAAACAGTATTACAAGAACCATAAAACATTTTCAGGCTCTCTCTAGGGCACTCCTATGGTTAACATGCATAGAGCACTGACTACTCCAGATCCTTCAACTTCTCTTCATTTAGTGCCCCATACAAAATTTGCCATCTAAGTTTGCTTGCATCTCAGGTTTTGTCATTATGCTAGCTGGGAACAAGGCATTGTTATCGGTGAGAACACCACTGTAAGTCGGGCGTGATCAGAGAGAAAATAATTTTCGGGCCACCTTCCCTTTTCCACTTCTGGAGGAAACAAAACTGCATTCTTCACACTAAAACCAGTAGCTTGCTTCTTCCTACCATATTTTTCAGTCACCTTATGGCCCCTATCTTGGCCTTCTTTGATGTCTCCATCTCTTGGCTCTGACCATGTAGGTTTCCAGATTCGCAGCTGCAAAATCATTATTCCGCAGCATTAGCATTAGCATTATATGTGTGTGTGTGAGATAAGTCTGCCTAATGAAATTCATAAGAATTTGAGTTAGCAATGTCTGTTTTTCAATGCTTTGTACATTATTTATGCGTTGTCTATAGACCGTATACACAACACCGGTATAGTGCTTCTTGCAACACCTGAGAAAACGTTACATAAGAGTTACCTGAAATTCTTTGTAGTCAACAACACCGTTTCCGTCAATGTCTGCTTGAACCCACAAGTCCTTTGTCTCTTCAACACTTAGTCCATAGCGATGACCAATTATATTGAACTGTAGAAAGACAGAACACTGCAGTAGTTATGTTCTCCTACTAAGAAACAAGATGACAAAAGAAAAAAAAGAGATCCCAGTTGGAGCGAAGTTCTAATACCTGTCGAAGAGCTTCACAGAAACCTGAGTAGGTAATGTAATCACCATCACTGTCAGCCTTAAGAAAAGCAAACGCATCATCTTCTGTCAATGAAGCTTTCCTTAGTTGATTCTGAAACAGAACTTTTCCATCAGATAAAAATGTTCCAAAGGAGTAAAAACACATTCTGACAGGGCAGAGAATGAAAATGAAAACCAAGGGGAACGAAGAAGTAGAACGACAATGTTAAGCTCCTGACCTTGAACATGCCAAATACTGCTTCAGTCCAACTTGTTTTCAGAAGTTTGCGATAACTATTGGGATTGAGAAGCCATATAAAATCCACACCGCATATATTTCCCCGATGATTAAGGTGACTAACCCACTGTTCTTAAAACACAGGTATGAGAAAATTACTAGACATTTAATTAAAAGATTTAGCAAAAGATCAAGTGAAATATCAATGTTCTCCTATAGTACTCCTAGTGGGAGCGTAAAGATATTTACCTTGTGTGCATCTGCATCGGTGTACTGGTGAGCAGTATCATATGATGATACAAAGCCTTGGGACCTAAGGAACTTGTAAACGTGCCCGCGTTTGCTCCCATTCCAGTCACTGTAGGAAAATGAGAAGGGAAAAAAATTAGTGTAGCTCTACAAGGGCAAGATATTAGTATTTGGTCCAAACTAAAAGAAATGAAGCATATATTCACCCGCAAAGCATAATTGGTAAAGGATTAAGATTATATTCCTTCTGATAAGATTCGACATACTGCAAGATTTTGTAGACCTGTCAAAAGAATTAGTATATAACAAGGATAAGAAAACGTATTGATGAAACAGTTGAGGTTAAGTAAGAAAGGGTGTATTACCTGATGCAATCGCACTATACACAAACTTGAATCATGAGGAAAAAGCAAATGGGTATTGACAATAAGAATTTCTTGGCAAGGATCGTTGTTTCGGCATTGTGAAGCAGGGGTAACCAACTCAACATGTAGCAATTGCGCAACCCGGTCTCCACAATCATTGAAATGCAATTCCCTATAATTAATAACCCTAAAGTAGTCCTTATGCACCGCAGTTAACAGACCTGTCATCTCCAACAGAAATAAGGTCTAGTTAGAAGGAATCTAGAATGGAAGAAAAATAGACCACTTCATTGCTTAACCTTTAAGTAACCATTTTATCATTTCCTTCAAAATGCATGAACCCCAATGTCTATAAAACCATTTCGAAAAAGGGCAAATAGAAAGTAGAAAGGCTTAAACCTCAAAACCCAATTCATGAGATTTCAAATAGTGCCTTAGTTGGGAGAAGTGTAAGTATGGTACGAAATATTAATTATGCAAGTTGTGCTTGCAGGGATCGAACCATCAACCAAGGCTTAAATGCATTACTTTAGGAGGTCATATCTACATTAACCGAATCATTTCTTAACCTCTATGAATTCCTTTGGGCTCTCCTCGAAATACAGGAGACAAAACCCCCTAATGAGAAAATACATTTCCGTTAAAGGTCCAAGACAACCTCCCCTCAACAAGTGGAAAAGTGATACTATATGATTGTCGGCATCAGCTATCCTAATCAAGACTTATGCGGTTGCTGACTTAGTTATGGTCTACTGGTTAAGCACTAAACAGTATGCCTGGCGGCTGCATATTGAGAGACTATTCGTATCATTTATTGAATTAGATAAATAAATAATAATAGTTACCATCACCACGGTTGTTGGTACGTCCAAGCTTGAATTTAAGATAACCAGCATCACCAAGCCTCTTCTCATACATATTTACAAGCTCTTCATTTCCAACCCAGAATTCCTACGGCAATGTAAATTAGAATAATGAAAAAAGAAAAAAGGAAAAAAAAAAGGCTGTTGCAGATTCATAATAATAACAACAATCAATAATATTGGAATGAGAAGAGATACCTGTAGACAAATAATGGAAGATCTCTCGTATAATAAAGAATCCAATATTCGTTGGTTCCTGGCTAACCAATATGCCCTATAATCGCTTTCACGGCAATTCTGGTCCTGAATCCATTCAATATATGCAAAACAAAACAAAATATGAAAAAGAGTAATCCAATCCAATAACACACACACATATATACATATATATATATATATATATATATATATAAGAAAACCTTATGAGAAAGGCGTTTGTAAATGGGAGCGAGGATGTTAAAAGTGGTGCAGGTAATGCAGGGTTGGTGAGGATGATCCTTCAAGGAAGAGGCAATCGCATAGCTTCCAATCCTTGACACTCTTCCCTTCATCTTTGTTCTCCTATCCTTTCTCATTTTCGATTTTTACAACAAAATCCAACGAAAATGATAATAATGAATTAATAATTAAAACAAAAACAAAAACAGAGCCCTTCCTGAAAGTTGAACGGACGTGAGGATTGATTTTGGGTTAAGGGAATGGTTTTGAAAGAAACAAATAGCGGCGGTTTCCCATTCATGAAAGAGAGAAAGTGAAAGCACCACCACGACCACCACCCGGACGTTGGTCTTTGGTTGCGCTGCTTTCAACAAAAACAAAGCCCAACCTCATATTTACCTTCTTCTTGTTATAGAATTCGTTTGTTTCACCTCTTACTCCTCTCCTTATATTTATACTTTCTTTTTTCGGTTTTTTTTTTTTTTTTGATATAACTGTCTTTATGTTCTTATCCTTTATTCCTTATTCTACTTTTTCTAGTTTAGGATTAACAGTTCAATTTACAATTTTGTATATTAAAAATTATTAATATAATTGTATTTATCCTTGAAAATTTTAAATTGATTTGATATCTTTATTATTTCGATAAAAAATATTACATGCATTAATATTTATTGAACGGTTAAAAGTTCTTTACATAACACAATTAGTTGTAATCTTTTAATGTACATCAAATTTAACATGCATAATTTATATGAATGAATATAAAATATGATGGTTGGATCGTTAAAATTATTATACAGCCACCTGAACTAGACACGTGGCACCTTTAGAAAGCTCCAATTCAACATCTGAGAGCAGATCTTTACTCTCCATCCGTCGAGTCATTCTCAATTGCTCAACCTTCTATATCAACCATCCGTCACTGAACTGCTCGTTGATTGATGAGACATCCTCCTTTCATCTAGCCATTCACTTTTTAATGTAATAACTTTGTACTACCTAAAGTAATAACAAAATAAACTCCACTATGCACATCCCTCACGTACTCTATGATGACAACCTCTTCGATAATAATTTGTCATATCACACTAGTAAACAAGAAGACATCTTCTATAAATACCCTTCCATACATTAAGAAAGGGATGTTTCTTCCTTTAAGCAATCCAATAGCAATTATTCCTACAACTAGCCTCCTTATCCCCCATAATTTTTTTTTTCGACTTTCCACTTATATAAATGAATCGACATCTTTTGCACTATCATCTCCTCGTTATTTTTTTTCTTATTGAATCTTGTTTCCAAAGGTATAATTAACTTTAAAAGCAAAAAGAGGAGGAATTGAGAAAAGGGAAAAACTGAAAGGCGGAATTTTTGGGAATAAGCCGAAAGGAGACGCGATTCAGTCTCCACTGCCATCATGAAAACTAAGGAATATAAATTATAAGCAAAATGAGCCACAACTTGCACAAGTTGGCATGGGAAACTAGACCGACCAAAATCTGCCACCCACTACCATTCATGTGTAGTAGACAACTTACCTTTTCAACTACTTGTGTTTTATATATCAAAACTTTGATTTCCTGCACTTATATACACACGAGAGACAAATCATAGACAATTACAAAACAAAAAGCAAATTCGGATCACTTAAAATTATTTTTAAAATTAGGGTTTAGGAGAAATTTCTAAAAAAAAAAAATTGAATTCGATTTAATTTTTCCAAAATCATGTTAAATTTTGAGAATTCAAACATTTTTTAAGAGCAGAATTGAATTATAAATTTTTAAAAGATTAAATTATAATTTTATCATGTAATAATTTAAGATTACATTATTTTTTAAACAACTTGAAATGTTTTTAACTTTTGAGGCTAGAGTATAAGTAATAATGTATTAATTTAAAACGTGATAATTTGGAACAACTCTTTTTAAAAAAAATATCTACATCAGTTACCAAAATTATTAATCGTGTTGATTATTTGGACCAACTATGACATGATTTTTTTCCTTTTTGATTTATTATAAGATAATGGTAAAATTGTAGTTTCGATTTCTCTATTATGCTTTCATTTGATATTTAATATTTATATTTTAATTTTTCATAATATGGTCCTTTACTTTTATAATGGCATTAATTAGTCCAAATAATTTACATACTTATATGTGACAGTTATCTCATTATTTTACTATCATATCATTTGTATGCTGACAAGCGTCTAAGTATAAAAAAAGCTATCTGTAGTTGAAAGGTTAAAGGTGATTTTTTTTCTAACTATTTATAAACGTCTTGGCAAAAAAAGAGTATGAATGTGGCAAAGTGGCATGACATCGTATTTTTTCTATAGACTATATAATGGTTAAGTTTCAGTTTTGGTCTCTATACTACACTCAAATTTAAGATTTAATCTTTATACTTCAACTTCTTGACATAATTTCATACCTCAACTTTTACAATATCATTGATTAGCCCAAATGTTTTATTTTGATTAAAATTATTTATTAAATTCACATTCATTGCAATTTTTTTTTTGTTACATGGTTACCATGTGAGTATTTTTTAAAAAAATTAAAATGTCACCCCAACAAAGTTAACAGAAAAATTTAATGATGTTAATAATTAAAGTGGGATTTTTAAATTTGAAAAGTAAATAGACTAAATTCTTAAAAATAAAAGTATGAATGTTAAATTATAAATGCACAAAGAATACATATACTTGAAATATATTTTAACATTTAAAATTTATTCTATAATTTGGTTAAAGAACAATTAACCCAACGCGAAAAGTGGGGAGCCATACTAGTTTTATTCAATTAAGACGAGAAACAAAAAACCATGTTAAGGCTAGGAAAAAGGCATTCGTGATTGTCACCATCCTCTCCTAGTCTTTAGCGTCTTTTCGTAGTCTGATGCCCTATTGTTGCTCCATTATGATTTTTATAGGCTAGCTTCTGCTACTAGTACTTGTAATTTGTAAAAGTTGTAGATTTAGTAATTATATTTTAATTTTAGTCCCTGTCATATATGAATTGGTCAATTTTAGTTATAGTACTTTTCGAAATTTGAAATTTTAGTCCTAGCCAAAACAATAGTAATTAAATTTGTTCGGTTAAATTAAATTACTAGTCATGTACTATGCATATATGTCACGAGTCATACATAAAGGTTAATTGATTAAATGGAGCTCATTTAACCCAGTTAAATTGGCTTGATTCGTGGAACATATGGAGAAACCTATATACTTGAAGCTTTGGTGACCCAGTGAAACATTCCAATAAATTAGAGTTACCATGGTGAATATTTGTAGTCCTAAAGGATAAGATTGTATAGTGTTTAAATCCCTTAGGACTCGTATCTTGTACATAGGCATTAACCTAGCAGTTGATATAATTTAAAATGTATCGTTGGATTTGTGAGAATTCAACTATAAATAGAAGTCTTCCCCCTTATTTGTAATCATCACATCTTTCTAGTTGTATCTTATTTAAAGTAATCAAACATTGTGAGAGCATTTACTTAAACATCTTTTGTACATTGATTTCTTGTGACATTTTCTGATTATTTGTCACTTTTTCGCTTGAGTGTTAGCTTCTGCAAAGTTTTGGTGCCTTTGAGAATTTCTTTGTGAATTCTCACCTTTTCAAGAGTTAGGTTGACTTAGGTGGATTTCAAGCAAAGTTTTTGCCTAAGGCTACGCGGTTTTCCAAACTAAAGTTCTAGCCCCGTGATAGTTGGTATTAGAGCCAATGCTCGAAGGTGCAGAGTTGAGATGGAAAAAGAAGTTGAAGATCAAAATGTCCCAATGTAAACCCATGGGGCCAGGAAAGCGAGTAGATTGATGGATATGCTATCGACTTTAGAAGGTAAGGTTGCGAAACTCAAGAGTTATGTGGGTAATATGAAGGAAAGCCATGAGGTAGCTGAGGGGCACATTTCGGATTGAGACTCGGGGAGAGATGAGCTCAAGGTATAGGTGTTGGATGCTCTCAACGCTAACGTGGAAGAGATGTAAGGGGCTTTCAATTCCATTGCGTAGAAGTTGACAGAGAGGGATGATGTTCTCGAAGCTATGATGACGACTTTGAAAGAGGAAATTGAAGCCATGGTGACAACTTTGAATGAACAGATTGAGGAGCTCAAGGGGTGTTGGGTGCAACACGCAAACATAATATGGATGTTCCAAAACGAAAGAGTTTTAGGGGACGAGGTCCACGAGGGATGTGGAAAACTTCTTATAGGGGATGGAATAGTACTTCCGTGCGATGGGTATTGAGAATGATGCCACTAAGGGTAAACACTGCTCCAATTTATTTTACTGATGTTGCTCTTTTATGGTGACGTCGTAGGTGCATAGATGTAAAGAGAGGTGGGGCAGCGATTGGGACTTGGGTGGAGTTCCAGAATAAGTTTAAGAAGTAGTTTACCCAGAATATGTCAAGGACGAGACTCGGGCTAAGTTGTGTCTGTTGGAAAAATCTGGTTAATAAAATAATTATTTAGTTACAATGGAAGTTTAAAAATTTTCTTAAAATTGAGTTGTTGTGTTACTTATAGCAATAAAATTAAACATTAATTATACATGTGCTTTGTGCGAGGAGAACTCAAGTCGATCTTGACTTTCAACCAAACGACTTTCTCCGTTATTCTCATACCATGAATTGCATCAAGTGTAGGCTCGAACAGCACAAACCAAACCACAGAAAATAAATAATTTACTTTCTTTCAATAGGAAAATAAGTTCTCTTTATAAAGTAGTAGAACTTGTAATTTCCATAAAGTAGAACTTATTATTTGTAAATAAATTACCACTACTTTCTAGCAAATAAGGATGCATGAATGTTGCGTGTATTCTTTACTAGGGTTGCCGCCCCTCATACTTTATGAGGGTTAAGTGGGTCTTTCATGTATTAGGTCTAATTATATGTGATTCTTGAACTTTTAACCAACACTTTATAATTTAATTCAACCAAATATTTATTTTCTATTTCTCAAAATAAATATTATTTAATAATTTATTTTAATTATTTAATTAAAATAATTTATTTATCAATTAAATAATTTTCTCAACGCAATTCCAATTTTGTTAAAATATTAACAACTTTACTATAATAGAATCTATAAGGAAATATATTTAATTTCCTTGTTCAATAAATCTCATAATGATTAATTAATTCAATTTCATCTTCGAACTTCAATTATTTATTATAATTAATTAAATAATAATCCGAAAAACATTAAATTAATTCTCAAGTCATATATGAACTTAGCAAGAAAATGAATTCACTACGAATAGTGATACATGCGATCTATTTCTTTTACTTCATCATTTCGACTCAATTCTATCTATTGGTTCTACATACAATTCATTTCTAGTTACCCTGAGCCAGCAGAGGGAACAATTAGACATATATAATTAATACTCAAATAATTTATAATTAAGTTTCTGTTTTTCACCTATTAATTACAATATTATTTAGTCACAAAGTCATTCCACTAAAGTATTGTGGCTGAGTTTTCCCCTATTATATACCATTACGAAAGCTACTTAATAAATGTTCATCTAATGACTTTGTCATAAGTGTGTTACCCTCATAGGATATCCTTAATCTCTTTGAAATAAATTCGTTCTCCCGATATATTATTATTTTATCTCATGGTTGTAATAACCCGATTTTAGTCGGTGTCGAAGAAGCCAACTTCAAGATCCTAATTTATTAAATTAGTCCGTTCAAAGATTTTTTATTGATTACTTACAATACGAGTACGAAATTAGAAAATAAAAATATCAGCAATTAGATTAGAAATAAAAATTACTTAGTAATTAATTAAGTAAAATTAATTAGTAATTAAATTGAATAAATTATTATATAAATAGTAAAGGGATTAAATTGTTGGAGAAGCATGAAATGAAAGAATAATTGAAGGGGACCTAAGTGGTAATTATGCCTTGGCCTTAAATGGCAATGGGCCATTTCTTTTAAGCGGTGGGATGATCCATTCATTTCCCCACCGAATGTATTAAATGTTAGTCCTGTTTAATTATAAGTTAGGTTTAAATTATGGGTAAACTATTAAAATAGTCACTTTTGTTTATCTTAAATTACATTTTAGTTACTTATATTTGAAATGTTATGTTTTAGTCACTTACGTTAACGTGTTGTAACATTTTAGTCATTAAGCAGTTAATTACTGTTAACAATATAACAGTAAACTGACGTAGCATGTTAAATCATCATTTTAAAAAAATAATTAAATTATATAATTATCCTCGTATTTCTTTTATTTTGAACAAATTTTTTTATGTTGTTTTAAGTTTTTTTTCTATAAAGCAATAAAAAATAGTCTATAATGAAATTTGAACTAACATCATCATGTCATGGATATAATTTTTTTTCTTTTACCATTTAAATAATTTTTAGTTTTTATACAAAACTTTAATAAATATATGTTACATAAATTTGTATATCTTTACTATTTATAAAGCTTCTAATTGAGTTGATGTCACGAGTCAATCGAGCACCAACTCGATTAGGGAAATTATGAAAATATCCTTTTGTAATTAAAATAAGTTATTTTATTTGAGATTACTCTAGTCATTTTATTTTAACAAAAAAAAATGTATATTATGATATTTGAACTCATGCTAATTGAACTAGTAAAATCTTAAATTTACCACTCAATCAAAATGTTAGTTTCAATATTTTTTGGAAACATTTTTATTTTAATATGCATAATTTATTACCTTCATGAGTTGTATATATTAATAACATTGTTAATTGAGTTGATGTTATAAATTAACTCGACATTAATTCACGATTGATGACAACACTAAAATAAAAAATTGTAGTGCATTTAATATTTTAATATGGTATGTTTATGAATTTAAGTTTCGTTGTATTCATAGTCTAATTTATTTTAGTTTTAATATCATAAATATTTCATGTGTTACAAAATTGAAGACCGAAAACATAACTTTGGAAAAGCATTGAGTTTATTTTCCAAGCTATATTAAATTCCGAGTAAATAGACAGACCCTAACAAAAATGAGTTCCTACTGGATTTTGTGGAGCTCCTCCTTCCATGGCCTAAACGCTTCAAACAGGTGCCAAGGTCTTCAACTCGACAGATTCAGGGACTGCTGTGGCCAATTCATCAACTCCTCCGTTTGACAAAGGCAAGCATTTCAGTTCCTTCCTTTTCCCCCACAAAAATGAGTATAACCCAGCTATTATCAGAACCGTTCCAAGCACTCTGAAGTCATGAATGAGTCAGTAAAGCCTATTATTGATTTTTAAAGCCTTTTTATGTCCGCAAAGAAATTGGTAGGAGGAAAATAGAGCATACATTCCGAGCCTCATCTGTTCACCAAGCACTAGAGCTTCTGATATGGCAACGAAAACTAGGGCCAGAGGATTGAACATTGGGGCATAAGTGGGGCCTAGCTTAGCTATCGACCATGTAAGTAAGCAGAATGTTGCTGCCGTACTCAATGCACCCTGCATAAAATTCAAGATCCTTGCCAATTCAAATCTTGGTCTTTCAACGGAGATGCAATTGTATCAGTAACATTACCGAGTAAACTATTGTAATCAGCTGCAAATTCCACTCCAGTCTCCAGGCTGCCTTGCTCCTGTTTAAGCATAGCCCTATTGCTGCTGATTGTATGGACGCAATGATGCATGTTAGCAGCGTTGCCGTGTATTTCCATGGGAAAACTTTGAGCAACTTCACCTGTTTGTTTGAGACAACAAAACCCAGCCGTTATGATCAGACAAAGAGAAGAGAGGTTAATTAATTAATTAATAATTAGATGATCGTATCAAACCTGCAATATATACCAACTAGCGTAGCAGACGCAACTACCGACAAGCATGAAAGTTCCACGAGTCCATTGAGACTGAGAAACCTCCATGACTGCAGGTCTGTGAAAATGGTGACCATCAGCAAGATGAAACACTTTTCCTTTATACAGGCTAGCTGTCAGTGCTCCTCCCACGCACAAAATTGCACCCGCGGTCTTGATTTTGCCACCTTCGCTGCCTAATCCAAGCTTCTCAATTCTACATTATAAATCAACATCTCATTGACTTCCTTAAATTATATTATAGCATAATGCAACATCAACTATCAAAGTTACCGGAAAATGATGGAGAAAACAAAAGTGACAATGGGAATTATGTTGAGGAAGTTTAAAGAATATGTGGCTGTAGTATCTCGAAGTCCACAATAGAAGAGTCCCATGGCTGCTGTTATCCTGCATGAATCATCATGTGCCTCATCCAATTAATACATGATTTTATTAATTTTAAGCTCTTTTATTTCTTCAAATAAAAACAACAATATTAATAACCAATCCTTTCTAAAACTACCACTTTTAATTGTTAGACTTTTTTTTTAAATTTTTAAATTTATATTTTTTTGTCAAACCATCACAAATAGTAGGAAAAGTTAATGTTTTGGTTTTACCATATATGTAGACGACACATCAGCATTTAATTAATTATATTGACATGTCAGCAAAGTTAATAAATGGTAACTTTTTCATCTATTTTGAGATGATATGATAAAAAAGTACGTATTTAAAAGTCAAAATAGACGAAAAATTAAATAGAGAATTAAAATGATATTCTTTATTCAGTTGAAGGACCAAAAAGATATTATGCCTAATTGGAAAGATACCTAAGCTAAGCTTCCTCGTGGCTCACATCATTCCAAAGTAGAGAACACCAAACAAATAGAAAGCGATGAGCAAAAAGTAGAAATAAAACAAAAGCAAATCAACCTTTGCCCCTTCGTTATGCGTCTAATCAACTATTTGTGATTTTATTCACCAAACCAAAATGTGTATCACCAAACAAAAAAAAAAAAAAATTGTTTTTTTTTATTCACTGAGTAGATTTATTTGTAGTCCCTTTCTTAACCTATAAATTAAAAGGTAATGCGTTTCAGTACATTCGAACCTATATTCTTTTGTATTAACAATAATACTTATGCTAATCGAATTAAGACTTAATCAACAACCAAAATAAAAACTTAAATCTACTGTCTTAATAAAGTTGTTCTTTTTATTTGTATCTCGAAAATATTCATCATATTCATTGATAAATTGCTAACTAAATTTATATTTAAAAAAAAAAACACTTTGCTTTTTAACAAAATAAATTGAAATATACAATTGATAAATTAACCAAGCTTAGCATAATTAAACATCAGTATTTAATAAATTTTGCATGTTAAATTTAGAATTTCATTGAAAAAGTAAATGAGTTTAAGTTTTAACCTAGGATAAGGATAAAAATTGGTCCCTATAGGTTAGTATGAGATACATGTGACAAGTCACATATCACTATTTGGTTATTTCAGGCTAATTTTTAACCGTACAAATGGATAAACTTTTTAACAAGGACCAATTTTCTCATTGAACAAATGTAGAAAGACTAATTTGCTAGAGGAAACAAAATTCAACCGGACTCCTAGTACAAGACTTCCATGGTACTTTTATCATTAAACATTATTTGGAAGCTTTTCTTTTATTGTTATAACTAGTATGGTTCTCGGCTCACGTTTCGTATTGGGTTTATTATCTGTTTATGTCAAATTATAGAGTAAAAAATTTGAATATTAAAATATGCTCTACATACCTATATACTTTGAATATTTAGAATTTAGTCTCTCTACTTTTATATTTCAAGAATATAATCTTATACTTTTCGAATTTAGTCCATCTACTTCTATTACTTGATAGTCATATAACAATAAAAATAACGTTAAAAACATTGATTAAAATTTTCCTCTAAAAACACTCGTTTGAAATCATCATGATAAAACATTTTTTTTTCTGTTGGAATAGTTTTCTTGTAAAAAATTGATGCCATCATTTTGATTGAAATAGCTAACAATATTAACCATTTAGACTAATTAATGTCACTATAGAAGTAGAGGGATCAAATCATGTCGAAAATTAAAGTATATATATTAAATATCAATTTTCAACATAGCCTAGAGGCCAAAATTGAAATTTGACCATTGTTTTATAATGTCAAAGAAAAAAAAGCGATGCAACCTTATAGAAATGCAAAGTCACGTGTCAGTCTTTTAAGACTAGTGGGGTATTCAAATTATATATAACCACTTAATATTTTAATCGAAAAATTAAATTATTAACTATTTAAACTAATTAATAATATTATAAAAATATAGGATAAAATTATGTTATAAATTAAATCTAAAATTTAAGTGTAATTTTTTTTGTAAAATATGAAAAAAATGATTGATTGCCACGTGTCAGTAGAAGAAACTATGGTGTATGGCAGGGTGAGGCTTTTGATGATAAAATGATAAATCATTAATCAGCTAAACGTGCAAAACAATAAAGGTAAAAAAAAAAAAAGTTGGTAGTTTCCACGCAATGCTTAGATCCAAACCAAACCCAAACCCAAACTGGGAAACTCGAGTGACTTACCCTGTTAAGGCATTGATGAATAGCCACAACCAAGTCGACGACCCCATCTTCTTTGAATTTTCTCTGCACAATTCACCACACACACATCTCAATATTTGGAACAACTGATCACTCTTACTATGAAATTATATTATATATGAAAAGAAAGACAAAACCTTTCGAGGAAGAAAGCTAAAGGAGCAACACAAAGAGCAGCAACCAAATGCCGGTAAGCCATGAGTGCGAATATAAAAGATCCTCGACTCAGTGCGACTTTGGAAAGCAATTGCTGACCGGTTGCAAACACCTGCACCGCCAACATGGCGGCTAACATCTGTGACTGTGACCACCCCGACCATTTCTTCATTCTTCCCATTACAGCCATCGTAAAGCTTTTTCCTTTTTCACAATCGAGCGAAGCAGAAAAGGAAATGGCTAAAATTAATTGAAAAGAGGAAGGCCCGAAACGGCTGTCACCAACTTGTTTTTGTTTGAATTTTGTAATTTTTTTTTCTTGCTGATTCCCAATAAGAACAAAAGAGCTGAAAAAAGCGGTCTAAGAGAAGACAAATGAATGCAAGGGAAATTGAAAATCCAAAGAGCTAGTTTCTTACAGTTACAGTTACAGATGCCATGCCATATATATTATATATAATCTGAGTCAGTCATTGGCGTATTCATGAATAGACTTTTGTTTCACCAATGCCTTTTACGTGGACTTTTCCAATATAACATAACCGAAAGTATTTGTTCATGTTGATACAATAAGGGAAGAGGTAAGGAGAAAGTAAGGAGGAAGAAAGGAGTATGTGATGGAGTTAAGAAGGTCAATTCACCTAAAAAAGTTAAGAGTCGGAAATGAACAAGAGGATAAGCTGATTGTTGAAAGAGTGATTGCTTGGAGTATATTCAGAGCTTAAAAGTTTAATCCTTTCTTCATTTTTGGGAAGGTATTTATAGGAGAGATCATCTTATATTGTAGTGTGACATAGCAGGCCATTAGAGGGAACGTAATGACATAGTATATATGTAGGGTGTGGATGTAGTGATCCCAGACAATAAGAGGTTGTTGTTATTCACTAATGGGAGTCACTTGTTGTTAGAGGTATGGTCACACTTAGATAAGAGTTTATACCTAAAAAGCGACTGCTTGATGAGGAAGTTTGTTGAGCCAGTAACCTTGTCATGGGAGCGGGTGGACAAGGCCACCTTCAAAAAGGAGCAAGCGGTCCGAGTTCTTAGGTCTGAGAAAATTTCCGAATAAAAAGAATTCAATGATGGGTGCTTGATAAAATATCTCATCGTGCTGCCATGTATTTAAATCCCGGAGAGATAAATCATGTGAACTCCACACCTAAATATGAGTGTTGGTTAAGCAAAATTTTTAGGGTTTTGAACTCAGATACTTGGATCCTATACATAAAATGGTATGAGGAATATCCTTTTATAGAGAAGTCTTCTCAGGACTTATTATCTTTTTTTGGTACGACAAGGTTTAGGTATGAGGACTGTTAATTGAGAAATGATGAGTCCTTGGAGCTTAAAGCGTGGCTAGAAATTAATGAGGGATGGCAGTGCATGTGTTTTAATCTGATTTTAATATTTTAAAACTTGTTTAAAGCAGTTTTGGATAGTTATAATCAAATACAAACAAATATTCATATCCACATGAACGCCAACATTATAGAGCCAATTAATTAATAAATTATTGTTGGGCAGAGTGAAGTTAGAAAATTAAGTTAGGAGTTGAAATTAAATTGTAATTTTTATGATAGTAAAAATATAATTTCATTATTTTAATAATATACATCTTTATAATTTTTTATCATTTTTAAGATGTAAAGTGTAATTTTACCTTTGTTAATTTAAGGACTTAATGAAAATTTTCCATTTTAGGGGGAGTCGGGATATTGCCAATCCCCTTAGCTACGCCCCTATATATATTTTAAATTAGGGGTTCTTTTACAAAATTTAAATAAGAGTTTAGCTTCAATTAAGATATCCTAACAAGTCACTTTTGAAGTACCAATAATAATGTCACATGACATTTCTTTAGATTTCATGAATGATATAATACATCAAGAAACATCAAACTAACACTTCTTACTATTTTTAACTCTAAAAATATATTTTTACAAAACTTTAAACCCTAAAATCTTAGACCTTTTATACCCTAAATCTTGATCTAACTCTTTCTCTAAAATAGTAAATCTTAAAGTTTTAAATTCTAAACTACCGTACCATAAATCATATAAATCTAGTTGAACAAAAAAGACATAAACCTAGTGTTACTATTATTATTTTTTTAATTTTATTTAATTAATCAACATTAATTAGGGTTAACATATTATTAAGAAGAATTGATCTAATGTTAAAACATATATAATAGTAATTTGAAATTCTTTTAAAAAATATGATATTGATGTAGTGGCATATCTTTTTATTCTTTTAAAAAAATAAAAGTGAATTATATTTTTAAAAGTTTATTGATACAAGATATAAAAAGGGAGGTAGATAAGAGAGAGCAAGAAGAAGACTAAAGTAGTGTAATGGAGGTCGATTTACCTAAAGAGGTCGAGAGCCAAAATAAGGACAATGGGACAAGCTGATCATCATGAAGATGAGTGTTCATAATAACCTTAGGGTGTTAAAAGGTTCAATCCTTTGTTCATTGTTTCTTAGGGTATTTATAAGAGAGGTTCCCTTGTCCGCGGGTATGACATGTTAAGATATACATATAGGTTCGTTGAATGCATTATGGATAATCATAGATGTGTATCATGAGACTTTATCAATACGAGGTAGTTAAGTTTAAATAGACACCTTGTTGCTTTAGAAGTGTGTTCATATTAGAATAATATTCACACTTAAGTCCGGGTGGATAACTCCATTAAGCAAAAACAGATGGTCATACTTAGAGATATTGAGGTCGAGACTTGTTAGGACGTTATTTTAGAGGAAGTCAACGTGGTTCAATAACACTTCTAGTGCTGCTAACATGTGTCCACTTAGCGGAGGGATATAACAATAGCACCCCCAGTTGAGCGGAAGGTTATAAAGTGGCTTTCCACGATACATGTTCTGAAGTTTGCTCAAAGGTTTGTCTTGCCAGGAAAGGTGAAGTAGCATAAGGTTTTTAAAACATCTGTCATAAATGCAACACTTTTTTAGGGAATAGTGGTCATGACGAGGAGTAGACATTTTACAGCTAGCCAAATGCTATTGGTTATTTTCTTGAATCTCAAAACGGTGCATTTATGAAGAATTACTATAAATTGTTCTTTTGTTTTGTCCGAGGCCATTCTGTCATTTCAAATTCTTGCTTAAGATTCTTGTTCAATTCTTTCTATTTCAAAATTTTCTTTTCTTCGTTGTTTACACGATCTCAATTAGAAAATGGCCAAACTTGTGAGGAGAGGAGGAAGAACTAATAGACCTTCGACGCAAAGAGGCGGAGGTAGATCTTCTACCACCAAAAATAAGTTGACGGTGACAACTAATAGGCCGACTAT
Source organism: Gossypium australe (assembly GCA_005393395.2). Taxonomy (NCBI): domain Eukaryota; kingdom Viridiplantae; phylum Streptophyta; class Magnoliopsida; order Malvales; family Malvaceae; genus Gossypium; species Gossypium australe. The sequence goes on from CM016617.1 coordinate 377,146, forward strand.
AGTCAATCCTAGGAGACCTCCGACGATCGAGAACCAAAAGGGGCAAATCCCTGATCATTTGAGGGATTACGATAAGTTAGTGGGGGTCGGTGAATATAAGTGTACGTCAAAGGGTCCTAAGATGCAGGGGTCTCCTCACAAATAATCTTAAATATGAGTTTAGTGTTCCTGCGAGGAAGCACAATTTGAGTTCCATGTTTGGGCCATGTTACGGTGGGGGAAGACCGAGATTTTACCTGTCGCTATATTTGATGGAGGAAGGGTTTCATTTGCCACCTCATCAATTTATTATGGACCTGTTAAATTCTTATTGTCTGGCACCCAAGCAGAGGGTAGTTCCTGGTGGTTGATAATTGAGTTCATGTACTTTCAAATCCTTTCTAATTTAGTTCAAAAATGATTTCCACCCGACCAATACATAATGGAAGTCATCCCCATGCAAAATATTGAATAATAATTCACTTTTCATTTTGTTTAAGTTTTCTAATCCTCTAACTTTACAAAATTTACTATTTTGTCTATTTCCCACATTTTCACATCACAATTTTCTAAATTGATTTTCATCTTCAATATTAGTAATTGGTTCCTTATGAATCTAATTTATCTGACCCGTTTTCGAATTTCCTTTAAATTCACTAAACACAATTCTCAGAATAGTACCCGATGTAATAGCGAAAAATTCGTGAATTAGCATCGATTGCACTGTATTCTAGTTCAGTCGATGATCTTTCCAGTTGCTACTGTTTTTTTGTTTCTTAGAGCATCGAGATAAATCAAGTAAGCTGTTAGAAGTTCTGTCATCTTGATTGCCCCCAAACTGAGTCAGAAAAAAGCCCTTAAAAAAGGAAGAAGCTGATATTCGTTCTTTATAAACAAACCACGAAACATTGTCCCTTTCAGAAAGCTGTCCATTCGTTTAAGAGCCTGTTAATGCATCGTGGTCTCTTGTGCATAAACTGAGAGTTAAATACTGGACCATCATTCATTCGCAAGGAAACTGAAGAGAGCAGAGGAGTATTGGCTTCAGTAAAAGAATATCAGATATGTAGTTCTGCAGAGACAAGAAAAGGGCACATCTAAGGAGCCAAAGTCTTCAGTAGAGAACTGCTTGCGAGGAGCCAAGCGTAGCAATTGACTCTTCTATCTCGGCTATAGTTTACTGAAGCTTTGCATCTTAATTTAAAAGCTGCAATCAAGGTGACTCTTGCCTCTCGGTGAAATGGTAAGTCTGCATGCCTTTCAAATGCTTAGCCTTCTGCTGTTCTTCCACGTACATATATACATGCAATATTTACCAATTCTTGGATTCAAATGAATTAAAATGCGTTTTGTAGTTGACATGTGGCTTTCTATCTGCAAATCATTCAAGGCTGGTGGACTAAAATGATGAATATGATAACATGCATTATACAATGCAACTTTGTATCTCTGGTAAAATTGTCTGTCATTTTGTACTCTTCTCACCGACCCTTCCCATTTGCATTTAGTTCGTCTTGGCTCGGTGGCGGGCAGAAAAATAAACTGCTATGTTATGACTATTGAAGCACCGAACGTGCGTTTCCCATTCTAATCTGCCATTTATGCATACGTACAATACTTTATGGCTAGTTTGTGTTCGTGTAGGGAGAAAATATGATTTATCACGTGAAATTATACTTTTATATAATCTTTTCTTTTACGTGGGAATACGTGGGAACGAGTGAATTATATATATATTAAATTTATAATATTTTTATAATATCATTTTTATTTAAAATTATTAATGAACTTTCTCAAACAATAATGAATGAATTGAAAATAATAATATAATTACAAAATATTTTAAATAAAATTTAACTAATTTAAATTTATTTAATCTTAAAAAAATTAATATTAAATCATCATGATTTGAATATTTAAATAAATAATATATCTGCTAAATTCCTTTTGATTATTATTATTTTTAATACACTTGGATTATAATAGCTTAGATTATTAATAATTATAATCTCTTTTCAATATTTAATCGAGAAATTAAAATTCACAAAATAAATCTCTTTAGATTTTGACAGTATAATTAGATTTAAATCTTTAAATAAAGAAGGTATAGAGATTAAATCCCTAAAACAAAAAAATTGAAAGGTAAATTTATTAATTCATTCAAAGAATGGAACCATACAATTTAAAGAAAAAAAATAACAAACACTCGTTGTAGATGGTGAAGATAAGCTCCATCAACACAGCAAAGGTTTTAGCATCAGCATCAATAGAACATTATGACACGTTGACAATTGACTTTGTCACAACTCAAGCACGATATATTTGGAGTGATTGCAAGCACTTAATACGATAAGAAAATCAACCCCGGATGGTCTAAAGCGGTGAGCAAAAACCGACAAAAGAATCGAGCATTCACCAAACTAGAGAGGATGACAACAAAATCTTCCCTAAAATCACTTGTAAAACCTAAGATTATATGCATAAGCAAGACTAAAAAATGTGCCACAAGAGTAGACAAAAATTTCTGAAACTGAAGACTTATTAAAACATGGAAAAACAAGCAAAAAAATATAAAACTTAAGACAACACGGATCCAAATCGATAAGTGAAATCATTTCTTATTTTAAAATACTCTCAAAACAGGAACATGTTAAGAAGTTGACAAAGAGTTACCCACTTTCCAAGAAAAACTACTAGTGGCCAGTGGAGTTTTAGCGTATGACAAGCACCGTCATTTGTCCATCACAACTTGTGAATACAACAAAGATACTCACAAAATAGATTTGCAAACTGAAAAGAGAGAATACATGTGTAGTGAATGAGAAGAAAAAAGAAAGAAAAGGTTAACGGGAGAGGAAAAAAGGTGGGCGATAGCCAACCCAAAAGCTGGCACCGCTGCTGAGCAAAACAAAAGATAAGAAACAAACGGCTTAAAGAAAAAAAGAAAAAAAAATTAAATCCCTAAAATTAAAAGTATAAGACTAAATTCCCAATGTTATGAAAAGTACAAGGATTAAGAGCATATTTTAACATTTTTTAAATAATGTGTGTATGAATATTTTTTTATTAATATAGTAAAACTTTCAATAATTATTTTCACCAAATGACTTAGGAAATATAAATAAAAACTTATCTTAAATGTTGTTATATCAAAAGCTTGGACATCAAAGCTAACACATAAGCTGTTCACTTTGTTATTTAAATTCTCTTTCTATTACCTTTACTTTTAAATAAATTTCATAATAATTATCAACATTTTCTTATATAGATTAATCACATAAGTATTACCATAATCAATTTAACAAGTTTTCACTTAGATTTTATTAGGTAAAGTAAATTTCTTGAAGTACTTACGACCAAATGCTTGGAATGAATTTCTTTTCTTCTTACTCCTTACTTATCTCCTTTCCTTTGTCATCAACTTGAGATTCACCCATCTTCTCTTTTCCTTCATTTTCATATAAAGAAAAATATACAAAATTCAATATCAAAACAATGATCAAATAATATTTCCGTTGAAACAAACATGAGATAAATGATAAAATCTTATCATTCTTATCTTGTATTCTTCCTGAAAACTCTAACTTCACCTTTCTCTCTCCCTTAATGTATGCAATACTTGTCTTAAAAGGGAATTAAGCTTTTTTATAATAAAAAAATTGTTTCCACTAAAAATCTATGGAAAAATTGAAGAACTCAAGCTTGATTTGGTTGGTTATGGAGTAAAAGGACTAAAATGAAAAAAAAAAACAAAGTTTTCTCTCAATGAAAGAAATGATGAAACTCTACAAGTTTCCATAATAATCTATTTGTTTTTTTTATTAATTAAAATATTAAAATATAATTGGAGGGTGAAAATGAGCATTAAGCCATTTTTTATTAATGCTTATGTTTTTTCTTGCATTAATATGCTTTCTTTCCTTAGTTTCTTTGACTTATACTTATTCTTTATCGATGATAACTTTCAAAGGCTGAGACGGTGAAGGACATTTTGGCTATTTATGTAAACTCATATGGAGAAAAGGTAAATTTTGATAAATCTTCACTTTGCTTTAGTCCAAACACTCGGTAGGAGCATAGGCTTGTTATCTCGGATGTCTATTTGGGATTGCCTTTGGTAATTGGGAAGAACAAGACTAATGCTTTTCAGAGTGTAGTTGACATGATGCATAAACGAATTCAAAGTTGATATAAAAGACAACTTCTTTTATTAGGGTAAAGAGATTTTCATAAAATCTATCTCAAGTCTTTACCGACACATACTATGAGAGTTTTCTTTCTACCATTGATAGAATTTTGAGTGATATGCATAGATTCCGATGGGCGGGGAGAAGCGAAGACCGCGGTTAGGCCATGATAGCTTGGGATATGTTGTGCAAGCCTAAGGGTGTGGGAGGCTTGGGTTTTAGACATATTCGACTCTTTAATATTACCATATTTGGTAAACAGGTTTGGAGGTAGCTCATAATGGAGACTCTTTGTGCTTCCGAGTCATGAGTGTGAAATATTTTCTTGAGGGTAATGTGGTAAAGCCAAGACATGAGGACAAACTTTATTTTATCTGGTCTAATCTATTGGCGGCAGTTAGGCTTTTAGCTCAGAACTATTATTAGAAAATTGAGGACGATTCATCAGCTTGTGTATGGCATGATCGATGGGGAAATGTAGGCTTTAATGCTGCAACTTTGGAGCTTAAATGGCTCATTTTCATGAGACGCAAAGGTGTGCGAACTTACGACTGAGGGTAGGGGAGATTGGAATTCGGAAACATTGCACATGGCATTTAGTCCATAAGATATGGACCGTATTTTGACTATTTCTCTTTACTTGCGCGGGCCTGGTAACACTCTTTTGTGGGGTCACTCTTCTTATCTGAAGCTATACAACTAAGTCTGGATATTTATGGCTCTTATTTAGGTCTTTGAGCTCTAGATCATATCGATTTTTTTGCATCATATTTGGAAGCTCGAGACTCTATCGAAAATTAAACTTTTAGCATGGCGCCTTGGCCATGATTTGCTTCCTTCAGTAGCACGGATTGCCTTTACACCTATGTCTACGGAGTTTAGGTGTAGGAGATGTGGAGACCCGTTGGAGACTGCTATTAATGCCATCGTGACTACTAGGTATCTCTTGACACCCTTATTTTAGAAATTATTAATGATTCTTTGTTGTTTGTCGTTGTAGTTAGTTTCATTGATTGGCTCGAGTTTGCTTGACAAGGAAGATTTTACGAGTCTATTAGTACTAGTGTGGATTTGTGGAGTGTGCAGAATAATGAGGTCATAAAGGGGTAAAGGTTCTCTCCACACATTGTTATTGACTATGTGCGTGGCTTGCAAAAGGACTTTAGGGTCCATAACTTTCTTCATCTCCCTGTGCACCAGGGATTGTTCATTGGCAGCCTCATGAAGCTTGGGGCAATTATTTAAGTTCGGAAGGACTTGTGCGACGGGCTTTGCACAACCATTGCTAAGCGCATATAATCCCACTTGGGCGGATGCCCATGCCATCTTATTTGGTCTCTACTTTACTCACACTAGTGAATTCCACCATGTAAATTTAGAGAATGATTCATATATACTTGTTTCTAAACTTAACTAATTTGGATTTGACATTATTGAGCCATGAAGCCCATTCTTTTATTTATTTGTTTGATTTTATTTCTTTCAATATGTGGGCAATTATGTGGCCGATAGACTAAGTCGACTAGGCTTAGCTAGGTTTGATGAACTTTGCTTTGATTTGGACTGTCCATCCAAGGTTCATGAGATTGTTATTCACGATATGAATTATTAAGATTGTTTTGGTGAGGATTCTAGATAAGTGTTACTAAAATTTGGTAAATCAGCAGTCAACTTGTGGTCTCAAACAGAAATAGAGCAATAATAGAGTAAGGGGGACCAAGGAAGATGACAGAAAAACCTGTAATCACTGCATCATTAGGCCCACCATGAAATAATGCAAATATAAAACTCGCGAGTCCTGTTTGTATGTGGCCCTTGTCGGATTTGTGGATTGGAAATTTGGCAGGACAACTTAATCCTTATTTACGGTATTTGTAATTATCTTAAACTAGGTATTTGGGTTTGAGTGTGTTTTGTCATGTTTTGTAATGAAATGCTTGACTGTTACAAGAGGAGATTGTATAGCCACATCCGTAAAAGTTTTTAACTATGTCTTTGCTTGGAGCATATCTTTTAGTCCCCCACCCAAACCAAACCAAAAACAAAACATAACTCTCTGGTTTGGGATTTCGCCATAGCAGAAACTTATCTTCATCGAATTGCTAGAGAAAATGGCCAAAAGAGATTGTTGTTCATCTGGGTTCGCTGTTGGGTTTTCTCGGCACTATTTTGTTCGGTGGTCATCGTCAGTTTATCTTCTAGCTTTGATACAGTTCTTGGTTCTCGTGAATTCATCAGCTGCAACAATTGGACCGGTGATAAATGTGACCAAGCATATCTCCTTCACACATTTCAGCCTTGATGATCCTAGAGTTCTATCAGATGTGAAGCTTCTTGGGAGTGCCAAGTTTTCAATGGAAAAAAGTGTTATCCAAATTCCAGATGAATCTGAGGCTTTTGATCTGAGACATCAAGCAGGGAGAGCCATTTACTCCTCTCCGGTCCGGCTGCTTGATCCATACACCCACACCCCGGCATCTTTTCAAACCACCTTTTCTTTTCAATTCAGCAATTCTTCTAACGCAAGCGTCTATGGAGATGGGCCTAGTCATGGTGGCAGCGGTCTCACATTTATCATAGTCCCTGATGAGTTCACCGTGGGAAGACCTGGACCATGGCTAGGTATGCTCAACGATGCTTGCCAGGAAGATTACAAAGCCGTAGGTATTGAATTCGATACGCGTCAGAATCCGGAATTTGGAGATCCGAATGACAATCATGTTGGCATTAATCTTGCTAGCATTGTTTCCACCAAGGCTATTGATGCATCAGATTTTGGGGTGTTCCTTAATGATGGTTCAGTTCACCGAGCTTGGATTACATATGATGGTCCTCGTAGATGGATGGACATCCACCTCGGATCAGATGGCCAACCTTCAAAACCTGTCTTCTCTGGTTCTCTGGATCTCTCTCCTCATCTGAATGAGTACATGTTCATTGGATTCTCAGCATCTACAGGCAACAAGACGCAAATTCATAACGTACTCTCCTGGAACTTCAGCGCAACGAGCCAAGCTTTTCTTCGTTTCCCTTCGGAGGAAACCTGTGAGAGCAAAATCACCCTCCGTAAATCTGAGGCCGCTCAAAGTCAAACTACCCAAAGGAGATCTAATAAAGAACCGTCTAGCAGTTTTTTTATTTTCATTGCCGTGGCTGTACTAGCTTTGGCTACCATGATCGGTTTCATTTTCTGTAGTCGCAGGGGAAGAAATGACAATTCAAAACTTACAGCGATTCCGGAGAAAATGCAACGACCCAGGCCTCCAAACAAGCCCCGCCGCTTCACGTCTACTGAGATCTCATCAGCAACTCGGGCTTTTAGCGAGACAGAAATGCTAGGTAGCGATGCCAGAGGTGTTTATTACAGAGGGAAGCTTTCCAATGGCTGTCAAGTGGCTATCAAAAGACTGTCTGCTCAGTTTCTTAACTCACAGCAAGGCTTGGATAGAAAACGGCTTTTCAAAGAAATCGGTGCCATGAGCCGAGTTCGTCACCCGAATTTGGTTCCCATAAGGGGGTGGTGTAATGATAACCGCGAAATGATGATTGTGTACGACTTTTACGCTAACGGAAGCCTCGACAAATGGCTGTTTGGCGCAGGGGTTCTTCCCTGGACACGACGTTTCAAAGTCATCAACGACGTTGCAGAAGCACTGAGCTTCCTTCATTCTAAGCAACTCGCCCACAAGAACATGAAAACAAGCAGCGTTTTTCTTGATGTAAGCTTCCGGGCTGTTTTAGGTGATTTCGGGATGGTGCTTTCAGCAACGGATTCTAGAAGGTTTGAGTCAGCAATTAGCCAGACAGCTGATGTTTTCGAATTTGGAATCTTTGTGTTGGAAGTGGTTTCGGGACGGGGGAGGTTAGACCCTGAAGTTGAGCAAGAGGAAAGGGACTTGGTAGATTTTGCGTGGAGGATGCATGTGAAGGATGAGAAGGTGAAGGTGGTGGATGGTAGGATGGGGTCACTGGTTAACTTGGAGCAAGCCATTCGAGCTTTGGACATTGGGCTGCTTTGTACGTTAAATGAGTCTAAGGGTAGGCCTAAAATGGAAGAAGTGGTGGAGTTTCTCAGCATGGACAAACAAATTCCTGAGCTGCCTGCTTGTAGACCCGTCTCATTGTTCCCTTACAACAGTGCCACAGGTCTTTGCACTGGTTATTCTTGCGGCCCATTCAAGTGAATCCAGCTGTTCGCCTACTTGTATAAAAGTTTCAAGATCGGTTTAGTATATGTACAAAAATGTCGGTCAGTCAAGCTATTGGTGTTTTAAGAGCCTTTCCAAACATTGCGTAATTAGCTGCCATCATTGGGCAGTAAAGCCCATCTTGTGAAAAATAGTGGACAAAATGTCCCAAGTCCCAACTAATGCAATCATATACTTTGCACTTATCAATTTTTTAATGCTCCTAGTATACATTTTTCTTTGTTTTTCTTTCGAATTGTACGGATTATTTCGCCCCTAAACAGCTATCCTTTAAGTTTTTCTCTAGAAACATTGTACGAATATCCTTTAAGTTTTTCTTTAGGTTTTCGCATACGTATACTCCCATGTCTAGAGGAATGGCTCAGTTCCACACAATGGAAGTGTGAGCAAAGTCAATTTATATATACTACTGATGCGGTCGTCCTTTGAGCTATCTAGAAATCTAGGAACGCCCGTGTATTTCAAAAAAAGCTGTACACCCCCATTCAATGTATCTTTCAGGTTACTTCACTGGTTTCTGATTTTTCCAAAACATTCCGATTCCAACCTGCTGCAATCGATACAACTCTGAGGCTGGAGCAGGTTGTAGTAACGTACTTGGACATGTTGCTCGTGCACAAATATGCATATTCAACTTTGGGTTTGCCTCCAACAGATGTACAGGACTCTGGAGCTGCAGCCAGTCTTAGGATATAAAAGGAAATCATATTATCATCTGGCGAACATTAGATGGACAATCCAAGCTACATTCTAGACTTTTCTTTCTTCGATCGATCCTGCTTCGAATGAAGAATCTCCGTATCCAATACGGGATCCGCGGGGACCTATCACGAAAATGGACAACAAAATCGATTGGAAGCTTCAACCTATCCAATGTGGTATCATGCAGCTCTTGAAGGACGTCCAGGTTGCAGGCACACGTTCATCCGACACTTAGCAACGACAACTGAACCAGATGGCAAGGGATGCGACACCCCCCCCCCCAAGAAAATAATAAAAAACTACATCAAAAGTTAATTGCTTTCATTACTTAGCCTCAGTGCAGCCATCGAATCTAAAATCATATATGAGAAGCTACAATCTAACCTTCTTAATCGCTTCCAAACTCTTAAATCGAAAAAATATATATATATATTTCTTAATCACTATAATAACAATAATGACAATTGAGTTAAGGCTCAATATGCCCGATATTCTAGATATATTAGAGATGGCAAACTACATTAACCATCATTAATTTTGATTAAAATTACATTTCAATCATCTAAATGTTTAAAGTTTCATAATAGTAACTAATAAGGTTGTTATATTTTGGTCACTCGTCTATTAACTTCTGCTACACTTAACGAAATGATGATATATACTTAGCTCAATAGGTTAATAACTAATTCAACTCTTGAACTATAGTTAAAATATCATTTTGATACATTTAGAATTTTTATTAATGATAATTCATAAAAGTTTAAAAAGAAAATGTAAAAGTCTAAAAAATCTTTAAATTCTTAATTTATTTTCTACAATTATACGAAAATATTTTTTAAATTTATAAATATATTAATTTTGAAAGAAAAAAAATTATAAAATTCAAAAGTGATGAATCGACGGTGTTACACTGTACGAAAGAGCTCACGCTTTCTCTCAACACAAATAGTTGATTCCCTTTAGATGATCTTAATTTTATATAAGGTTTCAAGGTGATCTTAATTTTATATAAGGTTTCAAGGTGAGATTTTATAGAGGACAACACAATTGTCGTCATCCATTTGTTAAGTAGATCTATCATAGCTTTGGAGGTTAAAGCACGATATTTCCAAATTTCTTTAAGTTGTCTGGAAGTTTTCTAAAAATATCAAGTCAATAATGAATTTAGACAATCCACCTCCAAATTCCTCTAAATTTAGATATTCATTTGTCATTGTTCATTATGCACTAAAATTAAAAAAAAAAGTTTTTATATCATTTTTTTAAATTTTTAAAAATATAAAATTACTAAAATTACATGTCTAGAATGTGTAAGCACCAATTTTGGCCCGGGTCTTTAACCCAGGGCCCAAAATCCAATAAAAAATAAACAGTCCATTTACAAAACCCACAAAACCCAAAAATCAGAAAGGCCCAATAGGCCCGAAACCAAAGAAGATCAGGAAAGAACTAGGGTTTTGGAACCCTAGCAGCGCCGCGCGCGTGTGGACACGCGCTCCTCCACCAGCGCCGCAGCACCCACGCGCGCACCATCGCCGGTCTCCACTTCCCATTGTCTCCCACAACCTGCAAAAGAAGACAACCACAACAGCAACAAAGGCAGAAAAGAACAAAAAGAAAAAAAACGTTGTATTTTGTTAATATTCGGCTATATAAGGCCGATTAGGCCTCTGTAACAAGGACCTCTTTTTTCGAAAAAAAAAATCAAAAGGAACAGATTCAAAAAAACACGAAGCTCTATACTCTCACAAACCGAATTACCAAAGCAATAAAACAAAAAAATCAAAATCCAAAAGCCAGATCTGAATACTCGAAGGTTCTTTTTCTTTCCTTTTTTTCTTTTCCATTTCGCACCTTTTTTATAAATAAAGATATAATATATATATATATATATATAAGATAAAATATAAAAAAAAATAAAAATAAAAAAGGATCTTACCTTTTCCGGCCACCGCGCGCGGTGGCCGGAGCGACGGAGCCCGGCGAGTCAACGGCGGCCGGGTTTCGCCCTTTTGCGCATCGGCAGAAAGGGTGAGAGAGAACAGAGAGAGTATTTAAAAGTTTTTTTTTAAGAGAATGTAAAAATGAATTTTTGGGGTGATTTTGGGGTCTTTTAAAACATGAAGAAACGGCGCCGTTTCAACAAAGGGGGGGATCCGCGTGTTGACCCGGATCCGCCCCCAGGGTCCGCGTGTATTATCTCAAAGGGGCTAATTGCGCTTTAGCCCATTCGTCCTTCTGAGACTGCACAATTGAGTTTCTTTTCTTTTAAAATTTCGCCCTGAAATTTTATTGTAGTTTCGATCGAGTCCCCACCCCATGCGCACCGTTTCAGTAAAAGGGGTTATTGCCGTTTCGGTCCTCCTAGGTTCCGCGCGCGATACAAATCAATCCCTTTCCTTTTTTATTTATTTCGAATTTACCCCAAATATTTGGATTTCATTCGATTTTAGCCATTTCTAATTGTTTTTAGTTAAATTCATTACCTTCGTTATATGTAATATTATTATTATTATTATTATTATTAATTACTATTATTAGTATTATTAGCCATGAGTATATATTTACTCTTATTATTATTTTGTTATTATTGTTATATTATCATTGTTATTATATTATTATTCTCGCACTTATATTATTTTATGTATATACATCTCGTATTATTATTACTATTATTATTATTATCATTATTATTATTATTAGTATTATTATTATTGTTATTGTTATTATTATTATTATTATCATGTATATTATTACCATTATTATTATTATTATTATGGTATTTACTAGTATTATTATTATTATCAGTATATATTTTATTACATTGTGCACATTTAGTAATACTATTATTATTATTATTATATATTATTATATTACACATATCTAGTGTTATTATTACTGCTATATATGTCCTTATATTGTACATATTTTTATTATTACTTTACTATTATTACTATACTAATTACTATTACTATTATTATCACTATATTATTATGTTATATATATTTGGCATCACTATTATTTTTTACTTATTATTATACTATTATTACTATTTTATCATTGTATTTATTATTACCTCTATTATCACTAGTATAGGGTTGTTTTAAATTTCTTTATTGTTATTTTAATATTATTGCCTTAATTTTGTTTTCACTGTTGCATTTTTCATTATATGTTGTCTCGTTTTTTGTCATTCTATGTAGATCATCAATTTTAAAATCACAATCTAACACTTCGTTTTGTTTACTAAATTCATAAAATAAAAGGTTTCATGAAAGTAATATTCGTGAATTGGGGAATTCAAAAATTCGTGCCCAATCGTGCTGGGTGTGACTTTTTGTTTGACCGAACAAGTGGATATTCTTTCAAAAATTTTTTCTATTTTCAAATGGGGTGATATTTACGTATTTGGAAGTTCGAAGGATCGCGCCCAATCGTGCTGGGTGTGTTTTCTTTCGCATGACCCAATGAGCAAATACCCTTTCCAAAATTTCAAAAATGGTTACTTGGAGAATTTCAGAGACGATCTTGGATTCAAGGACTTAGATTATCGCGTCCAATCGTGCTGGATGTGAAATTCTATTCCTTCGGAACAAGGGAATATCATCGTTCGATCAAGTTGTTTTTTTTAAAAAAAAATAAAATAAAATAAAAAGAGCAAGATTTCAAAAATCATTTCAAACTTTTCGACATTAGGACATCGATTAATCAATTTGGTACCAATTTTGGGCGTTGCGAGGGTGCTAATCCTTCCTTGCACGTAACCGACTCCCGAACCTATTTTCTCGAATGTTCGTAGACCAAAAACCCCGTTTTAGCAAACTGAAATGTTTTATTAAAACAAAGGTGATCCGATCACACCTAATAAAGGTCGGTGGCGACTCCCGTTTTTACTCATTTTCAAAACCCAAGTTCGATTTCCGTTTTGTCAAAAAAATGGTTACGACAGCTTGGCGACTCCACTGGGGAGCTTTTGAGAGTCAGGCCGTAGAATTGATTATTCTTTGTCCTTTTGTCAAAAGTCGGAAAATTATTTTGAAAAATCAAGTTTCTTTTGACGTATCTGTTGGTACTATGATTGTAATATTGTCGAGTCTCCTAGGATGTCTCTGCATTCATCTTCGCATGACCGTTGTGTCACACCCTTAAGTGGGAGCGAGAAGTTATGCCTTCGTGAGGTTTTCACCTCCGCATGGGCTAGGGGACCGCTTCCGGAATACATCCGTACCTATGGTTTCGTGAGGTTTTCACCTCCGCATGGCCATAGGGAAATGTATTCCCCCGAACTGAACTCGATTCGTATGAGCCTATAATGGGTGAGGATTGAGGAATCTGCTGGTTCGGGTACCTCTCTTTAGAACTGAACCGCATGTAGAGAAACCTAGGAACCCGTCTTGGACAGAACCACGTTAAACCCCTAATAGTCACCCCAATAAGTGTTTGCTTATTTCTCTTGTACTAATTTTTTTTTTTTCCGCTTATCTTCTCTTGCATTAACACCTTCTCTTGTTTTGATTACATTGCATGTCATATTCATATTAAAAGGTGTTGATCTCCGTTCGGTTACTAAGATAGAAGCTTGTTATGGGGGACGGATTCCTTGATAAAGTAGAGGATAACGCGGCCGTGCGTATATGGTCAGAGAAGATACAACTCGAGAAAGGGGATAGTCTAGCCGAGGGATGTACATCGGAGTTAGGGGACTTTACTCGCATCAGCATAACGCAGAATGAGTTACAAGAATTAAAAGATATGTGGGTTCATTGGGATGAAGGGACTAAGCAGCTTTTCTACCTTAATTATGGCGATCTACCCTATTTGCTTGACATCAGAGTGGACAAACACTTGTTTCGGGCCATAACCCAATATTGGAATCCCGCATATAGCTGCTTCACATTCGGGAAAGTGGATTTGGTACCTACCATAGAAGAATACACGGCTTTACTGCGTAATCAAAGGGCTCAGGTTGATAAAGTCTACTTTAGGGCCGGCAATGCACCAACCTTGGTAAAGAAACTGATGAACATCACTGGAATGAGCGAACAATGGGTCGTGGCACGTATTCAGCAGAAAGGTGAAGGGAAATGCATTCCATGGGCAAACTTAAGGGACTTGATATTGACACATCCCGATGCCAAGAGGAAGGTCGACATCTTCGCCTTAAGTATCTATGGCCTAGTAATTTTCCCGAGAGCTTTGAGGCATGTGGACGAAGCAGTTGTTGACTTATTCGATCGTCTTGACAAAGGAGTTACGCCAATACCAGCCATTCTTGCCGAAACGTTCAGATCTTTAAATGCGTGCCGGAGAGCTGGCGAGGGTAGATTCATGGGATGTGCGCAATTATTGCTAGTTTGGTTCCATAGCCATTTCTGGAAAATAGATAGAGTTTCTTGTCGAGTTCACTATGAAAATTATTCCCCGTTAAAGGAGTTGGTGGATAAGCCCAAGAGAGACGACATATCAGAAGAAAATTGGATCGCACTCCTTCAAAATCTTCAAGAAAAAGACATTGAATGGAAAGCCCCTTGGTTTGTTCCCGATGAAATTATCTACCGTTGTGGGAGTTATGATTGGGTCCCTCTGCTAGGAATTTGGGGAGCCATTGGGTATGCTCCTTTGCTTGTACTAAGGCAATACTATTCAAGACAGTTTATACCAACGACTTACGGCCTAGCTCAGTTTGAGTTTTCGTATAAAGGGAATAATTCCAAGAAGAAGGTTCGGGAGATCGCCGATGCTTGGAAACAAGTTTGCCGGATGAAAAGAATTGTTGTAGGTCCAATGGTAACCCTCGAGTATAATGCCTGGCGGAGTAAGAGAATAAACGATAACATCCCTGAACCGACACACGATAATACTCAACCGATAGAGAAATACTTACAAGTAGTCCCTTCCGAGACGGAGATTATAAAGCAAGATTTTGAAAATAAAAATTCAGAGTTGAAAAAGAGGATAGAGCAACTAGAAGAAGAAAAGATGTATTTGATGTTGGATATGGATGCCCAAAATTCGGAGGTTGAGAGATTGAAGAAAGGAAAGAGAAAGGCCGAAGAAGATCTAGAGAGCCTGAAGACGGATTATAGAAAGCTGCGTCTGTCAATGAGGACCGCCGGATTGGGTAAAACTTCAGAACAGTGGCGTCAAGAAATTCGAGAAGAGAAAGCCAAGGTTGATCAGTGGAGGGAAAAGTTCCAAGAGGTTCAAACACAAAGAGATGTTCTAAAGAAGACTGCAAGTGAGAACCGAAGGGAGAATGAAACACTGAAAGCTCGATTAATAGAACAAGGAAAGATGTTTGACCAAAGACACGACTCTACGGTGAAGCTAAAATCAAGCCTAAACCAGATTGAAGAGTTAAAAGGGAAATTAGTAGAGCTCGAAATGGCACTAGAGAATAGTGAGTTCCAGTTCCAACAATCTCAGAATCAGGTCAAGGAAAGGGATTACGTCATGGGTGAGGCAGTAATACAGATACGAGAAGTGGCTGAACATCTACAATCCTTAGCGGTCCAAGCCGACGTATTAAGCATACTGTATGAATCAAAGTCAGACCGGGGTCGAGAGTTAGCCTCACTCCTCGAGAAAATTAAAATTCTAGGCATAAGGGCTAGGTCGCTTATATGACTCAATTTTATGTAAAAGATTCTGTTTCTTAAACAAGCTTTCTATAAGAAATTGAATGAGAATCGACGCCTTTTGCATTCATTTCACGCATTCGCATTGCATCCATTCGCATGCATCACAACATTTGCATAAAAAGGAGCCTAATTGGTTAAAAACGTGACAGAAGTTACCCTGGAAATCGACGAGGATCAACCTATTGTACATTACTACAACACTCGTCGTAAGGCAAAAGCAATGGACCAAAGATACGAACAATTCCAGAAGGACATGGAAGACCAAATGAAGAAGTTTCAGAAAGAATTGAAAGACCAGATGGAAAAGGCTCAAAAAGATATGGTGGCCCAAATGACTCAATTAATGAGTGGGATAACAAACAAAGGAAAAGACCCTACAACTAGTACCGGGAAAGAAAGCGAAGGCCATCCTCCAGGATTTACTCCACCCCATGAATTTACAGGCCTAGAACACCCACCTGTACTCCCACCTGCCCATCTAGGGCAAGGAGTATTTGCATCAAGTCACGGAACTAACCCAGCTGACCCTATTGTCCCAGATTTGGATGATCCTGTGGAACTAGCTAAGTTGAGAATGAAGGATCAGGGTGCTCAAGCCAAGTTTAAAGATCTGGAAGAAAGACTCAGGGCAGTAGAGGGAACTAGAGCCTCTTCCGCAATGAGCGTCAAAAAGCTCAGTTTGGTTCCTGGTCTGGTCTTGCCCCCAAAATTTAAGGCACCAGATTTTGAGAAATACGATGGAACAAGGTGCCCAAAGGCACATCTCATCATGTTTTGTCGGAAAATGGCTGGTTATGAGGACGAAGACAAGTTGCTGATACACTGCTTTCAAGAAAGCTTGATAGGGTCAGCTCTCCGATGGTACAATCAACTAGGAAGAGAAAAGATCCAATCATGGGATGACTTAGCTGCAGCATTCTGTGAACAATATAGACACGTCTCCGACATAGCGCCTGATCGCCTAACATTGCAGATGATGGAAAAGAACCCATCTGAGACCTTTAGGCAATATGCTCAAAGGTGGAGAGACGTCTCGGTTCAAGTGGAACCTCCACTAACCAAGACGGAGATCACAGTCCTTTTTATCAACACTTTAAGAGCGCCATTCTATGACAAGTTGGTGGGGAATGCCACAAAGGATTTCGCAGATGTCGTAATATCTGGAGAGCTCATCGAAAACGGCATCAGGAACGGGAGGATGGAAGGGTCTGAAAGCTCTAAAAGGCCATTTAAGAAGAAGGAGCCAGAAACCCATATGGTAGGGACCGAGAATCACTACACTCCTAATCCATACCCTATCCAATCTCGACCTCAATTCCGCCCAACTCCAAACCTCTACTTTCCTCCCCAGAACCTCTATTATCAAACCCCTCCCCCTTATCCCGTCTATACCGCTGATGCCCAAAGACCACTCACCATCTTCTCACCAAATACCACAACCGCTCCGAGCCAACCCAGAAATGAGCCGAGGCCACCGAGACCCAACCCCGAAAAACCTCAGTTTGCCCCTATTCCCATGACATACGGGGAACTGTGCCCAAAGTTGCTAGAGAAACAATTAATAGCACCACATTACATAGCACCTTTGAAACCTCCCTACCCTAAATGGTACGATCCTAATGCTAGCTGCATGTACCATGCGGAAACCGGGGGCATTCCACGGATAATTGCCTAGCCTTTAAAAGAAAGGTTCAGAGTCTAATTGATGCGGGTATTCTACGTTTTGATGGGATCAGTACGGTGGCCAGAAATCCGCTCCCTAACCATACTGAAGGGAACGTCAACATGATGACAAATGAAGATGGCCGGCGAGCTAGAAGTCGTGTCTCCGAAATAAAGACGCCATTGTGGAAAATATGGGAAATAATGATGAAAAAGGGTTTGCTTGGTCCGCTTGACAAAAGTTCCAAGGAGGAAGATACAGAAGGCCAAAGTTTTTGTGTCTTTCATGGCATAGAAGGGCACCGCATCCAATCTTGTGAGAAATTTAAAGAATTGCTCCAAGATATGATGAACAATAAGGAGCTTGAGGTCTATGATAAAAAGGAAGAAATCATCGAAAAAGATGTATGTGCATCCGGAGATCAATCATCAGGACCCCCTTATAGTGCTGACCGACCTCTGATAATCTACTACGAGGCAAAAAGGGAAGAGGTAAAACCGAAGATGATAATGCCAACTCCGTTCCCTTACAAGGAGAGCAAGGCGGTGCCATGGAAGTATGATGTAGGCATCACCATACCCGAAGCTACTACTAGTGACATTAGTGAGGTGGGGCATTTCACCCGTAGCGGGAGATGTTATTCTCCCAAGATGGTCGAACCGGGAAAGAGAATCGTAAACGCGAGTCAAAAGGGGAAAGCGCTGATGCATGAAACCGAGGCTGAGGTTGAAGTACAATCTGGACAAGAATCTAAAAGGCCCGTAAGTGAGGACGAAGCACACGAATTTTTGAGGTTTATCAAGCACAGCGAGTATAACATTGTGGAGCAATTGAACAAGCAACCAGCAAAGATCTCAGTGTTATCTCTACTGTTAAACTCCGAACCACACCGAAACGCTCTATTGAGTGTGTTAAACCAAGCGTATGTGCCGAGTAATGTACCCGTGGAAAAACTCGATAGGTGGGCAAATAACCTAAACGCAGATAATTTCATCTCTTTCAGCGATGATGAAATACCACCAAATGGAAGGGGCTCCGTCAAGGCACTACATATCACGGCCTATTGCAAAGGTTATATAGTACCAAGTGTACTCATTGATAACGGGTCTGCGCTTAACGTCATGCCTTTAGCAACACTATCCAGAATGCCGGTGGATATGTCTTATTTGAGACCTTGTCATTCCACGGTCAGAGCGTTTGATGGGACGCGACGAGAGGTCATGGGAAAGATAGAGATCCCTCTAGAAGTAGGCCCATGCACATACAATATTGAATTCCAGGTCATGGACATTGCACCTTCGTACAATTGCCTCTTAGGGAGACCTTGGATCCATTCCGCTGGGGCAATCCCTTCATCTCTCCACCAGAAAATGAAGTTTATCATGGATGATCGCTTGATCACAGTCGCTGGTGAGGAAGACATCATCGCGTCTATCTCCGCTGATGCACCCTACATCGAAGTGAACAAAGATGCAGTAGAATGTTCCTTCCGCTCCTTTGAATTCATCAATGCTACTTTCGTCGCTGAAGGAAGTAAAGCTCCCACGCCCAAGTTATCAAAGAATACCAGGATGGGAATCAAACTAACGGTTGGAAAAGGAGCCCGAGCAAGGAAAGGCTTGGGGAAATACCAGCAAGGGATGGCTAGAGCGCTAAAACCGGTACCCCACAAGGCTCGATTTGGCTTAGGATTTAAGCCCGACATGCAACAAAGAAGGAAACAATTGCAAAGGGAGCAAGAAAGAAGGATCGCAAGAGTCACAGGTCGAGAATTAGAGTGGGAACCCATAACATATCCGCCTTTGTCGAAAACATTTACCTCGGCCGGAATTATATTCCCGAGAGAAGAGGACCCGCGGAGTATGGTGTCATGGGTAGAAAAGGGTCTACAGGACTTCAGCATAAATGTCATTGGCAAAGGGAATAATGCGATTGGAAACTCTTCGATGATACGCCCTTGTCCTCCAGGATTCACTTTGAACAATTGGACTGCTGTGGATCTCCTTGTAGTTTCCAAATCCCCTCCGGAGTAATGCTCAGTATTAACTTTTTGTATACCCCTAAGCTGTAGGGGAATATGTTGTGAGAGTTTATTTTGTCTATCTAGCTTTTAAAATGAAACATGAATAAAGATGCATTTTGTCGCGTTCTTTCATTCTCATTGGTTCCACATTCATTTCTTTCTTTACCTGTCCCTATATATCCCATATCATCATGTCACGATGTCCATCTATAGTCTTTTCTTTTTTACTTTTCAGGTGCTCGGATATCAACGACATGAACAATCCTGTTATGAGTCCTAAAATCGAATTCGAGAAGGCTATTTGTGTAGGAGAATTCGAGGCTGAAGAAGACGCCGAAGATTATGCCTCTTCCCCAGACCTACTGAAATTGGTAGAACAAGAGGATAAACAGATTTTGCCCTATCAAGAATCGGTCGAGACAGTGAATTTAGGAAGTGAAGAAAAGAAGCAAGAGGTAAAAGTCGGGACCTCCATATCGGAAGACACCAAACATGATCTAATCACCTTGCTTCATGAATACAAAGACGTGTTCGCATGGTCGTATCAAGATATGCCAGGTTTGAACGAAGATATAGCGGTCCATAGACTCCCACTGAAACCTGAATGCAAGCCTATCCAACAGAAGTTAAGGCGGATGAGGCCAGAAATGCTCTTAAAGATAAAGGAAGAAGTAAAGAAACAATTTGATGCTGGATTCCTGCAAGTCTCTAGATATCCAGAATGGGTAGCTAATATAGTCCCAGTACCGAAGAAAGATGGCAAAGTACGAATGTGTGTGGATTACCGTGATTTGAATCGAGCCAGCCCTAAAGATAATTTCCCGCTGCCGCACATTGATACATTGGTAGATAACACGGCGAAGAATTCGTTGTTCTCCTTCATGGATGGATTTTCGGGCTACAACCAAATCAAGATGGCTCCCGAGGATATGGAAAAAACTACGTTCACGACGATGTGGGGGACATTCTGCTACAAAGTGATGCCGTTCGGTTTAAAGAATGCCGGGGCAACATATCAAAGAGCCATGGTGACACTGTTCCACGACATGATGCATAAGGAAATAGAAGTCTATGTCGACGATATGATCGCCAAATCTCAAGGAGAAAGAGAGCATGTTGAAAACCTCCGGAAGCTGTTCGAAAGACTGAGAAAATTCCAACTAAAGCTTAACCCTGCTAAATGTACCTTCGGGACTACCTCGGGGAAATTATTGGGATTCATCGTCAGCGAGAAAGGTATCGAGGTTGACCCGGATAAAATAAAGGCCATACAAGAACTACCGCCGCCGCGCACACAAAAGGAAGTCAGAGGATTTCTAGGGAGGCTGAATTACATTGCTCGGTTCATTGCTCAACTCACCAAGCAGTGTGATCCAATTTTTCGACTCCTTCGAAAACACAATTCTGGAGAATGGGACAAGGAATGCCAAGAGGCTTTTGACAAGATAAAGCAGTATTTATCTAGTCCTCCGGTGCTAGTACCGCCAACCCCCGGAAGGCCACTAATACTATATCTGACTGTGTCCGAAAACTCAATGGGTTGCGTCCTGGGGCAACATGATGAATCTGGAAAAAGAGAACAGGCAATCTATTATCTCAGTAAGAAATTCACGGAATGTGAGACAAGATATCCGACAATCGAAAAGTTCTGTTGTGCTCTGGTCTGGGCAACTCGGAGGCTTAGGCAATATGTGCTGTATTATACGACGTGGCTGATTTCGAAGCTAGACCCAATAAAGTACATGATGGAGTCGCCTGCACTCTCAGGAAGAATGGCACGATGGCAGATCCTACTATCAGAGTATGACATCGTATACGTAAGCCAGAAATCGATTAAAGGGAGCGCAATAGCTGATTTCTTAGAAACTCGGACAACAGAGGAGTACGAGCCATTGAGATTTGACTTCCCAGACGAAGACTTGATATGCGTTACAGAAAAAGAGTGTGAATCGTCAAAAGAGAAATCATGGAAGATGAGTTTTGATGGCGCGTCAAACGCGTTGGGGCACGGGATTGGAGCAGTCTTAGTGTCACCAGAAGGGTACCATTACCCCTTTACTGCCAGATTAAATTTCTTCTGTACCAACAACATAGCAGAATATGAGGCTTGCATCATGGGACTTCGCGCAGCTATCGAGCAGAACGTTAAGGTCTTGGCAGTCTCCGGGGACTCGGCATTGGTGATTTACCAAATCCGTGGAGTTTGGGAAGTAAGGGACTCGAAGTTGGTTAAATATCGCGATCTCGTTATAGAACTGGTCGAAGAATTCGAAGAAGTGACTTTCAATTATTTCCCACGGGAGGAAAACCAGTTGGCTGACGCCCTGGCCACTTTGGCTTCAATGTTCAAAGCAAACCGAGAAACAGAAATAATGCCTCTCCAGATGAGCATATACGAGGCCCCGGCGCATTGTTTTAGCATTGACAACGAGGCAGACGAGCAACCATGGTTCCATGATATCTTAGAATATGTCAAGAATCAAAGATATCCCGAGCAAGCAAATGAGAACGACAAAAGAACAACCAGGAAATTGGCAGCAGGGTTCGTTCTCGATAGGGACATCCTGTACAAAAGGGGAAAAGATCAAGTCCTCCTGAGGTGTGTGGATACTGTTGAAGCCAGAAAGATACTCGAAGAGGTCCATGAAGGAGTTTGTGGAACGCACGCCAATGGCTTCACTATGGCCAGGCAAATTATGAGGCTCGGTTATTACTGGTTGACAATGGAAAGCGATTGCATTAGTTACGCACGAAGGTGTCACAAATGTCAAGTTTATGGTGATAAAATTCATGCAGCACCTTCACCCCTTCATGTCATGACTTCCCCGTGGCCCTTTTCTATGTGGGGCATGGATGTTATAGGGCCAATCTCCCCGAAAGCTTCTAATGGACACCGATTCATTTTTGTGGTCATAGACTACTTCACAAAATGGATAGAAGCTGCTTCGTTTGCTAATGTGACAAGGACAGCAGTGTGCAGATTCTTAAAAAAGGAGATCATATGCCGATATGGCTTGCCAGAAAGAATTATTTCAGATAATGCTTTGAATCTAAACAACAAAATGATGAAGGAAGTGTGCGAGCAATTTCGAATAAAGCATCACAATTCCTCACCCTATCGCCCAAAGATGAACGGTGCAGTAGAGGCCGCTAACAAGAATATCAAGAAGATCATTGGAAAGATGACTGAGACGTACAAAGACTGGCACGAGAAGCTACCATTCGCTCTATACGCATATCGCACGTGTGTGCGTACCTCTACAGGGGCAACTCCTTTCTCTCTGGTCTATGGAATGGAAGCTGTGCTGCCCATTGAGGTGGAAATCCCCTCCCTGCGAATCTTAATGGAATCAAAGCTAGAAGAATCTGAATGGGTTCAGGCTCGATATGACCAACTGAATCTGATTGAAGAAAAACGCTTGAAGGCAATTTGTCACGGACAGATGTACCAAAGGAGGATGATCGCAGCCCATAACAAGAAGGTGCGTCCAAGGGAATTTCGCGAAGGAGAACTCGTGTTGAGGAAGATTCTCCCTATACAAAAGGACTTTCGAGGAAAATGGGCACCGAATTGGGAAGGACCATACGTCGTAAAGAGAGCTTTCTCAGGAGGAGCTTTGATCCTCACTGAAATGGATGGGAAGGAGTTACCAAATCCGGTAAACTCAGATACCGTGAAGAAATATTATGCCTAAAAAAAATAAAAAAATAATAAAAAAAAACGAAAAGGGGCATCCTGATAAACAGAGAAGACTTAGGATGAAGACCCGAAAGGGCATCCTAAGGAAGCAAATTTGGTCCGGAAAGGCAGGAATGGGTTGAATAAAGAGTCAAACGGCGAGATCATAGTATTGAAGCGGACTCCGAAGCTCAAGAATCTTCTACACGAAAAATCTTGCTCGAAAAGATTCAGGACGAAGAAACATGGAGAAGTTCATACGTCGGATATCTAGAGCATTTACTACAACTAAACTTGTTTCCTTTTATAATGCTTTCTTAATCGAGTTATTCCTTGTCAATTTTCTTGCTGCTTTTGAAATAAATATAGATACGAGGAACACCTTTCATACCTACTTTGCCATTTTCATGCATTTTATTCATGATTCGTTTTGGAGATAAATAGTAAAACTACACACTCGAAACGAAAAGAATATGGAGCATTACCTGGATGAGAATTGGGTAAATATGGGAGCTTCAAAGCAAGGACAAATTTCAAAAAAAAAAAAAAAAGGGGGACAAAAAGAGACACGAATTACTTGTAGAATCCGAGGGCGAGTATCAAGCCTGAGGAAAGTCAAGAGTCGAAACAACGAACACAGGCCATCATGAGAGCCGTAACAAGAAGAGATATATTACAAACAAGACAAAGACACATGACATAATCATGTAGACATTTAGGACAAACACATGCATATCATGACATCATCTCGCATAACACATACAGGTACACCAGTAAAGCAAAAAGTCCTGACAATGGTTGCACCAAACCAAGGAGAAAGAAGACATCCGAGTTCCACCAGACGATACATTTTGAGCTTCTAGTTTCAAATTATCAACTCATATCAGAGAGAAGTGAGTTGAGCCTCGGGTCAATCCCTGAGGTGCCTTTTAATTTCTTTTCAAAATATCAACTCATATCAGAGAGAAGTGAGTTGAGCCTCGGGTCAATCCCTGAGGTGCCTTTTAATTTCTTTTCAAAATATCATCTCGTATCAGAGAGAAGTGAGTTGAGCCTCGGGTCAATCCCTGAGGTGCCTTTTAATTTCTTTTCAAAATATCAACTCATATCAGAGAGAAGTGAGTTGAGCCTCGGGTCAATCCCTGAGGTGCCTTTTAATTTCTTTTCAAAATATCAACTCATATCAGAGAGAAGTGAGTTGAGCCTCGGGTCACACCCTGAGGTGTCTTTTAATTTCTTTTCAAAATATCAACTCATATCAGAGAGAAGTGAGTTGAGCCTCGGGTCAATCCCTGAGGTGCCTTTTAATTTCTTTTCAAAATATCAACTCATATCAGAGAGAAGTGAGTTGAGCCTCGGGTCACACTCTGAGGTGTCTTTTAAATTTCTTTTCAAAATATCATCTCGTATCGGAGAGAAGTGAGTTGAGCCTCGGGTCACTCCTTGAGGTGTCTTTTAATTTCTTTTCAAAATATCAACTCATATTCAGAGAGAGGTGAGTTGAGCCTCGGGTCACACCCTGAGGTGTCTTTTAATTTCATTTCAAAATATCAACTCATATTGAAAGAGAGGTGAGTTGAGCCTCGGGTCATACCCTGAGGTGTCTTTTCATTTCTGTTCGAAACATATCAACTCATACTGCGAGAGATGAGTTGATGCATCAGGTCACATGCTGAGATTCAAAAAAAAAAAAAAAAACTCATGAGAATGTGGTTGAGTCTCGGGGCACGCGGAGGTACTTACAGAAGAAAGACCAAAGTTGCATTGAGCAAAGTGAATGAAGAAATTCCAGTGGACAAAGAAGATTGAGCAAGAGCAAATTGAAGCTACAGACCATATCTATCGGGAGTAGCATAGGAGTAGACTGAAGATCGAAGCCCCCGAAGATAACAAGGAAGTAGTTCCTCAAAGTCCCAGTGGAGAAGATCAAAGCCTTGAAATCACATCGAAGCTAATCAGGGTACTAGCTACTGTGCCCTTGAAGAAGCAATGGAACAGGAAATGTTATCT
Source organism: Gossypium australe (assembly GCA_005393395.2). Classification (NCBI taxonomy): domain Eukaryota; kingdom Viridiplantae; phylum Streptophyta; class Magnoliopsida; order Malvales; family Malvaceae; genus Gossypium; species Gossypium australe. The sequence continues at coordinate 402,238 of CM016617.1, forward strand.
CCCTGAAGATACAACGAAACGGTGAAACGGATCAAAGCGACAAGTTACAGTTGAGTTTGAAGCTGATTGAAGAAGACGAGGACCAACGAGTCAAGGTTTGGCCAAGACCGGGCAAAATTGGTTCTTTTATTTGTCTTTGCTCTGTCATCGTTTCACGACAATGAGCAAAGAGGGGCAGCTGTAAGCACCAATTTTGGCCCGGGTCTTTAACCCAGGGCCCAAAATCCAATAAAAAATAAACAGTCCATTTACAAAACCCACAAAACCCAAAAATCAGAAAGGCCCAATAGGCCCGAAACCAAAGAAGATCAGGAAAGAACTAGGGTTTTGGAACCCTAGCAGCGCCGCGCGCGTGTGGACACGCGCTCCTCCACCAGCGCCGCAGCACCCACGCGCGCACCATCGCCGGTCTCCACTTCCCATTGTCTCCCACAACCTGCAAAAGAAGACAACCACAACAGCAACAAAGGCAGAAAAGAACAAAAATAAAAAAAACGTTGTATTTTGTTAATATTCGGCTATATAAGGCCGATTAGGCCTCTGTAACAAGGACCTCTTTTTTCGAAAAAAAAACAATCAAAAGGAACAGATTCAAAAAAACACGAAGCTCTATACTCTCACAAACCGAATTACCAAAGCAATAAAACAAAAAAATCAAAATCCAAAAGCCAGATCTGAATACTCGAAGGTTCTTTTTCTTTCCTTTTTTTCTTTTCCATTTCGCACCTTTTTTATAAATAAAGATATAATATATATATATATATATATAAGATAAAATATATAAAAAAATAAAAATAAAAAAGGATCTTACCTTTTCCGGCCACCGCGCGCGGTGGCCGGAGCGACGGAGCCCGGCGAGTCAACGGCGGCCGGGTTTCGCCCTTTTGCGCATCGGCAGAAAGGGTGAGAGAGAACAGAGAGAGTATTTAAAAGTTTTTTTTTAAGAGAATGTAAAAATGAATTTTTGGGGTGATTTTGGGGTCTTTTAAAACATGAAGAAACGGCGCCGTTTCAACAAAGGGGGGGTCCGCGTGTTGACCCGGATCCGCCCCCAGGGTCCGCGTGTATTATCTCAAAGGGGCTAATTGCGCTTTAGCCCATTCGTCCTTCTGAGACTGCACAATTGAGTTTCTTTTCTTTTAAAATTTCGCCCTGAAATTTTATTGTAGTTTCGATCGAGTCCCCACCCCATGCGCACCGTTTCAGTAAAAGGGGTTATTGCCGTTTCGGTCCTCCTAGGTTCCGCGCGCGATACAAATCAATCCCTTTCCTTTTTTATTTATTTCGAATTTACCCCAAATATTTGGATTTCATTCGATTTTAGCCATTTCTAATTGTTTTTAGTTAAATTCATTACCTTCGTTATATGTAATATTATTATTATTATTATTATTATTATTAATTACTATTATTAGTATTATTAGCCATGAGTATATATTTACTCTTATTATTATTATTTTGTTATTATTGTTATATTATCATTGTTATTATATTATTATTCTCGCACTTATATTATTTTATGTATATACATCTCGTATTATTATTATTACTATTATTATTATTATCATTATTATTATTATTAGTATTATTATTATTGTTATTGTTATTATTATTATTATTATTATCATGTATATTATTACCATTATTATTATTATTATTATGGTATTTACTAGTATTATTATTATTATCAGTATATATTTTATTACATTGTGCACATTTAGTAATACTATTATTATTATTATTATATATTATTATATTACACATATCTAGTGTTATGATTACTGCTATATATGTCCTTATATTGTACATATTTTTATTATTACTTTACTATTATTACTATACTAATTACTATTACTATTATTATCACTATATTATTATGTTATATATATTTGGCATCACTATTATTTTTTACTTATTATTATACTATTATTACTATTTTATCATTGTATTTATTATTACCTCTATTATCACTAGTATAGGGTTATTTTAAATTTCTTTATTGTTATTTTAATATTATTGCCTTAATTTTGTTTTCACTGTTGCATTTTTCATTATATGTTGTCTCGTTTTTTGTCATTCTATGTAGATCATCAATTTTAAAATCACAATCTAACACTTCGTTTTGTTTACTAAATTCATAAAATAAAAGGTTTCATGAAAGTAATATTCGTGAATTGGGGAATTCAAAAATTCGTGCCCAATCGTGCTGGGTGTGACTTTTTGTTTGACCGAACAAGTGGATATTCTTTCAAAAATTTTTTCTATTTTCAAATGGGGTGATATTTACGTATTTGGAAGTTCGAAGGATCGCGCCCAATCGTGCTGGGTGTGTTTTCTTTCGCATGACCCAATGAGCAAATACCCTTTCCAAAATTTCAAAAATGGTTACTTGGAGAATTTCAGAGACGATCTTGGATTCAAGGACTTAGATTATCGCGTCCAATCGTGCTGGATGTGAAATTCTATTCCTTCGGAACAAGGGAATATCATCGTTCGATCAAGTTGTTTTTTTAAAAAAAAAAATAAAATAAAATAAAAAGAGCAAGATTTCAAAAATCATTTCAAACTTTTCGACATTAGGACATCGATTAATCAATTTGGTACCAATTTTGGGCGTTGCGAGGGTGCTAATCCTTCCTCGCACGTAACCGACTCCCGAACCTATTTTCTCGAATGTTCGTAGACCAAAAACCCCGTTTTAGCAAACTGAAATGTTTTATTAAAACAAAGGTGATCCGATCACACCTAATAAAGGTCGGTGGCGACTCCCGTTTTTACTCATTTTCAAAACCCAAGTTCGATTTCCGTTTTGTCAAAAAAAATGGTTACGACAGAATGAACTTAAACAAATAGACATACAAATTCATCTAAATCAGAACATCTTTTTGTCTAGAATGAACTCGTTGTTAATCCTCTTTAGAGGGCCCTGATTTCATTTAAGATGACAAGATGAGATCTTGTCCAGAACAACACATTTGTTGTCATTCATTTATCTATTATCTAATGGTAAATCTATCATATTTTTGGAGGATAAAACACAAATTTTAAAATATTTCTAAAATTATTCGGAAGTTTTTCTAAAATATTTGGTTTTTATATTAGTATTTTTAAAACTAAAAAAATTATTAAAAATTGCACATCTAGAATGACTTTAGACTAATGGACATCCATCTGAATCTGGACATTCATTTACTAAAGTTTATCATGCATATGAAATAAAAAAAATTAATGTTATTATTTTTAATTTAAAAAAATAAAGTTACTAAAAATTCATGTTAACTCATACAAACAAATATCCATTTCATCTAATTTTGGTCATCTATTTGTCTAGAATTATTTTGTATGTGAAATAAAAAAAATCATATTTTTTATATCATTTTTTTTATAATTACAATAAATGTAAGTCTAGAATTAATTTAAATTGTCGTAACCATTTTTTGATAAAAACGGGAATCGAACTTGGGTTTTAAAAATAAAGAAAACGGGAGTCGCCACCGACCTTTATTAGGTGTGATCGGATCACCTTTGTTTTAATAAAACATTTGATTTATTAAAACGGGGTTTTTGGTCTACGAATATTCGAGAAAACAGGTTCGGGAGTCGGTTACGTGCGAGGAAGGATTAGCACCCTCGCAACGCCCGAAAATCGGTACCAAATTGATTGATTGATGTCCCAATGTCGAAAGTTTTTTAAAAAAAATTAGAAACGAATTTAGGAATTTGGGCCTTTTTTGGAGATGTTCGAGTCTTCTTAAACTTGAATATTAAGATTTCCTTGTTTCGAAGGGACCAAATATCACATCCAATACATAGGACACGATAATTTCAATCCTCAAATCCAAGGTCGTCTCTCAATCCCTAAGACTCATTTATTAAAATAACAAAAGGTTATTCGATTATTTGGGCAAGCAAGAGAGCCGAAACCCAACTCATAGGGCACGGTCCCTTGAATTTCCAAACACGGAATATTGCCTTATTCGAAAATTTTTAAAAATTTTTTGGTGAAATAGATGAAAAAAAACCAGATATGTTTTAAGGGAATGTTATTCAGAACGTGAATAGAGTCATGCGATGAATAATGATGATAATACAAAAAATATACAAAATGATAATATAAGTATAATAATGATAATAACAATATGCAGTATATACAACATGTAAATATAAACGTGACAATAATAATAATATATTAATAATAGTAGTTAATACGCTATATGTCCAATATAATAATATAAATATCGTAATAATAATGAAAACAACACATAATATACACAATATACTAATACAATAATAATAATAAAAATAATAGTAATACAGAAAATATAATAATAATGACAATATAATATAATAATAGTAAATACTACAATAATGATATAATAGTATAGTAATAATGATAATAATAATAATTATAATAATGCAAAAATATGTACAAGTAATAATACAACAATGATCATAGTAATAATAATAGTAATAATGGAAAATATATATTAAAATGATAATATAATAATAATAAAAATAATAACAATATTGTATATACATAAAATAATATAAGTGTGAGAATAATAATAATAACATAATAATAATAATATGTACATATATACACGCAGCTAACAATATTAATAGTAGTAATTAATAATAGTAATGATAATAATAATTATTAATAATATATAAATATAAGGATAAAGTGAATAATTATAAAATACTAAGAAGGGGGATCAAATTGTATGGAAAATGAGATTTCGGGGTCGATTTGAAATGAAATAAAGATAAAAGGGACTAAATTGTCAGGCGCGCGTAACTTAAAGGGACTTAAATGGAAAATAAGCCCGTTGTCAGAAACGGCAGCGTTCAAGAGCGGGCTAGATTGAAACGAAAAGCAAATTTTCGGGCCAAATTTGGAAGAAATAAAAGATCGGATTGGAAAGATGAAAGAAAGCGGAGGGACCAATAGGGCAATTAGCCCATTTAACGAAAACACGCGGATCCCATGGCCGGGTCGGGTCACACGCGCGGGTTGGCTAAGGGAAACGGCGTCGTTTTGGGGCCTAAATGGCCAGACCAAAACGGCACCGTTTTGGGGGCCTATTTAAGGCCAATTTCCTTCAAAAAAAATTCATTTCTGCTTCATCTCTTAAAAAAAACTCTAACTCTTTCCTTTTCTTTTCTCCATAGGTGCAAGGAGGGGCGATTTCCGGCGAGGGTGTCCACCATGGCGCCGCCGTGCCGGCCACCGCACGCGGTGGCCGGAAATCGCAAACGGTACCTTTTTTTCCTTTTTTTTATATATTTTATCTTATATATATATTATATATAATCATGGATAAAAAAGTGCGAAATGAAAAAAGAAAGATAAAAAGGAAAAAAAAAAAACCTTCGAATATTCAAATCTAGCGTTTCCCTTCCGATTTTTGATTGAAAGTTTTTTCTGTTTTGATCTCTTGCTATTCTCTCTATATTTTGAAACTGTTTTTCTTTTCTGTATTGATTGCCCCCCCCAAAAAAAAAGATCCCGTTACAATTTCTTTTCTCTGGCTTTATAGCCGAATATCGTCAAATAAAAAATAAAGAAAATGCTCTTTTTGTTCGTGGTTCTGTCGTTCCTTTGTCTGTTCTTGCAGGTGAGCGGCGATGGTGCGTCGAGTGGATGCCAACGATGCGCACTTGGTGACGGGACGACGCGCGAAGGTGGCGCGCGTACTTCCACGCGCGCGGCGCTAGGGCTAATGGCAGAAACGGAGCAAGAGGGGAGAGGGGAATCTAGGGTTTCTGTTTTAGGTTGTGGGTTTGGGCTGCTTTCGGGTTTGAGTTAGGTTTTAATTTTATTTGGTTTTGGTGTAAACTGGGCCTTGAGTCTGGGTTTCTTGTAATGGACTTTGGACATTTATTTTATTGGATTTTTTTGTTTTATTTAATTTTTGGTTCTGCAATTGGGCTCGGGTTTATTGGGTTTTGGGGCCGAGCAAATTTAGTTATTACATAAATAAATGGACATTTAAATTCATTTGAATTTAAACATTCATTTGCTCATATTCATTACACACATTAAATAAGAAATCAAAATTTTATATTATTATTAAAAACTTTTGGGATAAAGTAATGGTCTTAGTGGGCTCAAAAAGCCCAAAATAGTATAATGGCTCATTTTTGCTTCTAGGTATTAGTACATCATGGATGATGTATTGGAACATTGTGCCATGTATCGGTACATCATTAATGTTGTATCAAAATACGCACTTGATATTGTAACTTTTTAGATATTGACTTGTAATGTTTCAATACTTTTAGTATATGTACCGAAGCCTTGATCATTGGAGCTAAAAATCAGTCAAAAGACATTCAAAATCATGTCTAAACAATTCCACATCATAGCAACAAGTTTTAATTTAGTATAATGCAAAATCTAAGCTCATTTAAGCTCAAAGTATGAATCATGAGCACATTTATATTAAATATATATAAGGGAGAAAGCTCAAATAAAAATACGAAAAGAACTCAAAATACAAATCGAAGTTATAAATACAAACTTCATCCTAAGTATTTATGTACGTGCCAAGATGTTTATACCAACCACAACAAAAATAAATGTAAAAAAAATAGTAAAACTAGTAAAATTGTACTAGCATAATAGTAGGATAAAAATCTCAAAAAACCATAATCTTGATGTATAATTGTTTTTTTCATCTTCAAAGTCTCAAGTTTTTTTTTTTTATTCAGTTTTACGTTTAGAATTTTAGTAGCATATTGCCTCAAATGCAAGAGTCATGAAACATGCATAAACAATGTTAGGATGACTCCTAGAAGATAGAGATATAGATGTGATTGACTAGGCTGACAGTATATCGGACATGACCCAAGTAGAATAGATTCTGAATTTGTTTATAGATTTATTCACTTATGACATTCATAGTGTTACATACTTTAATCCCGAGTGGATGATGGAATATATATGTGTGACTCGTATACTTTGATGTAAATGAAAGTATGAGTTCAAAAAGATAAGGAACCTAGAGCTAATGTATTGGGTATACAACTTTTACAGTATGTAAAACCATTCAAAATAGTGAAATTCATAGCCCAAGAAATGAGTAAATGATGTCCTCTCATTGGCATTACACGATAGATGAAAAGTAGACGTAGCCATGGGTCATTTGTCTTTGTGATAAATGACTTAATTACTACTTGGTAGTAATTGACTTTTCATGAAGGAAAATGTAATGGTTATCCTGAGATAAAAAATAAGATCATATTGGAGAACGGATTTAACCCAAACAGATTAAGGATGACCAGCGAGGGTAACACACTTATGACAAGTTGGACGAGCACTAATAAAAGTTGGTGAAGCATTTTGTAGTTTACCCAAACTTTTAAGGAACAAACTGCAATTTTGAAAAGAGGAGGGGGTGGATCGTAAGCATTTAGAAGAGACAATGGGGAGTAAAAATAAATACAGGCAAGCAACTACCTTCATTTAAATTGTAAGCAAAAGAATACCAGTTAGCAGGACTGGAATTACTCACATCACATTGCCAGAAAAGAAAAGTTCACTTTTCTACTACTACTTTAGCAGCTCTATCTATAGTTTTCCCTCGAGATATCATGGTTCAGGCATGGCCATGTACTCTATTCTTCTTCTTGTTTTCCTCCTCTTATGCTATTGCATTCTCTGAACCTTCACCTTCTCCCATGGAAATGCCGCAGGCTCTATTATCATCAGCATCTTCAAAAGCGAAAGTTGTGAAGGCCATTGTTGCAACTGCTGCAACTACTCTAGTTATTGTTTCCATTGTATTCTTCTTCTTCTTCTTTTTCAGAAGGATTAGAAGACGGCGATGGTGGCCGAGGGGCAAGTATGAATCAAGCTTTCGTCGAGAAGCTGTGGTGATTCCGGATGAGTTCAAGAAGTATGGTGGAAAAGCGAAAGGATTGGCGGTTGAAGAAAACGGTAGAGATGTTCTTTGTATGACAAAACTTGATAATCGACGACTAAAGAATGAATTCCCAAAGGTCATGTTTAATCCCAGCTATGCCTACGAAGAAGACCAAGATGAAAAAACGATGGATACTACAGTTGAAAGATCAAAAGACTCAGAATCTAGAGAGGATTTTGAGTTCTTCGATGAGCCATCTTCTGTGATTCTGCCTCCGGTTTCAACACCACCCCCATCAGAACTATCGCCTGCAATGGTTTCAATGAAGCAGACAACTCCAAATCCTCCCCCTCCATCGATAACGCCACCTGCACCGCCAGCAGCAGACCTTTCTGCTCCATTACTAAAACCCCCAGCAGCACCAAGAGGCACGGCGAACAGGAATAGGCCAAGCATATCGCCGGAGAGGTGGAGAGGGGCTGGCTTTGGCCAGTTGAAGCAGAGGCCTCTGCACTGGGATAAGGTTATAGCTCATTCTAACCATTCCATGGTTTGGAATCAGATCAAAGATGGATCTCTAAGGTGACTAACTATATAGTCTTAAAACATATGCATGCTTATTCGTTCATTGTCTTCTTACTGACTGTTATTCTATGTTCAGATTTGATGATGAGATAATAGAAACTTTGTTCGGATACACTACTGCCAACCACAAATCGCCAGACAGTAATAACATATCGTCTACTCCAGGTAGTTCTGGCAACACCCCAGAAGCTCAGGTTTTCATTCTTGAGCCCCGGAAGTCGCAGAACAGTGCAATAGTGTTGAAATCTCTTGGGATATCTCGTACGGAAATTATTGGTGCCCTCCGTGAAGGTCAGGGACTGAGTGCTGAGACCCTGGAGAAACTAACCAAGATTGCTCCAACCCGAGAAGAAGAAGCTAAAATCCTCCATTTCAATAGCAACCCTATGGGACTTCCAGATGCTGAATCATTCCTTTATCATGTCCTGAAAGCTGTTCCTTCAGCGTTTATACGTATCAACGTGATGCTTTTCAGATCAAATTATGAATTGGAATTTCTGAAACTCAAGGAATCCCTACAAACACTTGAGTTGGCCTGCAAGGAGCTAAGAAACAGAGGACTATTCTTAAATCTCCTGGAGGCTATCTTGAAAGCCGGTATCAAGATGAATGCAGGAACAGCAAGAGGAAATGCACTGGGTTTCAACCTTAGCGCCCTTAAAAAACTCTGTGATCTCAAAAGCACCTATGGAAAGACAACGCTTCTACACTTTGTGGTCGAACAAATTGCTCGGTCCGAGGGTAGGCGACGTGGGACCAACAGGATTTTCTGCACTAATGGTGAAGTGAATTCTGGTAAGCTGATGCCAGAAGAGGAAGACCGAGAATATTTGATGCTAGGTTTACCAGCACTAGCAGCCTTAGGGTCCGAATTTTCCAATGTAAAGACAGCAACTACCATAGAATATGAGAGTTTCATCAATCTGTGCTCCAACCTGACAAGCCGTGTTGCAGAAAGCAAGCAACTTCTAGCATTCTGTGGTAACAGTGAAGAAACTGATTTTGTAATGGAAATGAAAGGGTTCTTAGAGAAATGTGAGGATGAGCTGAAGGTAGTCCAAGAGGAACAAGTAAGGGTCATGGAACTCGTGAAGAAGACAACAGAATATTACCAAGCGGGATCTTCCAAAGTGAGAGGAGCGAATCCGCTTCAACTCTTTGTTATTGTTAAAGATTTTCTCGAGATGGTTGATCGAGTACGTGCAGACATTACAAGAAACTGCGGCATACAAATGGGATACACAGTCCAGGATCATTGCCACCACTAACACCCCCTAGGAGGAACCCTCGTAATATATTTTCGTTCACAATTCATATCATCGAAGATGTCTAGAACAACCTTCTAGTGAATCTGATGATGATTTCTACAAAGAGTTTGCTTCAGCTCTCTGAATTTGATTAATGAAAAGGAAGTGAAATTAGAAGTCAATGTCTGGAAATAGGCTTTCATTGTGAGGTAATCTTTGGAAGTTAATCAACTTGTACAATCTGCCCTTCATTTCATTAGGCTGAATTAGGTGAAGACAAATTAAAAGTTCAATTGGAGGTTCAGTGAACTTATTTTCAAATCCAGTTCATATATTCCAAATGCATCCGTTTATATTAAGCTATGACTTGCTAGTAAAGATGAGGTAAACAGCACCAAACACGGGCAAAAGCACAATAAGATTGAATTGTGACTACAACCTGAGGTTCCCTTTCTCAAGGTACAAAACCATGAGATATACTTCACCTTCCAAACAGTGAATTCTCCAGGTACAAATGCAATCTTTGCAACTACACAGTGAATTATCCCTGAGCCAATACCTTCAACCACTCAACCATATTATTTACTTCAACACCTTTTAAAGAAATTGAACTACATTGACGATTTAAATCAATGAATGAATGCAGCATCAATTTTGCATCAATTTTATTAAAACACCCATTATAATGTCTCGACAAGCAGCTGGGGTTATTTATTGGCGGTTGAATATAGTTTTTTTTTTCAATCAATTGCTTTAATTCAATGCCAGAAACTATTTTAATGCCTTGTCAAAATCTACACGTCGTTTTTATTTATTTCCCCCTAACGGTTGTCTAGATTGCTGGTAAGAACAGCGCAAGCAATCAAGTACGGATCTACGTCTCCCGCTTCTTGTTTCAGGTCTAATTTGGGCTTATGCCACTGCCACATCCTCGTAGTACTAGTAACCAAGAACTGTTCTACCCCATACTACTAAACTAATTGTTGAGTTATTAACCAAGCTGTTGATGTAATGAGTAGGGAATAGGAGGGGAGAGATGAAATTTGGTGAATGATGAAAGGTTCACAAAAGGAAGTGCTTAGAGTCTAATGGTGAAGTGAGAGTCCCTTTCTTCTAGTGAGGGGGAGCCATATATATATATATATATATAAATAAGTGTTTTTTCCATGGTGTACAAGAGATAAGTTATAAAATGTTATTAGCGCGTGTTAGATATTTCTTAAGTCACTTGTCACCTTATCAAATTCTTATAGTCTACTTAGTGATAAGTCGATAGGTTTTACATGTGGAGAATGAAAGTATAACAATTGCCTCCAAAAGAAAAGTTATAAAAGGATTAATTACTCATTTATAATAAAAAGAAAGTTTATATATCCATTTGAGAAAAAAAATATTTAAATATTAATTTGTGGGCTAAATTTTTTTAAATAGATTTAATAGTTTGATTAATGCATTAATTAAAAGAAATATCAGCTTAAAAAAATAATTTAATTACCATAAGTAATAAGAAAAAAGAGTAATATCTGAGTTAAGCCCAAAAAAAAATTTCCAGAAAAATTATCAATTTATTAAAAAATCCAGTCATTTCCAGGTATGATAAATTCTTGCTCAGTGCTTACAAAACCGAAGGCGAGTCCTAGATAGTGAATGTAGACTGTTCTGAAGGGGACGAGCGAGCGCTAAAAGATGTTTTACCGTTGCAAAATCCTCAACGTTAACTTCCCATCATCTATGTCTCTGGGAACTTTTGTCAAACACCTTCCATTTTCCAAACCTAAAACCTCATTTCCTCCTCAAAGACTCAACTTTAAATCTCCAACCACCACCACTACCTGCGTAACACGCAGCTCTTCCTATTTTGAAACCTTAAACTCCCGCCAAAAGGACCAGATTCATCTCTACGTAGACGCTTTACTTCAATGGAACCAGGTAATAGTATGAAAAAACTGTCGAAACTTTGAAATTTGTGTGTTTCTTTTTCCTTTGATGGGTGTTTGTTATTTCTTGCAGAAGATGAATCTCACCGCTGTCAATGAAGTTAATGAAGTAATGGAAAGGCACATTGAAGATTCCCTAGCAATTATCCCTCCTATACAAAACTCTTATATCTCAAGCTGTAATAATTCATTTGACAACCTTAGGATTGTTGATGTTGGAAGTGGTGCGGGGCTTCCTGGCTTGGTTTTAGCTGTTGCTTGTCCAGGTTGACTTCTTACTTCACTTTACATGTTCACGTATTTGCGTTATAATTTATTTATAGTCTTTGAATTCGTTTCTAAGATTTAGTAAATTTGCATGTTGATTCCAATTTTTTTTTTGTATATAAATATTACGCTAAAATATGTAGGTTGGGAAGTAACGTTGGTTGAATCTATGAACAAGCGATGCCTTTTCTTGGAACATGCAGTGAGTCTTATCGGTTTGTCAAATGTTCTGGTTGTGAGAGAAAGAGCAGAGGTATTGTTTCAGTACTCCTTCTATGGGTTCAGTAATTATTTGAGATTGAAGATCATTGTAAAAGGGCTTGAATTTGAGTGCATTGCTCAGCTTTATGCATTTGGGGCACTAAGCATGGGTAATATGCATGCCGTAATTGTTTCAGCGCATTGCTCAACACTCCTTATATGGGTTTTGTAATTATTTGAGTGCACTAAGCATGGCTAATATGCGTAGTTCAACCATTGTTATAGGACAGAAATTGGGGCAGGATTCCAACTTTAGGGAGAGATTTGATGTTGCAGTGGCCAGGGCAGTTGCAGAGATGAAAGTTTTGGGTGATTATCATATGCTAACTTCTTATATTGAAATTATTTTTGTTTATCCTAGACTGCAAGCTCTAGTATTGCTTATACGGGTTCTTTTGGTTTCTTTTGTTTTTCAGCTGAATACTGCCTTCCTCTTGTTCGTGTTGGTGGCTTGTTTGTAGCTGCAAAAGGTCATAATCCTCAAGTATGTATTTAGATTTCACCTTGGAAATGACTTAGACGATGGAGTAATTGTTCTTAGCATTAAACCATTACTTTAGATAATATTTTGGTTGTTAGGAGAAGAAATAGGTACGCATTGCTTTTATAGAAATCCCAAACAATTTTCATCCATTTTCTGATTTGACCCAAATTTTAAAGTTCTAACATTTCATTATGAGCTGTTTTTAGGCACCAGTTTATCTTTTAACTTATGTACTTATCCCATGTTGGCTTTGTGATTCTTTCTCTAAAACCTTGTACATGATCATTTCTCCAGTCAACTAGAAGTAAAATTTTGTGAAGGAAATTCATTTTTAATTAACCTGTCGTTGTCTTGTATATTGAAATTTCTCTTAATTATATGTCTCTGGTTATTAATTTTTCTTTTGTATTTTCTGAAATGTAACAGGATGAAGTTAAAAGTGCAGAAAGAGCAACCAAATTGATGGGTGCTTCAGTATTGCAACTCTGCTCAGGTATCTTTTATCATATATCCTACCCCAAAAAAAATGTCACATTTCAGTTTTAGCTTTGTCAGTGGTATACTATGTTATTTCAGCTTGTGAGCGTGTAGGATATGATATGTGTCCACCACAGAGAATTAACGTTTTTAAGTTTTTTCATATACTTGGATGATCGTACTTGTAAACTGCCATATCCAAATATGTATTGAACATGGGTTCTTTAAGGAAAATGAAGAGGTTGAGTAACAGGTGGCATGTTATGCATAATAGATAAAAGTAAGCAGGTCGTTGTTTGTCTTATAACTATTGCATCATTGCCTTGCATGGTTCCATTGAGCCCCATTGGTTTCACCAGTAAGTAAAGTAAGTTAAATACTTCTGGGTTCATTACTCTCTTCCAATTTAAAATACATGCACATCATGCACTTTTACTAGATTAGTACAGGACCAAGTCATTCATTGTGTTCTGGTCAAGATCTTTATCTCTGATGGATAAATAGAGTGATGGGCCCTGCTATTGTTATTCAAATAAAAAGTAATAAACCCCATTTCTTTTTGTTGTCTACTTTTCCTTATATAAAATATGGTGAAACCTTGCCAAGACAGAAGAAATTGATTCTGTTTTCGGTGGTAATTGGATGTGAACATGTGTGGTTAACTTCATACTTCAATGAAGTTTATTCATTTTTAGGAGATGTAAAATTTTGGGCATTTGTATCGAAAGATTTTGAAGGAGTAAGCCGAGGGGATCTGAGGGACCTCTGAGGATGATTATTTGTGGTAACGAAAATGAAGAGTCCTAGTAACATAGGTAGCATGTAGTGCATATTTGATGAAAATAAGCAGCTCAATTGCCTGTAACTATGGCATTATTGCTTTGCATGGTCCATTGAGCCTCATTGTTTTCGTCAGTAAGCAAAGTAAGTTAATACTTCTGGTTTCATTACTCTCTTTCAATGCAAAATCCATGTACATTTTGCGTTTTTACTAGATCTATTGCAGGGCCCAAGTCATTCCTTACGTTCAGGTCAAGATCTTTATATCTGATTGATAAATAGAGTAATGGGCCTTGCTATTGTGATTCTAGTAAAAAAAAGTAATAAAACCCATTTCTTTTTGTTGTTTACTTTTCCTTTTGTAAAATATGGAGAAACCTTGGTGAGACTTTGAAGAAAATGATACTATTGTGGGTGATCATCAATGGTGAACATAGGTGGCTAACTTCATATTTCTATGAAGTTAATTCAATTTTTGGAGATGCAAAATTTTAGGCATCCGTATCAAAGGGTTCCGGAGGAGTAAGCAGATTGGATCTGAGGGACCTGTGAGGATGGTTATTTATATTAAAACGAAAATGATACAGATTACTGTGCTGGAAGAGTGAAGGGATTTGGGCTTTGTAAGGACTGTCTGGTGAGATCAAATTGTACATATGCATAGGCAGACTTACATGCATGTCTGCAATGCACATGCCTAGTGAATGTAATAGCAAGCACCAAATGGTCAGCTAAATTTCCAATTGAATTTTACAGATTGGCCTTGGACACAAAGATCAGGCTTTTCCATTGTTCTAGAAAGTTAAGTATAAAAGCTATTCTTATAAAGAAAGGGTATAAAGGTTTGGAAGTTTGCAAAATTTGGATTTCCCCATGACAGAAATGTTATCTTTGTAATTCCTATTCCTTTTTCCTGGTTCCCAAAATGACATTTCTCATTTTGGATGTCCTTTTAATAAGATCTTTCATTTTTGTTTAGATAATAAGATCTATTTAACTTTATAATCATTTTCTCTTTTCATTCATTTAATTATTTAGTTCAACTTTCAAAACAAACCTTGCATTTATAGCATGCCTTTATGAAGTGATATTAACCTTTTCTATGTTTCTTGGCCAATTTCATGTAGTGGAATCACACAGCCCACATGGACAGAGAACTGCTATCATTTGCTTAAAAACTCGCCCCACACCAAGAAAATATCCACGTGATCCAGGTACACCAACAAAAGAACCACTCTAATAATTAGGGTGTCAGTTCTGCTGTCTTCTTTAGTTTGTTAGGCTTCCTGCACCTCCAAATGTATATGACTTCTTTTCTTAAATTATTCTTTCTTTTAGTGACCAACTTGGTTATGGCTTCACAATAGGCTCAAGACTTTATCCTCTGCAGTCTGGAGGGACTAATGACTTGTGTAGTTTTTCTCTCAATATATTTAGCTTTCGTGTCAGTGTCATGTTTGATATTGCTTTTGTAGTTGTTCTTTCTATGTTATGTTTGTGTCGTGCGATCGTATTGTATCAAACATTACCAAGTATAGCATCTAATAGCTGCATAGGCAGTGTCTGTGTATGTTTATGATACAGAATTGGCCCTAAGTTGTTGATTATTGGTTAATTAATCATGTCAATATGAAGTTGATTTGGCAAAGGAAATCTTGATGGCTTGTTGCAATGCACAAGCTAATAATGTTTCTCATCTTCATCCATTTAATGTATGTAAAAAGAATCATTTTCCCATTAAGCACTTGATATGGCTCATAGATATCATCAGATCATGAAACAAATTCTTAAAAGTATTGTTTATGTTGAATTTGGTGATGAATATTTGTAGATTTCTATTTGTATTTTCAATTTATATATATATGATGAATACGTAAGTCATTAATAAAATGAATAGTTTGGATAACATAGACTATAATAGTGGAATATAGTACAAATATTTTTTATTGAAGGAAGCATTAGACAAATAGTATACCTATTTACCTGTATAGATGATCCAAAGTTGCTTTTATAGTAATATATTTATATATAATAAAGAGGGTGGGTTTGAAAACAGCAATTGGTGGGAAGAAATTAGGTTAGATAATGGAGAGATGAGAATAGTGACATTTACCTAATTTCTCAGCCACTTGTGTAGTAGGATTTTTGAACATAAGACATGGTGAGAATATTGAATCATCCTCAAAACATACTTTTATTGTATCCAAATAACCTTTGATTAGTGCATGGTGTAAATCGATTTATCTATCTATGCAAAAGTTGGTTGTATATTTTAATTTATTTCTTTTTTTTTTAAATATTTTATTAATAATATGATTAAGAAATTAAAGCATAATAATTTATAAGTTAGGGTTTAGTAATTTTTTAAACTTTGGCATAATATTTATTATGAATTTTTTTTATATTAATTAATAACTTAACAATATTTCAAAAAAAAAAAAAAAGATATCAGTATAATTGATTGTTTTATTTAGAAAGAATTTTACAAATCAGTAAAGGATGATTTAATTGATATGAAAAATGTTTTATTTTTTTAATTTTGATTGAAAATAATTTATTGATTATTTTTTATCCTCTAAATTATTTTTTAAATGGTAATAAATCAATTAGAAAATGAAAGGTTTATAGGAAAGAGATAAATTGTAATAAAACCAAAAATGATTTGATTAAAGCGAGCCTTAAAATGAATGACTTAATTGTTAAATAAACCAAATTGCAACAGAGAGTGATTATAAAGTATGTTTTATATATAAAGGTATGATAATAACTTTTATACATTTATTTAATTTGACCTCTATTAATTTATTGGGAGTAAATTAATTTTTTTAAACTAATAAGGTTAAAAGAAAATCTATTAAACCCTTCTAAAATTTAAAAATTATTTTAAAAAATTATAACTTTTTTATTAAAAAATAACAATGTCTACCTATTAAAATCTAATGGTTATAAGATTTTAAAAATAAATTTGACCCCTACTCTTTTATTGGGTCGGTATTGTCTTTTTTTAGTAAAAATTTTATAATTTTATAACATTTTTTTATAAATTTGTTTTTAATTTTTATGATTTTTAATAATTTCTAAATTTCAGAAGGCTTTAATCAATTTTTTTAAATTTGTTACTAAAACCTTTTTGACCCTTTAGCTTTATTAGTTAAAAAATTTCTAATTTACCTCCGATAAAAGAGCATGAGTTAAATTGAATAAATGTATAAAAGTTGAGAACTAAATTTATTATTATATCTTCCATATAAACACCAAAACAAACATTTAATGGTTCAATTTTAATGGAAGAGTTGTTTTGCTTTTTATTTGACACGAAATATAAAATTAATAAACGGCTAAAAAAATTAACCACTGTCAAAGTCCGAGACTGGAAAAAAATTAATTTTATATTTCGTGTAAAATAAAAAAAAATTGTTATATAAAGTTGTATTTATTATCCATCTTTTTCTTAACTTACTTTCCCATTGAACCGTGCATAAGTACTCTTTATTTATGAGGGCAAAGCTTGGGTTCTACATTTTCTTAACAAGTGTTTTATGACATTGAAATAATCATTATCAATTTTTACTTGATTTAAAATTTTCAAGAAAGAATTATTAATAAAAATACGTATTTATTACTTAACGTTGAAAATATTAAGTTGATCTAATATATCTTAATCATAAAAATTGATCTTAATTCATGTTTCATTAACAAGAGTAACTAAATAATATTCCATGAGACTTACTAAGCTTTATACTTAACAAGCTATTGTTTCTTGTGCGTAGGTTTATTTTGATCTTGAAGCCTAGCTCACCCTGAGGATCACTGACTTGCACCATTGCGAGATTACGATAGTAATGGATTTTTGTATTTGTGTAGGTGGCTCCTAGTGGCATGTACTAGCTATGCAAAGGAGCTCGCGATCAAGGCACACTTTGATGATCTATCATGTTCATTGGGGGTCATTCAGTCTAATAGGACCGTCCCGTTACTGGGAAGAGACTTAAGGCCCATCTATTTGAATCCTAGTTAAAATGTAAACACTCTAGTAACTTATATTTTTACCAGGATAATTATTTTAAATTATAAAGGATAAGAATATATAGAGTTTAAATCTCTCAGGACTCTCATATTGTAGATAGACACTAATGTCAACCATTGATGTAACTCAATTTGTACAGTTGGATATGTTGGATTTGGTTCCTTGAGTGTAGTATATTCGTTTGTAAACTTGTAATTTTTTTAATAGATTGGTTAATAAAACAATTCATGAATTACATTAATATACTTTGTATAATTGTCCTCATGTGATTTTTGCATGCAAAATAAATAGAAGCAAATATTAGCTCACTGGTTGTCTAATGTTTAAACTAATACTAAGAGGTATTATGTGGTCAGATCGTAATACAAAAAAAAATAGCTTATATTAGTAGACGAACCTAAACAGGCCCATAGTCTAATAAAAAATGAGCAAACCAATTGAAAGACTAATATGTTATCTATCAAGTCCAATTGGGGAGATGCCTTGTCTTGAGCATCAGAATGAATGACTTCCAGAAGATAGAGACATAAATATGACTGACTAGACTGACAATACATTGGACTGGACCCAAGAACAATAGATCCTAAATCTGTTTATGAATTTTTTCACTTGTGACATTCATAGTGTGACATACCTAAATCCTGAGTGGATGATGGACTATGTATGTGTGTGACAAATATACGTTGATGTAAGTAAAAGCTTGTGCTCAAATAGATAAGGAATCAAAAGTTGGTGCGTTGGGTATACAACTTCTGCAGTATGTAACGTCATTCATAACAGTGGAATTTGTAGCCCGAGACATGGCTAAATGATATTCTCTCATTAGCATTACATGGTTGATGTAAAGTAAACGTGACCATAGGTCGCTCGTCTTTGAGATGAATGACTTGATTACTATTTTATAGTAATTGACTTTTCATGAAAGAAGATGTAATTGTTACCATGAGATAAAATGGGATCATATTGAGAGAATGAATTTATCCTAAAGAGATTAAGGATATCCTATGAGGGTAACACACTTATGACAAGGTCATTGGATGGACAATGATCGAGTTGCTTTCGTAATGGTATGTCGTTGGGATATTATAGTGCAATGACTTCGTGACTAAATGAGTTTATAATTAATAGGCGAAAAGTTGGAACTTAATTATAAATCATTTGAGCCCTAATCGCATATGCCCTAACAGTCCCTCTGCTAGCTCGTTGAAACTAGAAATGAATTACATGTTGAATCAAATGAACATATGTAATGGCCTAAATTCAAGGTTATCGGAACAATGGTTTCGCAACCATAAATCCGACTTAAAGAGAAATTTATTTCAATATATTTGCATGAATATTTATATGATAGGAAATATTTTTATAAATATTTATAAAATGTTAGTAATGTGGTATCAAATTTTCGTTAGAAAATTTTATCGTTTGGGTAGGAAATTAAATGAAAAGGACTAGATTGAAATGAAAGTAAAAGTTAAATTATAGATTAAAAGAAATTATGAAGGACCAAAATGGCAATTATGCCATTTTGTAAAGTTGAGGCGGTGTATTGATGAAAATCTGAGATTTTTTTTAAGTATATTATTATATTATTATATTATATATATATAAAGAAAGGAGAAAAGAAACAAAAAAAAAAAACAAAAAGAAGAACAGAGAGCAAACGTGAAGGGAAGAAAGAAAAAGAGAAAAGAATGAAGAAAAGGGATAATAGAGTTTTTAAAGCTTGGAGTTTAATTTGGTAAGTTAATTTAGTCCTTTTCTTTTAATTTTGATGCTTTATAAGTTTTAGAACAAAGTTTTGATGAATTTAAGTTGAAGTTTTTGAAGTTTTAGAGTTTTTGAATACAGCATATGATGAATAAAATGATGAATTAGTGGTTTAATTGAAAGAATTTGAAGTTAGAATTGGATAAAGGACTTAATTGTAAAACAAGCTAAAAGAAAACAGTTTTGGGACAGCAGCAGTAGAGTAAGTTTGAAAATTCACCAAAAATCATAGAAGTGGAATTAGAAGTTGAGTGAGATATGAAATTAAAGCTTGTTGAGTATATTTTCATATTAAAGAAACAAAGAAAGAAAAGAAGTTCTTTATTTTGAGATATTTAGATTTTTGTAAGACTGGTTCAGAATGAATTCGGGTTCCCCTGTTTTTACTTTAGAAAATCATCAAAAATTGAAGAAAAATAATTAGGGGCTTAAATTTATATGTTTAGAATCCTGAACGAGTCTATTTTCAATAGAAATAAACAGAAACACCATCTGATTTCTGTATGAAGAGATAATTAATTTTTAGTGAAGAAGAGTCAGAATTGCCAGACAGCAGAACAGGGGTAACTTTGATGAATAAAATGTACTAATTGGCTAGGCTAAAAATTCTGGAAATTTTATGGTATAAAGAAATGTGAGTTTAGTTTCAGGAAAAATTAACGGTTCTTCATTTGGAGCTCTGTAGCTCGAGAAATAAATAATTTAGTGACTGTGACTCAAGTAGACAGCTTTGAATAAACTAAAAATAATAATAGAATTATAGAAAATGCTACATGTGAACATGAAATGTATTAAATTGATGATTGAATTTATTTATTTAGATCCGGAAAACTCAAATACGAAGCTAGATCGAGGAAAGGAAAAAGTCCCGGATTAATAGATTTTGTAAACGAACTAGTATCGAGGTAAGTTCATGTAACTTGAATTATATTCTTAAATGCTTGAAATGTATGTTATTGATGTGAATATAGTTTGAATGTTCATTGTATGAAAATTTATGCAATATTGATATTTTTGATAAAAAGGGAAAGAAATCCCGGTTGAATGAAAGGAAAATTCGATGGATCTCTGAAAAGGAATTGACGGTAAAAAGGATCTAGCCCGGACGGGTGATCCTATCCTGATATAGCCCTCCCGAAGAATATGTGGAAAATGGATTTAGCCCGGACGGGTAATCCGAATTAGGGTCTGAATTTAGCCTGGACTGGTAATTCAGATCCAAGCTCATTAGAGTAATTGTCGTTGCAGGGGATTTAGCATGGACTGGTAATCCCGACAATACTCTATGAGTTTATATTACAGGGGATTTAGCCTGGACTGGTAATCCCGCTGTAAAGATGAGGTTCGCGGGAGTGTTCTCTCTGAAATGAAAATGTGCGCACATGAATATGAATTGACGGACCCGGATTTGTACACAAAAGTGTACCTCTGAAAATCCATCGAAATTTCGAGTAATTCAACGGGATAAATATAAAAAGAAAATATTAAAGAAATGGAAATCATGGTATTGATGAGCTCATCAATCATAATATATATTATTGATATATGGAAATTATTGGACTGACTTGAATGTTGAGTTTGTAAATGTTAGGGTAATAATGCATTGAATGGGTATATGAATGTTTATCGCTTGTATTGTAAATATTAGATAAGTATAATTCTTGTTACATGGGCTTACTAAGCACAAAGTGCTTACCCTATTTCCTTTTTCCCTGTTTCGTAGTGTTAAGAGCTCGGAGGTCGGATCGGTGGGAGACTCATCACACTATCAACCCCAAGATTTCGGTATTTTAAGAAACTTTATTTTAGAAATCAATGGCATGTATAAGCTAATAAAATAGATGTTAATATGAAATGAATGTAAGGTCAGCCATTGGTATGGCCTATGTGTTAAAGTTATCTTATAAATATGCATGAATTATTTTGAAAATATGTTGAATTGGAATGGTCTCGGTTTTAAAAAAAATCGTAAATTCTGGTAATGCCTCGTACCTTATTCTGACAACGAATACGGGTAGGGGGTGTTACATTTGTTGGTATCAGAGCTACGGTTTAGCCGGTTCTAGGACCGACATAGCGAATACGGATTAGCTATACATGCCATTTAAATTATTTTTGATACTATGATATCTCCTGACCATTTAAATTGTGTTTTCCTTATAGTAATGTCATCTGACCGAGCTCAATCTGAGGAAGCTGGGAGTCATGCTCCGGCTTCAGTACAAAGAAAAGAAACTAGCAGTAGAAGGCCCGGTATAGAGGGTCAAGGGGAGGAGGCAAAAATAGCCTTCTTTCAAATGATGAATGAATGGTTTACCCAGTACATAAGAACTAACCCTACAGTGCAGCAAACTCAAGCTCCCCCTCCTGTTCCTCCACTGGTTCCCAAGATTCCACAGGGTACAGGTACTGAATCTGTCAGAAAAGGAAAAGCTCCGGTCGATAAAATCCAAAAATATGGGGCCGAAGAATTTCGAGCAGCAGTTGATGATGATCCTGAAAGAGCTGAATTCTGGTTAGAAAATACTACTCGGGTTTTGGAGGAATTATCTTGCACGCCAGAAGAATGTTTGAAATGTGCTGTTTCACTGCTAAAAGACACAGCTTATCATTGGTGGAATACTAAAGCTTCAGTTGTTCCGAAAGAAGAAATTACATGGGAATTCTTCCAGACCGAGTTCAAAAAGAGATATATCAGCCAGAGATTCCTTGATCAGAAAAGAAAAGAATTTCTTGAGCTGAAATAGGGCAATAGATCAGTATCTGAGTATGAAAGAGAATTTGTTCGGTTGAGTAAATATGCTCGAGAATGGGTACAGTCGGAGGCTGAAATGTGCAAACGATTCGAAGAAGGGTTGAATGAAGAAATTAAGCTCCTTGTTGGAATTCTTGAAATTCGAGAGTTTGCTACACTAGCAGAGCGAGCTTATAAAGCAGAAGAATGGAGCAAAGAAAAGAAACAGGCTGAGAGGGAAGCTCGAATTTTTAGTAAAAGGTCAATGGAAAAATCTCAGTTTTCTACTCCAAAGAAATTGAAGAAGTACCAGGATCGTTCTACCTCAACCACTGGGTATTCCGATAGAGTGCGAGGTTCACAGCGCACTAATTCAAGACCTTCTGTAATACCCCAAAAAAGTTTTACAGTAAGATATTATCTTTAATATAGTAAAATAAGGAAATAAAGCGATAAAAAGAAAAATTTGGATTATGTCAACATTCGGAAGTATATTATGATATATTACATTATTAATTCGAGAAAGGACTAAATTGTAAAGTGAGAAAAGTTTTGTTGCCCAAGTGTAAATACTCAAAATTTGAGGGGTTAAAGTGTAAATATGAAAAAGTTGAAGGACCAATAGTGAAAATATTTTAGGGGTGGAATAATCTAGAAACTAAGGGAAATGGATGAATTAGGACCAAATTGAATAGGTAAAGAATTATGAGGGACTAAATCATAATTTTACCAAATTATGTGATGATTCAAGGATGGAATTTTAAAAGATCACAAAGGGTAAAATGGTCAATTGGAAGAGAGAGAAATCTAGAAAGTAATGATGATAGTGATGATATTTTATAATTATTTAATTAGATAAATATTATTTTATTAATATTTTGATAAGATATTTATTATTTATCATTATTTTATTATTATTTATGTAGTATATAAGGAAGGAAAGATGATGAATTATCATCATCTCTTTCCCATGCAAACCAACGTGAGAAGAAGAGAAAGAAAAGAAAGTTTTGCTTTCTTTACAAATTAGTCCTTTCACCAAAAATCCACCATTTTCACTTAGAATTCAAAAGAATTTCCATAGCCATCAAGAGAGAAAGATGACAAGGAGACTATGGGGAGCAAGAATATCAAGTTTGATTCAAGAAATAGAAGCTGGAGGAGAGAGAAAATCAAGTTAAAGATTGAAATCTATAAAACAAGGTAAGAACATCATGTTTTCAATATATTTTTAAGTTTGATATTGTGGAAAAAGCATGGAAATGATGTTAATGTAGAGTTTTCTTATATAAAGTTTTATGTTCTTGATATGTTAGTGAAGGAAAATAAGAGAAAGTAATGGGAAATGTTGTAGAGAAAGGAAATAAAGGTGTTATAAACTTGATAATTAACATTTTGCATTAAAACAGTTTTGGACAGCAGCAGTAGTCTAACTTTGAAAAATCACCAAAAATTGTAGAAATTGAATTAGAGGATGAATAAAATATAGAATTAAATATAATTTAGTCTAATTTCTTATAAAATAAATGGTGTAAGAAATAAAATTTTAAATCATGAGATATAATAGGTTTTGTCATACAAGGTCAGAATGATTTCGGGTTCCCCTGTTCTGACTTTGGAAAATCATAAAAAATTGGAGAAAAATAATTATGGGTTATAATTTATATTCTTAAAATCCTTAATGAGTCTATTTTCAAAAGAAACAAACGGTAACATTATCCAAATCTTGTATGATGAGATAATTAATTTTTAGTGAAGAAGGGTCGGAACTGTCAGACAGCAGAACAGGGGTGACTTTAAAGAATAAACTGTACTTATTGGCTAAACCAAAAATTCTAAAACTTTTATGGTAAGAATATGTATGAATCTAGTTTCAGGGAAAATTAGAGGATCTTAAATTGGAATTCTGTATCTCAAGATATAAATAAATTAGTGACTATGACACAAATGAACAGCTTTGAATAAATTTATGAGTAAATAGTGAAATCATAGATAATGTTACTTATAAGAATGTTATATAAATTAAGGATGTGGAATGGAGAGGAGGAGGAGGAAAATATATATGAGTATTTAGCTAGCATGGCTAATTTGCATGTTCTAGGCTCAGGGACTAAATTGAATAAAAGTAAAACTTTATGGGCAATTTTGTAAAAATGTCAGAAATGACCAAAATTGAATGAAATGGATTATTTTATTATTTAAATTATAAAATTGAATGAAATTATTAATTTAGATCAAGATCGGGTGAAAATATGTTTTAGGGATTAAATTGAAAAGTGTTGAAATTATGGAAAATTCTGATATTTCATAGAATTCATGGGCTGTTGTCGATATATATGAGAATAATTAGGCTTGGAACAAGGATTAAATTACAAGAATTTTATTTTTCTGAATCTAAGGATGAAATCGTCATTAATTAAAAGTTTAGGGGCAAAATGGTAATTTTGCCTAGAGCATTAATTGAATGTATCATAATATGAAATGAATGAAAATGATGATCAAATTTATTTATAAATATCCAGATAACTCAAATACGAGATTTGAACGTGGAAAAGAGAGGACATCGAATTAGTGAAACTATAAACATGAGCAAGCAACGAAGTAAGTTCATGTAACTTGAACTATATTCTTAAATGCTTGAAATATATGTTATTGATGTAAATATAATTTGAATGTTCATTGTATGAAGATTGATGATATATTTGATAAAAAGGGGAAGAAATCCCGGGTGAATGAAAGGAAAATTCGATGGATCTCTGAAAAGGAATTGACGGTAAAAAGGATCTAGCCCGGACGGGTGATCCTATTCTGATATAGCCCTCTTGAAGAATATGCGTAAGAAGGATCTAGCCCGGACGGGTGATCCTGATATAGCCCTCCCGAAGAATATGTGGAAAATGGATTTAGCCCGGACGGGTAATCCGAATTAGGGTCTGAATTTAGCCTGGACTGGTAATTCAGATCCAAGCTCATTAGAGTAATTGTCGTTGCAGGGGATTTAGCCTGGACTGGTAGTCCCGACAATACTCTTTGAGCATATGTTACAGGGGATTTAGCCTAGACTGGTAATCCCGCTGTAAGAAATGAGGTTCGCGGGAGTGTGCTCTCTTACAGGGGATTTAGCCTGGACTGGTAATCCCGCTATAAGGACGAGGTTCGCGGGAGTGTGCTCTCTGGAAAAAGGGTATACCCATATGTGTACGAATTGACGGACTCAGAATTGTACACTATAAGTGTACTACTGGAAAATCCATCGAAATTCTGAGAAATTCAATGGGATAAATATAGAAAATGACAAGTACTTGAAATCATGAAATTAAACTTGAAAGACATAGAAATGATAATTATTTGATACATTGAAATATGGCATGGAAAATACATGTATATGAAATTTGCCTGATAATTATGCATATTCAAGATTATGAACTGCTACTGGAATAAATATACACTAAACTCATGAAAATGATGGTACATGAAATATTGTCATAATAAATTGAACAATTTATATTTATGAAGAAACAATAAGAGAATGATATGTATCATGACATGTAAATATAATACTATCTTTGATACGTTGATACAGGAAAATTATGTATATTAGGGCAAGTAATAAATTGAAGCGAGACATGTCGAGAAAATAAGTTTGTTAATATTAAAGTACGCTAACCAATGTAGGAAAATTTTAGGATTTTGCGAAAAATTCCCTATGATCCCGATTTAATTCCGGTTGGCTCCTAATGTATGTTTTGGGCTTCGAGGGCCCAATAGAGGGACGTTATGATTATTTTCAGAATATGAACAATAAATGACTCAGAATTATTCGAAAATGTTCAGTAAACTCCGGTAATACCTCCTACTCTATTCCGACAACAGATACGGGTAGGGGGTGTTACACCTTCCACTCCATCAGTGACCAGTGTTGGCAGTGTTGGTACCCCTAAGTCGAGATGCCAGTATTGTAATAAAGCTCATTTTGGTGAATGTCGATTTAAGAGTGGGGCTTGTTACCGATGTGGTTCTTTTGACCATTTCCTCAGAGATTGTTTAGAAAGAAGCGAAAAAGAAGCTGAATATATATCGAAGCCAAGTAATCCATCTTTGAGGGGTAGACCATCTCGACCATCCGGTAATATCAGTGGTAGCCGAGGAGCTACAAAAGATACTGCAAGTAGGCCTGAGACACGAGCGCCTCCTAGGACATATGTCATGCGTACCAGAGAAGATGCCTCAGCACCCGATGTTATTACTGGTACATTTTCTTTACTTGAAACTGATATTACTGCATTAATTGATCCCGGTTCTACGCATTCATATATATGTGTAAAACTTGCATGCGTTAAAGATTTATCTGTTGAACCTACTGAATTTGCGGTTAAAGTCTCGAACCCCTTTGGCCAATCTATTTTGGTGGATAAAATTTGTAAAAATTGTCCACTGATGGTAAGAGGTTATTGTTTCCTGGCTGATTTGATGTTACTGCCATTTGATGAGTTTGATGTAATATTGGGTATGGATTGGTTAACTCAGCACGATGCAGTAGTAAACTGTAAACAGAAATATATTGTGTTGAAGTGTCAGAATGGTGAATTACTTCGGGTTAAATCCGATCAGACAGAGGGATTATCTGATGTGATTTCAGTTATTACTGCTCAGAGGTATGTCAAAAAGGGGTATGATGCTTTTCTTGCTTATGTATTAGATACCAAGGTATCTGAGTCGAAGATTCAAGCAGTACCAGTGGTATGCGGATTTTCTGATGTGTTTCCAGAGGAGTTACCAGGGTTGCCACCAGAAAGAGAAGTGGAATTTTCTATAGATTTGATTCCGGGAACTACTCCGATTTCCATAGCTCCGTACCGAATGGCTCCTACAGAATTAAAGGAATTAAAGACAAAGTTACAGGAACTTGCTGATAGAGGTTTTGTCCGACCGAGTCATTCACCTTGGGGTGCTCTAGTTCTGTTTGTGAAAAAGAAAGATGGGCCTTTGAGATTGTGTATTGACTATCGACAGCTCAATAAGGTAACTATAAAGAATAAGTATCCGTTGCCCCGGATTGATGATTTATTTGATCAGTTGAAAGGTGCTACTGTATTTTCAAAGATAGATCTCCGATCGGGCTACTATCAGTTACGAGTAAAGGAGTCAGATGTGCCAAAGACAGCTTTCAGAACCAGGTACGGGTATTATGAGTTTCTGGTTATGCCATTTGGGTTGACTAATGCACATGTAGTATTTATGGATCTGATGAATCGAATATTCAGACCGTACTTAGACAGATTTGTGGTAGTATTCATTGATGATATTTTGGTTTATTCTCGAGATGAAGAAGAACATACAGAACATTTGAGAATTATGTTACAAATTTTGCGAGAGAAACAGTTATATGCTAAATTCAGTAAATGTGAATTTTGGCTTCGAGAAGTGGGTTTTCTTGGACATATTGTATCCGCTGAAGGCATCAGGGTAGATCCAAGTAAAATCTCAGCTATTGTCAATTGGAATCCACCGAAGACTGTATCTAAAGTTAGAAGTTTCTTGGGTTTAGCTGGTTATTATCGGAGATTTGTACAGGGATTCTCTATGATAGCTTCTCCGATGACTCGATTATTGCAGAACGATGTAAAGTTCGAGTGGACTGATGAATGTCAGTAGAGTTTCAACCGATTGAAAGATCTACTAACGAAAGCACAAGTATTAGTGCAGCCTGAACCGGGTAAGGAATTTGTTATTTACAGTGATGCCTCATTAAATGGTTTAGGTTGTGTCTTGATGCAAGGTAAAGTAATAGCCTATGCTTCAAGACAACTTAAACCACATGAAAGAAATTATCCGGTACATGATCTTGAGTTAGCTGCTATTGTTTTTGCATTGAAGATATGGCGGCATTATTTGTACGGTGAGAAATGTCATATTTATACTGATCATAAAAGCTTGAAATATTTGATGACACAGAAAGATTTGAATTTGAGACAGCGCAGGTGGCTTGAACTGATAAAGGACTATGATTTGATTATTGATTATCATCCGGGTAAGGCTAATGTTGTGGCTGATGCTTTGAGTCGAAAATCTCTGTTTGCTTTACGAGTTATGAATACCCGATTGTCACTGAGTGATGATGGTTCAATCATAGCTGAATTGAGAGCTAAATCGACATTTCTACAGCAAATATGTGAAGCTCAGAAGAATGATGAGAAGTTACAGGTTAAACGGGCACAATGTGAGTCAGGTACTGATTCTGAATTTCAAGTTGGGGTTGATGATTGTTTATTATTCAGAGGTAGGGTATGTGTACCCAAGAATTCAGAGCTCATACAGAAAATTTTACACGAGGCTCACGGTGGTACTATGTCTGTACATCCGGGAAGTAATAAAATGTATAATGATTTGAAGAAGATGTACTGGTGGCCAGGTATGAAACGTGATATTTCTGAGTTTGTATCAAGATGTTTGATATGTCAACAGGTCAAAGCAGAACATCAGGTACCTTCGGGGTTACTTCAGCCAATTACTATACCGGAATGGAAATGGGAAAGAATCACTATGGATTTTGTATCGGGGTTACCATTGTATTCGAGGAAAAAAGATGCTATTTGGGTGATTGTTGACCGATTGACAAAGTCAGCACACTTTATTCCGGTACGTATGGATTATTCTTTAGATAAACTGGCTGAATTGTACATATTTGAGATTGTCAGGCTACATGGAGTGCCTGTCTCCATTATATCAGATAGAGATCCCCGATTTACGTCTCGTTTCTGGGATAAATTACAAGAAGCTTTAGGTACTCAGTTGTATTTCAGTACTGCATTTCATCCTCAGACAGATGGCCAATCTGAGCGTGTAATTCAAGTATTGGAAGATATGCTCCGATGTTGTATACTAGAGTTTGAAGGTAATTGGGAGAGGTATCTACCTTTGATTGAATTTGCTTACAATAACAGTTATTAGTCCAGTATTAAAATGGCTCCATATGAAGCTTTGTATGGTAGAAAGTGTAGAACACTGTTATATTGGACAGAGCTCAGTGAAAAGAAGATACATGGGGTTGATTTAATTCGGGAAACAGAAGAAAAAGTGAAGGTTATTCGGGATAGTTTAAAAGCTGCTTCCGATCGCCAAAAATCATATGCCGATCTTAAACGAAAAGAGATTGAATTTCAGGTTGGTGACAAGGTATTCCTGAAAGTGTCTCCTTGGAAGAAAGTTCTCCGGTTCGGTCGAAAGGGTAAATTGAGTCCAAGATTTATCGGGCCATATGAGATCATAGAAAGAATTGGACCGGTCGCTTATCGGTTGGCATTACCACCAGAACTTGATAGAATCCATAATGTTTTTCATGTGTCTATGCTACGACGATATCGGTCAGATCCTTCACATGTTATTTCTCCGATAGAAGTGGAGATTCAACCGGATATGAGTTACAGTGAAGAACCGATCAAGATATTAGCATGGGAAACAAAGGAGCTTAGAAATAAAAAAATAAATTTGGTGAAAGTATTGTGGCAAAAACACGAGATTGAGGAAGCGACATGGGAACCGGAGGAGGCAATGAGGAAACAATATCCAAACCTCTTTACTGGTAAGATTTTCGAGGACGAAAATCCTTAAAAGGGGGGAGAGTTGTAATGGCCTAAATTCAAGGTTATCGGAACAATGGTTTCGCAACCATAAATCCGACTTAAAGAGAAATTTATTTCAATATATTTGCATGAATATTTATATGATAGGAAATATTTTTATAAATATTTATAAAATGTTAGTAATGTGGTATTAAATTTTCGTTAGAAAATTTTATCGTTTGGGTAGGAAATTAAATGAAAAAGACTAGATTGAAATGAAAGTAAAAGTTAAATTATAGATTAAAAGAAATTATGAAGGACCAAAATGACAATTATGCCATTTTGTAAAGTTGAGGCGGTGTATTGATGAAAATCTGAGGTTTTTTTTAAGTATATTATTATATTATTATATATTATATATATATAAAGAAAGGAGAAACGAAACAAAAAAAAAACAAAAAGAAGAACAAAGAGCAAACGTGAAGGGAAGAAAGAAAAAGAGAAAAGAAAGAAGAAAAGGGATAATAGAGTTTTTAAAGCTTGGAGTTTAATTTGGTAAGTTAATTTAGTCCTTTTCTTTTAATTTTGATGCTTTATAAGTTTTAGAACAAAGTTTTGATGAATTTAAGTTGAAGTTTTTGAAGTTTTAGAGTTTTTGAATACAGCATATGATGAATAAAATGATGAATTAGTGGTTTAATTGAAAGAATTTGAAGTTAGAATTGGATAAAGGACTTAATTGTAAAACAAGCTAAAAGAAAACAGTTTTGGGACAGCAGCAGTAGAGTAAGTTTGAAAATTCACCAAACATCATAGAAGTGGAATTAGAAGTTGAGCGAGATAAATTAAAGCTTATTGAGTCTATTTTCATATGAAAGAAACAAAGAAAGAAAAGAAGTTCTGTATTTTGAGATATTTAGATTTTTGTAAGACTAGTTCAGAATGAATTCGGGTTCCCCTGTTTTGACTTTAGAAAATCATCAAAAATTGAATAAAAATAACTAGGGGCTTAAATTTATATGTTTAGAATCCTGAACGAGTCTATTTTCTATAGAAATAAACGGGAACACCATCTGATTTCTGTATGAAGAGATAATTAATTTTTAGTGAAGAAGAGTCAGAATTGCCAGACAGCAGAACAGGGGTAACTTTGATGAATAAAATGTACTAATTGGCTAGGCTAAAAATTCTGGAAATTTTATGGTATAAAGAAATGTGAGTTTAGTTTCAGGAAAAATTAACGGTTCTTCATTTGGAGCTCTGTAGCTCGAGAAATAAATAATTTAGTGACTGTGACTCAAGTAGACAGCTTTGAATAAACTAAAAATAATAATTGAATTATAGAAAATGCTACATGTGAACATGAAATGTATTAAATTGATGATTGAATTTATTTATTTAGATCCGGAAAACTCAAATACGAAGCTAGATCGAGGAAAGGAAAAAGTCCCGGATTAGTAGATTTTGTAAACGAACTAGTATCGAGGTAAGTTCATGTAACTTGAATTATATTCTTAAATGCTTGAAATGTATGTTATTGATGTGAATATAGTTTGAATGTTCATTGTATGAAAATTTATGCAATATTGATATTTTTGATAAAAAGGGAAAGAAATCCCGGTTGAATGAAAGGAAAATTCGATGGATCTCTGAAAAGGAATTGACGGTAAAAAGGATCTAGCCCGGACGGGTGATCCTATCCTGATATAGCCCTCCCGAAGAATATGTGGAAAATGGATTTAGCCCGGACGGGTAATCCGAATTAGGGTCTGAATTTAGCCTGGACTGGTAATTCAGATCCAAGCTCATTAGAGTAATTGTCGTTGCAGGGGATTTAGCCTGGACTGGTAATCCCGACAATACTCTATGAGTTTATATTACAGGGGATTTAGCCTGGACTGGTAATCCCGCTGTAAAGATGAGGTTCGCGGGAGTGTGCTCTCTGAAATGAAAATGTGCGCACATGAATATGAATTGACGGACCCGGATTTGTACACAAAAGTGTACCTCTGAAAATCCATCGAAATTCTGAGTAATTCAACGGGATAAATATAAAAAGAAAATATTAAAGAAATGGAAATCAAGGTATTGATGAGCTCATCAATCATAATATATATTATTGATATATGGAAATTATTGGACTGACTTGAATGTTGAGTTTGTAAATGTTAGGGTAATAATGCATTGAATGGGTATATGAATGTTTATCGCTTGTATTGTAAATATTAGGTAAGTATAATTCTTGTTACATGGGCTTACTAAGCACAAAGTGCTTACCTTATTTCCTTTTTCCCTGTTTCGTAGTGTTAAGAGCTCGGAGGTCGGATCGGTGGGAGACTCATCACACTATCAACCCCAAGATTTCGGTATTTTAAGAAACTTTATTTTAGAAATCAATGGCATGTATAAGCTAATAAAATAGATGTTAATATGAAATGAATGTAAGGTCAGCCATTGGTATGGCCTATGTGTTAAAGTTATCTTATAAATATGCATGAATTATTTTGAAAATATGTTGAATTGGAATGGTCTCGGTTTTAAAAAAAATCGCAAATTCTGGTAATGCCTCGTACCTTATTCTGACAACGAATACGGGTAGGGGGTGTTACAACATAAATGGATAAAAATGGTGAAAATGGAGAAATGAGAAACATTTGAAAATGAATGTGATTTTCTTGGTTTTCGAATTAAATAAAGTTAAACAATGAGAACAAATCAATTTGTCATAGTGGACCCATTGAGTGTAGAAATATTAAATATATTTTATCATAGATTCTTTTATAGAAAAGTCGCCATGATTTTAATGAAAGTAGAATTGGGTTGAGAAAAATATTTAATTGAGAAATTAATTAGAGATGTTTATTCCAGAAAATAGAAAAAAATTATCGGGTTAGATCGAATTATAAAGTATTTGGTTAAAAGTCTAAGAAGTACTTGTAATTGGACTCAATATGGAAGAGGCCCAAAAGCCCCTCATGTCTAAGAAAGGGATGACAAATCCTAGTATAATTAATTAGGGTTCCTGGCCCCTATACTTCTAGCTTGACTAGGAATTCATTTTTATATTTGAAATAGACTTCTACAATTCAACAAAGGTTTTACCTCATTGCCCTAT
This sequence comes from Gossypium australe, assembly GCA_005393395.2. Taxonomy (NCBI): domain Eukaryota; kingdom Viridiplantae; phylum Streptophyta; class Magnoliopsida; order Malvales; family Malvaceae; genus Gossypium; species Gossypium australe. Next base: position 435,349 of record CM016617.1, read on the forward strand.
AAATAGATGGCACCAGTGGGCCTAGATATACAACTCTAAGATATTGTTACTCTGCCCGAAAATAGTAAGAGTTTATTCTCTAAGTACTAAATCTATTTTCTGGAATAACAATTCTGTCGGACAACTTCTTGTAGGTAAAGGGGTGTTGGGTGCGATTGTAACACCCCAAACCCGGCCCATTTACTTTGACCGAATTTGGAATGCCACTACGGAACACTTTCGAAAAATATCCTTTCTTAATAGTAAAACCGTTAAAAATTTGTTTCCTTTAATAAAAATATTTTCATGACTTATAATATTCTAAGTAAAAATCGAAGTTTGTTATAAACATATCGAATTCGAGCTTTGCTCGAGGAAATAAAGCCGTTTGCAATCAACCTTTCATATTAGGGCATAATAATAACGATACTTAATAAATGGACTGAAATACTTTAGTGGGCCTTATTAAAATACACACTTAGTCAAAATACGGATAATGTAAATATTTAATTCATTAATCAAGAGATTCCTTTGCATGAAATCCACTTTTGCATGGCCACCTTTGTATCCTCTCCGACCCGGTCCAAGCTTTACGCGCCACCTGAAAGGTTTAATAATAATAGAGTGAGTCACCAAGACTCAGTGCATAGTTAATACACATGTCCTCACATATGGGCTTGGCCCATAACCATTCAATCCATATATATATAACATACAATTATAAATATGCAATTATGAATACACAATATTATAAATATGATTACGAATATACAATTACGAAGTCCAATCCACAAAGTGATCCACATATCCTTCTTTTGCACATTATTTCTTAAGGTCGTGGCTAAGCCACCGATCCCATAGAAATCTCACATATCAATCGGTTCACTAATCAACAATCACGAATGTAGCACGAGGCTAGCATTAGAACACTCACATAGTGTACACCTTTTCTCCAATAGTCACATCACAAATCTCATGCGTACATATATGTACCATAACAACATTTCGTACGAAACAAATATGTATATTTTATACTATGGTCACATATTACTCATAACAATATACATCACACGTCATCACATTATTTTCGCAAATCACTGACAAGTTATTGTCATAACCATTAACTTGATTATTCGATCACTTACCTTAGCCTTTATTTGACTAACATGCACATCTCATACATTTACATAAAATAATACTTTAATACATATATCAAGCAAAAGAACAGTGCGATAACTACGCACCTGACTATAGCGATATCCGATTTATCTATCACAATCTAAAGTCCCGAAACTTGTCTCATTTCTGACGATTTGCCTGGAGCAATTCAATTCCCGAAAAATTCCTTTGATGCTCCATAACACTTTCTACACACAAACAGAGTACATCACTGTAGCCTTATTCACATTCGGCCACCCTTTATAACCAAAGTTAATATTTGGTTATCATCACAACCCAAAATATAGCTTTTAGCTGAAAATAAGACTTCCTTACCTTGCTTATTGATCCCGAAACACCATTTGTTCCTGTCGATTAGCTCTCAAGGTATCGATAGTCCTATTAAAAACAAGGTTAGGGTAGGCTAATACACAAACTTATGAACAAAGGCCCTTAGCCGAAACTACAACTTATTTACCTTGATGTTCAAAATTTCGGGAGCTCTCTTAAAGTTCCTTCCCTCAACTACACAAAAGAGCACACCAATATAGTCCTTGAAGGTTCGGCCACAAGTAAACTAGATTAAGGTTTCGGCTACCACATCTTAACACTCTTCAAAGCTGAAAATGGTCACCATGAGAGAAGCCTTCATTCGGCCACATAAGAGAAATAGTTTCAAGATCTCAACTTTTAAAACTCACCAAAAGATTCGACAATGGTGTAATGGTGGAGGGATTTCAGCTAACCTTCCAAATGATGGTTATATAATCGGTTGTGGTTTCCAAAGGCAGAGAGGCATTCGGCTTCAAGAGGTAGAGATAGATTCGGGGTTGAAAGGGAACATAGAGGAAGATAAATGAGGAAGATCGGCACTTAATCCCCTCCCCCTTTCGAAACCGAGAACAAAATAAGCTTCCCCTAGGAGTCTCCCTAATCCGGCCATGCTCAAGGCAAAGTTAAGGAAAAATTATTTCAAGAAGTCAGCCATGCACATTTGGAGGAGAACTAAAAACAAACTAGGAAGATTTAGCTATGCTCTTCAAAGCTCAAGGCTGATCAAAAGCTCCCCAAAGCTTCATTTGGTCAAAACAATTGCAAAAATCAGAAATTTTGGCACTCTTTGCTACTAGGAGGCCGTCCATGAGATGCCTAGGAAAGGAAATTTCCCCCCCCATTCGGCCATGCTCCCCACGCCAAAAGACCATCACCAATCTCAATATTATTATTTAATAAAAGTCCTCATTCTAACCTATCCTCCCTCACCTCCCTCACCTTCAAATAATATAACAACATAATTAAACTACTCCATAATTTCCAACAGCCATATATTTACAACCCCTATGCCGCATGCTTCTATTCCCCAAGGCCAAGACCCATGCTCATTGAAAAAGAAAGGAATAATACTTTGTTTATTCCTTATTCCTTTACCACATAAACTAACCTAACAAATAAAACCCATACCTCACCATAATAAAATAACTAACAATAAATAAAATAAAAGAATAATGCTCCCATGTTTAAAAATAAAGCAAACAAGCAGAATTGTTTAAACTGCATGCACGCATGCTGCATGCATTAATTACCCATGCAGCTACAAACTCCCACGCCGGTCTCAAAAAGAAAGACCCAGTTGCAACCCCCAGGTCTCGAACCCGAGACCTGGAGAAAAGTCCTCCATACCCCAGCCACTCGGCCCTGTGCGTGTTTCATGCAATAATCTCATCAGAATTTCTTTTAAACCTTACCTTGCCAGTTCCCTTCACTTTAGCGCTAAAATAAAAATAAAGCGCCTTATGCGCGATTTCCAGGACTCGAACATGAGTCTTTCAAGTCGTGGTTCTCCAGCAAGGTCCTTGGCCACTCGGCCACTTAGAATTTCATGACACGAAAGCATCGCATTTTCTTTTAAGCCTTACTCCGGTGGCTTCCTCATTTTAACTTTAGGAGCTAAAAATAAAAAACATCTGCGCCCCCAATGGGACTCGAACGCCCGACCTCGAGAGGCCCCCATGCTGCAAGCGTCTCAGCCACTCGGCCAGGCGTCTTTTTGTGATTCAAATCACCTCGATTTCTTTTTAAGGCCTCCTTATGCAGCGCCCTTTTACAAAATAAAAATGTCTTTTGCTGTGCCTAAGACTCGAACCCTCGACCATGCTAGGCGCCAAACCTTAAGTGGCACACGGAAGCCACTTTGCTACCTGGACTTTCATGTCCAAAACTTTACAAAATTTATTATTAAGGCCTCCTCAGCCAAATTTCACTTTTAGCCTAAAATCTTCAAAATTTTCCAAAATAGTCCCTTTTTATCCTCGGGCTTTAGGGATTCCAAAAACACATAAAAATCACTCTTAAGGCCTACTAACACTCGAGTTATTTACCAAACTCGCAACCCCTATTTCGGGATATTACAATTCTACCCCCCTTAAAAATAATTTCGTCCTCGAAATTACTTATTAACGAACATTCGTACATTTCAATTTACCATATATCAATCACATATTCCCAATTATACACATATGCAAACATATTCAACCTCTTTCACATTTAGCATTTTCACATATGGCCACTTCTTCATAAGCATATTCAAGCTTAAATTCTATTACGGATACCATACACATCTATGGTAAGATCAATTGCACATATTAAAATACTTACCGAAGCTTCAATTATATCACATCTCACTTAATTCAAATGGGAAAATACCAACTTATCTTATTCCTTGCAAATAGGAAGGACTTGTACTTACCCGAACACTTAGCTTATGGTAATAAACATATTCCATCTTGTAAGTGATTCATGAATTCTCTAATATAACACATCACCGGCATTAAGCCTGCTAGGCATCGAAGCCTGAAATACACACCGGCACAAAGCCTGCTAGGCATCAAAGCCTGAAATATACACCGGCACAAAGCCTGCTAGGCATCAAAGCCTGAAATATACACCGGCACAAAGCCTGCTAGGCATCAAAGCCTGAAATATACACCGGCACAAAGCCTGCTAGGCTGAAAGCCTGATACAGTATTATCACCATTTGAATCACATTACAAGCTAACCAAAATTATAAACCATATAATTTACATCACTTGTATTTATCACTTCAATAATATTTCATGATAGATAGTCTATCCACATATCACTTGTACTTATCACTTGAGTAACATTTCCTGATAGAAAGCCTATCCACAGTCGGCTTTCACTATATTTATAACCAGGATTCCAACATGTACACAAGGTTATAACTAACCTTGACAATATTCAATTGCTTATAGACTTACACTTTAAAACATTTTCAATTTCTGGTTCCAATACTCATCGACAATATTTTCCACACTGAGCACACTGACGGTTCCAATTTCCCATAGCTGGCTTAGTCACATGAGCAAAATTTTCAACTCTCGGTCTTTTCCGAAGATCCTCAGATAATCTAGACAATTCAAAATTTCTTCTATCACAGATCATATCCTTATCTCGATTTTATCTCATCGAGTCCTTACTCTCTTCAGCTATCTTAGCTTTTTCAATTAACACAATGAACTCTTGCTCCTGTTGAGGAACTATCAACAGTCTCAGGCCGTCTCTTAATCCGTCCATAAATCGGACACATCGTTCATGTTTTGTAGTCACTATTCCTCGATCATATCGGTTTAACTTTAGGAATTAGCCTCGTATTTTGCCATGGACTCGTTCCATTGAACTAGTCCCAAAAACACATGCCTCTGAGCATCAATGTAGTAAATATTGACATACTTCTTTTAGTATGCCGTCTTGACCTACTCCTGAGTGGGGTCCTCCGTTGTGACACTATTTCGAACTGTGAGCCACCATTGATACGCCTCGTTGCGAAGTAGCATCACCATTCCTTTCACTTTTTCCTTAGGGCTCAAAACGAGCTCATCCATAACTCACTTGGTTATTTCCAACCATTATTCAATCGTACTGGGTGCCACGTCTGATACATCACAAAACAAATCCGTTCAATTGGCTCAAAGTCGCTCGGAAACAAATTTTCGAGCTCTTATATTTTTCCCTCTCCAACCACCATTTCTAAAACTCGCAGCACTGTCCGCGGTAAAGCATTATTCCTTGTCTGATCTTGCTACTCATTATCAAGAGTTGGTGGTGGAGGTGATACCTTATTATCAACCCTTGACCCGATCTAACGAGTTCCGATACGGCCATTTTGCCTCGATCACGTCATCTAGAACTCATCTCTTATCGCACAATCTGACTTAGAAAGTTTTATGCATTATAAATTTTGTTCCACTGATTATCCGCGAACAATTTTATGGAATAAAGTATTTTAGAAGTGGTTCTTTCGATCACACATAGGTTTGATTTAAGTTCGCTACTTCTTATTCAGAGAGTCACATACACGTTCATAAGCAGGGACACATTCCTTTACTACACTCTTATGGTCATTTCAGTTCTCAAGTCTTATGCACTTGTTTTTGAGTAGACTAGTCTTAGGGTTCGATAGCCCAAATTTTCTAATCTACAAGCCCAATTATGCCCATACAGTTCACATATTCAATATACCTCAATAGTCAGAGGTACTTACCAGGTGGACTTCGGGTTGGAGGTACAGGTGCCATGCCATAACATGCCCAAAATAGAAGTTCACATTTTGAAAAGCCCACTTTCGAAAACTATTTTCGGACCCAAAACCTCAAAGCCGAGTTTTGAACCATGCTCTGATACCAAAATGTAACACCCCAAACCCGACCCATTTACTTTGACCGATTTTGGAATGCCACTACGGAACACTTTCGAAAAATATCCTTTCTTAATAGTAAAATCGTTAAAAATTTGTTTCCTTTAATAAAAATATTTTCATGACTTATAATATTCTAAGTAAAAATCGAAGTTTGTTATAAACATATCGAATTCGAGCTTTGCTCGAGGAAATAAAGCCGTTTGCAATCAACCTTTCATATTAGGGCATAATAATAACGATACTTAATAAATGGACTGAAATACTTTAGTAGGCCTTATTACAATACACACTTAGTCAAAATACGGATAATGTAAATATTTAATTCATTAATCAAGAGATTCATTTGCATGAAAATCCACTTTTGCATGGCCACCTTTGTATCCTCTCCGACCCGGTCCAAGCTTTACGCGCCACCTGAAAGGTTTAATAATAATAGAGTGAGTCACCAAGACTCAGTGCATAGTTAATACACATGTCCTCACATATGGGCTTGGCCCATAACCATTCAATCCATATATATATAACATACAATTATAAATATGCAATTATGAATACACAATATTATAAATATGATTACGAATATACAATTACGAAGTCCAATCCACAAAGTGATCCACATATCCTTCTTTTGCACATTATTTCTTAAGGTCGTGGCTAAGCCACCGATCCCATAGAAATCTCACATATCAATCGGTTCACTAATCAACAATCACGAATGTAGCACGAGGCTAGCATTAGAACACTCACATAGTGTACACCTTTTCTCCAATAGTCACATCACAAATCTCATGCGTACATATATGTACCATAACAACATTTCGTACGAAACAAATATGTATATTTTATACTATGGTCACATATTACTCATAACAATATACATCACACGTCATCACATTATTTTCGCAAATCACTGACAAGTTATTGTCATAACCATTAACTTGATTATTCGATCACTTACCTTAGCCTTTATTTGACTAACATGCACATCTCATACATTTACATAAAATAATACTTTAATACATATATCAAGCAAAAGAACAGTGCGATAACTACGCACCTAACTATAGCGATATCCGATTTATCTATCACAATCTAAAGTCCCGAAACTTGTCTCATTTCTGACGATTTGCCTGGAGCAATTCAATTCCCGAAAAATTCCTTTGATTCTCCATAACACTTTCTACACACAAACAGAGTACATCACTGTAGCCTTATTCACATTCGGCCACCCTTTATAACCAAAGTTAATATTTGGTTATCATCACAACCCAAAATATAGCTTTTAGCCGAAAATAAGACTTCCTTACCTTGCTTATTGATCCCGAAACACCATTTGTTCCTGTCGATTAGCTCTCAAGGTATCGATAGTCCTATTAAAAACAAGGTTAGGGTAGGCTAATACACAAACTTATGAACAAAGGCCCTTAGCCGAAACTACAACTTATTTACCTTGATGTTCAAAATTTCGGGAGCTCTCTTAAAGTTCCTTCCCTCAACTACACAAAAGAGCACACCAATATAGTCCTTGAAGGTTCGGCCACAAGTAAACTAGATTAAGGTTTCGGCTACCACATCTTAACACTCTTCAAAGCTGAAAATGGTCACCATGAGAGAAGCCTTCATTCGGCCACATAAGAGAAATAGTTTCAAGATCTCAACTTTTAAAACTCACCACAAGATTCGACAATGGTGTAATGGTGGAGGGATTTCAGCTAACCTTCCAAATGATGGTTATATAATCGGTTATGGTTTCCAAAGGCAGAGAGGCATTCGGCTTCAAGAGGTAGAGATAGATTCGGGGTTGAAAGGGAACATAGAGGAAGATAAATGAGGAAGATCGGCACTTAATCCCCTCCCCCTTTCGAAACCGAGAACAAAATAAGCTTCCCCTAGGAGTCTCCCTAATCCGGCCATGCTCAAGGCAAAGTTAAGGAAAAATTATTTCAAGAAGTCAGCCATGCACATTTGGAGGAGAACTAAAAACAAACTAGGAAGATTTAGCTATGCTCTTCAAAGCTCAAGGCTGATCAAAAGCTCCCCAAAGCTTCATTTGGTCAAAACAATTGCAAAAATCAGAAATTTTGGCACTCTTTGCTACTAGGAGGCCGTCCATGAGATGCCTAGGAAAGGAAATTTCCCCCCCATTCGGCCATGCTCCCCACGCCAAAAGACCATCACCAATCTCAATATTATTATTTAATAAAAGTCCTCATTCTAACCTATCCTCCCTCACCTCCCTCACCTTCAAATAATATAACAACATAATTAAACTACTCCATAATTTCCAACAGCCATATATTTACAACCCCTATGCCGCATGCTTCTATTCCCCAAGGCCAAGACCCATGCTCATTGAAAAAGAAAGGAATAATACTTTGTTTATTCCTTATTCCTTTACCACATAAACTAACCTAACAAATAAAACCCATACCTCACCATAATAAAATAACTAACAATAAATAAAATAAAAGAATAATGCTCCCATGTTTAAAAATAAAGCAAACAAGCAGAATTGTTTAAACTGCATGCACGCATGCTGCATGCATTAATTACCCATGCAGCTACAAACTCCCACGCCGGTCTCAAAAAGAAAGACCCAGTTGCAACCCCCAGGTCTCGAACCAGAGACCTGGAGAAAAGTCCTCCATGCCCCAGCCACTCGGCCCTGTGCGTGTTTCATGCAATAATCTCATCAGAATTTCTTTTAAACCTTACCTTGCCAGTTCCCTTCACTTTAGCACTAAAATAAAAATAAAGCGCCTTATGCGCGATTTCCAGGACTCGAACATGAGTCTTTCAAGTCGTGGTTCTCCAGCAAGGTCCTTGGCCACTCGGCCACTTAGAATTTCATGACACGAAAGCATCGCATTTTCTTTTAAGCCTTACTCCGGTGGCTTCCTCATTTTAACGTTAGGAGCTAAAAATAAAAAACATCTGCGCCCCCAATGGGACTCGAACGCCCGACCTCGAGAGGCCCCCATGCTGCAAGCGTCTCAACCACTCGGCCAGGCGTCTTTTTGTGATTCAAATCACCTCGATTTCTTTTTAAGGCCTCCTTATGCAGCGCCCTTTTACAAAATAAAAATGTCTTTTGCTGCGCCTAAGACTCGAACCCTCGACCATGCTAGGCGCCAAACCTTAAGTGGCACACGGAAGCCACTTTGCTACCTGGACTTTCATGTCCAAAACTTTACAAAATTTATTATTAAGGCCTCCTCAGCCAAATTTCACTTTTAGCCTAAAATCTTCAAAATTTTCCAAAATAGTCCCTTTTTATCCTCGGGCTTTAGGGATTCCAAAAACACATAAAAATCACTCTTAAGGCCTACTAACACTCGAGTTATTTACCAAACTCGCAACCCCTATTTCGGGATATTACAGCGATGCCGAGCCATAAGATTAATGTCCCCAAACTAGAAAAGTTTAAGTGGGTAAGGTCCGTGAAGGATGTGGACAACTTGTGGGAAATGAAGCAATTCTTTCGTGCCGTAGGCATCAAGGACGATGATGCTAAGGTAAATAATGCTTCTATGTATTTTACTGATGTTGCTCTTTTATGGTGGCGTCATAGGTACACAAATGAAAAAAAGATATGGGACCGGCATTGGGACTTGGGAGGAGTTCCAGAAAGAGTTCAAGGAGTAGTTTTACAAGGAGGCTCAGGCTAAGTTGCGTCATTTCTCGCAACAAGGCACAATTAGGGAGTATGTGAAGGAGTTCACTAAATTGATGTTCCAAATCATTGATCTGAGTGAGCAGAAGACATTCTTCTTTTTCATAGATGGGTTGAAGCTATTGGTTAAGCAGGAATTGGAATGTTGTGGGGTCAAGTAACTTACCAAAGCCATGATCGTCACTTCTTAAGCTAAGTGCTAAGAAGTTAGAAAAATCTAAGTCTTCCAAGCCCAAACTCAAACCAAAGGGAAATGGTGGGGGAGACAGAGACAAACCGACAAAGAATAACAATGGTAAGACCTAAACTGTTCAAACAGCTAAGCTCGACAAGCCGTGGGAGAAGAAGAAAGGCTAGTGAAATTCTTCTTTTGTGAATGTCCGCATATGGTCAGGGACTATCCAAAACGATCTGTGTTTTTTACCATCAAAGAGGATAATGAGCCACAAAAAACACCGATGAAGATTAGTTTGATATTGAGTGGTGTCGAAGCCAAGAATAGTCATTAAACAAATTTAATTATCTTGTTCAACAAAACTATGTTGACTAATTAATTTAATTTTTACTTCGAATTTCAATTATTTAATTACAATAAATTAAATAATATTTTGAAAAAATTAATTTAATCTCTAAGTCATCTATTGCTTATTGCGAGAAAACACATTCATTGCGGATAGTGATAAATGCGGTCTATTTCTCTAACTTGTTATTTTCATATTTTTATCCCATTGTTTCAAATGCAAACCATCAAGGTTGTACGGAGTTAGCAAATGGATTGATTGGACATTTATAGTTATGACTCAAATAATTTGGATAAAGTTCTAACTTTTGGTCTATTAATTACAACATTGTTTAGCCATGGATTCATTCCACTAAAGTACCATGACTTAGCTTTTCCCATTATATGCTACAAAAGCTACTTATCAAGCTCTCGTCCAATGATATTGTCATATGTGTATTACCCTCATAGGATATTTTTAATTCTTCATGTTAAATCTATTCACCTAATATGATCCTATGTTATCTCATGGTAATCATTACTTCGTTTATAAAAAAGTCAATCACTAACATGTAGTAATTAAATCATTTATCTCGAACAATTGACATGTGGCCTTGTTACTTTTCCATCTATCATGTAATCCAATGAAAGGATGTCATTACCCTTTTATTGGGCTATGAATTTCACTATTTTAATTGCAGCTATGTCATGCAGAAGACGTATATCCAATATACTAGCTTTCAACTTTATTATCAATTGAAATCAAGTTTTCAATATACCAAAGTATACGAGTCACACACACATAGTCCGCCACTTAATCAGGATTGAGGTGAGTCATACAATGAACGTTACAAATGAATAAATCGATAAAAAGATCTAGGATTTATTATACTTGGGTCTTGCCCGTCAAGACAATCACACATCTATCTCTATCTTTTGGAAGTCATCCGCTCCAATACCTAAGACAATGTATCTCTCATTCAAACTTGATAATGTCATAATAGTCCTTGAATTGAGTCTCTCAATTTCAATTCATCAGACTACGAGCCATTTAGATTACCTACGAATATAAGTTGTCTTCTTGCATTATGATCCAATCACATAATGCAACTTTATATTAGTTAAACATTAAATAATCTATGAAACAATATTTGCTTGTTCATTTTGCTTTGTGTGCAAAAACCGTTGAGGAGAAATACAAACGATACCAATGTGAATGATGAGATGTTATTAAACCAATATGTTCAAAAAATTACAAGTACATTACGATGAAAAACTATACTAAGGACACTAGAGCCCAACATCTCCATGGTGATAGTTATAATAATCGACATCGTGATCTTTAAGGCCACAACGTGACAACGGTGGCTTCAAATTTTGGCTACATGACTGCTCCCCTATTATAACGTCTCAATGCTGAGACCGGTCATTTCAATGTTGCATTCAAAGTTTTAGCTCCATTCTTGCCAAAAGCCAACCATGTCTCAACATTGTGAGGACAACTTCTCGATGTCGCCACTAGCGTGCTCCATCAAATTTTCTTTTTTCCACCAAAGCCAATCCAAGATTTCCCTACATTCAAAACACTCCCATATAACATAGTATCAAAATGCTATAAATCTAAGTCAAATAGCTATTTCAACTATATTTCATCCTAAACACAAAAGCACAAAAATATCTTAAAACTAAAGTGAAAAGGGTTCAAAATGTGTAACAATTAAGTACTTATCATATATGGGCAACACCTTGCCAACTTTGACTCTCACCAACACATGCATGGTAAATATGTGGAATGTCTCCAACCTACCTCACCAAAGACAAGTGTTGAGCCTCTTCATCGCATGAAGAACATGCGGAACTTCATCAAGTTCACTCAGTTTAATCGTAGCTAGATTGCTAAATCCTTCAATCCCATCACCGCCTAGTTAGGAAGACTGTCATGTCCCCTAAAGGGTTGACCTCGACTAAACCAACATGAAACGTGTTTAGGCCAAAGTGCAAGGACAGCAATCAACCTCCGCTATAGGTATCCTTGGCCTCAAGGACAATTCTTCTTCTTCAAGCTCCTCTCCTTATGCTATTACTTTTACCTCACTCTCAAGAAACCATCAACGCATCACCACCATGAACCGCTACCTCCCTCATTCTTCCTCATTTCACCCTCAACACTTCCAGTGTATTTGATTTGAATATTATTATTAATTACTTACAATAATTATTGCAAGAAATTTGTTCGGGGTGAGAAAATGAGGAAACAACTTGGATGCAACAGGCAGCTTCTTGACAACTAAACCGAAGAACAGTAGATTTTGTTTCATAGTACATTTTGCTTGTTTTGCCCTTCGTATATGAAATCAATGGTTGCAGGTAATTTTTTTGTTAGGAAATATAGAATTCCCACGTTATTTTTCTTCTTTCTTCAGTATTAAAGAGGTGGCAGGGGATAGAGAAAGGGACTACGTATGTCAAGATTCAAATCTCATTACTGATACTATCTCTTAAGATGTTATATGAACCAATGAACTGGATTCATGCTACGGCATGCAGCTTCAGCTTTTAATACCTTGTCTCATAGGTTGAAATCTCTTCACTGATCTTTAGCTCACTAACGGAATTCTACTTCAAGACTAGCCATAGAACTAAATTGCAAACACTAAGCTTGCTGGTACAAAAAAATGGCCAGGAGAAGAACATTATAACAAAGAAAAATCAAGATTCAAGATCTCCACAGGGAAGGGGAACAACAATCTGCCACACCTTGATGTCACAGTCCAAGCTTCCGCTATAAATAACATAGGATGTATCGCAACGGCTGGAACGATCAACCGCTCCAGCTAAGCACTTAACGGGGCCTTTATGCCCTTCCAAGACTGCCAAACACGAGTAATTTCCGTCCACCCCTCTCCTCCAGATTCTGATTGTTTTATCTGCTGAACCACTGCAAACTAAGTCCGACACTACAGCCAAACACAAAATAGACTTTGTATGCCCCCTAAGGGCACCAGCCACTGCCATGCCATCGCCGCCATCGTCCTTCTCCCAGACAACTATGGACCTGTCACTGGCACCGGAGTACAAAGTAGACCCATCAAGACTTATAGCTAAAGCATTGATCCCCGAATTATGCTTTTCTAGTGTAGCAACAAGAGAATGGTTCTTGTCACCTGGGATTTTCCTCCACACCTTGATTTTCTTGTCAGTTGATCCTGTGTAAACATCACCGTCATCGGATAATGCCACTGCGTTTATTGCATCGTCATGAGCATTTGTTACTGATTCCAAGCATTTGAAATCACTGGTTCTCCAGATTTTGAGTGTCCTGTCCCAGGAAACAGAATAAAGCAGGGTCTCATCTCTGGATAAAGCCAGTGCAGATACTGTATCTACATGATGGACCCAGGTGCATGTCTTGTGTCTTCGGATTTGAACATGATTCTTGGGCTGGAGAAGCTTTGAGGCGCGGTCACTTAATGTCGGCAACGTTGCCAGCCGAGTGTAGTTTTGGTTATCAGGGCCATCATTATTGATTTTCCACACCCGTATCTTGTGATCTTGGTGAGCACTGAAGAGTTTATCAGCTAATACTACCAAGGACTTCACGGCACCCTTTCCCACAACCACTATGTTATTGGTTAAATTTTCAAATTCAAAATCAGAGTTGAGATCGTTGCACTTCCATAATCGGATTTCCTCATCAGAAGAGCCTGTGTAAAGGAACTTTCCGTCGAAGGCGAGAGAGGAGACATAGGAGGTGTGGCCTTTTAGAGTGGTGAGGCAGTGGTGTTGGATGTTGGAAAGATAGTAGTGTTGCAGGTGAAGCTGGGAAGTGATGCAAGGAACTGATGGGAGGCTTGTCTGAGATTCATAACTTGAACAACAAAATTGATGGTCTGACATATTTCTTATAAAAGATAAACAGAAAAGAAGAAAAAGCATATAGTGGAAGAAACTGAAGTAACTAATATATATATATATATATATATATGGAAGGGAAATTTGTATAGTATTCACTATTCAGAAAGTTCTGTTGGGTAGAACAAGCTGAAATTTGAACCTTTGATAACCAAAGTTACCGAAACATTTATGAGGCAAGCAAGTTGTACCCACCACTATTGCTATGACGGATGCTTTCTGTTTAAGTGTAGAGATGAATCATGAAAAGCCGATTTCTTACACGTTAATCTGCAGTCATCAATACTGAAGTTTAGTTTAAGGTCTTAATCACTTGCATACACTGAGACTACAGATTAAATGTCTGCTAAATATACTGTCTGGTTGGTAGTACTATTGTTTTGCTAGATATGAAATAACTGAGTCATAAAAACTTATCAAAGTAAACAAGTAGTTGAGTGTAATAGTAAAATACATTACACATTTAAAGAGAGGATTAAGTTTAAATTTTGTAGACAACGTTGTTAGTAAAAATAATCACAAACCTCGAACATGAACTATAAAATAAACACAAACAATTCTAAAAAAAAAAAAAACATTATTAGAGTCTTGTTAGTTTAATGGATAAGGTATAGATAGAATAGTTGTAGGGGTAGGAAGTGATATAGGTAGGTAGGTAAAAATGTTAGTTTCATCATCCTATTGACCTCATGGTTTGTTTGGCACTTGGTTAAGAAAAAAGAAAAAAAGCAATAATAAAATAATAAAAAATCATGAACCATATTTTCTAGGTTGTTCCTGCTGATGGACGACAATTGATTGTTGGTTCGTTTTGAGTCTGTCTTGCACTATCACTTTGGACTATGATCTTTCTATCATTTTCTTGCTTGAGATTAGATAATAAGTTTAGCTTAAAACAGCCTTGTTTATTGGATTTTGTTAATTAGCTTTTCACTTTTTCATTGGGTGTTTGCTTCCATAACAATAACTAAATACCGAATAAAAACGATTTATTATTTTCTAAACTTATTAAAATAGATTTCATCAAAAATAATAATTTATGAAATTTCTGTATAAAAAATTTATGTTAATAGCTCCATCAGTGCCATATATTTATAGTGAGAAATAGGAGAATTTTGATTGTATAACACGAATAATATTTATTTAGTTGAAAACACTCTTCGAGTCTAACTGAGAGAGAGGTGAGCGGCACATCTTAGTAAATATTACTAGGGTTGCCGCCCCTTTATATTCATGAGAGCTAGTATTGGGCTTCTCATGTATTAAGTCCAATTATATGTATGTTCTGGACTTTTGATCTAATACTTTATAATTTAATACAACCTAATTTTTTTTGAATTTCTCAATTAAATAATTTTCTCAATCTAATTCTAATTCCGTTAAAGTCATGACAAGTTTACCGTAAAAAATGTATGAGTAATGACCAATTAATTTAATTCTATTTTCGAACATCAATTAGTTAATTATAATTAATTAAATAATAATTCAAAAACGTTAAATTTTTTCTCAAGCTATTTCTATACTTAATGAGAAAAACACATTCATTTGTGAATGCGAACCATTTCTCTAACTTCATCATTTACATTATTTTTTGTTCATTTGGTTCTATGTACAATTCATTTATAGATTCAATAAACTAGTTGATTTGCCACATTTCGTTGTGGCAAATTAAGGTCTTTTTAACAACAAGTAATTTAATGTTTTTTATAATTTATTTTATAGACTTAGTAGTTTTACCCTTTGAATTCAATAAAATGAGTTTTTTAGTGTGTTTTATTACCTATTAGACCAATCTGAGCCTAAGGAGGAAACTAACATGTTGATTAAGTGTGCAGGATGACATTTTAGGCCTATGAGTCAGAGGATTCCCCGAATGTCACAACCTTCAGAAAGGATGTTGCAACACCCAACTTCAAACCTAAATGAGGAATATTCAACCTTCAATATCACGAAAACAAACTTCGAACCTAAAAGGGTAGCATTCAACCTTTGATGTCATGACAACAACTATCCAATGTCGCGACATCCAACTTCAAACCAAGATGAGGCATATTCAATTCTCAATGTCGTGACAATGGCCATAGGATGTCGTGACAATGGCTATAGGATGTCGCGACACCGGCCTAACGAGGCCCATTTATCAGCTAAGGGTTTCATCTGCACAACCATAGTTAATATGTTTAACAATTTGTAATTGACGCAATTTGGTCATTTAACAACAACACTATAAATATTAACTCTTAGAACCTGTTTTTTTTTTATGATTACAATTTTCTTTCTTCTTAGAATTAGTGTAACAGCCCGTTTTTGGTAAAATCAAAACAGTGGTTTCAAGACTACAAATTCAATTACGAAAAAGAAATTTATTTTAATATTATTTTATGATCTACAATATGATAATAATGTCGTATGAATATGGTGTAAAATATCTGTTTATTTAATTAGTAAGTTCTGGTAATGCTTTATAACCCTGTTTCGGCGACGGTTTCTGATTAGGGGTGCTACAATTAGAGTATTAAATTTAGTTTTTATGTTCAAACTTTTTGTGATTTCAATTAAAATTCAGTTCAGTTTTCTTTCAGATCTTTCTACTTCAACCGAATCCAGTTCAACATCCATTCAAGGGTTCATGGATAAAGCTTCAACAATTATTTGCATATATAGATTTCTCTTCTCCTTTATCTTGTTTTTACATTTACTTTGAATGTGTAAAATTCGATTAGGGAAAATTGCATCTAGTATGACCATGAACTAAGAACCCTAGGGAGATTGACAAGCGGAAGAGGGAGTGACTGAGTAAGGGTTTAGGGTTTACCACAAATTAGTTGGCATAGGTTAAGTGAAATTAAACCCTAGGATTGGCGACCCTAGGAAGTAACTTAGGTAGATGAGGCCAAAAGGATAATCTACTTAGCACCAACTTAATCTATCCCGATTTAAGCTATCAGGACGAAAGATAAGTAGGTTAAATTGATCAATTAATTTAGTTATAGGACGAAAGGTATTAACTAAGTTAATTATTAGCTAATTTTTCAAAAACTTGAATCTGAAGTTAATCATGAACACAGATGCGAGTTAATCTTCTATTTACTTAATTTGATTGAAATTTGGTTATTTTAGTTAGTGATTATTTTTCTGTTGTTTTATAAATCATCTTTTTATTGTTTCTTTGTCATAATATAATTAGTACGTAAGTAGTATTTAGACATAGTATTTGTTGATTTGCAATTTAGTTTAGACAAGCCTTCTTTGTGTACGATCTTCGGAATACTTTCTAGTGTTTCGTTGTAACACTTTACTATATTACAATTCGACCTATATACTTGTAGATACCGCACATAATCAGATATATTTAATTGTAGATTTACAAGCCCCGACACATGCACGTTGGGGGGTATTTAAGTTGTTGGCACCATTGCCGAGGAAGTTTCAGTATTAAATTAATTTTTTTGCATCATAATAGGATAAATAGGAAAACCAAAAGTTATAGGTACGACATTCTATTCCTTTTATTTATTTATTTTCTAATATTGCTACTACATACTAATTGACTAAAGTTTTACTTGAATGCAGGATGACAACACTCTCTGAGCAAACGCCCTTCGACACGAGCTGGCTCAAACCTAGCATTGCAATACTTGTCATTAGCAACCCCTAGTTTGAGATTGACCCGGCTCTATTAACATGGGTCTCAATGAACCTTTAGTTTGATAGCAGTGAAGTATTTGATCCAGTGACATTTCTTAGACAATTCAAACATCTATGCAACATATTTTCGTATGTTGGAGTTTCAAATGAAGTGATCAAACTATTTCTAATCCCCTTTGCACTCAAAGGTAAAGCCAATGCATGGTTAGAAGCTATACCGTTAGAGACTATCACATCCTAAGAAGAATTTGTGTATCTATTCTTGCTCAAAACCATACCAGTGACCGCAATTCTCCATACCTACGATGAACTATTTGATTTTAAGCAAGATCCAACAAAAAATTTAGGTCAAGCATGGGATAGATTTAAAACAATTCTTCGGAGAGTACTTGTGGGGCGATATTGATATGGCAATACAATTGCAACACTTTTATGGAGATTTAGACCACTACAGTAAAGAGCAACTTGACGTTATGGCAAGGAGTAGCAACGAGACCAAAACAACCCATGAGATGATCGTTCTCCTTGAAAAAAATAAGTGGGAATGATGGTATTTGGGAGAGAACTAGGAAATCAGAGTCGACAACTGAAGTGGTGGTAATCAAGGCAAAAAACCAAATAGAGATATGACATCACATTATATTCCTTCAACCTGTGCATATCCTAGATCTACCAATCATTCCTTGTTGCGAGCTATGACACCATTCTCATTTGTCTTATTCTTTAAAGTTCATTCCATACCAATGACATTGCAACCTATAGGTCTTGGTACCAATTGCCAAACTTTATTAATCATGTTGTAATTAATAGGCGAAGAGATACAACATTATTTATAAAACACATAGTATTTATAAAGTTTTTTGCATTTATAATTTAGATTTATATAGATAATTAGGATTTAATATTAAATTTATCTCTTAAATTGAAATAATAATATTGTTTTTACAATTGTAATCATAAGAAATTTTTAAATCCAAAATTTATTTATTAAATTAGATATATATTAATTTTAAGATAATATAATAATATGAAATTCTTATAATTTTAAAATTATTCTTAAATTGAAAAATGGTATGTAAATTAATTTTTCAAGTTAATCTATTAAATTAGATAAACTGTAACACTCCTTACCTAGTCTAATGACATATATGTGATGTCATATTAACAAAACATTTGCTTTGATAATAAATTTCCTTTTGTCAAAATCAACAAATAAATTTTGACAATTTAAATTAAACACATCTTAAAATCTAATAAAGATAAAATTAGCCTTTAACATTTACATCTTTTGTCAATTTAAACCTTATTCTTTTTTTAACTAATTTTGACTCTTAAAATTTTAAAAAGAGTCGAATAAGAGTCAAATTCTTTTTTTTTAATGGAAATATTCATTAAAATGTTAAAATTTTAAACATGGTAGCCTATATGGCAATTCATGTGTACTTAATGCTAATTTTTAGAATTTTTTAAAACTTTTTAATAATTTTTGTAAATTTTATTATTTAATGTTTCAAAATTTTTTAAATTATTTGATGTAACATATAAAAAAAGTGACATGTAAACATGAAGTACACATGGTCTTCTATGCAGATTAATACGCTAACATCGTTAAATAATTAATATTTCAGTAGCATATCAATTAAAAAAGTGATTTGACACTTTTTGAAAAGTTAATGGCCAAATTTAGCTCAAAAAAAGAATAATGGTCAAAATTAACAAAAATTTAAATGTTAAGGACTAAATTTATCATTATGCCTTTTAAAATCATATGACATCATTTTTGGGGTGCTAGGACAAAGCAAAAACATAAAATGACCTTTTTGGTTGCTCAAACGGCCTAAAAATACAAACTCTTTAAGTCTAGTAGGCATTATCTCGAGACAATGCTTGCCTATCTCGATACATCAGGTTCGTGTCTCGAGACATGGTCTTATCATTTTAGAAATTTGGCTATTGTTATAATGTGACACTCCACACCTGGCTTGGTCGATGAGTCCAAATGTGAAGCACTACATTCGTTGCTAGAGCAACTCAAACTAACTCGTACATCAAGTTCAAAATGAACACCAGTCATTACTCAAATCAAAACAATACATTCACAATATTTAAAATCAATTTAGAAACATTTTAAAATAAGTTCTAAATGTTCAAAGGTGATCGGGACCAGTTTGGGTCTTTAGAGGTCAAAACAAAGGAGGGACCTTGTTCTGCCACACTTGTATTGATAGAATTCCTTACTTCTACTGGCAGAAGTCCCTACTACAATTCATTTTTGGCTACTGACTTACTTGTACAGATACATCTGATCACTTGTATCGATAGAAGTTTGTCAGGACCCAAAATTGATCCTAGTTTGATCCAAAACAATACCAAATCATTTCTAAACACTATGGGACACTAAAAACAAGTTTTAAACACTATCTAAACATAGTTTAACACATTCAACAACATGCTTACAATCATAATCTTAACATTTCCTATTTCAACCATCAATTTTACTTACTTGGCATGCAAGTAACACATCAAACATGGCATCATCATTGCATTCTAATCAATCATACTATTATATTCATATAATTACTTATTTTCATAACTTCATACTTATATAATCATACCCAAATTACATATTCCTAGCATTCACAAAACCAAAACATATAAGAGTAATTCCAAAGTCTAACTTGACACTAAGGACATGCCAACCTTAAATAAACATACTAAAAATTTTTGCAAACTTTGCTAAGCCGAGAAGTGAATTATGGATGTTGTTAACCCTTTCAAGTCCTCGAGACCTAATCAACACATATGCATGAAAATAAACAAAACCGTACGCTGAGAAAATAAACTCAGTAGTGTTATAATGAATTGAATTTAAAGCATATGAACATAGAACACTAGAGCATAACAATAGTATCAAAGTTTAATTCTCGAATTAATTCTACTTGATATATTATAATTCCTAATTCAGATATTAATGTACTAACGTGTCTTCCCACAATGCAACTCGAATTCATATTTCAAGTAATTTGATATGTTTCATGATGTTATTCTTATTTAACATCCATTCTTTCATGATATCAATTACTCTCCAAGTCATCTAGCTTAATTAGCATTATAGTAGTTCCTATCATAACTTTACATCATTTTTTTAACCATTATAGTAACCATTTCAATTCTAACATAGCATACAACATAGTTACTTACCTTGTTTACTTATCACACCTTGAATTGTCATTAGCTTTCATACTACTATAAGATCACCAAAAAACATACGAGATATATCGTACTTTCACTTATGATAACTTTGAGTCAATAACTAAACAAAAAGTTAAGCATAGGATAAGAACATATTAATTTAGCACAAACAGAATTAGAGTTACTTGACTACGGTCTTCGTCTTCCCTTTAACCCTCAACGTCTCAGCATCGTCTTTAGCCATGTATGATAAGATCAATTACGAAAATAGTGTTAATTTCACACAAAATCCATGGAAACATATCAATAATTCATGAAATACAATTTTTTTCATTTTAGTCCCTCAAAGCCCCAATATTCGAAAACTTTGTATCTTTTGATTTTACTGATCGAATCTAAATTCGACTTTGAATTCATCCACTAAAGACCTCGTACTTTCAATCTATAGCATAATTTTCTAAATTTCATTTTATACGATTTGGTCCTTAATATCATAAATTTAACTATAGGTCTAAACTCAATTTTTACCTTAGTCCAACACTTTCCACTAGCTTCAAATATAGTCCTAACATATACTAATCATATCCTTCAATTTCATCAAATCTCAACAATGACAACATGAGATAAATTTAGCATCTAGGAAATCTATCACATGGGCATGACATGTGACACCCCTAACCCGTACCCGTCGCCAGATTAGGCTTATGAGGCATTACCGAACCCAAGTCAGATCATCACAGTCATTTATCACAAATCATACATTTATCAAACCCAAAAGAGATTTAATTCATGCTTGTACATTTCAAACCATCGAATCATCGAATATATGTTATTCAAATGTTTATTACAAGTTCGAGTATGCACCTTTCACTTTATACATATATAGTAAATATAAATACATTTATCACTTATTCAATTATCATCTTATCATTTCACATATCATACACATATACATATTTAAACATAAACTCTCATATCACTCTATGGTCTATCCATTCACATATGAAAGATTCAGTCTATGTTCGCATATAACATAACCAACCTCACAAAATTTCCTTTTTATGCTAATAAATTAATCACATATGTATCAAGATACATATATATATATATATATATATATATATATATATTAAACCGATACAAATAAATCAAGATTGTCCATTATACCATTAATTATAGACTCATCATCCATATCATTTCAAACCTATCACTAGATCATCCACATATACGAATTTCACTTCATACCAACCCTATTTCTTTCATTTTCATTTTATAACATTTAAAACATATATTTTCATGCATTTCTAACCCGAACCTAACTATTCAAATAGTATAGCCGAACATACAATGCATACACATATATATATATACCAACTTTCCCGATTTATAACAAAGATATCCCATAACTCATAGATTCATGGAACATAAATCTAAGACTCGACCATCCAATATCATATCATGCAAGCCGAGACATTTGTTCATCTTCACACCCAAGCTTTATCATAAAATACACTTCCAAATAAGTTCATTTCATAACCGAACAACCATATTACTATTTACTACTCAATACTTACTTATAACCCAATCGTTTCAAGTATATAAGTCATAAAACCTACCTATTCAGCATGAAACATATACAAATATATGTATATATATATATATCACCTACTCATTCATTTTCCAAACAAAACATACACGCATATCACATCAAGGATAGATTTATATCATCGAACATTAACATTAAGACTAGCCACTTTCGCATGGCTTTTATACATTATCAAGATATCATTCAAAAACTTAGCTAGCCTATACATGCCTTAAAAAACCAAAAGTCTAAACATTATAGGTACCAACAAGAGCCGGTAGTGTGAATGACTTCGGTGACGATCCCCTGAGCTTGTAGCTTGATAGAAATCTATAAAACGAACAATGAACACACAACAAGTAAGCTCACTAGCTTAGTAAGTCTTAAGCATCTATTTTATAATATTCAATCATTCTAACATTTAAAGCAAACAATTCATAGCATTGAGTGTACACAACTTAACTTATAATGTCACTATAGCCAAATATCCTTACCTCATTTAACCTATCCAATTTCATTTATTTACCCAAATACACCATTTGTCGAATATAAAATAAACACATATTTATGTATATAATTATACTTATATGAATACCATTAATCACTTTCATGCTCTCGAACAATCAATTTCCACTTGGCATAGTCTATACACAATATTCCTCAACCACATGAATATTACATTTCTTTCATCATTCTATTTTGATCATTAACATCACATATATAGATGAATAGCACATACCTCATGACCAAATCAACAAGTTCAATTTCAAATATTCAGGCTTACTTGATTCATTTCATAACTTTATTAATACATAATCTAGGCTTGAAATTTCAACTCACCGGTATAGAACCTGCTAGGCATTAGCTCGAATCTTACACACCGGCACTAGGCCTGCTGGACTCAAGGTCCGAAGTTTGAACACTGGCATTTAGCCTGCTAGGCAATAAACCTGAAATAATTCACCGGCACTAGGCCTTCTAGGCATAAAGCCGGATATAAATCACCGGCACGAAGCCTGCTAGGCTTTAAGCCCGATAAAATTTCACCAGCACAAGGCCTGCTAGGCTCTAAGCCCGAGTATCAATATAGTTAATTATTCCATACACATTTCATAATGCCACAACCACTTGTATCATTTATATTTCATAATTCTATCACATATCAAATTCAATTAAGCTTATTCACATTACATAAATAAAATTAATTCATTATTTTACAATCCACATTCGGCAACTTCATGTATTTATTCCCAACATTTTCAAATTTAAACATTTACTAGAGTACGTAAATAATTTCTGACATATATTTGCTTAAAGACTTACCTCGACTATCGACGAAAAACGTAGACTGACTATTCGATAACCTTCGCCTTTCCCTGATCCAAATCCATTTTTCTTTGTTCTTGATCTTGAATTTAAGCCTAGAATTGCCGAAAATCAAAAGAACTCAAAGCTTTCTTCTTTCTCCAATATTCGGCCAAGAAAGAACCAAAAAGATGATGGCTTTATTTTATGTTATTTTAACATATATGATAAGTAATTGTTTAATTACTAAATTAACCTTCCATTATAAAATAATTAATTATACTATTTAAGGTTAATATGGTACATGGCCGGCCACTATCTTAAAAGTGGGTGAATTTCCTTTTAAATACTCCCATTTAAAGAGACAATAACAATTAAACCCTTACACATTAAACTATCAAAGTTTCATTTTACGCGATTAAGTCCTTTCGTCAAATTGAACGCACAAACGATTAAATTTTTCTACGAAACTTTCACACACATTAATTCACATATAATAAGCACATAATATATTATTTAAATATATCTCGGACTCGAATTCATGGTTCCGAAACCACCGTTCTGATTAGGGTCAAATTTGGACTGTTACAACTCTCCCCCCTTAGGGATTTTCGTCCCCAAAAATCTTACCATTAAACAAAGTCGGATATTGTTGCCTCATTGAATCCTCAGGCTCCCACATAGCCTCTTCAACTCCGTGCCGATCCCATAATACTTTCACTAATGGAATTCTCTTGTTTCTCAACTCTTTCATTTCCCGAGCTAAAATACAGATCGGTTCCTCCTCATACGTCATATCGGATCGGATTTCAATCTCAGACGGAGTGATCACATGTGACAGATCTGATCTATATCTACGAAGCACCGAAACGTGAAATACGTTGTGTATCTTTTCTAATTCAGAGGGCAATTTCAATCTATAAGCAACAGGCCCAATACGTTCGATGATCTCGTACGGTCCGATGAATCTCGGACTTAGTTTACCTTTCCGACCAAATCGAAGTACTTTCTTCCACGGAGAAACTTTCAAGAATACCCAGTTTTCGACCTGAAACTCAATGTCTTTACGTTTCAAATCAGCATAGGACTTTTGACGATCCGAGGCAGCTTTCAACCTATCTCTGATATAGCTACTTTCTGTTCCGTCTCTTTAACCAAATCAACCCCGTATATCTTATTTTCACTGAGCTCGGTCCAGTACAATGGTGTACGACACTTGCGGCCATATAAAGCTTCATAATGTGCCATTTTGATACTAGATTGAAAACTGTTATTATAAGCAAATTCAATCAAAGGTAAGTATCTTTCCCACGTACCTTCAAACTCAAGGATGCAACATCTCAACATGTCCTCAAGTATTTGAATGGTTTGCTCAGACTGACCGTCTGTCTGCGGATGAAAGGCTGTGCTAAAGTGGAGTTTAGTACCTAAAGCATCTTGCAACTTCTTCCAAAACCGCAATGTGAATCTCGGGTCTCTATCAGAAACAATGGAACTCGGCACACCATGTAACCTCACAATTTGAGATACATACAGCTCAGCGAGTTTATTGAGTGAAAAGTCTGTACGAACAGGCACAAAGTGAGCTGATTTGGTCAATTTATCCACTATAACCCAAATTGCATCCTTCTTGCTCGGTGTCGTAGGCAAACCGGATACAAAATCCATAGTGATTCTATCCCATTTCCATTCATGTATCATGATCGGCTGAAGTAACCCACAAGGCACTTGATGCTCGGCTTTTACTTGCTGACAAATTAAACACTTTGAAACAAATTCAGATATATCTCGTTTCATGCCAGGCCACCAATAGAACTGTTTCAAATGATTATACATTTTCGTACTACCCGGATGTACCGATAGTCGACTATTATGAGCCTCGTTCAAAATCATCTGAATCAAATCCACATTCTTCGAAACACATATTCGGCCTTTAAGGTTCAAACAATCATTTGCATTAATTCGAAACTCTGACTCTGCATCATTTTCACACTGAACTCGTCTAGCAATCAAATCTTTGTCAATTTTCTGTGCATCACATATTTGCTGAATAAACATCGGTCTTGCTTTCAACTCTACTATGATCGTACCATCACCAGACATAACCATATGTGCGTTCAACGCACGAAGAGCAAACAATGATTTTTGACTTAAGGCATCTGCAACAACGTTAGCTTTCCTTTGATGGTAGTCAATCACTAATTCATAGTCTTTCAACAGCTCTAACCATCTGCGTTGTCTCAAGTTCAAGTCCTTCTGAGTCATCAAATACTTCAGACTTTTGTGATCTGAATAAACATGACATTTCTCACCGAATAAGTAATGACGCCAAATTTTCAACGCGAAAACAATGGCTGCTAATTCCAGATCATGAGTCAGATAATTTCTTTCATGAGGCTTCAATTGTCTCGAAGCGTAGGCTTTGACTTTGCCTTCCTGCATCAAAACGCAACCCAAACCATTCAAAGAAGCATCACTATAAACAATAAATTCTTTACCCGATTCAGGCTGAGCTAACATTGGAGCTTCGGTCAAAAGGGCTTTCAACTGATCGAAACTTTTCTGACACTTTTCCGACCACTCGAACTTGACATTTTTCTGTAGCAGCTTTGTCAAAGGTGTAGCTATCATGAAAAAAAAACCTTTGACGAATCGTCTGTAATATCCCGCAAGTCTCAGAAAGCTTCGAATTTTGGAAACATTCTTTGGTGGCTTCCAATCAAGTATAGCCGATATCTTGTTCGGATCAACCCGAATACCTGCCTCTGAAACAACATGACCCAAAAAGCTGACTTCATTCATCCAGAACTCACACTTACTAAACTTTGCATATAACTGTTGATCTCGCAAAGTTTGTAGCACCAATCTCAAATGCTCGGCATATTCGATTTCATCTCTAGAGTAGGTCAGGATATCATCTATAAACACTACCACAAACCGATCCAAATATTGTCTGAAAACCTGATTCATTAAATCCATAAAAACAGCAGGTGCATTAGTAAGTCCAAAAGGCATGACTAGGAACTCAAAATGTCCGTACCTCGTTCGGAATGCAATCTTTGGCACATCGAAATCTCTGACTCGCAACTGATAATAACCCAATCTCATATCTATCTTCGAAAACACTGAAGCCCCTTTCAACTGATCAAATAAGTCATCAATCCGAGGCAACGGGTATTTATTCTTTATAGTCACCTTGTTCAGCTGCCGATAATCAATACACATTCGCATAGTTCCATCTTTCTTTTTCACAAATAAAACTGGTGCACCCCAAGGAGAAAAGCTCGGTCGTGCAAAGCCCCTATCTGTCAACTCTTGCAACTGTGCTTTCAACTCTTTCAATTTAGTAGGTGCCATCCGATACGGAGCTATCAAAATCAGAGTCGTCCCCGGTACTAATTCAATACCAAACTCTATCTCTCAAACTGGCGGTAAACCCGGTAATTCATTAGGGAACACCTCTGGGTATTCACATACAACTGGTACGGATTCAATTTGCTTTTCGGACACTTTATTATCCAACACATAAGCCAAGTAAGCTTCACATCCTTTTCTCACATACTTACGAGCTAACATCGAGGATATTACTGCCGGTAACCCATTCAAGTCATTAGATTCAATCTGGATGATCTCACCGTTCTGACATTTCAATTTTATGGTCTTTCTTTTGCAATTCACCACAGCATCGTGCAAAGTTAACCAGTCCATTCCCAAAATTATATCAAATTCATCGAAAGGTAACAACATTAAATCAGCTGGGAAGCATGAATCCTGAATCATCAACGGGCAACCTTTACATACTTTATCAACGAGAACACATCTACCCAAGGGGTTGGAAAAGAATCACAAACTCAGTAGACTCAACAGGCAGAGTCTTACTGGATACTAAAGTTTCACACAGATAAGAATGAGTCGAACCTGGATCAATCAATGCAATCACAGTAGTATCATAAAGTCTGAAAGTACCGGTAATAACATCGGGGGAAGAAGCATCCTCTCTGGCACGTATAGCATAAGCTCTAGCTGGTGCTCGAACCTCTGATCGAACTGCAGTGTCTTTCGTTCCTCTCTGACTGCCACCAACATTCCCCGAATGTCTGGATGGTCTGCCTCGTGCTGACGCATTGCTCGGTTTAATGTTCTGAGCTGTATTTTGCTCGGCTAGCATCGAGCACTCTCGAAGAAAATGGTTCGACGATCCACATTTAAAGAAGGACCGATCACGGAATCTACAACTCCAAGAATGCCATTTTCCACAATGCTTGCACTCAGCCCGGTTCTGCTGAACATTACCAACACTAGCCATCGAAGTGGCTCGAGAACTCACTGGAGGTCGATCTCGTCTAGACAGGTCTGAAGTAGCTTTATGTCGGCCGAAGTCATCTTTGAACTTCTTAGGCGTTGCATGGAAAGTCTTACTCGATGATCTTTTACAAGTGTCTCTAGCTTCTATTTCAGCCTTTCTTTTCTCTTTTCCGAGCTCTTCAGCTTTGCAAGCTCGCTCGACAAGTACCACGAACTCTTTGATCTCAAGAATGCCCACAAGCAACTTTATGTCTTCATTCAGACCGTCTTCAAATATTTTGCACATAATGGCTTCAGTTGATATACACTCTCGGGCATAACGGCTCAATCTGATAAACTTCCGCTCATATTCCGTCACAGTCATACGACCCTATTTTAGTTCCAGAAATTCTTTTCGTTTCTGATCAATGAATCTCTGACTGATATATTTCTTACGGAACTCGATCTGGAAGAAATCCCAAGTCACTTTTTCTTTTGGAACCACTGATACTAGTGTATTCCACCAGTGATATGCAGCGTCCCGAAGTAGTGATATAGCACACTTCAGGCATTCATCTAGAGTACAGGATAGCTCATCAAGTACCCGAATAGTGTTATCGAGCCACATCTCAGCTCGTTCTGCGTCGTCATCATCATTAGCTTTGAATTCTTCGGCCCCATATTTCCTGATTTTATCAACAAGAGGCCTACTAGATCTCATTGGATCTATCATCGGAGGTGCTGAAGTACCGGAGTTGGATTATTCGGGGGTGGAGGTTGTTGTACAGCCGGGTTAGTCTGAATGAACTGGGTAAACCATTCATTCATCATCTGGTAGAAGGCTTGCTTAGCCTCCCCCTCATGTCTACCCGAGACAGGTCGAGAGTCTACCAGCGCTGACCCGCGTGTGCGATCAGGCGCTACACTCTCTACGTCATCCGCCACTGCTCTGTCAAGATCCATTTACTATATAAAACACAGTTTGAAATGTCAGAAGTCACCACACTATCGTTTATATAATTAAGGCATGTATAGCTAGACTCACACGCGTTACGGTAGTCCTAGAATCGACTAAATCGTAAGCTCTGATACCAATCAAATGTAACACCCCTAACTCGTACCCGTCACCGAATTAGGGTTATGAGGCATTACCGAACCCAACTCAGATCATCACAGTCATTTATCACAAATCATACATTTATCAAACCCAAAAGAGATTTAATTCATGCTTGTACATTTCAAACCATCGAATCATCAAATATATGTTATTCAAATGTTTATTACAAGTTCGAGTATGCACCTTTCACTTTATACATATATAGTAAATATAAATACATCTATCACTTATTCAATTGTCATCTTATCATTTCACATATCATACACATATACATATTTAAACATAAACTCTCATATCACTCTATGGTATATCCATTCACATATGAAAGATTCAGTCTATGTTCGCATATAACATAACCAACTTCACAAAATTTCCTTTTTATGCTAATAAATTAATCACATATGTATCAAGATACATATATATATTAAACCGATACAACTAAATCAAGATTGTCCATTATACCATTAATTATAGACTCATCATCCATATCATTTCAAACCTATCACTAGATCATCCACATATACGAATTTCACTTCATACCAACCCTATTTCTTTCATTTTCATTTTATAACATTTAAAACATATATTTTCATGCATTTCTAACCCGAACCTAACTATTCAAATAGTATAGCCGAACATACAATGCATACACACATATATATACCAACTTTCCCGATTTATAACAAAGATATCCCATAACTCATAGATTCATGAAACATAAATCTAAGACTCGACCATCCAATATCATATCATGCAAGCCGAGACATTTGTTCATCTTCACACCCAAGCTTTATCATAAAATACACTTCCAAATAAGTTCATTTCATAACCGAACAACTATATTACTATTTACTACTCAATACTTACTTATAACCCAATCGTTTCAAGTATATAAGTCATAAAACCTACCTATTCAGCATGAAACATATATAAATATATGTATATATATATATCACCTACTCATTCATTTTCCAAACAGAACATACACGCATATCACATCAAGGATAGATTTATATCATCGAACATTAACATTAAGACTAGCCACTTTCGCATGGCTTTTATACATTATCAAAATATCATTCAAAAACTTAGCTAGCCTATACATGCCTTAAAAACCAAAAGTCTAAACATTATAGGTACCAACAAGAGCCGATAGTGTGAATGACTTTGGTGACGATCCCCTGAGCTTGTAGCTTGATAGAAATCTATAAAACGAACAATGAACACACAACAAGTAAGCTCACTAGCTTAGTAAGTCTTAAGATTTAAAGCAAACAATTCATAGCATTGAATGTACACAACTTAACTTATAATGTCACTATAGCCAAATATCCTTACCTCATTTAACCTATCCAATTTCATTTATTTACCCAAATACACCATTTGCCGAATATAAAATAAACACATATTTATGTATATAACTATACTTATACGAATACCATTAATCACTTTCATGCTCTCGAACAATCAATTTCCACTTGGCATAGCCTATACACAATATTCCTCAACCACATGAATATTATATTTCTTTCATCATTCTATTTTGATCATTAACATCACATATATAGATGAATAGCACATACCTCATGACCAAATCAACTAGTTCAATTTCAAATATTCAGGCTTACTTGATTCATTTCATAACTTTATTAATACATAATCTAGGCGTGAAATTTCAATTCACCGGTATAGAACCTGCTAGGCAATAGCCCGAATCTTACACACCGGCACTAGGCCTGCTGGACTCAAGGTCCGAAGTTTGAACACCGGCATTTAAACTGCTAGGCAATAAACCTGAAATAATTCACCGGCACTAGGCCTGCTAGGCATAAAGCCTGATATAAATCACCGGCACGAAGCCTACTAGGCTTTAAGCCCGATAAAATTTCACCAGCACAAGGCCTGCTAGGCTCTAAGCCCGAGTATCAATATAGTTAATTATTCCATACACATTTCATAATGCCACAACCACTTGTATCATTTATATTTCATAATTCTATCACATATCAAATTCAATTAAGCTTATTCACATTACATAAATAAAATCAATTCATTATTTCACAATCCACATTCGGCAACTTCATGTATTTATTCCCAACATTTTCAAATTTAAACATTTACTAGAGTACGTAAATAATTTCCGACATATATTTTCTTAAAGACTTACCTTGACTATCGACAGACAACGTAGACCGGCTATTCGATAACCTTCGCCTTTCCCCGATCCAAATCCGTTTTTCTTTGTTCTTGATCTTGAATTTAAGCCTAGAATTGCCGAAAATCAAAAGAACTCAAAGCTTTCTTCTTTCTCCAATATTCGGCCAAGAAAGAACCAAAAAGATGATGGCTTTATTTTATGTTATTTTAACATATATGATAAGTAATTGTTTAATTACTAAATTAACCTTCCATTATAAAATAATTAATTATACTACTTAAGGTTAATATGGTACATGGCCGGCCACTATCTTAAAAGTGGGTGAATTGCCTTTTAAATACTCCCATTTAAAGAGACAACAACAATTCAACCCTTAGACATTAAACTATCAAAGTTTCATTTTACGCGATTAAGTCCTTTCGTCAAATTGAACACACAAACGATTAAATTTTTCTACGAAACTTTAACACACATTAATTCACATATAATAAGCACATAATATATTATTTAAATATATCTCGGACTCGGATTCATGGTCCCAAAACCACCGTTCCGATTAGGGTCAAATTCAGACTGTTACATGACATGCTAAGCTTGGATAGTTAAGAATTCATAAAAATCAAATGAAAAGAACATGTTTACCTTAGCTAATTTGGACGGCAAAGAAAAAGAAAACAAAACAATTTTTCTTTCTTTTCTTAAGCAATGGACCACATGAATTGAGAAAGAAGATGATGTTTTCTTCTTTTTTCACTTTTCACTTTATATTTAACTTTAATTAGTGAAATTAATTAACCTTAATCATGATTAATATAAACGCCATAATTCTAATATTAACCAATTCAGTGGGATTGGATGGATGAGATCAATCCAGCCCACTAACTATGAACTAATGAGGGTGAAATAGTTATTTGGTCCTTGATTGAATTGTTTTATCGTTTCACTTGCATTTTCTAAATTAAAATTTAATAGCAATTATGCTTTTGCAATTTAGTCCCTGTACTATAATTAATGACTTTCTTGATTTAATTACTCGACCATTCAGTAATATAATTTCCTACTAAATACGTAAATCACCTATTCAAAAATTTACTAACTCTGTTTATGGTATTCAACTTCGAAATTGCATTTTTCGACACCGGCTAAAATTGTGCCATTACAATTAAATGTATTGATACGTAAGATCCATGTCTCGAGACTTTAGACCATTGAAGTTAAAATTAAGCTATTGGCTTGTATTGTCTTAAGTCATGATATTCTCTTTGTATGTGTCACGACTATCATATAGATTCTTTAGTCCTTAGAATTAGCCAAGGGTTAAGGCTACAGCATCATTTTGCTCGTGTCATGACTTCAATGATGGTTCCACTTACCTTATTTTGATTCGAATCTTTCATTTAGAAAACGAACACTAAATATAGAATTTAAAAATAGATAATGAAAATGCTTAAAATACATAAAAATAACATGAATGCAAGCTAAGTAAGGTTTTAGAAGCACAATTTGCCCATTGTTTGTTTTCTCTTCTGAGTTGCCTGTTATTTATGGTAAATTGTTGGGAGATAAAATGAAGTAAATTGTTGGGAGATAAAATGAAGGATATGTTGAATGTCTTCAAATCTACTAAATAAAAAAAAACAAAAATACAATGCTAAAATGTGAAAATCCTAAAACACTAAGAAATTCTCATAAAAACAAGCTAAATGTAAAATGTGAAATGGGCACAGTAGCATATAAACTATCCACTTATCATTACACCAATTAATACTATTTTTCATAACTTGGGGGAAATTTATTCCATTCGTTAATATGATCAGTTTTTTTTTTTTTTAAGGAAAGGAATCATTCATTAAGGTAAAATTAAATGTAAAACAGATAAAGCAAGAGGGGTAAACAGATCACTAAATCCGAGCCAATAGGCTCACCCCATGCACCCAGTCCTATCGTCTGCTATCGCTTCGTGCCTTATCATGCAAAACATTGTGTGAACTATCTGAAAGTGATGAGAAAGAAAACACATCCCACTCCATGTGGTTTGCATGTAACAAAGCTACTCGAGCTAATAAATAAGTAGCCTTGTTGGCAGATTGACAAGTCCAACAAAAAGACAAGCTATGAAATTGCACCTTCAATAACAAACAATCATAGATCACTATTCCTAGCTTAAAAGCATCATTTGATCCACACAAAAGCATGTTAGCTACCATCAAACAATCCAACTCTAAACTAATATTATCAAGTTGTAGCGATTTTAACCAAGAGAGTACCTCGCAAATCATAAAAGCTTCCACTAGTGTTATGGGACTAGAACTTTAGTCTCGTAATCCGTGTGATCTTAAGCGATTTCTTTGTTCAAATCTATCTAAGTCAACCTAGCTCTCAAAAAGTAAGAATTCACAATAGAAATTTTTTAAGACACTGAAAATAAAATAAAAGCAACTCAAAGACAAAGAAGTAAGGAAAGAACAGAAAAGCCAAAAGAAAGCAATAGCACGCCAAGTGTTTGAATAAATACTCTTTGAATGTGATATAATAAGATGAATACAAATGAGGAGGAAAACTTCTATTTACAATTAAGCTCCCCCAGATTCAAGGGTACAGTTTACTTTACATCGACGGTTAAGATTAAAGTCAATCTACAATTGAGATGCTTAAGGAATTTACACAATTCTCTAATATTACAAAATTAAATCTTTTAAGATTACATATATTATAATATAAGTTTTCATAATTACCATGGAAACCCTAGTTTTTCTTAAGTGCTTCACTTGGACATCAGGACTTTAAGTAGTTGAGCTTTCCCACATGTTCCACGAATCGGGTCAGTTTAAACAAGTCAAATGAGCATCATTTAATCAATTGACCTTCATAGGATTTTTTTGTGCATTAATCATGGGTTTTTATTCGCAGCCCGTGACACTATACAAGGGTTCAACAAGGCTTCTTCGAAACCAGAAAAAACCAGCAGCCCCATATTGTTCCAGACCTGCGGCACCGACATTATATTTGTAATAGCCCATAGGAGGGGCGACCATGCATCCATTCTGTCACCTGCAGCCCCCATTTCTGTTTGGGAACAGCCAGCAGCCCCCATTTTTGTTTGAGAACAGATAGCAGCGGTCGACTGTGCAGCAGCAAACACACCCTTTGCTTGCTACTAATTCTGCAGAACACTTCAGCCCCTATTAGGTTTTTCCTTTCATTAAGGACGAGTGATATTTGATAAAGTAATACTTCAATTCTACTTATTCAATAATCTTTTACTACTGAACAGTGAACTATTTTAATATTGATGTTGTTACATTTATATTACTATTAATATACTAAATAAATTTTCCTCCATCTTATTACACCAAAACAATGGATAAAATGCAATATATTGGAATCTTTTATTCCTTCATCAACTTGCATGCTAAATGACTCATCGTCCATTTTGGTAGCTTTATGAGCATTCTCATGCTTTATATGTTGGACTGTCATTGAGAGATCGATTATCATTATGACCAATTGATAATTATTAATTTGTTTTTTTTATGAATTATGAAATCCATTAATCCAAAAAATAGTTAAACTGTTACAAAAGAACAAAAAAATATTGTACAGTAATTATACTTTTAAGTTATACAACAAATTAACCAATGATACCTCAAGAAGTACAAAGTGAAACACAACCTCTTGTTCCTTTATCTCTATATCACATACAAATATGCATTCCAAGTAAGCTTAAGTATAGCAACAAGCAATGACTTTCCTTTAAGTTTCAATATTGCCCAAGCTAACCCTTACCTCTAAGTTCTCACAACCTTATAAATGGAGCAAAGCTACAAAATCGGCTGCCACACTTTTCTTAAAAAACTGCACTCAAAACAAATGTGATCGCGCGTCTCTACAGCATCCATACAAAAAAAAAAAAAAAAACTACAAGTATCAACAGAAATCGCCATTAATTTGTAAGTCGTATTGATTTATATTGATATACAATTAATTAATGTTACACACTTTTATTTCATATAAATATTATGTATATAAGATTTTTACATGTCGCATAAAAACTCAGTGAGGCATGCACACATACATACATAAATATATATGAGGTTCGCATGAAAATGTTATTGTTCTTAAATGGAAAGTTTTTTATTTAATCTATAAAATCTAATTTTTCATATATAACATTTTTTATTAAGCAAAATAACATAAATAATCTCAATCATCATTACTTTTTCTTCATTTCCTTGTTAGTGCCCTAAGATATGCCTAACAAACACCAAATTCTATCCATCAAAGCAATAAGGAAAAGAAGAGGGCAAAAGCTAAAAAGGAGAAGAAATGGTGTATTGGAATATAATATCAAGGGTTCCTTTCTAGTACAACATAATAAAAGTTTGAAAGCAATAGAAGATATATATCCGACTCACTTCTCACTCATAACATTCCAAAGTAAACATTCATAATTTTGATCGTCTCTTTTTGTTTAATGTAGTTGGGGGGTTTTACTAAGAGTTAGAGGGGTTGTAAATTTTATGAATAGTATTAACTCGGTTGGTATTGTTGTCAATATAGGAGGACGTGAGTTCGAGCGTGCTGATGTGTTCAAATTTTATTTTAAAATGTTAATTTTTTATAATGTTTTTATTGTTCGAAAAAATTATTTTGTTAATAGTTTTTATTTTATTTTTTTAATTAGAAAAGAGTGGGTTTCTACAGTCAATCTCTCCTTACATATTGAAAGCCCACCGCATCCTACCGAAGCCAATGTTTTAATCTGTCAAATGGGACAACAAAATAACAAGTAGCCAACTCATTGGATGCACAAGACTTGGCTAGCTAATCTGCTATGTAATTCGCCTCTCAAAACATGCGACACTTGCACTTCCACAAAGCTCCCAAGTGTGTCGCACCACTGAAGCTGAGCAAGAAACAGCATCCTTACTATTAATCTCTCTCCACCTCCACTTCGTAAACCCTTTGCGCCATGCAAGTTACAAGCCAGTGAAAACTGCCCAAAGCTCTAACTTAAGGATGCCTCCCATGATAAGAATAGTAGGGGTGCAACAGATAATATCGAGATTCAAATTGTTTGAGGTTAGGAAAAACCGAATCAAAGCAAGTTGAACCATAATTGACAAGAAAGTAACCTTGAACAAAACAAGAAGCCAAGTGAGGAAGGGTATTTCGATAGCAAGCAAAACTAAATTTCAAGAACAATAAATAAATATTTAAGAGATTTGAAGTGAGAGATAATCGAATCTTGAATAAGAAACACGTTATTGAATAATAAAATAATCAAACATCATACCTAGAGCTAAACTTTCTATTTAACTAAGAAATAAAAAACTTTTAAACAATTGAAAATACTGAAAATATTAAACTTATATATAATCAAAATTAAGCTTTAAAATAGACCCAACCATGATTTAAACTCAAATTAATATTCCTCGTAGTCTTTGATCAAAAGACATTTCAATCAAAAAAAATATTTGATTCTCATTCAAAAATAGATTGCAAATCACAAAGATCTTTTGAGATCGTTAAAATGTTTCGTAGAAAGTTAAACAAATATGTTGTTGGGCTGAATATTGGCCCCATACTCGTATCAATACCTTAGCTTACCAAAAGCGCCTACTATACATTGACGCTCTTCATCTCGTATTACCCACCGATTGACAACGAGCCGTTTCCTGCATTGACCATCAACGTCAACCTTTACCCATCCAGGTTAGGGAGCACACCATTGTACCATCAAAGGTGAGCGTGTAAAGCCCGTGTTCCACCATAAGGTAGCATGTTTTGTACTAGATGCCCAACTCAAGCACCTGGTGATGATAGCTTCTATGCTGAAATTGTATTCCTGAAATAAAACAAAGTTCCTGTTCTTCCAAATTTGCCAAAAAAGTACCCCAAACAGCAGACTTCCAAAATTTGAAGAACATGAACTTTGTTTATTTCAGGCTTATGGCTCAAATGGGCTTTACTCGCTCACCTCTGTTGGTACATTGGTGTGCTCCCCCACCTGGAGGGGTAAAGGTTAACGTTGATGGGGCAATACGACTGGTCGTTAATCGGTGGGATAATACGAGATGAAGAGGGTCTGTGGGTAGTGGCTTTCGGAAAGATACACGTATGGGAGGGATCCTTAATGCATAGCTTTGGGCAGTTTTCACTGGCTTGGAACTTGCATAGCGCAAAGGGTTTAAGAAAGTGGAGGTGGAAAGTGATAATAAATAGGCAGTACAGCTGATAAATAGCTAGATGCTGTCTCTTGCTCAGCTTCAATGGTGCGACACATTTGGGGGCTTTGTGGAAGGGATTGATGACTAGTGTGAGTGTTGCATGTTTTGAGAGAGGTGAATTACATAGCAGATTACCTAGCCAAGCCGATGAGTTATTTTGACACTTGTTATTTTGATGTCCCATTTGACAGATTAAAACATTGGCTTGGCAATGCTTTTGAAAAGTGTTAGTGAAAAAATACTTTTGAAAAGTTTGGTTTAAAATTTGTGTGATTAGTATTGCTGTCAAAAAGTACTTTTGAGAAATAAAATATCTATTTTAAACATGATATTATAAAGTAAAAAATATACATTTAAATAATGTTCAAATTAATTAATATTATGATATTTTAGTAAGAATATAAAAATAATTTATTATAACTTATTATTAATATTTTAATATATAATTTTAATTTTAAATATTTTATGTAATTAGTATAATTATTTATTAAATTTAATTAAACATGATATTCTAATGTTTTTTTAGGAGAAGACAAAAGTAAGGTTAAAAATGTAAATATCAGCCAAAAACACTTATGGCTGAGAAAAAGTTAAAAATTTCAACTTTTTCATATGTCAAAAAGCACTTATTTTAAGTTAAAAATTTTTCTTAAATGATGTATGTTTGATAATGATTTAAAGAGAAGTGATTTTTATTGTAAAAGCTCATTTGAGAAGTTAAGCAGAATGGGCCCTCAATATGTAATGAGAGACTAAACATATTCGGTTTAATGTAGAAATCCATTCTATTCTTACAAACAAATTAAAATAAATTTAAAAGCTTTAATTAAGTATTTTAAACTTGTCTTTAGATACTTTTTTTTTAACTAATATCCCTTATTAGATATACTTGTCTTTTTGTTTTGCCCAGCATCAGTGCTAGCTATCGCCCGCATTTTTTTTTGTCCATCAACCCTCTATTTTTTCTTCTCATTCACTTAATGTGTTTTCTCTCTTTTTAGTTTGCAAATCTATTTTGTAGGTATTTTTGTTGTCTTCGCAAGTTATGATTGACATATAACGATACCTATCATCGCTCTAACACTACCAACTTTCAACATCCAGATATGTTATGTTCGAGTTGTGACAGAGCCAATTGTCAACATGCCATAATATTCTATCGATACTGAGGCTAAAGCCTTTGTTGTGTTGACGGAATTTATCTTTTACTGCTTACAACGAGTGTTTGTTATTCCCCAAATTGTGTAGTCTCATTCATTTGGATGAATTTATATGCTTTAAATGATAATAATAATAATAATTTAAACCTATTTTGTATACACTTTTATTTTTAAAATTTTTGTTTTTAACACTACCATGTGAATAATGACCCAAAATTGACTAAGGAAAGAAAAATTCAATATAATATGATCGCAAATTGCAATTTACTAATCCAAAACAGAAAAGAAAAGAAAAGAAAAGAAAAGACCTTCTCAAAATATATTTATTATATAATTTTTAGATTTTTAAAAACTTTCTTTTACATAATTATAATTTTTATAATTTCGAAATTTTAAATAATGATTTTTCAGAATCTTAAATATTTTTTAGAATTTTTTATTCTTTTTAGAATTATTGCTAAATTATGTTGTAAAAGTACCAAATTGAATGTTTTAGGTGTAGTTCAAGGATCAAATTGGATATTTACCTTTAAATTAGTGTGTCACCTCACTTTTGTAATGGCTATTAACGGACGAGTGATCAAAACGTTATAAGTTGGTAACTTTAATGACCAAAATGTAACTTTTGATAGTTTAATAGAAAAAAAAATTATAGCCAAATTTTAGTGACCATCAAAATCCAAAATTCTGAGAGTAATATGAAACAAAAAGTTTCAGGGACCAGAATAGAAAAAGTGACGAAATTGAAGGACTAAATGTTACTTATCCCTTGATATAATTAACGTGGCGAAACTTAGATGGAGATGGCCATGCCTAGGAATGACGTTATCCACACACTAGCTTCTATAAATACATCATCGTTCATTCCTAACTGGTTTCTTTCGACTTCTCTTTCAACTTCCATTTTCTCAGATCAATTATTTTTCTTTCTTTGTAGAAAAGGTGTGATCTTCAATTTAGCCTCAAGATTACTAAAATTCGAAACCATAGTCACCCATTCGATTCAAGATTTTCTGTTTTTTTTTTTTTCCTTCTTTTTCCCCCGAAGTTTTGGTATAAATTCTAGGGTTTTCGATAGTCACCCATGGGTGAACGCAAAGTGGAGGATATGTCGTTGTCAGCTCTCTTCGAACAAGCTCGTAAGATCCATCTTACGGTCACGGAGTCCGGTGCTGATCAGGTACGACCTCTTCTTATGCTTGATTCATTGTTCTTTCGACGCCGATCTGATGAATATCAATTCCATGGGTTCCGCAGGATCTGGTAAAGAAAGGATGCGAGGTGTTGGAGAAGTGCGAGGACATGATAAGCAAGCTAGGGCTTTTCTCATCCAATGAGACCAAAGATGATATCAGCACCAACAATCTCAAGTACCTTCTGGTAATCATCTATGTTTTCATTTCGTTTTTCCTTATATAACTTATACTTAGTAACTTAGTATCTCAATTAAGCTTTCTTTGAAATTTTGATTCTTAATTCTGTAATTACTTATTCTCTCTCTCCTTAAATAACTTGGGAGTTATTCATTCTGCATTTTTAGAATAATTTGATAAAGTAGTAATGGCTGTAATTTTTTTTTTTTTGGTGAAAAAAAACGAAAAGACAACTTAGGAAAACCTAAGGAACATTACACACTTTATCTTGCAGAAAAGCCGTAATCACCGCATTAGGTGGTACATCAAATATCCGGAGAGAATTCTGCCAAGAGAGCCCAATCTTTGCCATTTGACTGCAGAGTAATGACTGTAATTTAAGTAGTATCTCAAGTTCTAACTGTTGTTTTACCCTTCAGGTACCGTTTTATCTGGCAGAGGTGACGGAAAAGCTTGCGCAGGAGGACAGGATACAGATTCTCAAGATTTCGCAAGCTAAATTGAAGGTAAAGTTTGGTTCTCAACGTGAATTCAGAGTGTGGTTGAATGCTCATTTTGAAAGTTTTGCCTTAAAGATAATATTTAACGAATGTTGCTCTTGTAATTATTTTTTTATTCTGTTGAAAGTTTTAATTTATCTTTTGTTCTCTTGTATGTCAACTGGAATTTAGTAAACTTATCGTGTCTTCTAGGAATTCATTTCATTTTGTGAAGCAATGGAACTTGTACCACAGGAAGAGTTGGAAGCTTCTGTGCAAGGAGCTTCAAATTCTTTTGCTGACCGAAGAGCTTTGAAGGTAGTAATATTTATTTTTGCAAACAACATGAAAATTTTTCATTATTTTATTCATTCCAGATAGTTGAGTTGAATGGGTTGCTTTTGTGCCTGTTTACAGATTGCTCGTTTTAGACGCCAAAGGGCTGCAGAGGCAAAACTTACAGAAATAAAGGAGCGGAAGGAGCGGCGTGGACGTTCAACAAAAGCAGCTGCCTTATCCACTCCTGTGGAGGTTGGAGAGGATGATCTGCTTGATGATGATGGGGAGGAGGAACGAGAGGTTAGTTTTCTGCTAGAAATACCTTCTAAACGAATTTAGATGTGGCGTTACTGTTAAGACTTCCCTATTAGACGTCAAGCTTGATATTGTCTTGTGAAAATCTGTGAATACATGGAACTTGTGGAAGGTTTGCATGTATTGGTGACAAGGAATCTCTTGGCAACTATTTTATTATTTTTTTTAAAATAAAAATCGTATGTAACAAAGCATTAGTTAAGGCTATTTTCTAAGGTTACTTTTGAACTGTTTTTTTTTTTTTTTTTTTTTTTTTTTTTTTTTTTTTTTTTAACTTGTGCTTTTGCTCATAATTCAGGCACTGAAGGTTTAATTAGGGCCCTTAATTTATAAGGCTTCCCCTGAATTGTTTTATAGTTATTTCCTGTGTTTGTATGTTTTATCATAAGCAGGTTCTCAATAGAGTTGTGATTCTCTTCTGAGTGATTGGAATCTAGTAGTTTAAATGTTCTTGTGAGGTTATACTCACTAAGTTAGAATTGGGCTTTTTTCTATCTTTTACTTTTTTATGATGCTATAACTGTTCCCCCCCCCCCCCCCCCGGGCACGAAATCTGATGTAAATATGATATTTACTAGGACCCACTCCTGAATTACACTTTGCAACTACACATACAAAGGAAATATCGGCTTCATCCTTTTTACCTAAAATTATGATTATGTGCTTTTTACCTCTTGAAGTCTGCTGCTGATATTCTAAATTTGGTTATTTTGATGTCAGAATAAATGTATTATGCTTTGAAACTGAAATGATACACCTAATGCTTATTATTGAAGATATTAGCTGTTCTTATTGATTTGGCACAACTATATGGTATCCCTAAAAGAATGGCATATTCCTTGTGCAGGCTTGGCTTACTACTATCTCATTGGCTATTTGTAAGGTTAGTCTTACGTACATTTCAATAAAGTCTGCCATGTAAAAGCTTAATATTTTTCCCTCATCATAGCAATAACTTTGCAACCACTTTGTGCATGATACTGCAATTGTAGGCTTTTGATCTGCTTGAAATGCTGAAGAAGGAAGAGGAAATGCTTTCTGCGATAAAGGAGAAACAGCTCAAGGTATTAATCTGCTTAAATGTGATCTATAGCTTTAACTGTTGTATTCAGTACTTGTGCTTATTTTTCCTAAAAAATGTAGTTGTCTGCGTTCTGAGTTTTTTAGCAATGAGTTAGCTGAAATTTTGTACTAGAAGATTTAAAGCTTTGAGTAAAGCACAGCTTGTGGATTCACACTTTACACTCACTTAGGAGATGTAGATCATTACTTTTAAGATAAATTTTTTATGATGTTAAGCCTCAGAAGGGGACATCTAAATGTCCGGTGCCAAGATTGACACTGTTAAGCCCCATTAAGGAATTGGTTACTTATTTTTTCTGATAAATAGAAGAAACATTTTCCCCTGTTAGAGGCATCTTAGCCCTTAAGTTCATTCTCTAGGCATGCTACTTGGCCAACTGGCCTTTGACGTTGGAGCAAAGTGGAAATTCTTCTACAAATTTCTGGAAATATTTAACTAAATCACTGAAGCAGAACATTGTTGTTTAAAGGATAAACGTTACTATATTTAATGTAATCTTATCATTGCGTTGCTGCCCAACCATAACTTGTTAGAATCTGCCATTAATTGGTGACAATGCTCAATTTCTTGTGCATTACTCTGGCCAGTGCAGTAATGGCCAGCTTTCCGGTAGCTTGTGATGGAAAAGATTAATATTTTTTTTTCTTTTTTGGAGTTTCAGAAATTAAATGGCTGTCTGAAGGAATCATCAAATTGCTTCTTCATATTTCTACTCAATTTTTGACAGTATTTCTGATGAACCATTTTCATATTATGGATTGATGGTTATCTCTTGTATTTCAGGAAGGGGAAAAGGAATTTTCTCAGGCTATCCTTGATGATCGCACCAAGAAAGCAGAGGCATGGCATCGTGATGCTGCAGCTCGTGCACGGTATACTCAACCTGCGGCACCTATTACTTGTGCTACATTTGCTCAAGATGTTATTGAAGGAAGGGCAAATGTATCGCAAGCACATGACCACAAACACCAGCCAATGATCTTTGGACCACAAAGCCTTATAGGTGGGAGCCTAACAAGTGAAAGGGAAAGGATGGCAGCACAGGTTTTCCAACCTGCTTATAGGTAAATCCCTGTCCTGAAATACTACTATTATTTACTTTCTGTTTTATTGTTGGGGATGAAGGACAGATTTGGGCATCAAATTATGTTTTTGTTCAAACATCTTTCCATGTTATCCCTTCCCTAGAATATTGTGTTTCTTGTATGCATTGTTTTTAATTACTAACAAAATTATCTTGTTGTAGGATGCCAACTATGAGCATCGAGGAAGCTGGTCTGAGGGAGATGGAAATGATGAATAAGTGGCGGGAGAGAAATGCAAAAATGTTTGAAGAAGCTAACTCAGCATGGTACAAGGACAAACCAAAGATGGGACCAAGTGAAGATGATGAAGACGATGATGTTGCCCAAGAGAAGGCACGAGCATGGGATGACTGGAAAGATGACAATCCTCGAGGTGCAGGCAATAAAAAGCTTACTCCCTGTGGGTGAAAGTGACAAGTAGTTCCCATACTTTATCTTGCAACGTATTCTTTCAGGCCTACTAAATGTGGTTTTAGGAACGTTTCTTAAATATTTTATTTTGCTTATAGGTTTTGTTCTTAAAAGAATTTTGTTTGTTTGCTTTGGACTATACATAAAATGCATACATCAACTTGATTGTATGTAGGTAATCACCTAGTTGTCAACTTAGTATATTGTTTTAGAGGCTTTAAGAAAATGTTTAGTGCCAAACTTTGGGACTGAGAATTATATGAAAAAGCAAGCTTGAGTCATGCATGAAACATTAGAGATGTCATGGTAGATATATCACCTGTCAAATGTGGAAAATAAGTCATTTCCAGCGGCACAAAATAACTGTCATAGGACTCATAAAGAATGCTTCCGCATCAGCCATTGACAAGGAAGCAACGATCATGGTAACAGTTCCATTTATCCAAGAGATCCAACACAATTAGGACAATTAACCCAAAAATGGTAGTAGCCACAACTTTCAAAAACCTTGCGCCTAAATTCGTTGCTATGACTTCTGCCTCAACTTCTTGAATTCCAAAGTTATTAAGGCACCTTTGAATTCCAAAATTATGTAGCTTCATATATTGTTGCTGCACACTTTGGAGAAAAATACAACAGCATACTTTGAAGTTGAGGGAGAGTGTTAATAAGATCCTTGAGATCAAAGTTGGGTTGTCAAACACTCGTAAGCAGCATGTAACTCCATATATGGTGGTTGCTATCAAATGATCCATATTACCAAAGCTGAAACTCATGAATTGTGTCCAAAAATAATTTCCGGGTAAGGCTTCATTGTCAAGAACCAAATGCCCCTCACCAATTGAAAAACAACCCATGTAGCACTGAAGATTGACAACAGTATTAGGGATTCCAAGGGCTTGAAAATTTGAGAAGTCAACATCGACCCATCAAAGTATTCCTACTTTAACTTCAACATAATTGAGGTCTAACTTTATTTCAGATTCAATTCTTCCTCCTAAAGAAAGACAACCTCGAAACCTTTG
Organism: Gossypium australe; assembly: GCA_005393395.2. Taxonomy (NCBI): domain Eukaryota; kingdom Viridiplantae; phylum Streptophyta; class Magnoliopsida; order Malvales; family Malvaceae; genus Gossypium; species Gossypium australe. Next base: position 480,017 of record CM016617.1, read on the forward strand.
AAGGCAACCACAAATTTTACCTTCTCCATGGACAAAATCAAGTACAAGGTCAATCGACTTAGCAGCTTGAGGGTAATGGCCTGTAGCCCATTTGTTAGTAGCATTGTATTGTCCCAACAGGAAATTATCAAGACTAAATACATGAACATAAGAACCTGATCTAATACTATACTTAGTTCTAAATTCAAGACTGATTCGAGTAGCATGAGAAATGCACCTTCCTCCGGGGTCAAAATCTATAAGAATCACACGAGGAATGTACTTACCAACACAATCACTGTAATGCACATTGATAAACTTTGATTTATGATAGGATGGTGGAACTCTGTTATAACCTTCAGTAAAACTCATATGGTACCCGCCTATCACTTCCCAGATCTTGTTTCAATCTGTTCTTGCATCTTCCTTTTAGGAGCTTTTCAGAATATGGAACCATTATTTCAGGTTCTTTAAGCTCCATCAACTCGACCCTGGATTCTTTAAAATCTTCTGAAATTTTTTATTGTGCCATGGGCTCAAAATCTTCTGATGAAGTCTTCTCCTTCGTCATATGATTCTGATTTTCCTGATCAATTTGTAACTGATCGTCATATGAAGTCTAGACTTGATATCAATATATCCATCAATTCAATTCCAAATTATGTTTAGAAACAAAACATCAATAAGCAACCAGTTTAATCATTTTCATTAAAGTGTTAGTTTAGAGGTTACCCATCCTTCCTTTGTGTGCAAAGAGCATCTAAATTTATTGTGCTTTTGCTCCTCATTGCTCCAGCACACCTACAAGTTACATTTACTTGGATTTTGGTATCCAAATTGCTTTCGTCCTTGAACATTAGTAACAAGGTCTCTTGTTTCTTTAGGAACATATACTTGCTTTATTTTATATTTAGTCCTTTTTTAATAGGAAAAGTATGCGTAGTATCACCATGATAACGACAATGTTCACACTTTGCCATATTTGAAAAAGAGATTTCCAAACGAATTCATTTTCCCTTTTTAAGCTCTCAAATTTCATTTTCAACTCAAAATTTTTCTCTTTCAAAAAATTCAACTATCTTTTAGGAAGTCTCAAAATTTTTTTTGCGGTTTTTCATTTTGACTTTTCAAATCAATTTTTTTTTTCAAAAGAAAATCATTTTTAATTTTGAATTTTGAATTTTGAATTTTGAGATCATTTTCTTGTATTTAGAATTCATGGTCTCAAATTCCAATACTAACTCATTGAAAACATTTGTAGCTCATCAAAAGAATATGAATTTAAATCATATGAACTAAAAGATACCTCCATTTGGATTCGTGGGGAGACTTTCACTTGATTGCTCATCTTTGCTTTCCTCATTACTTGAGCTTTCTTTCTCACAAGGCCTCTTAGTCTCATTTTCTTCCTTCTTGTCTCCATAAATGTCCTTAAGTCTATCCCATATTTCTTTGGCACTTTCACACGAGGAAACTTTGTTGAAGATTTCTTTACTTATGTTGTACACATGTTAATGAAATAAACAGAAAAAACTGACCGGTAGTTGAGGCCTGTTTTCAGAGTTTCCTTAAAACAGATTTCGGTTTTAGAAAATTTGACTAAAAATAAAATTACGTATTGGGCTAACATATCCGCAAGCCTAGAAGCACTCCCTCCCTATGCATAAAGGAGAACATTAGCTTAATCATTCAATAACTACCAAGTTGGTTCATACATATAAACATATTCCACACTTATATCTAACCAATGTGGGACTAAACTTTCCATTTTCCTCAACATAATTCACAAGTGACATACTTTGAGCATCAATTTCTTATTCAATACTCAACCATTTTGAGCATATGATATATCGTTGTAAAGGTCTAATGGGGTAGAATATAAAACCGTAATTTTAAAATTCAAATCTTCACCTTTACTAATTGAGAATAAGCCTAAAAGCTTCCAAAAATCTATTGTTTCCAACAACTCATAGCACAAAGGAGTGTGCATAGCTTTGGAATTGGGTTGAGCCTTGGTTATCATTTTCATCCCATCTTTCTTCCTCATTGGGTATCTCCAATGGACCTTTTGAGATTATCCTCCAAGCACCATAATCAAATGTTTGGACAAAGATTTCATCCTCACTTTTCAATTGGAATAGTTTTCTTCGTGTAGGAGTGGAGGACATATGATAGAATAACCTTTTTGAAAAGTTATTGACTTTGACTCAAATTCCATCTAAACTCGATATTTTTCGCCTCGAATATTTTCTCTTCATGGTTAAACCTTTGATGAAGAACAAGCTCTAATACCAATTGTTAGGCCTAATAATACTAAGATGGGGTGAATTGGTATTTTAAAAATTTTTATCAACCTTTCTAAATGATAAGAAAAGGGAAGAATAGCTTGGACAATTCGATTTATAGTAATTCGACTCCAATTGCCTACCTCCACTATCTTGGTATACCTCCACCAAGACTTTCCAAATTTACTATGCTTGAATTACCTTTCAAGGAAAAGGTATAACATTTACAATCCCTGTCTTTTTCACAAGGCTAAGATAGAACTTTCCCCTAATTTTTATGGCTTAACCAAAACCCTTTCTGTTTTTTGTGGCTCAACTAAAATTCTCTACAAATTACTCAAGGTTTTATGCTTCAAAAACCTTAAGTTAAGTAACCTTTTGTAGGTAGAAGAAAATATGTAAACAATAAAAACCTCTCAAAGGTGTGTGTTTACAAGTGTTTAGCTCTCTCAAAGAATTGAAATGAGAATGATAAAAAATCTAACAATAAGCACCTAAGAGATATGTACAAGAGAAAATTAAGAAATAAAGAATTTGATTTTTTTTTCTCTTGATTTCTATGTTTTGATGTTCTTTTCAAGTGTCTTCAAGTGTTCTTGACTTAAATATATACCATCTAACTGATTTTTGGATGTTTGGAGCCATTGGAGGAATTTATTTCACACATTTAGCAGTATGTCTCGAGACATATAACCCTTGTCTCGAGATAGGAATAAACGTGTAAAAGTTGAGAGCTAAATTTGTTATTATACCTTAAATATGAACACCAAATTTTAGAAGTAATTATTTTACTCACTCGTCTAATGTACATGGGCTATATACAATATAAGAGATTTTCTAGTTCTTTTACAGTGAAAAAGTCATATCGATTTATATAAAAAAGTCATAATCAACTAAAGTAATTTGATTTTTTTTCTATTTTTACTGTTTGGTGTAAATCATCGTAAAAATAAAACTAGATTTTTTTTTACACAAAACAGGGATTAAACCAAAACAAATTAAAATAAGATCACCCTACATTAAATAAACTATCATGTAGCGAATGAAGGACTTCATCCGATGGTTGCATGAATATAAATTTACCCAAAAGTCTTGAGGATGTCATTTTTGCCAAACCATTCGCTATCTTGCTTGCTTCTCTAAAGACATGTATTAAGCGAATTGTACAATTACGCTGAATAAACTCCTTGATGCTATGGATCACCGAAGATTTGATGGTGGTTATATTGTATTGTCTTAAAGAGTTTAAAAAAATAAGTTAAGTGGAAAATAAACAACTTGTGTGGTCTAAAAGTTGAAGTTAAAAATGTAATTTATTTACATTATATGGAAGTTAAAAGTAACAAAGGTATCCATCCAAAATAACCCAAGTATTAATTTACTCTTAGTAAGTTGATTAAACAAGCGTCATTTACCATTCAACTCTCCAAGTTTTTTGTTTATATATATATATATATATATATATATAACAAAACCAACCTTGAGTAAATTATAAATCAATTAATCTCAAATAATTCCTTAAACTAAGTTTTTTATTTATTTAGAAGCTCAAGTAAATTGTAATACCCGACTAAAATAAATGTATGAATTGTTTTAGAAAAATAATCATGCACATAAAAAATGGGCATATATCCAATCCTAAGTACATCAAAATATTTTAAAAATTAAGCATAACGTTTTAACATCTGACAAGGCAGTAATGTCTTTATTATTCCGTTTGTAAAAATTACAGTGGTACTGTTGTAATACCAACCATATAAAATTAAAATGAAAATAAGTGCATTTTGCAAACTAATTACTCTTATCAACAAAGAATAGCTAACGGGAGCTTATACCCAGACGGGTAGGAAAAAACATAATAGTGCCTACTTGTATGTCCTTGCCCCTGTGATTCATTAACCATTAACAGGCCCCGAGAGAGATGTATAGAATTCACATAATGTACGGCGGATCAATAAAGGCCCACTCAAAAACCTGCTCGTATTGAATGGCTGCATTTTCCCAGGTGAAGTCCTTTTGCATGCATCTTCTCATCAATCCCTCCCATGTTGACTTGTGATCTCTGTACGTCCTTATTGCTGTTTTTAGCGCCTGCACTCGTGAAAATCGAATTATGTCAGTTTAGAAGGCCACATGAGAAAAAAGAGAATTCGCAGTTAAATGGCAGACCCGCCATTGCTAAACTCGTATAAAGGTGCCAAATAAATAGCATTTAACTTACATTTAGCATACAGTCTTTTGTGAGCGGAGAAAAGGTCCACCTGTCAGCACAGTTCAAACCATTGTTAGAGAAAAACTACATGTAAGTGAAACACTTACTAAAGATATGTCGGATATCCAACACTCGCCCCTAACTCCAAGTAATATAGCTAAGTCTTAGTTCTTTTGAGATCAATGCAGTTGCATTCTTTAATGAAACATCGTAGATGATTTTACAGAATGTTTGAACCACAACTGAGATCTTAACTAGGGATTTGTTTATCTATTTTGATTAAACAACACTTGGATTACTACAAAATTTTCAACTCAGTAAAAGAATTTAGACGTTATACACCATATACTAAGTTGACGAAAAATACAACGGTAAAGACTGCATACCCCGTGCCTTCACCTCTACCTTCTCCAGCGTATGGATTGAAATTCTCTACTGTGTCCTGAATAAGAGTAAGGCAGAGGCATGTAATGAAGGTCAATCAGATAAAAGCAAATGACACGAGATAGCTACTGTTTTTAACTCACTCTAAGTCCTCCTGTGGCATGAACTACAGGGACAGTTCCATATCTCATTGCATATAACTGATTTAGTCCACAGGGCTCGAATCTTGAAGGCATCAATAGTATGTCACAGCTGCTCAATCCAATACAACAACAACAACAGGTTTATTGGTATCTTTATTAACATGTTAAGAATAAATAGAAGTTTCTGATTACCCTGCAGTGATCCTATGAGAGATTGGAACACTAAATCCAACCCAACCACGAAATTTATCTCTGTAAGTATTCTCTGCTGATCTCATCCAGTCTTCGTAAAGTGGGTCCCCAGAGCCAAGCATTACCTAAAGAAATTTTGGAGTTTAGTTCTCCTGTAAGTTACAAAAAGAATAACTAGAAAAACACCAGAAAAAGGTACGGAGAGGCCACGAGGCAGCACCCTAGACTTAAATATTGTCAAAGAACATATGCGTGTCAGTAATGCACCAAATTACCAAGGCCCGAGCAACTAACTAGGTTCATACTCCAAATTACCAAGTACATTTCAATTTCAACTTAACTAAATCACCAGATTCAATACAACTTGAGGAAGAATGATATTAGTATTGAGGACCAGCTTAAAATGCTTAAAAGAGTCATGGTCTTCTACAAGGGCAAATCTTCTTTTATCTACTTCGACACTAGAAGATATGAAAAATACCCTTCCACCCAAAAAGGCCGCCATGATATTAACTAAAAGGAATACATCCTTGAATACACCATACAAATTATGAGTAGTTCTGCTTTGCGCTTATTATGGTTGTTAAATAAATAGAAAAGTCACTTACAAATTGTACATCATCTTCCATAAGTTCTGGAATTGCCCAGTGGATCAGGTCAATGCCTTTCTGGTAGTCCAGTCTCCCAATAAATCCAATCTGTAAATACGAGCTTAGTGAGACATGAAGGAAAGACTTGGTTTTTTCACTACCAAGTCTTCCAACACGAAGTAAAATCTTACCAAGGGACAATCAGGCTTAATTGGAAAACCAAGTTCCTGTTGGAGAGCAGTCTTGCATTGAACCTGAAGTTTACATGAGTTCGGGATAAGAATTCAGAAGAGCAACTTTTTTTTACTATGAATGGAAAACCAGAAATTAACCACCTTTCCAGATAGAGAAGCAGCAGAATAATGGAAAGCAATATGCTCATCTGAAGATGGATCCCATTCAGCAATATGAATGCCATTTGTAATTCCTGATCATCATTGAATGTTCAGGAAGAGTCGGGTTAAAGAATATCTGTAATTCCTTCAGAGACTAAACATGATTGGAGAACACAAGTTCCGAATGCCCCACACATGATCAATGCATGTAATTTTCGATATAAGTGAAGCATATGGGCAAAACTAAGACCTATATAAGGGCCATACTAAAATGCAGATACCACTAAAAGTGGGATATCACATTAAGTTGTGTATGAGAATTAACCTTCACAGCATTTGCATGTGTCTTGGCCTAAAAGCCTTTAGAGTTGTACCAAATGACATAAAGGCCACATTTTATTTGAAAAGTAGAGAAAATGTACCAGTCAGAACACTCCTCCGACTGCTTAATAGCTGATTTAAACCATATCCACCTTCAACAGTTGTTATTTCCCATGCATAGCCCTGCAATTAACAAAATATAGTCAACTAAAGCCATCTTATGAAAATACTAAAACTGCAAGCTGTAGTTCAAACTTATTAAGCAGAGGATGGTTTTTACATTTTAGTTGCAACTAAGTCCCATACGGGAAGCTCAGACGTTCAGTGTCTCTTCAATCAGATTTACATGATATATGATCATAACCATCAAAATAAAATGTAACATTGTAGATTCAAAGAATTAACAACATTATATATCAAGAGAGATATAAATGTACCATAAATAGTAGAATATGTAAATAAATTACCTTACTAACGGTAAGTATTCGATCAGATGTCACAATGGCACCCTTTAGAATATTGACAGCCTCTCCTGTGTCAAGAGCATGTGTCCTTGCCCATGTAGGAAACACCCATTCCAATGCCCCATACCAGTTTGAAGGCAATCCCAAATTCTTAAAGGTTGCTGCAGGTTCCACTCCCTTTCATATAGAAAACAATATATCTAAAATTATTATTTCAGAAATGCATGCAATTTGATCTACAAAAGTTCAGTTTAACCACTTTTATGAACTAAAGAAATCAGTCTTCTTATAGAGAGAATGAGAGAATCAAGACCAAAGCAAAAGGAATAACAATGTGGAAATTATCTACCTGATGAGCTAGGTTATGAATTACAAGGATGCTCCGAGCATCTTTATAAACACCAAATGGACGGTATTTGGCAGCCAAAAGCCTGAAAAATGTAACATGTAAGATCAGCAGTTCCAGAAAGATTGCAAACTTTAGGAATCGAGTGTAATATGAAGTATCAAACTAATTCATTGGTAAAAGTTATGCTTTCTAATACTTGAAATAAAGTCTGAGTATAGCAAATAGATGCAACAATAAACAGGCAAAATCTTACACAGACACAAGACCAGCATGCCAATCATTGACAAGGAAGAGACACTTCTCTCCATAGGTATACCCTCCCAATGGAAGCACTAATGGAGCTTCACATGCTGCATGGCAAAGTAAAGTATACCGAAACTGTAGAAAAAATTGTCATTAGTGAATAGAGAAGTAATAAGCAATTTCATATTCAGCCAAATACCAACCAAAACTTTACCTGATTATCACCAAAAGCACCATGACTATCGCCATATGGATTTCCAGGTCTGTGGTAAGAAGGATGGTCCACAAATACCTTATAATGTAGGGAAATCAATTAACATGGTTAGAGTCTTCTCCCACCAACCAACTTGACAAATAGATGAATGGAAGTTATAAATAAAAAACTAATTTCCCTCATGATTCGCTAATGAATAATCTCTTTAACAACACATTCATGAGAGGAGGTTTAGATTAGAAGCAGAGATTAATTCTTACCCAATCAACACCATCCCGATACTCATGGAAGAATGCAATCTCTTGTTCCCCTCCAAAACATTGTAGTTTGATGCGTCGATTTGCATCAAAGACACGTGCAAAATTTTCATCTGCAGACGTACCATTCAGGTATCTTGGGGAGACAACCATGACTCTGTGTCCACGGCTAGCCAGCTCTATAGGCAAAGAACCACAAACATCTCCTAATCCACCCGTCTTTGAATAAGGCGCGGCTTCAGCAGTAACAAAGACAATATTGTAGGTTACTCTGGTTTCTATTTTTTCTTTTTTTATTTCCTCATCTTTGACTTTGGTAACAGTTGACACAACTTCAGTGTCAATGGCTTCATTGTCACCTATGATCCAAGTTAATAAACTGCAGTTAGCCACGGAAGGCCATTTACTCCTTATGAACAAAATACTGCTACAGATACCAGCTAGAGAAGATCAAACTAAAGTGGGCAAGGTGTAAGAGTCAAAGTAAACTCCGGAGCAACAACACAACAGTAATAAAATATATAAATTTATACCTTAGATTTCAACATTATAAAAAGAAAATGAAAATGTGGAGGTTTAACAGACACAGGATAATCTAGAAAAGTGAAATAAAATCAGAAGAAAAACTTTGGCAATGACAAAATGGAAACTAGGACCATGCGTGTATTGTTTTAAGAGTTTCCAAATAGTCAAAAGTTTGCATATGACAGCCCCTGCAAGAATGAGTATTGCTGATGCAAAGATTGTCGGATCATGCTCGCAATGAGGTATTGTTAATAACCATAGATTCCAAATTCTACCAAATCCAAGTTTTTATATATGAATCTTGACCAACAAGTAGCTCAAGATTCATCAATAAGAACATCTCTCACTCAACTCTACTTTGATACATAATATTAATTAATTAAAGAAAATTTAATAACGAAAGAGTGATAAAAGCTATGAAACATGAACACTTCTATCAGGGAACATCCAAGTGCGGGACATGTATTATGCAACAAAATACATGTTAGACACATCAGGACATGTCAAAGAAAAAAGAAAAGGCAAATCAAACAAACAGTCGAAGTATGATCAAAACATGGTTAGATACATTTAGACACACTTAGACACAGTTATTTATTTTATTTTTCAATATAGAATCAACAATGAACAATGCAGTTCTCAACTTCTCATGATTTGATTTTTGTAATATTCAGGTTTCTAAACTAAAAAATATTTTCTACTTGCCTATTAATATTTAATTAAAAAGTACCAATTTTACATTTATATCATACCATATAAAAGTAATTTATTATAGATGTCCTAATCTTATAGAAACTTTCATATTAGAGTGTCCACACCTATATGTCACTATGCTTCGGAAAGTTAAAGAGTAATGTTCTGAATATGATATTTATATTAATATATAATGAAATGATTCGATTCTCAAGTAAACGAACTTGGAGATAAAATTTAACGACAATAATACAAACCATGCAATAAACTAAGAAATGACACAAAAATAATAAGAAAAATAATTAAAATATGAAATGACACAAAAAAAAAATACATGAACCTAACATAGATACATGAATGCACGAAAATATACATAAAATTTGTTACTAAGTAACACATAAAAACTTAAATCAGTTCATAACAATTTAAACACCAAAAAGTAATACGAATACAATGTGAACAACTTTTTTCCCTTAAAGTGAACCACTATGATAAGCTATGCAAAATATGAGATAAAGCAAGATACACTACAAACACGACATGAAAACATAAATTATCTTCTAAATTGAATTATTCTAATAAACTATGCGATAGACAAAATGACACGAACACAACATGCCTATACGAGAACGATAAAATATAGGAACACGAACATATACAATAATAATATGAACACAATACAAAATACACAGACGTGATGTAATCGGCATAAATTATTAACCTGTAAAACATAAATAGATAATATTTAAAATAAAAAAAATAAGGAAATAAATTAGATGTTCCCATGGGGTAGCTTTTATAGATGGTTACAGATATAGACAAAGTAGTCAATTTTGTTCCATGGTCCATAGATAGACAGATTGAGAGGGACCATCTGAACCTAAAATGCACGCAAACAAGGAATAGTTTGCCTGATGAAAGTGAAATACACGATTGAGTATTTTAGTTAACACTTGACAACGTTGTACTTGGTTGGCCCCATTCCACCCCATCCTGGGTCAGGGAGCATGTGACTGATTTTACTTGTTGCTCATTTCATTTGCCTTTCCTATTACTGCTTCAAGATTCTTTTTTAATGATAATATCAGGGAAAAAAAGATAAGAGTATAAAATGATAAAATATGGGAAGTTCTAAAGTATTCTAGTAATCATTAAATAATACAGAATAAGCATAATCTTCTTCCAAACAAAAGCAGTATCGTCAAATGGTCATCGTAACATTATAATTGAGCATCATTTCAATCTTGAATAGTATAAAAAAGGAAAAAAAATCAGAGTAACAAAAATACCAGGAATCAAGTTTAAGCCAATAACAGAACCAGAATCATCTCTGTCGATGCCCAGCATAAGCCCAGGCTTTTCTGGGCTGGAAATAACATCAGAATTTTCTTCTCCTTCAATTGCACTAGAAATAGAACCTTCATTTCCAGATTTTTCAGATCTTATAGCCGTCAATTTCCTATTTTGAAAATTTCTTTTCAACAAAGGACCGAAATCCAGTTGCCTAGTACGCCTAAAACGGCAACATTTACGAGACGATAATGCAATATTGGTAGATAATTTGCGAGACCATAGTATACGAGTTAGTTGAATAGACGCCATTGGAAAACAGGGAATTTTGAAAGAAACAGTGAAGGAATAAATAAATAGATGAGAAGAACACGAAAGGAATCGTGAAACAGGAAGGACCCGGAAAGAGCAAAGAGCGAAAGGAAAGGGAAATCCGGGAAAATAGAAACGCCTGTGACTCTGGTAATAAATAAAATATCCAAAACAAGAACAAAAATCAAACTTCGTCCTTCCCTTTTTTATAGTGAAGAAGAAGAAGAGATCCAGTAAAAGCGCGAAAGCCAAGAAAATTGGATGACCTGAGGAGATCCATATGGCAGAAGCGTTCTACTAAAGTTAAAGGATTTCTCCATTGATGGAATAGAAATTCCCTACGTGTCAATCTAACAAGCTCTTTCACGTGAACTCTGCCTTGGAGCTTGGGACTACCGGTTTCATTTCATATATCGACCGCAATATGAGATCAGATGGGTGGGCGGTTCTTTCCTTACCCCAAAATGCCCCTAACTTATCCCCACCCTAATTTGAATTAATATTTTATCCAAAAATTATTCCTATATTTGGTTTCAATTAGATTCATCTCGTGGATTTGAGTTTTCTGAACAAGTATTTAAAAGTGTGATTTATTAAATAATCAATTAAACTTTAATAATAATCCAATATTATTTTCAAATCCTGTTAAGATTTTATCTCTCACCATCGAAATTTAATTTATTGTGAGTGGTCTGGTTCATAAAAGGAAAGTGCATCGAGGAATCGGGTTGTACATGGTGACCTACATGCCATAAGCTAGGGTTAAAACTCCACCAAATTGAAATGCCCACTTCCCTTAAGTGGGTGATCGTGTGCTCTCCTATTGTAAATCAAGTCACTCACAACAAGTTAACTCTTGCCATAAGCAGGAAACAAAAGCATATTGTGAGTATATGTAGATCACATAAGTTGCATCTGAAAAGAAATGTGTTTTGAAAAATTTACTTACCTTGTCTTTAGGCTTGTACTGTACAATTATTAGTACAATTAAAACACATATTGTAGTAAACCAGAAGTTTACAAATCCAAATACATTTACTATTTGGCATAATCGATTAGGCTATGCCGGATCATTAATGATGTGAAAAACAATTGAGAATTCACATGATCATTCATTATTTAAGGAATTCTTATGTGGTGCTTGTTTTAAAAGATAATTCATTACAAGAGCATCAACAACTAAGTTGGTATAGAATCCCCTGCATTTTGGAATATATTCAAGATGATATATACGAGCTCATTCATCCACTATGTGGATCATTTAAATATTTTATGGCTTTGATAGATGCATGTAAGGATGAGTATTCGGTCGGGTTGAGTCGAATCGAGTCAAAAAATTTCGAGTTAGTCAAGTTAATGAATTCTATTTTAGCAACCAAACTCAATGTAATTTTTTTTCTAATCGAATAAAGTAAAAAAAATTTCAAGTCGAGTTAACGAATCCTATTGTTTATACTCAATGTTGCATTTACATGGACCAATTATTTAACTAGTAGATGAAGTGCAAGATTATTTAACTACATAAGTAATATAATAGTTTTGACTTTTAATTTAATGGATAAATATTTATCAAAATGACATAGTTTTACTTTTTAACTTAATGGTTTTAACTTTTAACTTTAGAAAAGGTAAATATTTATCAAAACAACATAGTTTTACCTTTTCTTATTTGAATTTTCGGATAACTCGAATTGTGTAATTCATATTCGAGTTAAATCGAAAATTTTGATTTTTTATTTGAGTTGATCCGAATAACTCGATTAACTCAAATAACTCAAACTATTTAATTCAAAATTTAAATTTTTTATTGAGTTTTTTGAATTGGATTGGATTTTGCTCACCATTAGATGCATGTGTAAAAGGGTCACATGTGTGTTTATTATCAACTCGTAACCTAGTGTTTGCGAGATCATTTGCGCAAATAATTAAATTAAGGGCATAGTTTTCAGATTATGCAATCAAGACAATTTGTCTTAATAATACTGGTGAGTTTATATTCAGGCTTTCAATGACTATTGTAAGTTTACCGGAATAATAATTGAAAGTCCCATTGCTCATGTTCATACACAAAATGGTTTGGTATAATAATTTATTAAATGCCTCCAATTAATTGCTAGATTGCTACTAATAAGAACAAAGCTTCCCATCTCAGCGGATTTTTCCTAATAAAGGTTTTCATGAGACACATTTTTCTCTAATAGAAATCTAATGAGGAGTGTTACAAATATATAAATGTGGAAGGTCATATTCTAACCCCTTCATTTATGAGATAAACCCCCTATTCATTTATGAAAATAAATATGCAAGTTGCCTAATGTATGTGTTAATGAAGAACTTAAGTAAGCTTCATTTATTTGTATTGCATTGAATGACAATGGCTTATAAATAAAAACCCTTGTGTGAGTGAAAATAAGATATGAAAAAATTCTCTATTAATTACTTTTTTTATGAATGATGAAATTCATTAATCCAAGAATGTAGTTAAACTGCTACAAAAGAACAAAAAAGACATTGTACAATAACTTTAATCTATACAAACAAATTAACCAATGATACCCCAAGAAGCACAAAGTGAAGCATTAATAGGATCAATTCTATTAATTGGTCTTCCTCCTAAGCGAGCCCGCACAATCTTTTTAATCTACACCAAGATAACATTTTCAGTCAAGAAAGATGCACCAAAATACATTTTGTTCCTCTGTCTCCATATCACATACAAATATGCACTCCAAGCAAGCTTGAGTATAGCAACAAGCAATGACTTTCCTTTAAGTTGCAATATCGCCTAAGTTAAATCTTGCTTCCGAGTTCCCACAGCCCTATGAATGGAGCAAAGGCGCAAAACTGACTGCCACACATTCATTGAAAAACTGCACTAAAAGAAAGTGTGATTACATCTCTCTGTAACATCCATACAAAAAAAAAATAACAAGTATCAACCGAAATTCCAAAAGCAAGCAAACGATCCCCGGTTGGGAGTCTATTAAGAATGACCATCCAAGCAATAAGAGCATGTTTGGGAATATGTAAAGGGAAGCATAACAAACATTGTCATTCCACTTTCATACCACGAGTTCTAATTGCCTCCCACAATCGAGAGGTACTCACTTTAGTATTAGCAAATTGTTGAGAAGAGACAGGAACCAAATGCTTCAACTTAAGCATCATTTGCCAATTCCAGCTACCCATTGAAGTAGGAGCCACATCCAGAAAACTCCTACATTTTAACACATATTCACTAACCCAAGCGATCCAAAGAGATCCTTCTCTTGCAAGCAAGGCCCAGATAAGCTACAAAATACAAGCTTAATTCTATTCTATCACATTTTTAGTCCCAAGCCCCTTAAAATTAAGGTAAACAAATCGCCTTTCAACAAACACGAGCCCTTCGACTCGAGCCAAACTTTCCTTTCCAAAAGAAGCTAAGACGGTATTGATAAACCTTCTTAAGAACACTCTTAGGCATTAGAAATTGGCAACTTTAATAGGCTTGCACACTAAAGATCATAACCTTAATGAGTTGCAGTCTACCAGCATAACTCAAGTGCTTAGTAGACCACCCTTAAATCCTGTCCAAAATACTTTTAGTTAAAGAAGCACAGCCAGATCGAGATAGCTTTCTAAAAACAAGAGGAACACTAAGGTACCTCGCTGGTAGCCTACCAACTTTAAACCCTGTGTAAGTAGTCATGAGAGCCAACTCCTCTTGAAGCACCCCAGTAGCAAACAATTCACTTTTGGAGGCATTGAGTTGTAACCCAGAAAGTAACTAAAATTGCTGAAAAACACAATAAACACCAGCCCTTGAATCAGTAGTACCCTTAGAAAAAATAAGAAGATCATCGACAAACATTAGATGAGTCAACTGTACTCGAAGGCACTTAGGATTATACTTGAAGAGAGCACTTATGGCAGCAACATCCAATAACTTGGATAGTGCATCTATTGCAAGCACAAAGAGGTAAGGAGAGAGAGGATCTCCCTGCCTAATACATTTCCTCCCTCAAAAGAACCCTACAAGGCTTCCATTATGGAAGATAAAGAACCGATGAGTAGTTAAATAAACTTCAATCCACTTCAAGAACTTTTGAGGGAACCCTTGAGCTCTAAGTACTGGAAGTAAAATGCCCCAGTGTAAAGAATCAAACGTCTTTTGAATATCAACCTTTAAGGCACATCTAGGAGAAATATGTCTTCTACCATACCCTTGCATTAGCTCATGAGCCAACATGGTATTATTAGTGATACTACGCCCTCTAACAAAGGCACTCTGACTATTAAAATCAAAACAGGCAGAAAAAGAGTCATTCTATTAACCAAAACCTTGGTTATGCACAGATAAACTATACTGCAACAAGAAATAGGCCAAAAATCCTTTATATAGCTAGGATTACCATACTTGGGAACAAAGGAAATTGAAGTAGCATTAAAGGCAGCCAAGAGAGTGGAGAATGCAAAAGAATACTGAAAAACTTCAAGAAAATCAGGCCCCACTATACCCCATACAAATTTGAAGAAGAAAGCTACGAAACTGTCAGAATTAGGGGCTTTCTCATTCCCCTACCCAAAAATAGCTGCATTTATCTTCTCATTGGTAATAGGGCTAGTTAACACACGATAAATATCGTTAGACAATTTAGGCAGTAACTCCTGAAGCAAAAAATCTGGGCACTCGACAACATTGGAATCAACTGCGTTAAGAAGATTTTGATAAAACCCCAAAATCTCTACAGAAATTTGATCAAAAGATTCCAACCGATTACCAGTTGCATCAAAAAAAGAAGTAACAGTGTGCTTATTCCTCTTAACTGCAACAATACTATGAAAAAATTTAGTGCTTTGATCCCCCTCCCTGATCCACTGAACCCGAGCTTTTTGCTGATAAAAACATGCTTCGGCCTCTTGCAAAACCAAAAGATTAGCTCTCAACTTATCAATATGACCATTCCTAACTAGATCACCTCACAATAAAGCAAGCTTCAAGCTCCCCAACTTTTCAACTTTAGCCTTAACTAGAGCAAAAATATTACCAAAAAGCCTTAGTGTTGAGCATCTTCAAGACAAGCTTAAGTCTCTTAAGCTTGGTAAATAAATTCAACATAGGATCACCTACCATAGTAGGCTGCCAAGATTCAGCAACAAGTTGCAAAAACCTATCATGCTTAGCCCAAAAATTAAATAACCGAAAAGGCTTTGGCAAAGATTGTACAGGTCGCTCCAACCAGACAATAGAAGGACAATGATCCGAACAACCAGGAGTAGAAAACTCAACCCGTGAATGAGGTAAAAATCGCAACCAAGCTACCTTAATAAGAACTCTGTGAAGCTTCTTCGCAATCGGTCTATCCAATTTATTATTAGACCAAGTGAAAACAGGACCAAAATAAGCATGACCAAAGACTTCAATCTCCCTAACTAAAGCTTGTAAATTCTTCGTATCAACAGTAAAAGACTGAGAACTATCGAAAAAAGAACTTTCCTCAGGCAAAAGCGTGACATTAAAGTCACCACCTAACAATCGTGGAGCATCACCAACCTGGCCACTCATAGAACACAAGTGAGACCATAGTTCTCGACGAAAAACACCATCATTACAAGCACAGTTGAAAAAAAGACTTTCTGATGTTGCACTTGCACACTGCATGTAATACATTAACCAAAGACATACAACACATCCATAATACAAGCACTCTTCCAACTAAGCCAAATTTTACCTTTAATAGCATGATCGTAATTGCAAACACAGTTCCACCCTTGGAAATACTTCCCCAAAATAATCGAAGCATTATTACACTTAACTCTAGTTTCCAACAAACAACAAACATCAATTTTCAATCTAACTAACCTATCAACTACAAGTTTTTGCTTTAGAGGATTATTAAACCCCCTAATATTCTAAAAGATAATAATCATGGAACACGAGGAGAATGTGTACCTCCTTTATCACATCCTTTTCCTCACCCTTTAGCAGGAGAATTATTCATCTTTTTATTACCTTTGTCAAGGTTCTCTTGCTTTGTAGCCATTAAAGATCTCACAAGAGGAGGTACTACTATCGAGGCAAACCTGGGCTTTTGAGGAGAAAACTCAAGCTGTTCAGTTTCATTATCATCATCAACAACATCTTGCTCAGCATCAATATCATCAACAACATCATTAGAATCTACAAGCTCAACACTCAAAGCTTCAAATCTTTTACTAGATCCCCCAAGACAAACATGATTTGGTTTAAGAGTAAGGGAAAGATCCAAAACCATGGCTTTACCCTTAAACGAGACTTTAAAAGTTGAAATCAAAGCTGCAAGACCATCAGGAGCACTCTCATTTCGAACCGCAGTAATTTTTTAGGAACAAAAATTTGAGCAGTGCCTGCACCATTTTGCTTAACCTTCCAAACTTTCACATCATTCTTCTTAGAATAGTGCTATGACTGAAAGATCAAAACTATAAACAACACATCGGCAGCCATGGTACTTCAACTTTAATAGAAACAAAAGAACCATCACGCAATTCAACATCAATAAAAAGGAGTTCAAAATCAACAAAAATCTCAACTCACTTGCAATGTAGCTAAGCCCCTTTTGAGTAAAAATCTCTAAAGGGACTCAACTTAATTGAACCCAAATCGGCATACTATTAAGGGAGAAATCCAATCTCTAAAGATTAGGCTCTCGCTTCCTCAGCACCATCGGCTTGTTCTGGATGTGCCAAGGGCTATGATCCAGAACCCAATCTCGAGCAATAGAAGAAGAAAATTGAAAAATAAACAAATTTTCTCCTACCATCTTGACTTCAACGGCCTGCTGTTTACTCCAAAGCATATCAACCCACTTCTGTAGAGAACCAAAATTGGGAAGTCACCCAAAAAATTGAGCCACCGGCGAGTGCTGCCACCTCTGAATCCCTTCATCAGACACTTCACCCGAAGGTTTGACAGTAATAGAACCACCATAGACTTTTGGTGGAAAAAAACTCCAAACCTTGCTTAGAAGACGAATCAAAAAGTTTCCTTCAATCAAAAGCTTATGAAGAGGACATAACATAAAATCAAAGCCAAGAAACAATAAATAAGACAAAATCAACAAGAAAATGAAGAAAATCAAGCCAACCCCCCCAAAAAAAATCAAGAAGAAACAGCAAAGAACCAGCTAATGTGCACAAAGAGGAACGTAATCCCTAACTCCGAACACTAAGAAGAAGCTTTGTTTCTACCCTATTGGGAATTTCATTGAACACCTTTGTGACACCTTTGACTTAGAGAAAAATGTTATTTACTTTTTAGTATTCTTTTATTTGATAATTTTATAACACATATAAATTTATAGTTATAATAATATAATAATTTAGATAATAAAAAAAACACCAATATACATTTTTTATCTCATTTTTTCCTTTTTCTTTCTCTCTCTCTTCCATTTAATTATGTCGTCTTTGTACTCTTTAAACTTTTAAATTTAGTCGTTTAGGCTTTAATTTAAGGAATTTAATCTCTATTTAACTAATTTAAAAACTAAAATCTAATTGGTAAAAATTCTATTGAACCTTCACTGATTTTGAATATTTGACATTTTAATTTTAAAATATTTGATTTAAAATAGAAATCAATTAACTTTATTATCAATAAATTTTAAGTAAGTTGTAAAAGAAATAAAATTTAGATTAGAGTAGGGGACTATATTTTTAAATTAAAATTAAATAGAATGACTAAAATTTTTAATTTAAAAGTAAAGAGATTAATGGATAATTAAGCCTTTCTCTCTCTCTTAGTTTTCTTCCACCCAAACCTAAAAAAAATTAAAAAAAAAAACCAGCAACATGTCAATGTTATGTTTGTTGTTTAATATATAGTTATACATATAAAATCATTGATATTTGAATATGTTTAACCTGGAGTTTCTATATGAGTCATATTTATTTTGTTCCCTTTATTAAAAAATAGGTAAACTAGTCCTTATATATTAGATCAAAGAGAAAATTGATCCTTCTATTAAAAATTATGTCCATTTTTACTATTAAAAACTAGTATACGTCTACATAAAGTACACATGGCATGCCAAGTATAACTATTTGATTATTTTATCAGCCACGCCAATTTTTAATAATAAAAATTGGTAAGATTTTTAATAGAAATGACCAATTTATTTTTTGATTTAATATATAAAGACTAATTTATCCATTTTTTGAGTAAAGAGGTAAAATGAAATTTAACTCCTACTGTAGAGACATTTATGGTTTTTTTTTTCCGCAATATTGGTGTTCCTTTTAGTTGTTCTAATACATTCATTTTATACATCAAAACTAAATGATAAATAATAAAATTTTCATAATCACTTTTTTCTTCTAATAACCATTGTTGATACAAATTTCAATGATGGAAGAGATAAGGAGAAGAGGGTGGTGACGCAAAGGGGACTGATTCACCTAAACAGATAGAGAGTCGAAGAAGTATAAGAAGAGAAAAAAGGTTGTTGTGAATGTAAGGAGGGAAGGTAGGGAATAAGTGCTCAAGGTTGCTAATGGGAAAAAAAAATCATTATTTCATCATCCTGAAGGATATTTATAGGGGATGGTCCTCTTATCTGGTAATGGTGATGTGGCAAGTTGTTACAAAGAAGTTGTCATCATGGAGTATGTGAAGGACGTACACGATAAAGTTCATTTTATTGTTCTTTTTTTAAGCAATACAAAGTTGTTATGTTCAGGTGAACCCTAATGATCTTTGAAGAGAGTGCTCACACTTGGAATAATATTTATATTAAGAAGCAGGTGACCAAACTATGGTAAGTGGGAAACTTGATGAAATGGGACATTCCCTCTAATAACGAATAGTCTTATGTTGGATAACTAATCTAGAAGGTTGAGCAGTCAAACATAGTTTAGCAGACGAGATGAAGGACTGTCTTTAAGCATCCTCCTAGTGCACTCTAGAAATGCCATGTGTCTAGCTCGAGTAGGTATGATAATATTTTATAAATATCTATTTTAAAGCTAGTATTAGATCAAATTTAGACATACACTTTTTTTTAAAAAAAAGGAAAAAGAAAAATTAAATTTTTATTAAAATGAATTTCCAATATTTGTCCGTTTACCTCTTAACGCGCAAAAGTTGGCGCGTGATTACATAAACAAAAGTGTACAAAAATTTCCAATGCTGAATGATTAATACAACAACCCTAAACCCGGATTTAAAATTTAATTAATAAAAATAGTGATTGCATTCTTGACTTTATCTTATCAACTATTTTATCATTGAATGCACATTTCAATTTTTAAAGTCCAACGCTCTTACTTCATTAGATCTTTGCCTCCCAATTACAATTGCTCATTCAAATCCCCACTCAATCCAACTCCATTAATTCCTTTACCTTCTTTCAATCTTAATCTAAATTTTCTTTAATTTAGGAAAACAATTCTTTTTTATGGCCGATCATCAGTTCCGCTTAGTTTGCAGGTAATATTCCAATCTTATTCTTTCTGGAAAAAGAAAAAAAGTCAACTTTTTTTTCCATGTTGCTTTTAAATTTGAGTTTTGTTTTATGGTTAAAGTGAAAAGGAAAGGAAGATTTAGTTTTCACGGAAAAAAGTGTGGATTCGGTGCAGTTCAGTAGACTGTGATCGGATCCACCGCAGGTAATGGCTTTCTTAATTGTGTTTTTTTTTCAAATTTAATTCTTGCTTGGTTGCCGAGAAAACTATGGAAATGAATTTTGAAATGAGGCCGTTTCTGGTTTTGATAAAATAACGAATTCAATTTTCAGAATGTGTTATTTGCAAACTTTTATCAAATTGAAAGAAGATTTTAGAATAACTTGAACTCAATTAGCTTAATTGTTGAATTCGAAGAAACTTTACTATCTTGAATTCGTGTTGATGATTTTACTTCATTTCTTAAATAGTTTCTTTTTTCTGTCTTTGCATAAAGGTTCATGTTCTGTTGTGATTGGAATCAATAGGAGTTCAATTTGTAATGCAATCTGTTGACGAGAGTAAGGAAAAGAAGACGAATTTGAAACGATCAAGATCACTATCCCTGCACGATATGCCCGTGACTGACAGCCCTGCTACGCAAACCCTTGACCGTTACGATATTTTCCCTGTTAAAGATATAGTTCAATCACCATTACCTGGATATGTAGCACCTACATCTGTTAGTTTTAGTCCAGATGATAGTTTGATAGCATATTTATTTAGTCCTGAAGAAACTTTGAGTAGAAAGGTTTTTGCTTTTGATCTAAATGCTGTCAAGCAAGATTTATTCTTCTCTCCCCCGGATGGTGGACTTGACGAGAGTAATATATCACCAGAAGAGAAGTTGAGGAGGGAGAGGTCCAGGGAGCGTGGGCTGGGTGTCACACGTTATGAATGGGTGAAGACTATCTCAAAGAAGAAAACTATTATGGTGCCTTTACCTGGTGGGGTATGTGGAACGATCTCGTCTGTTAATTTGAATATACTGTTAATAATGGCTTATTTAGTCCACGCATGATGTTCTGTATGTGTTACTGTTGTCTACATATGCTACTTTCCCTAAATCTTAAGCACTGGGGCTTTCCATGTTCTACTTATCTTTGTTGATAAGTTTTGTTATAATCTAAAATATATGCAAAATACTAAAGTGTTGAACCAATGACTTTTAAGTGTTTTTTTTTTAACTGGGGCCATCAGGGCATGTTTCTAGGAGCAATAATATATAGATTTAAGTGAAAGAAGTGTGTTCTTTTATTTATGTTTAATCTGAACTGGCGGAGGTTGTGTTGGTTGATCCTTTCTCTTGATACTTCATTGACCACAATTTGCCAATTTGTGAAGTTGCATTCTGGATTAGTGATGTCAACATGATGTTGCTATTGCTGTTAAGAGTCCGCAGCACAGTAGATTCCTTTATAACAACAACTCCCTGTTGTGTGAATTAGCTGGTCAATAACATTTTTTCTCACTAATGTGATTATTCATGCCAACCTGTTACCACTTTTTATCGCTTTGCACTGTTATCTTTTATGGTACTTCTGTGTGTGTGTACATTTCTTTTATCAACTCTTGCATGCAATTTAAGGATTTTGTTTTCCCTGATAATTTGCTTTCCTTTCTATGGGCAGATCTATTTCCAGGATTTTTCTGGTTCAAAACCAGTGCTCAAGCTTCCGAGCACGTCATCATCACCAATAATTGATCCACATCTTTCGCCAGATGGGACCAAGCTTGCTTACATAAGAGATTACGAGCTACACGTTCTAAATCTTTTGTACAATGAACAAAGACAATTAACATATGGTGCCAATGGGAACACTGTGGTAAGTTTATATCACCAGTAATTGTTTACTTCTCGGGATGTTCATATGTTTATGAGTTTTCTTTTCTTCTTTTCTCCTTTTCTGGCCCTGTCTATGAAGGGGAAGGGGGGGGGGGAAGGTTGGTGTAGAAGAAAGTATGTACATATTTAATTTAATGATGCAATCTACAGGGCTTTCAGTGCCATTAACTGCATCATACAATGTAGAAATCATAGGGCAACTTTTCCTGCCTTTTATAAAAATTATTGAATGAATAATATCAAATGCAATAGGCTCTAACTGTTTTATTTTTACCTGGTTTCAATATACTGTGTTTGTGGCAAATTAGATTTTTACCCCCTTGTCTTGAATATGACACTATTTCTAATGAATTGCAGACTCATGGACTTGCTGAATATATAGCTCAGGTGAGAATTTCTTTCAATTTCCTTACTTTTGTTCACATATTTATATAAATTAGTCACTGGTTTGTATGAATTTGGAACTGTTACTGCTTTTGAGAGCAAATAGAAGTTACAGTTCTTTGCGAGGTATAGATCCAATGCCATAAAGCTACAATGATGCCAAACTTCATTTTTTTCCCCCATTTAGTTGCTCTATAGTGCATATAGATTTCTCTCCTTCATATTTGGGGAATTTGATTGCTTGCAGGAAGAGATGGATAGAAAAACTGGGTATTGGTGGTCACTTGATGGCAAATTCATTGCATTTACAGAGGTTGATTATTCTGAGATACCTCTTTTTAGAATTATGCACCAAGGAAAAAGCTCAGTTGGTCCAGAGGCACAAGAAGACCATGCATATCCTTTTGCAGGAGCTTCAAATGTCAAGGTTCAGCTTGGGGTGGTGTCCACCACTGGTGGCCCTGTTACCTGGATGGATCTTCTATGTGGAGGACCCAACTATGATGATGAATATTTGGCTAGAGTAAATTGGATGCATGCAAATGTTCTCACAGCACAAGTCGTAAATAGGTCTCAAACCAAACTAAAAATCCTTAAGTTTGATATCAAGACAGGCAAAAAAGATGTTGTAATGGTTGAAGAACTAAAACCTTGGATTAATTTACATGATTGCTTTACACCTCTAGATAAAGGAGTCAGCAGATATTCTGCGGGGTTCATCTGGGCAAGTGAAAAAACCGGATTCAGACATCTTTATCTGCATGATGCTAATGGGACATGCTTAGGGCCCATTACAAGGGGCGACTGGATGGTTGAGCAAATTGCTGGTATAAATGAGGCAGCAGGGCTTGTATATTTCACTGGAACTCTTGATGGACCCTTAGAATCACACCTTTACTGTGCTAAGCTATGCCCAGATGAGAATTCAACTTTGCAAGCTCCTGTCAGATTGACTCATGGCAAGGGAAAACATGTGGTTGTGCTTGATCACCACATGCGGAAATTTGTTGATATTTATGATTCTCTTGATTCTCCCCCTAGGGTTTCACTATGCAACTTGATAGATGGAAGTGTAATAATGTCTATTTATGAGCCGCCATCAACAATTCCCGGGCTTGAAAGACTTCAACTTGAGCCTCCAGAGATAGTTCACATACAGGCAAATGATGGTACCAGACTATATGGGGCTTTATATAAGCCTGATGCAACAAGATTTGGACCCCCACCGTACAAAACCTTGATCAGTGTGTATGGTGGTCCTGGTGTTCAGCTTGTTTATGATTCTTGGATAAATACAGTTGACATGCGAGCGCAATATTTGCGAAGCAAAGGCATTTTGGTTTGGAAGGTTTGAGTTTCCCGCATTCACAACTTTCGTTTCCCTTAAGTTTAGTTCATGATACACTGTCGTTCTAGTTAGGGTATATGACTGAAAAACAGGCTCTGATCCTCCAATACAACGATTGGTGGGGGAAGGGACTAGTGAGTCCTAAATTCCTTAAGCCATTTGTTTTGTTCATACTTTAAGAATTTAGCTATTTTGTATAATGTCTAATGGTAAAAGTATCATGGAAGCCTTTGTAGAAGTCAAATTGCATTTTTCCCTCTCTACTAAAAAAATAAGCAAATTAGTCCTTTCATGTTAGATCAAAGAGCAAATTGGTCTATTTTGTTAAAATTTTGATCCCTTTGTACTATTAAAAACCGGTGTCATTGACAAAATAATCAGATAATGACATGTAGCGTGCCACGTATACCTCATGCTGACGTACATGAATTAGTTTTTAACAGTAAAAATAGATAAAATTTTTAATAGAATAACTAGTTTGCATTTTGATCTAACATATAAAGATTAATTTACCTATTTTTTTAGTAGAGCCAAAATGCAATCCGGGCTTTTATGGTACTTTTACCAATGTCTAATCTGTGTCAGCAGCTTTTTCAGACATCTTATGCATCTCTTTAGTTCCCCCTACCTGAAATATGCTCTTTGCAGTTAGATAATAGAGGAACAGCTAGACGTGGACTGAAGTTTGAAGGCTATCTCAAAGGCAACATTGGCCGTGTCGATGCTGAGGATCAGCTCACCGGTGCTGAATGGCTAATTAAACAAGGGCTAGCAAAGCCTGCTCATATCGGGTTATACGGTTGGAGCTATGGTGGCTATCTCTCCGCCATGGTGTTGGCCAGGTTCCCTGATGTTTTCCGATGCTCCATTTCTGGTGCTCCTGTTACATCATGGGATGGCTACGACACATTTTATACCGAGAAGTACATGGGATTCCCTTCCGAGGTTGCTGAAAGTTTTGAGTATGGCTCCGTGATGCACCATGTTAACAAGATGAAAGGAAGACTGCTGTTGGTCCATGGCATGATCGACGAAAATGTACATTTTAGGCACACTGCAAGGCTCGTTAACGCACTTGTGGCAACTGGCAAACCGTATGAGTTACTGATATTTCCAGATGAACGCCACATGCCACGCCGTCTCAGGGACCGGATTTACATGGAAGAGAGGATATGGGAATTCATTGACAGGAGCTTGTGAGGTAAACTTCCATGTTTATATATCTTTGGGAATTCTTCGAGAGTCTAGTTTTGTTTATTCGAAAAATAATAATAATAAATACTTTGGGATTCATTTCTCTTTCTAATTTTTTATCAATTTATAAATCTGTGACAAATTTTCTTTTGTACTAATATCATTTTGTTTTTAAATTTCATTTGAACTTTTGCCACTCTAAGCTGGTTTTGACGTGGAAGCAATCTATTGGTCGAGTGACACGAAGACACATAATAGCTTTAACACAAGATCCCGAAAGAAGTATATCTACAAAAATGCCCTTCACGTGTTAAGAATTTGGAATTCTTCCTTCTTAAGAGGCAATAAAAAAAAGTTATTTTAGGGTAATAAAAATGTACTGCCCATAAGATGATAGATTAATATATGATCGTAAACATTTAAATAGAATATTAATTTGAAAAAAAAAATTATATGACATTTTTTCCTTTAGTAAGTATAAAATGATATATTCTCTTATAATTCCCACTTAAAGAGTACTCGGAAAATTTATCATAGAATGGAGATTATTTGGGATCAGTAAAACGTAACAATCTTATATTATTTCAATCTAAGGAAATGCCAAAATAATATCATTGGGGATTAGTAAAATGTTTTGAATTTATCGAAGATTTGGCATTCTTGAATGCGAAACCTCTCAAAATAAAAAAGAGGTATTTTTGACATTTAAGCAACCCTAATGCAATTTACAGCACTTAATCTCTTTTGTTACCTTATCATTTTTTTACCTTCCTTTTTATAAAAATAAATTTAAGAAATTCCATTTATTTAAAATAATTACATATTTTAAAAAAATTAAATTAAAATTTGCATTACATTTACGTTTTAAGTACTCGTCTAGTTGTTTCGATGAAACTCGTCAACGGTCCTTTAGTAGTTTCGGAGAGAAGTCATATATTCCAAGAAGGGTAATTCAGTCTTTTTGCGTACAGATAATATTTGTAATTAACCGGTAAACCCCTCCGAAACTTGCGTGATCCGACACTATAAATACCCCCTTCATTTAATAAGCTTGTACTCTCTCTAAACCGTCGCACACTCTCTCTCTCTCTCTCTCTCTCTCTCTGTTTCTCAGAGTGAGAAAAAAACAAACCAAAGAAGAAGAAATCCATTTTCTTAAAACCACTTTTCATGCTAATAGTTGAAGAAAATCTCTAAAATTAAACAAAGAAAGAAACCTGCGACAACGTATTCCTTTTTCTTGCATTTCGAATTTTCCATTTCTTCACCTGAATCTTTTTTCATAGTCTTTTGATTTTGTTTTCTTCAGGTACGGTTTCGATCATCGTTTTAAATTTTTCCTATTTTATTTCGGATTCTTAGATTCAGCTCCGTTTTGGTAACAAAAAATTCTGTGTTTTATCTTCTTCGTTTTTGGTTATTTTTATTGCTTTATTTGAATTTTTTTAATATGTTTAAAAATAGTTTTGCTTAAAGATTTTCACATTGCTGGGGTTAAAAAGGAGATCGGATCGGATAGAAGGTTTTGAAATATCATAATATTCGTAATTTTGTTGTTCAAGTTTATATGTTGTAGATATTTTCCCTTTGGTTACTGAGAACTATGAGCGAGAGTTATTAATAAAATATAAGAATTTTTTTTTGGGTATAATTAGGTTGTGTGTAATAGTGTATCTGATTATTTGGAGTAGTTTCTCTCTCTCTCTAATAAGATCTGAATAATTTATTTATTTATATATATATATATATATATATGAAGAAATGAAGGAATCAAGGTTGTCGTTTCTGGTGGAAAAGGAATCTTCTTTGATTTCTTTTGAACTAAAGTAATGTATTTATTCTCTAGTTTCTAGAGTTTTCTTACAACAGTGATAAAATACTGTCTGATGCTTTTTTCCTGTTGTGTGATTAGTATTTGATGTATTATTGTAGGGGGTTTGGACTTTCTTTATATTTCAAGGAAATCTGTGGAGTGAAAATGGATCCTAAGCTCTTCTTTATCCTCGGAGAAAACTAGGATTTATGGGAAGCTCTTACTGTTTCCGCCTAAAATTTTCTTTTCTTTTTGAATTTTTCTTTGGAGGTTTGTTTGTGTTTTTATTTTCGTCTTGTTTATCAGTAATCAAATGCCACCTTATGCTTTTTCTGATGTCTGATTACATAATTGTTTGATGCATTCAAGGAAGTTTGAACTTGAAATTGCTGTAAGGTCCTGGACTTTCTCGATGTTCCAAGGAAACCTGGGAGTGAAAATGGATTCTAGGCTCTTTTTTATCCTTGGAGAAAACTAGGTTTCTGGGAACCTTACTATGACCACTAACTGTTTCTGCCTAAAGGTTCTTTTTCTCTTTTTGAATTTTCCCGCTTTTTTGTTGGAGGAATTTTAGTGGAATTGGTTTTTAGAAGTTCTAGTTTCTTAACACTTTCTACAGGGTAGACAAATACAATGTCGACTGCCAGTGTAGCCTTTAGCTCAGCAATTGAAGAGTTTGCTTGTTTCCCTGAAAATTTTGCCCATAGATATGGTCAGACTTTGAGCAACTCAATCTTAATTTTTCTCTCTGTTGGGGGGTCTATCATTCCCATGCGTGTAATGGAGTATGATTCAATTGCCTCTGTGAAGCTAAGGATTCAGACTTCAAAAGGGTTTTTTGTGAGGAAGCAGAAGTTAGTTTTCGAAGGTAGAGAACTGGCTCAGAATAATTCTCGTGTCCAGGACTATGGTGTTGCTGATGGGAATGTATTGCATCTGGTGTTAAAGCTTTCAGATCTCCAGGCTATCACTGTTAGGACTGTATGTGGTAAGGAGTTTGAGTTTCACATTCCAAGGGGTAGAAACGTGGGTTATGTGAAGCAACAAATTGCTAAGAAGGGAAAAGGATTTCTTAATCTCAAGGATCAAGAACTGGTATGCAACGGTGAGGAGCTTGAAGATCAGAGACTAATTACTGATATCTGCAAAAATAGTGATGCTAAAATTCACTTGCTAGTTCGAAACTCTGCTAAAGTACGGGCTGTTCCCATTGAAAGAGATTCTGAAGTTTCTATTGAGGCATTGAGTTTGAATGAGGGGCCACATGCTGCTAGACAATACTTGGGTGACACATTCTCTGTGGAGCATCTGATCTCGGCAGGGAAGCTGTTCCAAAGAGATTCCATTCTGGAGCCTCTGGTTATTAATTCGAAGATTCAACTGCCAATGGTTATTAAAGAACTAATTGACTTAACTTTTGATGGATTACAGCAAGGCAGCAGGCCTATCAGGTCATCAGAGGGGTCAGGTGGAGCTTACTTCATGCAAGATTCATCTGGTCAGAAGTATATCTCCGTCTTTAAGCCTACTGATGAAGAGCCAATGGCTGTAAATAACCCACATGGCCTCCCCTTGTCACTAGATGGTGAAGGGCTGAAGAAAGGCACATGTGTAGGAGAAGGTGCACTGAGAGAAGTTGCAGCTTACCTGTTGGACCATCCAATGACTGGGCCTCGCTCATTTGATAGTGGAGAGAAGGGCTTTGCTGGGGTTCCTCCTACTGTGATGGTTACGTGCTTACATAAAGCATTTAATTATCCGGACGGTTATGATTATGATTGCAAGATTGGGTCACTGCAGATGTTTGTAAACAACGTCGGAAGTTGTGAAGATATGGGCTCTCGTGCTTTCCCAGTGGATGAGGTGCAGAAGATCTCTGTGTTGGACATAAGGTTGGCAAATGCAGATAGGCATGCTGGAAATATACTGGTCACAAGAAATTGTGAGGAAGGTCGGTTTTCACTTGTTCCTATTGACCACGGCTACTGCTTACCTGAGAATGTAAGAGTCTAACTTTGCATTTTTCAACTGTTTCCTGGTTTTGGTAAATGAACTATCATTGTAAAAGATTCTTTAGCATTCATTTTCATCGCCTTGTTATTGCTCTTTATTTTGCTGCAGTTTGAGGATTGCACGTTTGACTGGCTCTACTGGCCTCAAGCTCGTGAACCTTATTCCCCAGATGTCATCAAGTATATTAAATCGCTGGATGCTGAACAAGACATTGAACTTCTAAGGTTCCATGGTTGGGACATGCCACCCAAATGTGCTCGCACTTTTCGCATTTCCACAATGCTTCTAAAGAAAGGTGCGGAGAGAGGACTCACACCCTATGCTATTGGAAGAATCATGTGCAGGGAAACAGTGAAACAGGAGTCGGTGATTGAGCAGATTGTTAAAGAAGCGGAGGAAGCTCTGCTCCCGGGAATGAGTGATGATGCATTCTTTGAAGCAGTGACATTGATCATGGATAGGCGTCTTGATGAATTGACCTCTTAAACCAACTAGTTAGGTAGGGTTTGGATATCTTCGTTTTCAACATCACATACTTTTTGCACAACAATGATGGGAGTCCATGTTTTTGTTAAATGGTCTTAGCATAAGTTCTAAGTTCCGTGTACTATTCAGATTGTGGCTCGAACTTGTGTTTCCATCGTCTGTTTTATTTTGTTGGTGCATCTAAATTTCCTATTATGCAGAACGACCTCAAACCGTACCATACTACTTGGAATTGTCTATTAAGTAATCTATCCAAGAACAAACTGTATTGGGGAGGTTTTAGTTGTTAGCTATGTGAATAACAGTACAAATCTCATCAGCTTTAGTTGTTTTCATTTATGTTTTTTCTTTACCTCAATTCCAGTAGATCCAATATTTTCCAGTTTGCTCAGCTGGGAGGCTAGCTTATTGCTTGCCGAAAGAGAACAAGCACTTCAGAGTTTCTCTATGATGCCATATTTGGTAAGCACGTGACTTCCAAACTATGTTGTTTGGATTTGAATGAGTGTGAAATCAACTGCATCCTTTTGTAATCTCTAATTGACATTGTAGTAGAAGTCAGATTGCATTTTGCCCCTTCTACTTAAGAAATGGGTAAATTAGTACTTGTACGTTAAATTAAAGAGCAAATTGATCATTATATACTTAAGAAATGGGTAAATTAGTACCTGTACATTAGATTAAAGGGCAAATTGATCATTCTATTAAAAATTTCATCCATTCTTACTGTTAAAACTATTCTATAGGTGATATGTTTCGTGTAATTATTTAGTTATTCTGTTAGTCATCTTAGTTTTTTACAGTGCAAATGGTTGAAATTTTTAACAAAAAATATTAATTTGTTTTTTGATTTAATATACATAAACTTATTAGTCTATTTTTTGAGGAAGAGAGAGAAAAATACAATCCGACTCTTTAACCTAATGTATATAGACTTGTGCTGTTGTACTCTTACTTCTCTAATCCCATCAAAAGAATTTATAATTAGATAATAAAAAAGAAAATTGTAAAAGAAAGTAACATTTAGAGCCTATAACATGTTTGGACTTTCAAAATGAACAGGAACAGTGACACTTTACCGTATCTAAAAAAAAGTTCTGAAATATTTTTTTGGGAAAAAGGTTAAAGAAAATTTAATTTTAAACTTGGAGACCAGCCAAGAAAGCAATCCCCGTTGATGGTAACCATAATGTTCCATAAATAAATTGTGCAACAGTGAAATTGCTTGCTTCAGATTCTGAAGTAATGATTCTATAGCCAGGCCATTTGACCCGTTGACCAACTGCCGCACCAGCTCCATAATTCATGTATTCACCATAGTATAGTGAATCTAAGGCAAATGAACCATTCCATTCCAGCCATCCACTAGGGTCAACGTGGTCATGCATGTATGATAACATGAACACAACCCTAGAGTGCAGCTTCCATGGACGCCCTAGATACGTTTGGAAGCTACCGTTCGTTACTGCGAGATCCGGCGTGGGTAAGATCCTACATGCATGAATTGAAATACCCGTGTTTTGAAGCGGGTCTTTTCGACTTTGAGCCGTGATTGTGTTCTTCTGAAAGGGCATGGGTTTTCGAGCATAAATACTACAGTTTTGAAGTACCACCGCAGCATTTCCGAAAATGAAATCCACAGTGCCATAGATGTCACATTCACGATAGAATTGACGATTGGAATGAACGTATAAAGTATCTTGGTACCCAATAATGTTGCACTTGTATACCACGGCATGGTCTGCCCCAACACGAAGAGCTACTGCTTGGTGCTTAGTTGGTCCAGCCCAATTCTCAAATGTCATGTCTCTTGCAATAAAACCACTCCCGGTGGCCGCTGAAAAAAAAAAACGAGTCAACATCATGCATGGTTAATGATATTAAGTTGTTCTTTTTAATTCAAAGAATTTGTGTAGAAAAAAAAGTGCATTTTTTTTATATAAAAAAATTACAAAATGGTGATTGAATTATTAGTAAAAAAATTTTATCATTCAATTATAAAAAAATTACAAAATAGTCACTCAATTATATTAAATCTTTTATTATTTTATATTAGCCAACTAGTGACAAAAAAAAAAAATTAAATATTTGAATAATTATTTTATAATTTTTTATAATTAAATAACTAAAAAATATTATTAATAATAGAAAAAAAAATTACAAAATAATTGAGTGAGAGTATAGGTTAAGCGGGTAACTTACCAAAAGTAGCAGTGTGGAAAGTGGTGACGTTATCAAATACACTTTTTCCTCCTGAAATGACTGTTTTACCCTTTCCGTCACCAATAAACATCAAGTTCATTTTCTTCCTCCCCACCTTCAAATTAGTCTCTTCGTATCTGTTAAAACAAATAATAATTTCGATTTTTCAGTTTAATTCAAAAAAAAAAAGGAAAAAGTTTTCAACATAAATGCCTATCCACCTAAACAATCACATGAATACGAAGTAGTTTATAATCACAGCGGTGGAAGCTGAAAAAAGAACCATTAATTGAAAAAAAAAAACCCTAATTTTAACCCCAAAAAAATCAGTAACCAATTATAAAATTTTATTTCTACCTATATTTGAATTTTTAAAATTTGGAATATGTTACAATTTAGTATTCAAAGTCTTATAAATGGATTTAAAAGTAGAAGTTCGAAAATACAGGGACTAAGGGAAAAATTAGCCCAACTTTAAAAATATAGAAATTCTACAGAGGCTATTTCCGTGGTGTCATGTTATAATGAGAAATGTAATGAAAAGCAAAAAGGTGTTGTAGTAAAACTAGATTTTAATTATTGTAACGTTTATTTACCTTCCTGCCCTCACATAAATGACAATCCGCCGACTACTATTCTCCGGTGCCTTTTTAATCGCTTCACTAATCGTCTCAACGGTGCCGTTTCCGTCTTTCGACACGATTATATCAGCCTGGATTTCCGACAAGGGAGTGTCGAGCAGCTTTCTCTCTATTCTCCCTACCCATTTCGGGAATTTCTCCTCGTTCGACGGCGACGACGCCAGCAGCCTCCTGTTCTCTACCGACACACCGGCGAAGTCGTCTCCGCCTGTCGCGGCGAAAATCGACAAGCAGTTACTCACGAGTTGAGACAAGTCATTCAGTTTCGCCACCAAATGATCCTTCAACGCCCCGGTCACTCCCTCGAATCCTTCCGCGCACGTGTCAAGGTTCGTCAACGCAGCGCTAAGCCACGTCATCACGTCTTGGGTGGACCCGCCTTTGTGAATGACGGCGGAGAGGGAGCGGGAGAGGGCTTCGATGGCATCTACCAGAAGCTCGAGGCAGGCGTCGAATGCGGAGCGCACACGTGGATCCATCTTGATGTTGGAAACGGACGTCGTCATATAAAGAGCGTCGCTGAAGTGCTGCAAGGTCATGTTGAAAGAAACATGGACCAGGTCGTGTTCACTGGCAGTGAACGAGTCAGGGAACTTAAGGAGTGAGTTGACACAGTGGTTGGGGAACCGAGTTCTGCTACAGGTGTTGGAAATGGCTTGGGTTGGGTTATGGCGGATTACGGCGGCGCCTCGGCCAGCAGCACAGACATTGATCATAGTGAAGACATTAAGTAAAAAAATGGTAATAAGGTTTTTAGGTGGTGCCATTGCTGTGATCTTTTAAGCTGCAAAACAAAAGAAACAATGGCGGAGGTGTAAGAGTGTGGAAAGCTTCAAGGGTGGTCTACTTTCAGGTATATTGGCAACTGAGGAACAGGGATGGGTTATACATTAAACTCACCATTCATTCACCAGAACAGATATCTATCTTTTCACTTTTCACGTCTTTACCATTTAATTAGTAGCTTTATATAATCCAATTTTAAATTCAGTAAATTTAACAATATTACAGTATTTAATATTGATTAAAAATATAATTTTTATATAAAAATAAATTAAAATGTGATGCTCTTCTTATAAAAAGAGTAGTAATTTTTTTTATGAGATATATTATCTCTGCAAAAATTACATGCACCACCAAAATAATAATACTATACTTCACCATTAAATAAAACAAAAAATAGTATTATATTTTTAAATAAATATTAATAATTTTGTTAAAATAATAATTAATTATAAATAAATAAATAAATATTAAAACCCAAAATCCTAAATTTTACACTCTAAACCCCATACTCTTAATCAGTGTGATTAATGTGTGTTTTTTTTTGGGGGTAAATGTACAACAGAGCACTTTAATGATTCTTAAGATGCTTATCGATATTAATTACCCATTAATCATAACCTTAAACTATTTATGCTAACTTTTGACACTAATTAACCCAACATTTTTTAATCGAGGGGCCGAAATTAAATTGAATATTTTTACTATAATAAAAAAATAATTTTATCATTTTAATATTCTATATTTTTATAATTTTAAAAGATTAAATTATTTTTTTTTTCATTTTTAGGGATTAAAATGTAATATTACCGTTACTAATTTAAATTTTTATAAATTAGAAAGAAGATTAAATGAAAAATTTTCTATTTGAGCTGGAGCTCCTCCTAACCTTTGATGTTGCCACTATTTTTAACAATCAACTAATATTATTATAAAAAAATTTATTTCTTTTAAAAATTTAATTAAAGTTATTTTACTAAAGTTTAAACACCTTAAGAAAAAAACACTCTTAACTATTACTCCAAGACAACCTTTTAATTTTAAAGATAAAATTATGAATATATATATATATATATATATATAAAAATTTGTTTCACCCATATAGTGAATATGACATAATGTAGGATCATTTAAGTGCAGTTCTTTCTTTTTCTAATATAACTAAGATTTAATGCTACACATTGCACTCTTAATGGTAAGACACATTGTACTCTTAATAGGAGAATTCATATTAGAATTTTGGAGACGACATTATTAGGAGAGACAGCTATGAATCTCGAACATGAACTGTGAATCGAACATGAACTGAAAAAAAGAAAGAAGAAAAGAGTTGAACCGTTTACCTTGAGAGGGTGGAGTGTGGAATGGAGTAACTGCAAAGCTATTACCAATTTAGGGTTTAGAAAAGCCTTGAAATATATTTATAGACTCAATTTTAACAAATATTTTGTAATTAATGTTTAAGATTTTTCCATCAATAAATATGGTTGGAAATCTAAAGAGATTGAGTGATTAAAATGGAAACACAAATTCATACTCTCACTTATTCCACCTTTCCATTTTTTTATTTTTATTTCCTTTCATTTAATCACTTTTTTTTGTAAAGTATATATACTAGATTTTATTTAAAAATATTAAATTGTGAATTTAATTGTTTTGATTTTTTATCAAGATCATTTATGCTTCGCGTTACTTTGATTATTTGTTTATGTTAAATTATAAAATACAAATTTAATTTTTAAAATATACTCTAAGTAAGATTTTTAGAATCGCTACTGATTCATATGGTTCGCTTAAATAAATCATTAAAAACATAAAAATAAAAATAAAAAAATTTAAAAGTAGAAAATTGGTTCAATAAGTTTTTTTTTAGTTTGGTTCAATCGGTCTGTATCTGTTCGTGGGTTAATCGATTTGATGCCTCTCTTCGGATCGATACCCCGTCTACCAGACTCAAACAACCATGACTCTAAGTTTCTCCACTTCGTATATTTAGAATTTAGTCATACTACTTTCATTTTCAAGAATTTAATCCCTCTACTTTTTGGATTTAAAATTCCATTTTCAAAATATATATAAACACATAATATTTTATTTGAAAGTTAACGATTTTAACTAATTAATAATAATAATGATAAAGTTTAGACACCTATTTAGGAAAGTGGAGAAAGGTGAGGACTAAAATGTGAATAAAGCCCTTTTTATATATAGGCATATAGATATTTAATTTTGAAGTAAATGGTGACTTGCAAAACAAGTAATATAACAATAAAAGAACAATTATTTGATTTTAAAACACGCAAGTCAATAGCGTTTAGCATTCGAATTTATTATCATTTATTGGGGTTGCTCAAATGGTTTAATTGCCGAATTGAACCACCATTCACTCAAATTTAAAAACTTGTTAATTAAACTCAACTTTGGATGCAAATAATTAACTAAAGTCAACTAACTTTATTTAATTTGGTTGGTTTTTCAATTACGATGAATCTGTGTAAAATATTCTTTGTGGTTTGGTAGATTTCTTGAAAATATTTCATAAAAGTTATTTTCAATTTTCTTTTCTTTTCATTATTTAATTGATTTTATATATATATAAATTTATATTTTAATTTATTTTTGTTGTAAAACAAATACGACATAAATATATTTGATATAAAATATTATACTGCAATTTCCTTTTAACAATCAAAATTTGTTTTATAATAAAAAAATATTTGTAATAATCAATGTCATATATAAACTTTAATAAATAATGCTTAATTAAAATAAATTTAAATTACATATATCACATATACGAGGGTGCATATTGACATATTAGAGTTGTAAATGATAAATGAAGCTAAATGTTATTTAAACAAATACTCATATTTATATAATTAAAATATTCATATTTTTGTACTAAATTAAAATTTGTCACAAGTCCTTGTACTCTTCATGAACTTGAAATTTAGTCCATATACTTTTATTTTTGGGTCAGTCCTACTTTTTAGATATCAAAATTCAGGTTTAGCAATTAGCATTATTAAAAATATTTTGTTAAATTCATGTTCATTATAACATCATTTTTTATTTACATGAATCCCAAGTATTTTTTATTTAAAAATATGATGTCATCAAAATTGACAAAAAAATTAACAATATTAACAATTAGGCTTGATTTTCATATATAAAAAGTAGAGGGACTAAATTGTTGAAAATAAAAGTACAGAGACTAAATTCCACATTTGTGAAGAGTACATCGACTTATAGCATATTTTAACCTTTATACTACAAAATATTTATTATTCAAATATTAATATTGAATATTTTTCAATAATATATGAAGAATATTATTTAAAATTTATTATTAAAATAAACTTGAAATATTAATAATTTATTAAAATAATAAATTATTAATTAGTATATGATTAGATATAGATAATTAAATAGTATTTAATAATTGAAATTTACAATATTTTGTATTAATATTTTATTAATTTTAAATATTTTAAAAAATAAAAATTTATTATTATATTAATATTAAATTGATTTAAGTTCATTTTTATATAAAATAAAATCACCGTAAATGAGCACTTTTTAAGAAAATAATTTACGTTTTTTGTAACAACTCGGTTTAGACTCTAGTCGGAATAGCAGTTTTGGGACCACAAATTCGAGGTCAGAAAAATATTTTAATATTATTCTTGGTGTTTATAATATGTGATTGAGCATGTGTGAAAATTTTAACGTTTTTGTGTCGAATTATGAAAAAGGATTAATCGCATAAAATGTAAAAGCTGTGTGCTGATTATTAAAGTGTTAGATTGTCATGGCTTATTAATTGTGGAATCCTTAAATTGAAATTACACCATTCGTAGCATGCATGGACGGTTAAGGACATTAAAAAAATACATGATTTCTATGTTATATTAAAAGGGATAAAATGGTAAAATGTGTATTAAGGTATAATAAATAAAACAAAATGAATTAAAAGCCATTATCATTTTCCTTAGCCGAATTTGAACAAGAAAAAGAAAGAGATAGGGCTTTGTAACATTCGACCATAGTTGCTCAAAATCAAGGTATGTTTTGAGCTCGGTTTTTAGTGATTTCTACGTTTTTGTGAACGTTGCTTAGTATATTATCAAGCCCATACTTTAATTTTAGAATTTGGTGAAGATTTTGAGATATGTCATTGATGAATGTTTGAGCTTTGTGATAGTTGATGGTGAAATATGAAAGTTTGATGTTGGGTTAATATATTTTGTCTTTGAATTTTTGATGAAATTAGCTATTTTGGGCTAAATTGTGAAAATAAAAAATTGGAGGACTAAAATGTGAAATAAATGAAATATGTGGGCTTGTATGAACATAAGGAAAATTCGACTAGTCATGTGTGAGATGAAATTATGTGAATTTGATGAGTTTATGAAAAAGGGACTAAAGTGTCGAAATGTGAAAATGTGAGTGCTATTTTGTAAAATGCCCTAAATATGTGTGTTTGGACTTAATTGAAAGAATTGGTTGTTGAATGAGCTAAATTTGAATATGTATAGATTAAGAAAAGAGGGATTTGGATCGAGATCGAGGTAAAGATAAAGTGCTCGATTAATCGACTTGTTTGTTATTTCGACGTCCGAGGTAAGTTCGAGTATAATACGAATTGTTAAATTCATATCTGTGTTACGAAATGAATGAATATATGATTATTGAATTAGAAATTCTATATGTGTGAAATTGAGAAATGTAACACTAAGTGTGTGAAATAGAATTGATACAATAGAGAATGGCACTGTGTGTGCGAAATAGAGAAAGTATTGATTACTTTGTTTGGCACTGTGTGTGCGATACCGAGCCAAATTTGGTTTAAAGTTAAGGCACTAAGTGTGCGATGATATTTAAGCTTCAAATATGAAGTTGGCACTAAGCGTGCGATTGAATTGAAGGATAAACGAAGATTGATCGAAATGCGGTATCAAGCAGTGAGTAGCAAAATTTGTCATTAACTTAGTGTTGACAAAGGTATGTATGGAACCTATGTGGTTGATGAATTTGGAAATAGATGAATGAATAGTGATGTGAGTATTTTATATGGATGAGATTGTACATTCTTGTAAATTAATCTATGTGATGGGTTATTTTGTGTATTGGTTTGAAACATTGAATTAAATGTATTATGTTATGAATTTACTAAGCTCTTAAGCTTACTGTGTAAAGTGTTTCTCTGTTTTATAGTGTTATTAAAGCTAGCTCAGATTCGGGGATCGTCAGCGACTCAATCACACTATCGGCTATCTATTTTGGTACTTTTGGAAAGATGTATATATTTGAATATGACATGTGTAGGCTAGTATATGGTATGTTTTGAGTTGTATAGTCTTACCATGTGATATGGCCTGAAAGTTGAATGATGTTGGTATATAAATGTGTGAGTTATGTGAATGATGAAAATAGTATGTTTCATGCTTAAATTGGTTGATGAGAATAGTGACTAAAGTGTGAATTTGTGGTATGAATAATATGATGCATAACTTATGTAATTTGGGATGTGAAAATGGTATTTTAGATGGAGTTATTTGAGTTGAATTTGAGCGTGGTATAAATGATTATTTAGTGCATATATTGGTATGTTTTGGTTGCAAATTGGAGCATAAATGCATATGGTTGATGCTTGTAGGTGATCCTAAGTGTGGGTGGCAAGTTTGGCCTTGCAAATGGCCTATAATTGCCCACACGGTTGAGCACACAGGCATGTGGCTTGATCGTGTCCTTTGTGGTTGTGTTTCAAAAACAAGTTAGTTTTGACCACGGGTTGGACACACGGGCGTGTGACTGACCGTGTGGTGCAAGTCAGTGTCGACCACGGGTGCAACACACGAGCGTGTCCATGGTCGTGTGGACAAGTCAGAATGTATGCGCTGTTTTACCACGGCTTGGAAGCACAGGCGTGTCTAAGGCTGTGTGAGGCACACGGCCTACCCACACGAACGTGTGACCTCTGCAGTTTTGAAAAACCTTTAAATTTCTGAAAATTTTCGTATGTATTCGGTTTGGTCCCGAACTCTATCTAACATGTGTTTAAGGTCTCATAGACCTCATTAAGGGACTATATGTTTATATTTTGATATGTTTGGATAATGATTGACTTTGTGTTGTATAATGATTGAAATGTTTTGAAATGATCGGCAATACCTCTTAACCCTATTCCGGCGATGGTTACGAGTTAGTGGTGTTACATTTTTCAAGAGGGTAAGTCATTTTATAAGAAAATTGACTTATTTTTTATAAATTATTTTACTTTGAACAAACTATTTTCAATAAAACAAATACAAAAAAATATAAAAAAATTTCAATTTCCTTTTTTCAATTCCTTTGTTTCGTACACAATGGTGGTGGTGGAACTTTCTACCTTCCAGCCAAAATTTTCTATTCTTAATTTTAATTAAAGACTATTTATTCTCTTGATTTATTATTTTTCATGATTAACTAAACCTCAAATCTAATTTTAGGCCTATAATCGATTCAGGAGAGAATTACATGAGATTTGAAACCGTACTCAAAAAATTTTCTACTTCAATGTACAAAGCCCAAATTGCCCGGGCCCAAAATAAACCAAATAAAACAAATAAAAATTTTGGCCCAAATCCAAAAGGCCCAAACGGCCCATATGTTAAGGGTTTTCAGGAAACCCTAGCAACTGACTCCAGGAGCGCCGCGCGCGTGCCTCCACGTGCATCACCAGGTGCACCGCAAACCCCCATCCACTTGGCCTTGTCTGCCACCGCCGTTGGTCTCCACTGGCACCACTATCACCTGTAAAACAAGACAAACAAAGACAGCAAATGGAAAAGCCTTGTATTTTTTTTTATTTTTCTTTTATTCGGCTATATAAGCCAAACGAAAACAAGGATGTGAAGAGGTTTTTTTTTTTCTTTCAATCAAAAATAGAAGATAACAGATTCAAAAACAAATAGCATTAGAGATCGAATACAAAAAAATCCAAAACGCAACGTTCGAAGGTATTTTCATCTTTTTTTTCCTTTTTTTTCTTTTTCTTTTATTCGAAAACACATATATATAAAGGATACAAAATATAAAAAGAAAAAAGAAAAAATTACCTTTTGGGGCCTCCGACCACCGTGCACGGTGGCACCGGCGACGGAGCCCACGGTGGTCCGGCCACCGGAATCCCCTCCCCTTTCCAGACCCGCAAAGAGTGAGAGAGAGAGAGAGAGGGAATGAGTTTTTTCTTAACAAAGGGTGCAAATGATTTTTTTTTTCTGAATTTTGGGCCTTATATAGCCCCTTAAAACGACGCCATTTTGGGGCTGGCCATTAATGCCCAAAACGACGTCGTTTAGCATACGACCCGCGCGCGCGACCCGACCCGACCAGAGGATCCGCGTGTTTTTGTCGATTGGGCTAATTGCCCTTTTGGTCCTTCCGCATTTTCAGTTTTTAAAATTAGATTTTCTGGTATTTTTAATTTAGCCTAAAAATTCACTTTTGTTCACAATCTAGTCCTTCCTGCTGCTGCGCGTTTTGGCAAAAGGGTTTTATTACCTCCTTGGTCCCCCCAGTCCTTTCGCGCGTGTAAATAGGTCCCCAAATCTTTCTTTTATTTTAAATTCGTCCCGAAATTTTGTTTTTATTCAATTTAGCCCCCCTTTTTATTATTTTATTACTTTCACTTATTGCTATTATTAATATTTATTATTATTATTATTATTATTATTTACTTTATTTTTCTTTTATGTTATTATTTCTATTATTATTATTGTACTATTACTTGTATATATACTTACTATTATTATTATTATTATTATTATTATTATTATTATTATTACATCTACTATTACTATTATTATTATATTATTATTTATAATATTATATTGTACATACTTCGTATCATTATTATTATCTTAGTATTATTACTATACTATTATTATTATTAATCATTATTATCATTATTATATTATTATTTTGTACATATTATTATTATTATTATTATTATTATATTTATGCTATCATATTGTATATACTTTTTTATTATCTCGATCTTTACTAACACTTTCTAGCTTTTTTTTTTATTATTTCAATGCCGTCTTTTACCTTTTTATAATTTTTATATTATTGTATCTTTTATTACCAGTATTGTTGATTTCGTATTTTCGTCATTTCATGTAGATCAACGGTTTTAAATCGCAACTTGACATTTTTAATTCATACAAAAAGAGGTAATATTTGTGTGTTTAGAAGGCCGAAAAACTACATCCTAACGTGTTGGGTGTCGATCTTTTCGTTCGACTAAATACTCAAATATCCTTTTCTTTTACATGCTTTGAAGATCAAAGATGATCTCGGTGTTGAAATATAAGGGTGTTATATCCTAGCGTGTTGGGTATGATACTTTTATTCCTTTGAAGCGAGTTAATCTTGAGATTCAATCCTAATTCAATTAGCCGTTTTTTTTTCTTCGAAAGTTTTACCCTAAATATTTTCAAGTTTTCGACATTAGGACAACATTAATCAATTTGGTACCAACTTTGGGCGTTGCAAGAGTGCTAACCCTTCCTTGCACGTAACCGACTTCTGAACTCGTTTTCTCAAATTTCGCAAACCAAAATATTTTTATAGGTGACCCGATCACACCTAAATGAAAAGGATCGGTGGCGACTCCATATTTTTA
Organism: Gossypium australe; assembly: GCA_005393395.2. Taxonomy (NCBI): domain Eukaryota; kingdom Viridiplantae; phylum Streptophyta; class Magnoliopsida; order Malvales; family Malvaceae; genus Gossypium; species Gossypium australe. Next base: position 521,651 of record CM016617.1, read on the forward strand.
AAAGTCGATTCCTTTTTTTTAAAACCCCCTTTTAAGAATGGTTTCGACAGCATGGCGACTCCACTGGGGACTTGAGAGTCAAGCCATAAATTGATTAACTGTTGTCCTTTTGATCGAAAACTCAGAAAATTATTTTTGGAAAATCATTTCTTTGACGCCTTTGATTGTGCTATAATGTCAAGTTGCATGAAATACTTTGGCATTGCATTGCATGACCGTTGGTCACACCTTTAAGTGGGAGCGAGAAACTAAGCTTTCGTGAGGTTTTCACCTCCGCATGGGCTAGTGGATTGCTTCCGGGATACATCCGCACCTATGCGTCTCGTGAGGTTTTCACCTCCGCATGGCCATAGAGAAATGTATCCCCCTGAACTGAACTCGGTCCGTATGAGCCTATAATGGGTGAGGATTGAGGAATCTGCTGGTTCAGGTACCCCTCTATAGAGCCGAACTACATATAGTAAAACCTAAGAGCCTACCCTAGGTAGAATGCCGAAGCTTTAACGGTTACCTAGGTAAACGTTTGATGATATTCTACTTACTCTGATTATGTGATGCTGACTTGATTCGATTCATTGTTGTTTGCATGTCATTCTACATTAAAAGAGGTGTCGGTTTCTGTTCGATTTCTAAAATAGGAAGTTTGCTATGGAAAACGATTTTCTTGATAAAGTAGAAGACAATGCGGCCGTATGCGTATGGTCAGAAAAGTTGCAGTTGGAAAAAGGAGACAGCTTAGTTGAAGGTTACACGTCGGAGCTGTGGCACTTCACCCGTATTAGCGTGACGCAAAACGAGCTACAAGAGTTGCGCGACATCTGGACTCATTGAGAATGTGAGGCTAAAAAAATGTTCTACCACAGTTATGGTGATATCTCTTATTTACTCGATGTCAAGATAGATAAACACATGTTTCGGGCTATGGTTCAATTTTGGAATTCTGCATACAGTTGTTTCAGTTTTGGGAAAGTAGATTTGGTGCCGACCATAGAAGAGTATACCACCTTGCTCCGTAGTCCCAAGGTACAAGTTGATAAGGTTTATATTAGGCCTGCTTATGTTCCTCCTTTTGCCAAGAAATTGATGAAGATTACTGGAATGAGCGAACAGTAGATCTCAGCTAGAATTCAGCAGAAAGGCGAGGGGAGATGTATCCCTTGGGCAAATTTAAGGGGTCTGATTTTGACGCACCCTGATGTGAAAAGGAAAGTTGATACTTTCACCTTAAGCATCTATGGATTAGTTATTTTCCCCAAAGCCCTAAGACACATAGACAAAGCAGTTGTGGATCTATTTGACCGGTTGGATAAGCAAGTTACACCTATCCCAGCAATCCTGGTAGAAACTTTCAGATCATTAAACGCATGTCGCAGAGCAGGAGAGAGGATGTTTATTGGATGTGCACAGTTATTGACCGTATGGTTTCACGCCCATTTTTGGAAGATGGATAAAGTCTCTTATCGACCCTTTTGTGAGGACTATTCACCGTTAAAGGAGGAAATAGCCGTGTCAAGATGAAAAGATATAACAGAAGAGGGATGGATGACAATTCTTCAGAATCTGCAGGAAGAAGACATTGAGTGGAAAGCTCCATGGATAATGCCTGAAGAGATACTTTATAGATGCGGAGATTTTAATTGGGTCCCTTTACCCGGAATTTGGGGAGCCGTCGAGTACGCCCCTCTACTGGCAACAAGACAATATAAGTCTAAGCAGTTTGTACCAGCAACGTATGGTTTGGCCCAGAGTGAATTCTCTTATTCAGGAGAGAGTTACAAGAAGAAGATTAGGGAAGTCGCGAACGCTTGGAAGCAAACACATCGGATGAAGAGAATAAACGTGGGTAAAACAGTGACTGCTGAGTATGAAGCGTGATTGAGTAAAAGAGCTAACGATAATATTCTGGGTCCAACTTTAAGTGATGTTCGGTTAACGAAAGAACGCCTGCGAGCAGTTCCAACTGAGCTAGAAATTGTAAGGCAAGATTTTACAAAGCAAAGTTTAGAACTCGGGAAGAAGATCGAGTAATTGGAGGAGGAAAAAATGCATTTGAAATGGGACGTGGAGGCACAAAAGGCAGAAGCGGAAGAGTTAAGAAAAAGGAAAAGTAAAACTGAGGAAGATCTGAATAGCTTAAAGAAGGACTACAAGAAGATGCGCCTCTCAATGAGAACCGCGGGGTTAGGAAAGACTTCATGTCAATGGAGACAAGAGTTGCAGGAATAAAGAAGTAAGACCGAGCAATAGGAAAGGAAATTTCAAGAAATGAAAGCCCAGAAGGAGAGTCTAGAAAGGCAGATGTTAGAAAGCCAAAACGGAAGAAACTAATTAAAGTCTAGAGTGGTAGAGTTGGAAATGTCACTTAATTATCATCAAAACCGTAGCTCGGTAAAAGAGTTAAATGAAGAGCGAAGAGAAATGGAGCTGCACTATTCCCGCAATCAAGTTAGAGATAGAGATTACCTCGTGGGGGAAGCTATAACCCAGATACGAGAGATAGTTGAATATTTACGGACCCTAGCCATACAAGCTGATGTACTGAGCATGCAGTTCGAGACATGGTCGGATCAGGGACGAGAATTAGCCTCTTTACTTACGAAGATTAAAGCCTGAAGGGTCTGAGCAAGGCCGTATTTGTAATTTATTCTATGTAAAGAGCTTTGTTTTCAAAATAAAGTTTCCTATATGGAATTGAATCAGAGTCGATGCCTCTTTGCATTCATGCATTGTACATATCACATTACATTACACGACATCATATGCATTGAGGGTCATTAAAAAATTCTAATAATAAAAATTATTTCAGCGCCCTGGAAACCGACGAAAACCAACCTATCATACATTACAACAATACCTGTCGTAAGGCAAAAGAAATGGATCAGAGAATAGAAAGACTGGAACAGATGTAGAAGGATATGCGAGATCAGTTGCAAGCTCAAATGCAGGAGTAATTAACGAAGATGCAGCAAGAAATGAAGGATCGGATGCTCGAATCCCAAAATAACATAATGAACCAGTTGACCCAGCTATTGGCCGGAGGATCTAACAAAGAAAAGAGCACTGTTACCAACTCTAGCGACGACAATGAAAAATCTCCTCACCCTTCGGGTCTTACTCCAACTCATACCCAAGAACAACCGGAGGTCAACCCACAAATGGCTCATGTTATCATCAGACCCCAATATCAAGCCGGTACGTCAACACCAATGAATCTTTCAACGGGCTTGGGATCCCATCCAGGGGATCATCCAACTAACCCCGTAGTCCCCGACCTCGATGACCTAGCAGAAATGGAGAGGGCAAAGGTAGATATGTCTAAACAATTTGAAGAACGGTGTAAGTGGATAGAAGAGAAGTTTAGGGCAATGGAGAGCGCGAGTTACCGTGGTGGGGTTAATACTCCCGCCAAAGTTCAAGACCCCGGAGTTTGAAAAATATAATGGGACTAGTTGCCTTGAAGCTCACATAACGATGTTCTGTTGAAAGATGACAGGATACGCCGAGAATGATCAGCTGTTAATTTACTGCTTTTAAGACAGTTTGGTCGGATCGGCGGCCAAATGGTATAACCAGCTAACCCGTGCTCAAGTTAATTCATGGGAAGATTTGGCACAGGCTTTTACGAAGCAATATGGCCACGTGACAAACATAGCGCCGGATAGAATAACATTGCAAAACATGGAGAAGAAGCCGAGTGAGAACTTCAGACAGTATGCCCGAGGTGGAGAGAAGTAGCTACACAAGTCCAACCACCCCTCTTGGAGAAGAAAATCGCTATGTTGTTTATCAATACTTTGAGGGCCCCGTTTATCACCCACATGGTAGGAAGCACAACTAAAAGCTTCGCAGATATAGTCATGGCGGGAGAGATGATCGAAAACGCCATAAGAGGTGGAAGGATCGAAGCAGGTGAGGCTACTAGGAGATCCGTTCCTAGAAAAAAGGATAACGAAGTGAACAATATGAGTACATACAATAAAGGATACTCGAAAGCAATTACCGTTAATTCACCAAAAGTCGTGGCTGTTAGGCAACAAGAGGCGACAAGACAAGAACCAAGCCCAAAGCAAAACTTTGAGAAGCTCCAGTTTACACCAATCCCAATGACGTATGGAGAGCCATATCAACGCTTATTTAATGAGCACGTCGTAGCCCCATTCTATCTGAAGCCACTACAACCCCCATACCCTAAATGGTATGACCCCAGCGCTGAATACGAATACCATGCTGGAGTAGCGGGCCATTCCATAGAGAATTGCACTGCCTTCAAAAAGGTAGCCGAAAGACTCATCAAGACGGGAGTCGTAGAGGTTAACAGTACGCCTGGTTTAGGGAACCCGTTACCCAATCATGAGGATAAAGTGATAAACGTAATCGGGAAAGATAGAGCAAGAAAGACCAAGGAAGACATCTCGGATGTGAAAACCCCATTAATAATAGTATGGAGAGAAATGACAAAAAGGGAATGTTAAAGTCAAGTCTCGAGGGAGGATGTGAAGAACACCAGAATTACTGTGCATTCTACGAAGGTGAAGGACATGAGATCCAGGACTGCGCAGAATTTAGACTATTGGTGCAAAGCTTCATGAACAATAAAGAGTTAGAGTTTTATGAAGAAAGCTTAGAAGGAGGGAACATACATACGACAGAAGGAGAATTGACTCATCAAAAGGCTAATTTTCTGAAGATCATTATTTCCCGCCCGAGGAATCCAGAAAGCGGAGCTCAAATGGCGCCTAAGATTATAATCAAGAAACCAACGTCCTTCTCTTACAAGGATGACAAGAAAGTACCCTGGAGCTATAATTGTAATGTAACAACACCAGGAGTAGAGAACTCAGCTAGCATTGTCAATGAAAGCCGAAGCAAAAGGTTCTATACGCAAAGTGGAAGGCGTCACGACTCACCAGGCATCAGAATAAATACGGCCAAATTAAAGGCTATGGTAGTCGAACCAGAGAAAGAAGCTAGCTCCCTTGTCAATGTACCTGTGAGGGAGGAAGAGGCTAAAGAATTTTTGAAATTCTTAAAGCACAGTGAATACAGCGTAGTGGAGCAGCTGCGTAAACAACCGGTCTGTATTTCAGTGCTAGCTCTACTGTTGAGTTCGGAAGTACATTGGGAGGCGTTGATGAAAGTACTGAACGAAACTTACGTTACCAAAGATATATCTGTCAATAAACTTGACCGATTAGTTGGAAACATACGTGCTGATAACTTCATCTCCTTTAGTGATTATGAAATTCCATCTAGGGGCATGGGATCAACCAAAGCCTTGCATATAACTACTCGGTGTAAGGGATCTATCCTACCGAGTGTGTTAATTGACAATGGGTCGGCCTTGAACGTCTTACCGTTATCAACTCTGGAAAAGTTGCCAATAGACAGTTCTCATATGAAGTCATGCCAAAACATAGTGAGAGCATTTGATGGCACCGAAAGGAGAGTAATGGGAAGAATAGACATACCATTACAGATCGGGCCGAACACGTATGAGGTAGATTTTCTGGTGATGGATATCAAACCCTCATACAACTGCTTATTGGGAAGACCCTGGATTCATTCGGCAGGGGCAGTACCTTCATCCCTCCATCAAAAACTAAAGTTGGTGGCAGATGGTCGATTGGTCACCATCAACGCGGAAGAAGACATCATAGCAACAGTTACCAATGACGCACCATATGTGGAGGCGAATAAGGAGGCCGTTGAATGCTCTTTTCGATCTTTAAAGTTCGTCAATGCGACATTCATTTGTGAGGGGGCTAAAATTCCAGTACCCAAGATATCCAGGACCACGAAGATGGGCCTATAAATGATGGTCAAGAAGGGAGCCTTACCGAGAAGAGGGCTAGGCAGATGTCTCTAGGGTGAAGTTCAAGCGCCATCATTGAAAGAGAAGAGAGACCGTTTTGGCCTGGGTTTTAAGCCAAATGCTAGCGAGATGAGAAGGGAAATAGAAAAGAAGCAAGAGAGAAGAAGGGCACGATTGAATGGGGAAGAGGTCATGTGGGAACCAATGACGTTCCCTCATATATCCTAAACCTTCGTATCTGGAGGGATAATTCACCCTGAGAGAGGATTGTCGAATGAAGGTCCTCACATCAATGCTATAGACGAAGGAGAAACTGGACAAAGGAACCTGGCGGGTATTCGTTCTTATGAACTTGAGAACGTTCTGAACAATTGGACAGCGAAGGAATTGTCTGTAGTTTTTAGAAATTCCACAGAGTAATGTTCGAGAACGCATTTGTTATTTTAAGCCTAAGAACAATAAAATCTCTTTTGTGAAACAGGCTAATATTCAGAAATCTTTATTTGAATGAAATGCATTTTGATTCATTATGAAAAATATTTTGTGTTTTTCTCTAGCAAAATTTCCCTTTTTTCTTCTTTTTTCTCATTCATAGCATGAATAATTGTCCGAAAATTCATTTATTCTTCATGCATTTTGGCACCCATCACAGGTCCCTAAATATCAACGATGCAAGCAGTGATACTACAGACCCAGAGGACCATTTTGAGCAGGATATGTGTTTAGAAGAACCTCAAGATTTTGAAAATGACAGAGATGGTGACTTGTCCCCAAATTTGTTGAGCATGGTACAGCAGGAAGAGAAACAAATCTTACCCTACGAAGAGAAAGTAGAAAGCATAACATTAGAAGAAGGAAATGTGGTGAGAATCGGAACACTCATAGCCGAGGAAACCAAACAAAACCTTGCAGAATTACTACGAGAATTTAAAGATGTCTTTGCCTGGTCATATCAGGACATGCCTGGTCTAAGTACGGATATCGTAGTACATCGTCTCCTCATAAGAAAAGAATACAAACCAGTACAGCAGAAGCTACGAAGAATGAGGCCGGACATAGTGTTAAAAATAAAAGAAGAAGTAAAGAAACAGTTCGATGCTGGTTTTCTGCAGGCAGTCAAATACTCAGAATGGGTGGCCAATATTGTCCCAGTCTCAAAGAAAGACAGAAAGGTCCGGATGTGTGTAGACTATAGAGATCTAAATAAAGCCAGCCCAAAGGACAATTTTTCTTTTCCTCACATTGACACGTTGGTGGACAATACGGCGGGGTACTCGTTTTTCTCTTTCATGGACGGATTTTCTGGATATAATCAGATCAAGATGCACCCTGGGGATATGGAGAAAACTACTTTCATAACGTTATGGGGTACCTTTTGCTACAAAATAATGCCATTCGGATTGAAAAATGCAGGGGCGACATACCAAAGGGCCATGGTAACTCTGTTCCATGACATGATGCACAAAGAGATTGAGGTGTATGTCGATGATATGATTGCCAAATCCAGAACAGAAAAAAAACACATTGAAGTTTTGAAAAAATTGTTTCTAAGGCTGAGGAAGTTTCAACTGAAACTCAACCCGGCAAAGTGTACCTTCGGAGCTCAGTCAGGGAAGCAACTGGGTTTCGTGGTCAGTGAAAAAGGAATCGAAGTCGACTCAGATAAGGTCATAGCCATACAAGATCTACCTCTACCACGCACCCAAAAAGAATTTCGAGGATTTCTTGGAAGATTAAACTACATTGCTCGGTTCATTTTGCAGCTAACCGATAAGTGCGACCCCATATTCCATCTTCTTAGAAAACACAACTAAGGTGTATGGAACGAAGAATGCCAGAAAGCTTTTGACAAAGTCAAACAATACCTGTCGAATGCCCCAGTACTATCTCCGCCTAATTCAGATAGACCACTGATACTGTAGCTATCAGTGTTCGACAACTCCATGGGATGTGTGTTTGGTCAACACGACGAGTCAGGAAGAAAAGAAAAGGCGATCTACTACCTCAGTAAAAAGTTCACGGAGTGCGAAATGAGGTACTCGTCGGTCGAAAAATTGTGTTGTGCTTTGATTTGGGCAACACGAAGGCTAAGGCAATATATGTTATACCATACAACCTGGTTGATTTCGAAGCTTGATCCGTTAAAATATATGATGGATTCAACTGCTTTGAACAGCAGAATGGTAAGGTGGCAGATTCTGTTGTCAGAATTTGACATAGTCTATGTGAACCAAAAAGCTATAAAAGGAAGTGCGATAGCAGAATTTCTGGCAAGCAGAGCTTTGGAGGATTACGAGCTTTTAAGTTTTGATTTCCCCAATGAGGAGCTGATGTATGTGGGGAACATTGAAGAAATCCCGTGGAAACTAAATTTTGACGGAGCATCAAATGCCGTGGGGAATGGAATTGGAGCAATCCTGGTAGCCCCTAGTGGTGATCATTATCCGCTCACATGTAGATTGGATTTCGACTACACGAATAACATGGCAAAATATGAAGCTTGTATCTTGGGAATTCGAGCAGCCATAGAGCGAAAGATCAGGATACTAAAAGTGTATGGAGATTCCGCACTAGTAATTTACCAACTTAAAGGTGAATGGGAGACCGGAGATCCCAAACTGATTAAGTATCGAAAGATAGTGTCGGAATTGATCGAGGAGTTTGACAACATCACTTTTAATTATCTTCCACGTGATAAAAACCAAATGGCAGATGCCTTGGCAACTCTGGCTTCTATGATCAAGGTAAACAGGCCAGAGGATATGAAACCCATCCAGATGAGTATTCTCGAAGTTCCAGCTTATTATTGTAATCTGGAAGAGGAGGAAAGAGATGATCACCCTTGGTATCAGAATGTGTTGCGATATATAAAAAACCGTGAATACCCGGAGCATGCAACTGAGAATGAGAAAAGGACGCTCAGGAGATTGGCCTTTGACTATGTCTTAGATGGAGACATCCTATACAAAAGGAGAAAAAATCAAGTGTTACTGAGATGCGTTGATGCTATAGAGGCCAGGAAAATCCTAGAAGAAGTTCATGAAGGCGTTTGTGGAACACATGCTAATGGATTCACAATGGCTAGGCAAATAATGAGATTTGGATATTATTGGTCCATCATGGAAGGAGATTGCGTCAACTATGCCAGGAGATGTCATAAATGCCAGATTTACGGAGATAAAATTCATGTGCCTCCGTCACCCTTACATATGATGACTTCCCCGTGGCCCTTTTCCATGTGGAGCATGGATGTTATTGGACCAATCTCACCAATAGCTTCTAACGGGCATCTATTCATCTTCGTAGTCATTGATTACTTCATCAAGTGGGTAGAAGCTGCCTCGTATGCCAATGTCACAAAATCGGCAGTCAGTAAATTCTTAAAAAAGGATATCATATGTCGTTATGGAATGCCTGAGAGGATTATATCTGACAACGCATTGAATCTAAACAACAACACAATAGCAGATATTTGCAGCCAATTCAATATCAAACACCACAACTCGTCTCCATACCGTCCAAAAATGAATGGTGTAGTAGAAGCAGCCAATAAAAACATCAAGAAGATAGTGGGGAAGATGACCGAGACTTATAGGGATTGGCATGAGAAATTACCATTTGCATTCTATGCTTATCGAACGTCGGTCAGAACCTCTACTGGGGCAACACCTTTCTCGTTAGTCTATGGGATGGAGGCAGTCCTACCTATTGAAGGGAAATACCTTCTCTTCGAGTTTTGTCAGAAATAAATCTGGATGAAGCTGAATAGATCCAGGCTCGATACGACCAATTGAACTTGATTGAAGAAAAGAGGCTGAGGGCTATCCGTCACAGTCAGATGTACCAAAAATGAATGATGTAAGCCTATGATAAAAAGGTGAGCCCAAGAGAGTTTAAGGAAGGAGATCTTGTACTGAAAAAGATCCTTCCCATACAAAAGGATTTCAGAGGAAAATGGATGCCGAATTGGGAAGGACCATATGTTGTGAAGAAAGCTTTCTCCGGAGGTGCACTGATTCTGACCGAAATGGATGGGAAAAGCATACCCAATCCTGTAAACTCAGATTCAGTCAAGAAATACTATGCTTGAAGAGGCCAAGGTGAAAACCCGCAAAGGGCGCTTTGAGACAAAAAAAAAATACAGAGAAGCCAAAATGGAAACTCACAAAAGGGCGCCTCGGATTCAAATGATCTTGCTACACCTGAATAGACGAGAAATGGAGTTGGGGCATCAACAAAGTACTTTGAGTCTTCTAAACACATGCTAATCCCAAAATAGTCTTCATGAAATTTGTATGTAGAAGCCCAATCAATGATATCTAGGGCACCTGACCTTTGTTATCTTTGATACTTTTTCTTCGAGACATGTTCTCTGATAGCTTTTCTTGTATTTTGGAAAATTTATTCGACTTTCTTTCGAAATTAATTTATTGCCACATGATTGCATTAAAATAATGAGTGATGAACTAATAACTTCACAAAAGAAGTTCCATATATGATACGAACTCACTTAAGAAGCCTGTGATGGACGTCAACCATGACCCGATTAAGCTACCTGATGGGCCAATTACACGTTCCCGTACCAAACAATTCAAAGATACCGCAATGGTTTTGGTGGCACAAATTTGGGATGACGATAGAAGAGAGCCCAATAACATGCTGAACTCATACAACTTATTTGAAGTTGAATATACTAGCTAGTCCGACTGCTAGTTTATTTAACACTTTAAATTACGCATGTTTTATTTTCAGTAGTAGCTTCATTTTTCTTATTTCATATTTATTTGTTTAGATAGCATGAGTTTAATAAGTCCTTTGTCATAGTTGAATGTTAGTGAGTTTTTGTTAATGTTTCAAATAAAGTAATTAAAATTTGTGCTAACTATGCTCATCCGAAAATTTACTAATATTGTGGGTTTATATGTTTGTAGAATGCTCCACGTTTTGATGAATGAAAGGCTATGAGGGGACCATAAACAATTGAAGAATTAACAAATGTACAAGTGTGTGATAGTGGAAATGCATGTGCAAATTAATTGAAGCATAAACGGCACAATGCATTGACTTTGAAGTAAAATAATCACCATGGTGTATTTACAAGATGAACATGCGACACTAGCTACAAGGATGAGCATGATGAAAGGGAATTTTAAATTCTAGCATTTGGGGGAAGTGGACGGGAATGAGATGATGGAGCATAAAATAAGCAAACTTTGTCTTTTGTGAATCATGTTGGACGGCATAGAACTTGGAGAAAGAATAAAATATGAGGGCATAGGGAAGCATGCGTGAACTTGTGTGAGTGGCTTAGAATAAATAAATGTGTATGGCAACAAGGCATAGTGCAAAGGGGGGATTAAAGAATTATAAATGATTGAAGCATTACCTTGAGTAGTGGACGGCAATCACTTGGACGGCATGGAGAATTGATGGTAGCTAGTGATGGAATAAATAAATGTGTATGGCAACAAACCATGGTGGATATAAACAATTGAAGAAATTTTTAATTGAAGCATTACATAGGTTAATGGACGGCAAGCCCTTTTGGAGTGATGAAAGCATGCATGAAAGGGATAGCGGACGGCATGTCACTTTAAAGTGGAATGAATTAGTCAAACATATGGCAATTCCAAGCCTTGGTGGAGCTTAGCATGGACGGCCATGAAGGATGAGTGGAAGCACGGCTAAGTGGATTTGTTGGCATGAATAAAATAATAGAACTAATTGTTATTAGAAGGATATGGGACGGCAACAAATTGGAGATGGAAATTTTAATTGTTGAAACATTTGGCTACCTATCATTGGCCTATAAATATGTGATGTTTTCCCATTTGTAAAATACTTTTGGAATTTTAATGAAAGAAGAATTTCTTTTGGTGAGTATTCACTCTCCTAATTCTCAAGGTTTGAATTGACTTATCTAGTTTTCTAGTGGCGTCGTTTTATCCTTGTTTTGAACTTATCATCTTTTCGGGTGTGGTGTTCATTTATCTATACCGTTGGTTCCTATCTTGCTAGATAGTGGGTCTCGGTTTTATTTCAAAACTCTTTTCATCAGTTTGAAACTTATAAGATTTGGGTCTTTAATTTTTATTAAAGGTTCTTTCTTGTTTCAAATACGTATCCATCTCAACCTCTCACCTATCTTTACCTTTCGAAGATATTATTTCCAATAAAATTATCCCTTTTGTTAATTAAAAGAAAAACTACCTAATTTACCATCGGGCAACATTTACGATTCATCTTCAAACCCGAGACGGACCGTATCAGTTGGTATCAGAGCCAATTAAATTAGGCACGTTTTGATCATCTCGAATTTTTTCTGAGTAAGTTTAAAAAAAAAGTATCGAAGTATCTTGATTTTTAAACTCTTCATAATTCACCACCACTACTGTCGAACCTTATTTTCCGACCCACCACCTATCAACCTTTCTACCCTTTCAAAGCCTACCTTTTTTCGAAACCAATTTTAACCTTTGTACTCTTGAAACGGCCTCCGAGTTGCTAGTAAGTCGAAGACAACCTTCTAGAATCTAGAAGAGTGAATTTGAGTGGTAAAAGGCAAGAGTGATTACATTAAAGAAAAAAGCCAAAAATTGAGTGAAAACACGAGTGTGAGTGTTGATAATTTCTTTGTGAGTGAACAAGTAAGGATTGTTGTGAGGATTCATTAATTTTGTTTAACATGTCTAGGAGCCCCGAACGTCGAATAATAAGCGACGAAGCATTCGACGCCGCCGGTGGTGGGAGAGGATTGCAACCCCGAAGGAATGATCCCGAAGGGAGAGATCCGGATTTGCAAACAGTAATGCGTGAAATCACACGTTTGTTCCAATCAATCGATGAACGATTGGACCGAAGAGATGAACGGAGGCCTCGAGCAAACACCCCTCCAATTCCGAGAAGGGGACGAGAACAACCTTGGTTACATGACAACGACATCTACGAACCAAGTGAAGCCGATAGCAATCCGACTTTCGAATACAATGAACGGAGAGGAGGTCCACGAGTCCATGAGTGAAGAGATCGAGAATGGGCCGATGACGATTTGAAGAATATTAAAATGGCGATTCCTGCTTTCCAAGGGCGGTCCGATCCGGAAGCCTACCTTGAGTGGGAAAAGAAGGTGGAGTTAATCTTCGAATGCCATAATTATTCAGAAAATAAGAAGGTGAAACTTGCTGCCATCGAATTTTCTGATTATGCCATTATTTGGTGGGATCAATTAACAACGAGCCGAAGGCGGAATAGTGAACGTCCAATATCTACATGGGCAGAAATGAAGGCACTAATGCGGAAGAGATTCATCCCAACCTACTATCACCGCGAGTTGCATCAAAAGTTGCAAAGCCTAACTCAGGGTCACCGAAGCGTAGAGGATTACTACAAGGAAATGGAAGTGGCCATGATCCGAGCCAATGTAGAGGAAGAACAAGAAGCCACAATGGCACACTTTAGCGCCGGTCTTAATCGAGATATCGCAAATGTTGTAGAATTACACCATTACATCGATATCATCGAAATGGCTCACATGGCAATAAAGGTCGAAAAACAGCTAAAACGAAGAGCTACGCCTAGAACAACCTCCAATCATGCTTCAACATCTAAGTGGGGGCAAGTGACCAACAAACGGGACATACCGAGCCGAGCCAAAGAAACAAGTGGCGCACCCAAGTTTAACAAGCTAATCGGTGAGACGAGCAAGGGCAAAATGAAAGCTATTCCGAATCGGTCTCGAGACATTAAGTGTTTCAAATGTTTGGAACGAGGCCATATTGAAAGTCAATGTCCAAACCGAAACACTATGTTTATTCGAGATAATGGCGAGATTGAATCCGAAAGTGAAAAGGAAGATGATGCCAGCACCATATTGGTGGAGAAACTCGAATTGTCTACCACCAAACATCCCCATCCGTATAAGCTACAATGGCTTAACGACGCGGGAGAACTTAAGGTCACAAAACAAGTTTTGGTTTCCTTTACAATAGGGAAGTATCAAGATGAGGTCTTGTGCGATGTGGTTCCAATGCTAGCGGGACATCTCCTGCTTGGACGACCTTGGCAATTCGACAAGCGAGCAATCCATGATGGCTACACTAGCCGGTACACTTTTAAATACTTGGGCCGGAATGTGACACTAGCTCCGCTAACACCCAAGCAAGTTTACGAAGATCAGTTGAAGATAAAGGCATCAATGGAGAAATCAAATGAAAGTGAGCGAAAAAATGAGAAAGAGAAAGAAAAGAATTTAGAAAAAAAGAGAGGCAAGAAAATAAGTGATAAAAAAAGAGAGTGGGAACAAAAAGAAAAGGAAACGAAGGAAGAGAATGAAAAAGAAAGTGGGAAAATGAGTGTTTTTGCAAAAGCAAGAGATATTCGAAAAGCTTTGTGTGTGAGACAACCGATGTATGTCCTACTATACAAGGAATCATTTTTGAACACTAACAACTTACCCGAGAATCTTCCTTCTTCTGTGTTGTCTCTGATTCAAGAATTCGAGGACATCTTTCCAGATGAGATACCAAGTGGTTTACCGCCCATTCGAGGCATAGAACACCAAATTGACTTGGTGCCGGGATCGTCTCTACCCAATCAACCTGCGTACCAGAGTAATCCCGAGGAAACAAAAGAGCTCCAAAATCAAATCACTGAATTGCTAGAAAAGGGATATATCCGAGAAAGCCTTAGTCCATGTGCGGTACCGGTGTTACTAGTACCAAAGAAAGATGGTTCATGGCGGATGTGTGTTGACTGTCGCGCCATCAACAAGATTACTGTTAAATACCGACACCTGATACCCCGACTCGATGACATGCTCGACGAGTTAAGCGGAGCTCGAATTTTTACAAAGATTGATCTCAAAAGTGGCTATCACCAAATTAGGATGCGAGAAGGCGATGAATGGAAAACGACTTTCAAAACAAAGTTAGGTTTGTACGAATGGTTGGTAATGCCATTCGGACTTACAAACGCTCCAAGTACTTTTATGCGACTTATGAATCATGTTTTACGAGCTTTCATTGGCAAATCATGTGTTGTTTATTTTGATGACATTTTAGTGTACAGTAAGTCTTTGGAGGATTACATCCAACATCTACGTGCGATCTTAGAAACAGTGCGGAAAGAGGTATTGTACGCCAATCTCAAGAAATGTTCTTTTTGTACTAACAAGGTTGTTTTCTTAGGATACGTCGTAAGTGCAAATGGCTTAGAGGTGGACCAAGAGAAGGTTCGAGCAATCCAAGGATGGCCCCGTCCTACAACGATTAGCCAAGTACGAAGTTTCCATGGGATGGCTAGTTTTTACCGTCGATTTGTGCCCAACTTCAGCACGCTAGCCGCTCTTTTAATGAGTGTGATCAAGAAGAATCTAGCTTTCTATTGGTCCGATGAGCAAGAACGGTCTTTTAATGCCATTAAAGAATATCTTGTTAAAGCTCCATTGTTATCCCTTCCTGATTTTACTAAAACCTTTGAAATTGAGTGTGATGCATCAGGTGTAGGGATCAGAGCCGTTCTAACTCAGAATGGAAGACCGGTGGCGTACTTCAGTGAGAAATTGAGCGAAGCTGCACTTAATTACCCCGTGTATGAAAAAGAGATGTACGCTCTAATAAGATCGCTTGAAACGTGGCAGCACTACTTGAGGCCGAAAGAGTTTGTCATTCATTCAGATCATGAAGCGCTCAAGTACATTAAAGGTCAGCATAAGCTCAACAAACGGCATACGAAATGGATCGAGTATTTAGAATCGTTTCCGTATGTAATTAAGTATAAGAAAGGTAAGGAAAATGTAGTAGCTGATGCGTTATCACGAAGGTACACTTTATTAACCTTTCTTGATTCTAAATTACTTGGTTTCCATCACATTAAGGAATTGTATGCTAATGATGCTGATTTTGGCAATGTCTATAATGCTTGTGAGAGTGGTGCTTTTGATAAGTTTTACAGGCATGAAGGATTCCTTTTCAAGGAAAACAAGTTATGTATACCGCAAGGTTCTATCCGAGACATGCTTGTGTTAGAGGCACATAGTGGTGGCCTTATGGGTCACTTTGAAAGAGACAAAACAATGTCCACTCTTCAAGAACACTTTTTCTGGCCAGGAATGAGAAAGGATGTCGAACGGATTTGTGAACGTTGCATAACTTGCAAACGAGCAAAATCACGGGTCCAACCTCATGGTTTATATACGCCCCTTCCTATTCCAGACACTCCGTGGGCCGACATCTCCATGGATTTCATCCTTGGAATACCGAGATCAAAATCCGGGAAGGACTCGATTTTTGTTGTAGTTGATCGTTTTTCTAAAATGTCCCCTTTTATCCCTTGTTCTAAGACTGACGATGCTGTGCATATTGTAAACTTGTTTTTTAGGGAAATCATACGATTGCATGGAGTTTCGAAGACGATCGTATCTGATCGGGACGTAAAATTTTTAAGTCATTTTTGGTGAACTCTGTGGGGAAAGTTAGGGACGAAATTACTATTTTCAACCACGTGTCATCCTCAAACGGATGGACAAACTAAAGTAGTAAACCGAGTCCTATCAACCTTATTGCGAGCATTGGTGTAGAAAAATCTCAAAACGTGGGAAGACTGTTTGCCCCACATCGAATTTGCTTACAACCGAGTTGTTCATTCTGCAACTAAATTTTTGCCTTTCGAGATTGTTTACGGGTTTAACCCTCTCACTCCTCTTGATTTATTGCCATTGCCTTCAGATAAATTTATCCATTCTAATGCTAGGAAAAAGGCAGACTACATAAAAGAACTGCATCGAAAGGTGCGCGAGAATATTGAGGCAAGAACCAAGCAATACGTCCAACGAGCTAACAAATGTCGTAGACGCATTTTCTTTGAACCAGGGGACTAGGTTTGGGTTCATATGTGAAAAGAAAGGTTTCCCGCGCAAAGGCGATCTAAACTTCTCCCAAGGGGGGACGGTCCATTTCAAGTCCTTGAACGAATAAATGACAACTCATACAAATTGGACTTACCAGGTGACTACAACGTGAGCGCGAGTTTTAATGTTTCTGATCTTTCTCCTTTTGATGTAGATGACGATTCGAGGACGAATCCACTTAAAGAGGGAGAGGATGATACGAACTCACTTAAGAAGCCTGTGACGGACGTCAACCATGATCCGATTAAGCTACTTGATGGGCCAATTACACGTTCCCGTACCAAACAATTCAAAGATGCCGCAATGGTTTTGGTGGCACAAATTTGGGATGACGATAGAAGAGAGCCCAATAACATGCTGAACTCATACAACTTATTTGAAGTTGAATATACTAGCTAGTCCGACTGCTAGTTTATTTAACACTTTAAATTACGCATGTTTTATTTTCAGTAGTAGCTTCATTTTTCTTATTTCATATTTATTTGTTTAGATAGCATGAGTTTAATAAGTCATTTATCATAGTTGAATGTTAGTGAGTTTTTGTTAATGTTTCAAATAAAGTAATTAAAATTTGTGCTAACTATGCTCATCCGAAAATTTACTAATATTGTGGGTTTATATGCTTGTAGAATGCTCCACGTTTTGATGAATGAAAGGCTATGAGGGGACCATAAACAATTGAAGAATTAACAAATATGCAAGTGTGTGATAGTGGAAATGCATGTGCAAATTAATTGAAGCATAAATGGCACAATGCATTGACTTTGAAGTAAAATAATCACCATGGTGTATTTACAAGATGAACATGCGACACTAGCTACAAGGATGAGCATGATGAAAGGGAATTTTAAATTCTAGCATTTGGGGGAAGTGGACGGCAATGAGATGATGGAGCATAAAATAAGCAAACTTTGTCTTTTGTGAATCATGTTGGACGGCATAGAACTTGGAGAAAGAATAAAATATGAGGGCATAGGGAAGCATGCGTGAACTTGTGTGAGTGGCTTAGAATAAATAAATGTGTATGGCAACAAGGCATGGTGCAAAGGGGGGATTAAAGAATTGTAAATGATTGAAGCATTACCTTGAGTAGTGGACGGCAATCACTTGGGTGGCATGGAGAATTGATGGTAGCTAGTGATGGAATAAATAAATGTGTATGGCAACAAGGCATGGTGGATATAAACAATTGAAGAAATTTTTAATTGAAGCATTACATAGGTTAATGGATGGCAAGCCCTTTTGGAGTGATGAAAGCATGCATGAAAGGGATAGTGGACGGCATGGCACTTTAAAATGGAATGAATTAGTCAAACATATGGCAATTCCAAGCCTTGGTGGAGCTTAGCATGGACGGCCATGAAGGATGAGTGGAAGCACTGCTAAGTGGATTTGTTGGCATGAATAAAATAATAGAACTAATTGTTATTAGAAGGATATGGGACGGCAACAAATTGGAGATGGAAATTTTAATTGTTGAAACATTTGGCTACCTATCCTTGGCCTATAAATATGTAATGTTTTCCCATTTGTAAGATACTTTTGGAATTTTAATGAAAGAAGAATTTCTTTTGGTGAGTATTCACTCTCCTAATTCTCAAGGTTTGAATTGACTTATCTAGTTTTCTAGTGGCGTCGTTTTATCCTTGTTTTGAACTTATCATCCTTTCGGGTGTGGCGTTCATTTATCTATACCGTTGGTTCCTATCTTGCTAGATAGTGGGTCTAGGTTTTGTTTCAAAACTCTTTTCATCAATTTGAAACTTATAAGATTCGGGTCTTTAATTTTTATTAAAGGTTCTTTCTTGTTTCAAATACGTATCCATCTCAACCTCTCACCTATCTTTACCTTTCGAAGATATTATTTCCAATAAAATTATCCCTTTTGTTAATTAAAAGAAAAACTACCTAATTTACGATCGGGCAACATTTACGATTCGTCTTCAAACCTGAGACGGGCCGTATCAATATATTACTTTGGAAATTTCTAGATAAAACAGGAAACCAAAACAGGACAGTTGTTTAAAATTCCCCAAGCAGACGGACAGTGATTGAAACATACCATTGGGTCATTTAGAGGATGGTATGGCAGGCCAATTATGGTAGAATGAATTGAATGATAGACAGAAAAAGTTGTAGTTCCCAGGGGGATGATTTGAGCCCCGAAATTACCATAAGGGCCAAGTGTTTAAGAAAATAGTGCTTCAACATGAACGAAGACAAAACCTTGAAGGATAAATAAGCAATAACGCCTTGAAAAGGAATCAAACTCATAACATTTTTGCATCGTAGCATGTCTAAATAGGAGCATTTGACTCACTTTGATCATGACATCCTAATCATTAGGCATAAGCATGCACCCATCCTACAGGTTATGTCCTCGAGAGGACAGTGTCGTAAGGTGGTCGAAGATAGCAAGTCTGGCATTCCTGACGTTGCAAGGGCAGGTTGAAGATAGTAGATCTGGCATTCTTGAAGTTGCAAGAGCAGATCGAAGATAGCAGATCTGACATTCTTGAAGTTGCAAGAGCAGATCGAAGATAACAGATTTGGCATTCCTGAAGTTGCAGTAGCAGATCGAAGACATTAATCTGGCATTCTTGAAGTTGCAAGAGCAGATCGAAGATAACATATTTGGCATTCCTGAAGTTGCAGGAGCAGATCGAAGACAGCAAATCTGACGATCCTAAGTTTGCAGGAACAGATTAAAGACAGCAGACCTGGCATTCTTGAAGTTGCAAGAGCAGATCGAAGATAGCAGATTTGGCATTCCTGAAGTTGCAGTGGCAGATCGAAGATATTAAATCCGTCATTCTGACATTCCTGATGTTGCAGGAGCTGATTGAAGATAGCAGATCTGGCATTCTTGAAGTTGCAAGAGCGGATCGAAGATAGCAAGTCTGGCATTCCTGATGTTGCAGGAGCAGATAGCAAATCTGGTAATCCGGAAGTTGTAGGAGCAGATTGAAGCTGTAGTAGAGTAGATCAAAATAAACCCTATCTCCCTGAAGTTGCAGTGGAGCAGTAGAACAGATCAAAACAAACCTTATCCCCTTTGAAGTTACAGTAGAACGAGGCTACCTGAAGAAAAAGAACACCCAAGAAGTCAGGACTCAGTGGACCTGGGCAAATTTGGGCCTTCTTCATGTCTTTGCTCTATTCTCGTTATACGACAATGAGCAAAGAGGGGCAGCTATACAAAGCCCAAATTGCCCGGGCCCAAAATAAACCAAATAAAACAAATAAAAATTTTGGCCCAAATCCAAAAGGCCCAAACGGCCCATATGTTAAGGGTTTTCAGGAAACCCTAGCTACTGACTCCAGGAGCGCCGCGCGCGTGCCTCCACGTGCATCACCAGGTGTAACACCCCTTTCCCGAGACCTTCGCCGGAATCGAGTATGTGGCATTACTAGACTTGACTAGAAGTTCAGGGCATAAAAATTTAAAGCTGTCAAACTGCGTCATGCTGACTAAATTGACCATAACTCGAGTTACAAAACTCTAAATTCAGATCCGTAAATTTTCCTGGAAACTAGACTCATATAAGAATTTACCATAATTTTTCCAGAATTTTTCATGTGGCCAATTAGTACAGTTTATTCATCAAAGTTACCCCTGTTTCACTGCTCGACAATTCTGACCTATCATTACAAAAATACAGTTATATCATTGTACAAATTTTCAATAATGTTCTTGTTTATACCAATAAAAAATAGACTCATTAAGGATTCTAAACATATAAACCATGCTTCCTAATTATTTTTTTACAATTTATAACAATTTTTCCAATACAGAACAGCGACTCACGAATTCATTTAGAGTAAGTCTCACTAAAAATTAAATATCTCATAATAGAAAAATCCTTTTCCTACTCTGTTTCTTTCATGTAAAAATAGATACAATAAGGTTTAATTTCATGTCTAATTCACTTTCTAATTCAATATACCCTATTTTTGGTGATTTTTCAAAATCACATCACTGCTGCTACTACATGCTGTTTCGCTGCAATTTATGGAAAAACTAGCTTCTAACCGAACATACCCACATCCCTAATTCAAGGATTCATTTCATATACATACATTTCCTTATCAAAAATGATTGAACTTCGATTAAAAATGCATAAACATCGCCAACATAACCCGACATTCGTATCAAAAACACAAAAGCATACATAACTAAAAATTTAGCCATATTCGCATGGCTGTTATATACATGAACCTTAAGTTTTTCTCAAAACAAAGACAAAGTCTTTCCTATACATGCCTTCATTCTAAAACCAAAATGAAAGAGTACCAAAATATAGATTGATAGTGTGGGCGACTTTCCGAACGATCCCGACGAGCTTGTAGCTTGTACTCAATCTATAAAACAGGGGAAACATTTTACGCAATTAAGCTTACTAGCTTAGTAAGTCCTAAGTTCATGATAATATAACATTTAAAATATTCAACTTATGACATTGCACATATACATTAGAAAAATATGTAAATTTTCACAAGGCCGATTACTATTAGTTCATCAACCCAAATAATTGCACTTCATTTCATAAACCTGTATTACTTCGAAATCACAATTAAATATATTCCAAGAATCACATACTCCAAATCATGTAATTAGAGCATTCATATCCATCATAAACTCAAATATACATAACATAGTTCTCATAGTATTAACTTGACTCAATTAATATTACGCATAACATACCTTACATACTTACCTGAGCCGTTAACTAAATACCATAATTAAGGTTTACCTTGAAGAATATTCGATTCTCTTTTGTAAACTATGTCACCGGCATTAAGCCTGCTAGGCGTAAAAGCCTGATAAGAATCATCGGCACAAGGCCTGCTAGGCATAAAAGCCCGATAAGAAACACCGGCACAAGGCCTGCTAGGCATAAAAGCCTGAAAAGTAACACCGGCACAAGGCCTGCTAGGCGTAACGCCCGATAAATAACACCGGCACAAGGCCTGCTAGGCATAAAGCCCGATTATGTCACTGGCACGAGGCCTGCTAGGCTCGAAGCCCGAATGTCAGAATAGTTTTACATACTTTTCACATTTCACTATCACATATCGAACCATATGCATTTATTCACATTGCATTAAAAATATTTGAAATCAATCCAATCCATCATCATCACATTCGGCCAACTCATGGTTTTACACCAAACTTATACAAATTTTATCATTCATTAGATTTGTAAATAACCTTTAAACATAAGGTAGCTCAAGAACTTATTTATTCACCTTGCATTAGCCAAAATAAATTCACTTCAATACTATACATTCACGTTCAGCTATATCATGAATTTATACTCTAAATTTCCACAATTCATCATTCACTAAGTTCATAATTAATTTATTGACATATTTTAGCTAAAGGACTTACCTCGGTTGTCGATAGTCCGTGCGAATCGGCTATTCGAGCACCTTCGTCTTTCCCCGGTCTAATTCCGTTTTTCTTTGCTCTTGATCTAAAACACATTAGAATTTAGCTCATTTAATCTCATTTCATCTCAAATTAGTTCCAAAACACACAAATGGGCAATTTACCATTTTGCCCCTAATGTTTTCCATTTTTACAAATTGGTCCAATTTATACAAAACTCAAAATATGCAAAATTTCCTAACACTATGGCTAGGCCGAATCTTCCCCATAGCCATGGGTGTCCATGCATTTCATCTATTTGACATTTTAATCCTTCACAAATTTATTCTTTTCAATTTAGCCCTATATACTCAAAATCATCAAAAACTCCAATGCAAAACTTGTAAATCCTTAACATACCTTTAATCTAAAACCATTAAACATCAAAACTATCTAAACATGTTAATGGCCGAATCTTATATACATGGTATTATCAAAAATTTAGACATGGGTCGGGTAATATACGAAGCAACGATATCAAAAACGTAAAAATTATCAAAAACTAAACAAAATACATACCCCAAATTAAGCTCCCAATTGCCGAAATTTCAAGCTCCAAAAATGGGGTTTTCTTTTCTCACATTCGGCCATGAGAGAATGTAGATGATAATGGCTTTGTTTTATGTTTTGTTTAATATATACACTAACATTTTTTTTTTATTATTAATAAACTAACATAACCTTATAAATAAAATTAAACTAACATATATATTAGGCTAGCTTGGCCCATTGCCGTCCATCACCATGGTTTATGGGCTAATTGTCCTTTTAGGACACCCACTTAAAAAGCCACAAGCAAATTAGTACATTTCACTTTAGTATGCAACTTTTACGCTTTTCGCGATTTAATCCTTTTTATCAAATTGAGCACTTAAACGACTAAATTTTTCTACGAAACTTTCACACTCACTAAATCACATATAATAAACACGAAATAGAATATTAAAATATTTCTCAGGCTCGGATTCGTGGTCCCGAAACCACCATTCCGATTTGGGTCAAAATTGGCCTGTTACAACTCTCCCCCCCTTAAGGATTTTCGTCCCCGAAAATCTTACCGTTAAATAAGTTCGGATATTGTTGCCTCATTGACTCCTCAGGCTCCCACGTAGCCTCTTCAACTCCGTGATGATTCCATAAAACCTTTACTAATGGAATCCTTTTGTTTCTCAACTCTTTTATTTCCCGAGCTAAGATACGGATCGGTTCCTCATCATATGTCAAATCAGATCTAATTTCAATCTCTGACGGTGCAATCACATGGGACGGATCTGATCTATATTTGCGAAGCATCGAAACATGAAATACATTGTGTATCTTTTCTAAGTCAAGGGGCAATTTCAATCTATAAGCAACAGGCCCTATACGCTCTATGATTTCATACGGTCCGATAAATCTCGGACTCAACTTGCCTTTCTGACCAAATCGGAGTATTTTCTTCCACGGAGAAACTTTTAAGAACACCCGATCTCCGACCTGAAATTCAATGTCCTTACGTTTCAAATCGGCATAGGACTTTTGACGATCCGAAGCAGCTTTCATATTACTCCTAATAACAACCACCTTCTGTTCTGTTTCTTTAATCCAATCAACCCCGTGTATCTTATTCTCACTGAGCTCAGTCCAATACAATGGTGTGCGACATTTTCGTCCATATAAGGCTTCATAAGGCGCCATTTTTATGCTAAATTGGAAACTGTTATTGTAAGCAAATTCAACCAAAGGTAGGTATCGTTCCCACGTACCTTCAAACTCGAGAACGCAACACCTCAACATATCCTCAAGTATCAAAATAGTTCGCTCAGACTGACCGTCTGTTTGCGGATGGAAGGCTGTACTAAAATGAAGTTTAGTACCTAAAGCATCTTGCAATTTCTTCCAGAACTGCGATGTGAATCTTGGGTCCCTATCAGAAACAATGGAACTCGGTACACCGTGCTACCTTACAATCTGCGACACATACAATTCGGCAAGCTTATCAAGTATGTACCGGCACAAAATGAGCTGATTTAGTCAGTCTATCAACGATAACCCATACGGCATCTTTCTTACTAGGTGTCATAGGACGACCGGATACAAAATCCATTGTAATTCTATCCCATTTCCATTCGGGTATCATGATTGGCTGAAGTAATCCGGATGGTACCTGATGCTCAGCTTTCACTTGTTGGCAGATTAAGCACTTGGAAACGAATTCAGATATATCTCGTTTCATGCCAGACCACCAATAGAACTGTTTCAAATCGTTATACATTTTCGTGCTACCCGGGTGTATCAACATTCGACCATTATGGGCCTCACTCAGAATCATCTGTATCAAATCTGAGTTCTTAGGAACACACAATCGACTTTTATAATTCAAACCATCATTTACATCAATCTGAAAATCTGATTCTGTAGCATTTTCACACTGAATGCGAATAGCAACCAAATTTTCATCAACTTTCTGTGCATCACAAATTTGTTGAATAAACATCGGCCTTGCTTGTAACTCGGCTACGATCGAACCATCATCAGACATAGCCATTTGTGCATTCAATGCACGAAGAGCAAATAATGATTTTCGACTTAACGCATCTGCAACAACATTAGCTTTTCCCGGATGGTAGTCAATTACTAAGTCATAGTCTTTCAGCAATTCTAACCATCTGCGTTGTCTCAAATTTAGATCTTTCTGAGTCATTAAATACTTTAGACTTTTATGATCTGAATAAATATGACACTTTTCGCCGGACGCCAAATTTTTAAAACGAACACAATGGCTGCTAACTCCAAATCGTGAGTTGGATAATTTTTCTCATGCGGCTTTAATTGTCTCGAAGCATAGGCTATCACCTTGCCTTCTTGCATTAAAACGCAACCCAACCCATTCAAGGAAGCATTGCTAAAAATAATAAATTCTTTACCCGATTCAGGCTGAGTTAACACTGGGGCTTCGGTCAAAAGGGCTTTCAACTGTTCGAAACTTTTCTGACACCTTTCTGACCACTCAAATTTGACATCTTTCTGTAGTAGTCTCGTCAAAGGTGTAGCTATAACAGAAAAACCTTTTACAAATCTTCTGTAATATCCCGCAAGGCCTAGGAAACTTCGGATCTCAGAAACATTATTTGGTGGTTTCCAATCGAGTATAGCTGCTATTTTGTTTGGATCCACCCGAATACCTGACACCGAAACAACATGACCCAAGAAGCTGACTTCATTCATCCAGAATTCACACTTACTGAACTTTGTATACAATCGTTGATCTCTCAGAGTTTGTAGTACTAGCCTCAAATGTTCAGCATGTTCCGTTTCATTTTTGGAGTAGATCAGTATATCATCAATAAACACTACCACAAACCGATCCAAAAACTGTCGGAAGACTCGGTTCATTAGGTCCATAAAAATAGCAGATGCATTAGTGAGTCCAAAAGGCATAACCAAAAACTCATAATGTCCGTACCTCGTTCGGAATGCAGTCTTTGGCACATTTGAATCTCTGACTCGCAACTGATAATAGCCCGATCTCAAATCTATTTTCGAAAACACTGAAGCCCCTTTCAACTGATCAAATAAATCATCAATCCGAGGTAACGGGTACTTATTCTTTATAGTTACCTTATTTAGCTGCCGGTAGTCGATACATATTCGCATAGTCCCATCTTTCTTTTTCACAAGTAAAACCGGTGCACCCCACGGAGAAAAACTCGGTCGCGTGAAGCCCCTATCTGTCAACTCTTGCAACTGCTCTTTCAATTCTTTTAATTCGGTAGGTGTCATTCGGTACGGAGCTATCGAAATCGGAGTCGCACCCGGCACTAATTCAATGCCGAACTCAATCTCTCGTTCTGGGGGTAAACCCTGTAGTTCTTCAGGAAACACATCGGGGTATTCGCACACCACTGATACAGATTCAATTTGTTTCTCGGAAATTTTATTATCCAGTACATAAGCTAAATAAGCTTCACACCCTTTTCTCACATACTTTCGAGCTAACATTGAAGATATTACTGTAGGCAACCCATTTACGTCACAGGATTTAATTCTGATGGTCTCACCATTTCGACATTTCAAATGGATAAGCTTTCTTTTACAATCCACTACTGCCTCCTGTGAAGTTAACCAGTCCATACCCAAGATTATATCAAATTCATCAAAGGGCAACAACATTAAAACAGCTGGGAAGCAATAATCCCGAATCATCAACGGGCAACCCCTACACACTTTATTTACAAGCACACATCTACCCAATGGGTTGGACACACGTATCACAAACTCGGTAGACTCAACTAGCAGAGTCTTTCCGAATTCTAAAGTTTCACACACATATGAGTGAGTCGAACCAGGATCAATTAATGCAATTACAGTAGTGTCATAAAGGGTGAAAGTACCGGTAATGACATCGGGGGAGGAAGCATCCTCTCTGGCTCGTGTAGCATAAGCTCTAGCTGGAGCTCTAGCCTCAGATCGAACTGTAGTGTTCTTCGTTCCTTTCTGACTACCACTTATATTGCCGGAATGTCTGGGTGGTCTCCCTCGCATTGATATGTTGCTCGGCTTAGTGTTCTGAACTGTATTCTGCTCAGTTAACCTCGGACATTCTCTAATAAAATGATCTGACGATCCACATTTATAGCAAGACCGATCATGAAATCTACATCTCCCTGAGTGCCATTTCCCACAGTGCTCGCATTCAACTCTATTCTGAGGGACGTTACCAACACTAGCTATCGAAGTAGCTTGAGAGCTCATAGGGGGTCGATCCCGTCTAGGTGGATCTGTAGTAGTTTTATATTGGTTGTAGTTATCTCTGGACTTCTTGGTTGTGGAATGAAAGACCTTACCCGAAGATCTTTTACGAATGTCTCTAGCTTCAGTCTCAGCCTTTCTTTTCTCTTTCCCGAGCTCTTCAGCTTTGCAAGCTCTTTCAACTAAAGTCACAAACTCTTGAATTTCAAGAATGCCAACAAACATCTTTATATCCTCATTCAGGCCATCTTCAAATCTTTTACACATAATAGCTTCAGTAGAAACACACTCTCTAGCATATCTACTGAGTCTGACAAATTTCCGTTCATATTCCGTCACGGTCATTCGTCCTTGTTTCAGCTCAAGGAATTCCTTTCGTTTTTGATCAATAAATCTTTGGCTGATGTACTTCTTACGAAATTCATTTTGGAAGAAATCCCATGTCACTTTTTCTTTCGGAACCACTGATACTAGTGTGTTCCACCAGTGATATGCAGTGTCCCTCAATAAAGATATAGCACACTTCAGGCATTCATCCAGAGTACAAGATAGCTCATCAAGTACCCGTATAGTATTATCAAGCCACATTCGGCTCGCTCTGCATCATCGTCATCATTGGCTTTAAATTCTTCAGCCCCAAATTTTCGGATTTTATCAACTGGGGGCCTACTAGATCTCACCGGATCTATCATCGGGGTTGCTGAAGGAATCGGAGTTGGATTATTTGGGGGTGGAGGTTGGTGTACAGCCGGGTTAGTTCGAATAAATTGGGCAAACCACTCATTCATCATCTGATAAAAGGCTTGTTTAGTCTCTTCTTCATGGCTACCCGAAACAGGTCGAGAGTCTACCGGCGCTGATCCGTGTGCACGGTCAGGCGCTACACTCTCTACATCATCAGCTACGGCTCTTTCAGGATCTGTGTCCATTTACTATATAAAACAAAGTTCAGGCGGTCAGAAGTCACCACGCTATCAATACATGATAAAGGCATGTATAGCTAGACTCACACACGCTACGGTAGTCCTAGAATCGACTAAACCGTAAGCTCTGATACCAATAAAATGTAACACCCCTCTCCCGAGACCTTCGCCGGAATCGAGTATGTGGCATTACTAGACTTGACTAGAAGTTCAGGGCATAAAAATTTAAAGCTGTCAAACTGCGTCATGCTGACTAAATTGACCATAACTCGAGTTACAAAACTCTAAATTCAGATCCGTAAATTTTCCTGGAAACTAGACTCATATAAGAATTTACCATAATTTTTCCAGAATTTTTCATGTGGCCAATTAGTACAGTTTATTCATCAAAGTTACCCCTGTTTCACTGCTCGACAATTCTGACCTATCATTACAAAAATACAGTTATATCATTGTACAAATTTTCAATAATGTTCTTGTTTATACCAATAAAAAATAGACTCATTAAGGATTCTAAACATATAAACCATGCTTCCTAATTATTTTTTTACAATTTATAACAATTTTTCCAATACAGAACAGCGACTCACGAATTCATTTAGAGTAAGTCTCACTAAAAATTAAATATCTCATAATAGAAAAATCCTTTTCCTACTCTGTTTCTTTCATGTAAAAATAGATACAATAAGGTTTAATTTCATGTCTAATTCACTTTCTAATTCAATATACCCTATTTTTGGTGATTTTTCAAAATCACATCACTGCTGCTACTACATGCTGTTTCGCTGCAATTTATGGAAAAACTAGCTTCTAACCGAACATACCCACATCCCTAATTCAAGGATTCATTTCATATACATACATTTCCTTATCAAAAATGATTGAACTTCGATTAAAAATGCATAAACATCGCCAACATAACCCGACATTCGTATCAAAAACACAAAAGCATACATAACTAAAAATTTAGCCATATTCGCATGGCTGTTATATACATGAACCTTAAGTTTTTCTCAAAACAAAGACAAAGTCTTTCCTATACATGCCTTCATTCTAAAACCAAAATGAAAGAGTACCAAAATATAGATTGATAGTGTGGGCGACTTTCCGAACGATCCCGACGAGCTTGTAGCTTGTACTCAATCTATAAAACAGGGGAAACATTTTACGCAATTAAGCTTACTAGCTTAGTAAGTCCTAAGTTCATGATAATATAACATTTAAAATATTCAACTTATGACATTGCACATATACATTAGAAAAATATGTAAATTTTCACAAGGCCGATTACTATTAGTTCATCAACCCAAATAATTGCACTTCATTTCATAAACCTGTATTACTTCGAAATCACAATTAAATATATTCCAAGAATCACATACTCCAAATCATGTAATTAGAGCATTCATATCCATCATAAACTCAAATATACATAACATAGTTCTCATAGTATTAACTTGACTCAATTAATATTACGCATAACATACCTTACATACTTACCTGAGCCGTTAACTAAATACCATAATTAAGGTTTACCTTGAAGAATATTCGATTCTCTTTTGTAAACTATGTCACCGGCATTAAGCCTGCTAGGCGTAAAAGCCTGATAAGAATCATCGGCACAAGGCCTGCTAGGCATAAAAGCCCGATAAGAAACACCGGCACAAGGCCTGCTAGGCATAAAAGCCTGAAAAGTAACACCGGCACAAGGCCTGCTAGGCGTAACGCCCGATAAATAACACCGGCACAAGGCCTGCTAGGCATAAAGCCCGATTATGTCACTGGCACGAGGCCTGCTAGGCTCGAAGCCCGAATGTCAGAATAGTTTTACATACTTTTCACATTTCACTATCACATATCGAACCATATGCATTTATTCACATTGCATTAAAAATATTTGAAATCAATCCAATCCATCATCATCACATTCGGCCAACTCATGGTTTTACACCAAACTTATACAAATTTTATCATTCATTAGATTTGTAAATAACCTTTAAACATAAGGTAGCTCAAGAACTTATTTATTCACCTTGCATTAGCCAAAATAAATTCACTTCAATACTATACATTCACGTTCAGCTATATCATGAATTTATACTCTAAATTTCCACAATTCATCATTCACTAAGTTCATAATTAATTTATTGACATATTTTAGCTAAAGGACTTACCTCGGTTGTCGATAGTCCGTGCGAATCGGCTATTCGAGCACCTTCGTCTTTCCCCGGTCTAATTCCGTTTTTCTTTGCTCTTGATCTAAAACACATTAGAATTTAGCTCATTTAATCTCATTTCATCTCAAATTAGTTCCAAAACACACAAATGGGCAATTTACCATTTTGCCCCTAATGTTTTCCATTTTTACAAATTGGTCCAATTTATACAAAACTCAAAATATGCAAAATTTCCTAACACTATGGCTAGGCCGAATCTTCCCCATAGCCATGGGTGTCCATGCATTTCATCTATTTGACATTTTAATCCTTCACAAATTTATTCTTTTCAATTTAGCCCTATATACTCAAAATCATCAAAAACTCCAATGCAAAACTTGTAAATCCTTAACATACCTTTAATCTAAAACCATTAAACATCAAAACTATCTAAACATGTTAATGGCCGAATCTTATATACATGGTATTATCAAAAATTTAGACATGGGTCGGGTAATATACGAAGCAACGATATCAAAAACGTAAAAATTATCAAAAACTAAACAAAATACATACCCCAAATTAAGCTCCCAATTGCCGAAATTTCAAGCTCCAAAAATGGGGTTTTCTTTTCTCACATTCGGCCATGAGAGAATGTAGATGATAATGGCTTTGTTTTATGTTTTGTTTAATATATACACTAACATTTTTTTTTTATTATTAATAAACTAACATAACCTTATAAATAAAATTAAACTAACATATATATTAGGCTAGCTTGGCCCATTGCCGTCCATCACCATGGTTTATGGGCTAATTGTCCTTTTAGGACACCCACTTAAAAAGCCACAAGCAAATTAGTACATTTCACTTTAGTATGCAACTTTTACGCTTTTCGCGATTTAATCCTTTTTATCAAATTGAGCACTTAAACGACTAAATTTTTCTACGAAACTTTCACACTCACTAAATCACATATAATAAACACGAAATAGAATATTAAAATATTTCTCAGGCTCGGATTCGTGGTCCCGAAACCACCATTCCGATTTGGGTCAAAATTGGCCTGTTACACCAGGTGCGCCGCAAACCCTCATCCACTTGGCCTTGTCTGCCACCGCCGTTGGTCTCCACTGGCACCACTATCACCTGTAAAAGAAGACAAACAAAGACAACAAATGGAAAAGCCTTGTATTTTTTTTATTTTTCTTTTATTCGGCTATATAAGCCAAGCGAAAACAAGGATGTGAAGAGGTTTTTTTTTCTTTCAATCAAAAATAGAAGATAACAGATTCAAAAACAAACAGCATTAGAGATCGAATACAAAAAAATCCAAAACGCAACATTCGAAGGTATTTTCATCTTTTTTTTCCTTTTTTTTCTTTTTCTTTTATTCGAAAACACATATATATAAAGGATTCAAAATATAAAAAAAAAAAAGAAAAAATTACCTTTTGGGGCCTCCGACCGCCGTGCACGGAGGCGCCGGCGACGGAGCCCACGGTGGTCCGGCCACCGGAATCCCCTCCCCTTTCCAGACCCGCAGAGAGTGAGAGAGAGAGAGGGAATGAGTTTTTTTTTAACAAAGGGTGCAAATGATTTTTTTTTTCTGAATTTTGGGCCTTATATAGCCCCTTAAAACGACGTCGTTTTGGGGCTGACCATTAATGCCCAAAACGACGTCGTTTAGCATACGACCCGCGCGCGCGACCCGACCCGACCAGAGGATCCGCGTGTTTTTGTCGATTGGGCTAATTGCCCTTTTGGTCCTTCCGCATTTTCAGTTTTTAAAATTAGATTTTCTGGTATTTTTAATTTGGCCCAAAAATTCACTTTTGTTCACAATCTAGTCCTTCCTGCTGCTGCGCGTTTTGGCAAAAGGGTTTTATTACCTCCTTGGTCCCCCCAGTCCTTTCACGCGTGTAAATAGGTCCCCAAATCTTTCTTTTATTTTAAATTCGTCCCAAAATTTTATTTTTATTCAATTTAGCCCCCTTTTTATTATTTTATTACTTTCACTTATTGCTATTATTAATATTTATTATTATTATTATTATTATTATTATTATTATTACTATTATTATTAATTATTATTATCATTATTATATTATTATGTTGTACATATTATTATTATTATTATTATTATTATTATTATTATTATTATTATCATATTGTATACACTTTGCATTAGTATTATTATCTTATTATCATTATTATATTTATATTGATATGTTGTACATATTTTGTGTCCGTACTATTGTTATCTTATTATTACTATTATTATTATTTTTATCATTATTATTATTATTATTATTATTATTATTATATTTATGCTATCATATTGTATATACTTTTTTATTATCTCGATCTTTACTAACACCTTCTAGCTTTTTTTATTATTATTTCAATGCCGTCTTTTACCTTTTTATATTTTTTATATTATTGTATCTTTTATTACCAGTATTGTTGATTTCGTATTTTCGTCATTTCATGTAGATCAACGGTTTTAAATCGCAACTCGACATTTTTAATTCATACAAAAAGAGGTAATATTTGTGTGTTTAGAAGGCCGGAAAAATTACATCCTAACGTGTTGGGTGTCGATCTTTTCGTTCGACTAAATACTCAAATATCCTTTTCTTTTACATGCTTTGAAGATCAGAGATGATCTCGGTGTCGAAATATAAGGGTGTTATATCCTAACGTGTTGGGTATGATACTTTTATTCCTTTGAAGCGAGTTAATCTTGAGATTCAATCCTAATTCAATTAGCCGTTTTTTTTTCTTCGAAAGTTTTACCCTAAATATTTTCAAGTTTTCGACATTAGGACAACATTAATCAATTTGGTACCAACTTTGGGCGTTGCAAGGGTGCTAACCCTTCCTTGCACGTAACCGACTTCCGAACCCGTTTTCTCGAATTTCGCAAACCAAAATATTTTTATAGGTGACCCGATCACACCTAAATGAAAAGGATCGGTGGCGACTCCATATTTTTAGAAGTCGATTCCTTTTTTTTTAAAACCCCTTTTAAGAATGGTTTCGATATTCAATATTTGTTATTTTTCTGTAGGAGATGGCTCAGTCATCTCTCAAAGTCATAATAGCATCAATTCAAAAAAGGTTCATTGATTCATTGCTATATGGAGCATAGTTTGAAGAACTCATACAATTGTAATTGTCGTAATTATTCTACCAAAGAACAAATTGATGTGATTAATTGAGTGAGTGGTTAGATTCGTCAGAGAAATTAACGATCAAGTTTAAACCACTAGCAAAGTTGAGGCTGTTGATTCAGATTCTTCTAGTTTGCAAGGTTGTCAAGGAGCTAAATCTTGGAAGTTGGTTTCAAGGTTGTTCGTTTGGTAAGGATTAACTGCTCGGCCGTTCCCGTATTCCCACAATTAATTTACATACGGATGGGCTGATGGTATGAGGCTGTTCTCGCAATTAATTTATATACAGAAGGGCTGGTGGTAAGAATATAGAAATGAAAAAAGATATTTACATTTCGTTGAATTTACTTAAAATAAATTTGTATAATTTACCACTAGATATTCTCCCTTCGAAATGATTTTGGATTTAACTCTTTCACCTTTGAATGAACTAACAAATTTAAATGAAAATAAGAAAACAGAGTTAGTGAAATGGATTCATGAGAAAACTGAATCAAATGGCGCAAACAAGTAATGTTCAAACTTTGTTATTGGGTTTGGGTACACATACCTTGTTTAACATCTAAGTTTTTCCTTTGGAAATCAAATAAAGAAAAAATTGATTATTTGATTGATTGATCATCCACCAAATTAAGTTTCAGTCACTTGAACTGGTGTAGTTCAACCTTAGCATTAAAATTAGGGTCCCACCACTGTTCAATCCCATGAGCTGTCCTAAAATCTGAACATGGACGTAGATTAATAGTGAGGTAAGCCGAAGGAAGCAAATGCAAGGGTTCACAGCTCATGTTGGATACAAGACTTGACAATAGACAAACAATTGAATTCTTAGTTGAGATCCTTTCAATTTTCCCAGCTCCAATCTCTTCCATCTTCTTCCTATGTTCAAAATACCCTTTGTACTCTGAGCAAAGAACATCATTCGGATTCACAAACAGGTGAGGAGTCCATGAACATAATGCAGTGAAAGGATCTTGTTTCCCTGGCTTTGGATTTCGACCCTTAATGGCCACTGTGAGTGCTGCTTTAACCACACTGCTGGTGAAACGAATCCCAGTTTTTAATACTGGATACTTCACTATTTCCACTGGGGTTGATAAGAATGGGGGATTGAAGAGGTAAGTTTCAATGAGATAACCCTTCATAGTCAACTCCTTCCCTGCAATCAATGCCATGGCTGATCCAAGTGAATGCCCTGTTAACCAAATTTTGGGTCCAATTCGTTCAACTGTATCGTTCACAAACTTCATGGCCAGCTTAAACCGGGAGCTGCCATGGAGTCTGTTACATGCACAAAGAAGATCCAGTTTGAGATCACGGGAAATGGAGGGTGGAGTATTCAAAGTACCACGAAAGGCAATAACATAGTTGGGGGCGTTTTGGAGTTCAGAATGGTGAGCAGAGGAGGTGTTGATGTCGAATTCATAAATGGCACCAAATATGGATCCATCAACATCATCAATAAGACGATGGTTTAGTCGAAAATGAAAAGATTCCCACCATGGAGGAGCACAACAAACTTGGTGTCCTTCCCTGTTCTTCTGCCGGTCACGTTCTAGCACATAAACTCCTTGAACCAAACTCGCAGCAATCGATCTTCGATGATGTTCATTTAACCTCCAAAATTAAAACCAAATATGTATATACCGATTAACACTCAAGAAATCTAACAAATATTTTCAAGAAACACTTGCATATTTAGGATCCAATACAATGGACCAGAATTGGTAAAAGTATGTGCTTATACTAGAAGTTAGATTTTATTTTGTCCCATTAACTTAAAAAATGAACAAATTAGTCCCTGCACATTAGATTAAAGAGCAAATTAGTTTTTTTTGTTAAAAATTCCATTAATTTGTACTATTAAAAACTGGCACGGTTGACAGAACAACCAAATAATGACAAATTTAACTCATTGTAACGTACACAACAAATTTTTAACAGTAAAAATGGATAAAACTTTTAACAAAATGACCAATTTACTCTTCATCTAATGTAAAGGGACTAATTTGTCCCTTATTTTAGTAGAGGAGGTAAAATGCAATCAAACTCCTAATACAAGGACCTTCATGATACTTCTACCACTAGAATTCCTCAAAAATGAAATGATAGCTGCCAAAAGCACTTACCAGTCAATGGCTTTGAGTTGTGAAGGTCCCGAAAGACTAAAATTTGCACGACCAGAGGCCATTACCTATTTAGTAACTAGACAATTCACTGGCAAGAGAGATTGTAATAATTCACTAAGCTTGAAAGTGTAAAATTTTATCTAATAAAACAATCATTAAAGAGTAAAGAAGAAAACCTATAGGCCAATAAATCAAGAGCTTTCAAGCTCAATAGTAAATGCAATTTCCCGCAAGTTTTTGAAGCATTTTTGGAACATGAGCTGCAATCATGATGGCGTGAAATTGACGAAGCACATCCAGAAGAATATATATATATTATAATATTTACAACAACAAAAGTAAAACAAGATAATGTTAGAATATGGGATCGAATCTTTGTCCAAGAAAAAGAGCAACTATTTAGTGATAAACATCTGCAGTCCATTTCATTGAAAGGTATAATACAATTCCAATATATTATTCTTTCTTTCAGATTCATTGATAGATAAAAATGTATTGAATGGAATAAATACAATGTGAAGGCCGAAGCAATAGACCAACATGACCAACCATGGTTTTCAAGTCTATCAAAGCTCCTCTGCCTTACAAAAACATAACACCTAGAAGTTGCACTGCTTCAAGCCCTACCACTTTTGTTTGCTCTATGAAGACAAATCGGTTTTATGTCTTCATGGTAAACGGGAAATAGGAAGTCAATTACAATCTCCCTGAGTTCTTACACCAATGTAAGTAAGTGATGTAACTTTTCCTTATGCAGTTATCTTAGAAGATACTTCTCATCCGTTACAAAAGGCCTGTACTCGTGTAGTTCCGACAGACCAATAAAACCATTATCCCACCATTGGTGAATTCCGTGAGCATGTTTGAAATCCGGAGAGTGACGCAAATTAATAGTAAGATAGGCAGAAGGAATCAGGTGCAGTGGTTCTGACTCGCTTCTTTGTAGACCTGAGCCTGAGAGTAAGCTCCCTACCTGTGTCGCGACCCTCTCGATTTTCCCGGCCCCAATCTCCTCCATTTTCTTCCTATGTTCAAAATATCCAATATACCCTGAACATATAAGGTCTGAAGGATTCACAAACAGGTATGGTCTCCAAGAAGAGAGTGAAGTAAATGGATCATTTTGCTCGTGTCTAAGATTACGACCCTTTACAGCAAAAGCGAGGCCAGCTTTGACTACGCTGCTTGTAAAACGAATCCCATGCTTCAGCCTTTCACTCTTGATTCCCTCTACAGGAGCAGACAAGAATGGGGGATTGAAGAGGTAAGCTTCAACATTATAACCCATCTTAGTCATATTTTTACCTATAAGCAGTGAAATAGCTGATCCTAGTGAATGACCGGTTAACCAAATACTTGAATTTCTGTAAACAGAAAAGAGGCTCTCCACGGCCTGCATTGCTTGTTGAAAACGAGAGGTTTCATGAAGTCTATTGCGGACACAGAGGAAATCCAACTTGAGATCACGAGACCTGGTGTTTGACGTATTTATAGTACCCCGAAATGCAATAACATAATGTGGAGAACTTTGAGATGAATGATTGTAAGTGAAATTACAAGGCTTGGATTGAAAAATGGCACCAAAAATGGAGTTATCAACATCATCTACAAGAAGATGGACCAATTGGAAATTGAAGAACTCCCACCAGGCTGGTGCATGAGCCAGAGGGTCTTTGCGGTTCTCTTGGCGATCACGTTCTAGGATGTACACTCCCTGAACCAAGCTTGCAGCAACTGATCTTCGGTCATGAAAGTTATCCCTACCAAAGAACCACAGAAAAAGCATAAGCTGCAATTAAAGCATGTTCATTACTGCAGCTTTGACTGCTGAATTCACTGAATTTGGCCCTAAGAGTTCTGTGCACCAACAAATCCCCTGAATTTTGATCTTTGCTTAAAGAAAGTAGAATTATCTGTTGTTCATACTTGTTCCATAATAATTTTCTCAGCATGAATTCAGGGTCATAGAGACAAAGGAGTTTTAGTGGTAAAAGCATCATGGAGGGCCCTGTACTAGGAGTCAGATAACATTTTGCTCTCTCTATTAAAAAATGAGCAAATTGGTCCTTGTACAATAGTTCAAAGAGCAAATAGGTCATTTCTGTTAAAAATTTCATCCATTTATACTATTAAAAACTGGCATATTTGACGGAAGAACCAGACAGTGATACGAGACTTGCAATGTGTACCTCATGCCAACGTATAGAAACTAGTTTTTTAACATTAGAATTGGATAAAATTTTTAACAAAAGGTCTAATTTGCTCTTTGATCTAAAGTATAAAGACTAATTTATTCATTTTTTTTAGTAGAGGGGATAAAATGTAATCCGACTCCATGATACTTTTACAAAGTTTTAGGTGAGGATTAACTACTATCAAATGTTAGGTACTAGATTAATTGTATGTCCACTTCAGTCTTAGCATCAATGGTTAGTCTTTGAAAATGCTCATTCATTGAACTCTTTTGAATTAAAATGCTATTTGAGACCCCCCCCTTTTTTTTTTTTTCTTTTTCATATAAGTCTCCTTGACAAACTCCATTAATACCCTACCATATATCTTGCAATGTTGTCCAGAGAAAAAAAAATTTAAATGTAAACATGCATTGGAGATTCTCAATGAAATAAATGAAAGAAAAGGTGTTTACCAGTCAACTGAAGTGAGGTGTGAAGGACCTGAAAGGCAGAATATTTGTCTGGAAGAGGCCGGTTTCTCTTTCTTTCTTTGTTTCTCCATATATCCTCTACAAAGGCTGTGTGAAATGCTAAGATGTAGTACCAAAGTTTCCCATTATTCATCAAATTGGGTGACGCTTTATACAAGAATTTCATACTTTTCATGAAAAAAGTTAAGAAAATGTGCCACAAGTCTCTGTACTTATCATGAACTAAATTCCTTGAAATAAAAGTAGAGGAATTAAATTCCTTTTCTAAAATTTGTTTTCATGCTTTTCTCTCCAAATTTAAGAAGAAAACGAAAACTTTTGAAAAGCCATTCCCTTTTCATGGGTTTCTTTCTCGTTTCTTTTTCTGGGAAAATTCAAAACAAAACCCAAAAAAGAAATAAAATAATAATAACACACACGATTAAAAACAATTGAACAACCAACATTGACGATTCTTAGATCATGTAAAATTCAACAAAAACATGGAAGAAATACAACAACAAAAAATATTGAAGAAATTAAAAAGGAAATAGTTTACCTCAACGCAGATTAACGAAGATGTAAAACAAATTCACAAATTTCACGTACTTTCCCTCCTCTTCTCTTTTATTCCCTTCAAAGGAACAAAAGAGAGAGAGAGAGTTTAGGAAAAAACGGCCTTCGACAGTGTGGCATTAACAGACAATTCATAAAGACAATTTCACGAAGTTTTCTCCTTTTTGTTTTTTGTTTTAAATTATTTATATTATTATAACATTGCTATAAAATAAAATAAACCATATTTTTCTATATTTAATTTAATATTAATATTAACTAATTTTATTTATAATACCTTACTTATTTTGGGTATAAATATTTTGTTTATCTGATGGTTATTACTATAAATGCATCTTAACCACCTGTCAACGACACGCTCCAACTTCCCTTCTCTATTCATGGCAAACAAAATGTCTATTTCTGCTCTTAGTCACTTTACTTTTTATATGTTTAAACTTTAGTCCCTCTACATTAATTCTTGAATTTTAATCTCTCTATTCTTTTAATTTGATAATTGAAGTCCAATAAACAACACCAAACAAATTTCCTTCAATTAAAAAAAGTAGTTTTTCATTTTAAAAATAAGGTAAACTACCCCTTGCTCGTCCAATTTTTAGGCAATTTTATTTTGGTCACCTTAAAAGAAATCTTTGCAATTTCGTCATCCAACTTTTCATTTTAGTCACCCATAAATATGATTATAAACAGAAGCTACGATCTTGACCTGATGCCTAACATCATAAGAACCCTTTCCAAAAACCTTGATCTATACTATTTTAACCTCCATTCTTTTTTCTTAACTTTAGAATTTGTTTTCTTGGGTACATGTTACGGTATTAAAAGCTTTATAGCTTTAGCTTTTATATATACCAAAATAGATAAAAAATTCCTAATTCCATTTGGAAAAGGATGAGCTTATAAATTTTTTTATATTCATTTAGTGTATATATGAATGAATTACTTTTTGTAATTTTCTTAAATGAAAATATTGATCAGATAAGATAACCATTAGAGTTAGAGTTAGAGATAAAGTTAAAGTTAAAGTTTTCCAATTTCATTTGGAATAGGATATTGTTACTTGCTAACAAAGTAATTGAAGGTAAAAGAGGAACTACGACTCAATAATCAAAATTGTTTATGTCATTTTTTTCTAAGGATACAAACATCGTCTTTTCTTCCGCCATTGCCACATTGTTCTCCCACTCCTCTTCTCATATTAACTAGTGTGAAAGAAATCTCTCGATGAATCCACCAAATCAAACCCCAGATGATTTCTCTTGTAACATCCCTCTCTCGAATCAATCGTCGGGTCCGAGCTACCAAATGCGACAACCATTATCAAAGCAACTACCATAAAATAATCAACAAATAAATCATGCAAACATCCAATCTGTAACGCCCCTAACCTGTATCCAACGTTGGAGTCGGGTTACGAGGTATTACTGATCAGTACACATCATTTAACATACATAACTCATACATTTATGCATTCATTCTCATAAATCATTCAACACAATCACATTGTCCCTTATATGGGCCTACGAGGCCTTAAACATGCTTTAAAAGTGGTTCGGGACTAAACTGATAACATACGAATATTTTGGAAAATTTTAGAAATTTTTCATGTAAACAGAGGTCACACGCCCGTGTGATCAGGCTGTGTGCCTCACACGGCCACTAGACACGCCCGTGTCACCAGGCGTGTGGAAACAGGGCATACATACTGACTTGCATCACATGGCCGAAGACACGCCCGTGTGCCAGGCCGTTTGAAAACTAGAGGGTATTCTAAGTTG
Source organism: Gossypium australe (assembly GCA_005393395.2). Classification (NCBI taxonomy): domain Eukaryota; kingdom Viridiplantae; phylum Streptophyta; class Magnoliopsida; order Malvales; family Malvaceae; genus Gossypium; species Gossypium australe. Next base: position 561,913 of record CM016617.1, read on the forward strand.
GATCACACGGCCAACCACACGCCCGTATGCCAGCCCGTGTGCCCAATTGAAATGGCCACACACGCCCATGTGCACAGGCTGTGTGCCTCACACGGTCAGTAGACACGCCCGTGTGTCTAGACCGTGTAACTCACTGACTTGATTTTAAAGAGAGCTTCAAGGGACACACGGCCGTGTACATGACCGTGTGTCACACACTGCTGAGAAACACGCCCATGTCTCTGCCCGTGTGGACAAAAATAGGCCATTTGCAAGGCCAATTTGTCACCCTAAACTTAGGCATACCTACACAACCAATATAGCACCAATTCATAGCATAAATGAACATTCAATTTAGCCACAACCAAAGCTAATTCATACCATTTCCAATATCAACCAATGCAAAACATAATTACCACATTTTACCATCTAAATTCATACAAATACTTGTCTTCTCAAATCATTAAAAATGACCATTAACAAATTGACATTATTTGGCCTAATATCACAAGCATGCCAATGTCTTCAAATCATCAACTAGTGACATTCAAATTACCTATTATCAACAAGCATCACAACCAATTCAATATATACAAGACATAAGCATTTATATATGCACATGATTCAAACATACCAAAATTAAGCCATCACTCATGGCTATATATTTATACATACCAACACTTAAACATTTACAAGCCAATTCAATTGGCTGAAATCATAACCAAGATACCACTTCTAGCCTATACATGCCATGTACCATAATGTATAATTCAAAAATACCAACTTAGATGTTTGATAATGCGATGATGTTCCTTACTACTCCCAGATCTGAGATAGCCTTGATTCACTATAAAACATAGAAAAAATAACACGAAGTAAGCTTCATAGCTTAGTAAGCTCGTATGTTAATAATAAGCATACAATGTAACATCCTAGATTAAGGGTTATGCGTTCGTGCGTAATTCATGCGATAGTGGGCTCAGTGGGTGTGTTGGATGTCATCTGAGGAGTTTTAGGAACCCTAAGATGTAAGGAAATGTAAGGAAATGTATGGAAATGTAAGGAAATGTAAGGAAATGTAAGGAAATGTAAGGAAATGTCTTGTCTTGGAAATGTGAGGAAATGTGAGGAAATGTAAGGAAATGCCTTGTCTTGGAAATGTAGGGAAATGTCCTGGAAATGTAAGGAAATAATTTAGAAATGTTGAGTTTAGAGGAGGCAAACGAACATTTTTGGAAACTTGGAAATGTAAGGAAATGATAAGTTTTAAAGTTTAGAAAGAGGAAATTAAGGCAAGGTGGCCTTAAGAAAATTAATAGAGGGAATTTGACACAAGAACGGGCTTGGAAAAGTGGCTAGGAGGCACCACTTAAAGCCCAGTAAGTGACGCCACAAGCAGGTGCAATTGGGCCTGGGTTCGAGTCGCATGGGAAGCAAATAAAAGAGTTTTATTTTGCTGCAAGGAGCAAGGGAGTTGGACGGCACATGGCTAAATTCTAGGAGCTTTTATTCTTTTATTTTTAAGAGATAAAGGGTGGATAAATAAGGGATAAATAATGGATTTATTTTAGATTATTTTCAAGAGATAAATGATGGATAATTATTGTTATTTTTTTTTTAGATAAGAGATAATTGAGGGATTAATTCTAATATTAAATAAAGTGATAATTAAAAGATAAAATTATCACATAGAAAGAGTGGTGGCCAAGTAAGGGAGTCTTGGCCTAGTAAATTCGGCTATAAAAGGAAAAGAGAGGCCATTCAGCATTATTTACTCTTTCTTGATAACCTCTGCCGAATTTTATCTGCAACCCCTATTCTTTTCTTCTTCATTCTTCTCCTCTCAATATTCCAAAAGCCGAAAGCTTGCTAAGATCAAGGCCATAGCCGAATAGTTTGAGACTCCAAGCAAAGGAACTGTCGATATCTACAGTAAGAGTAAGATCTCATTCAGTTTCATCCTTTTTCTTTTAAGATTTGCCGAAATCTAGGACTAACCCCATTAATATCTTGTTGCCGAAACCTTGAAGAGATCTTTCGGGATTTATTAAGTGTCGACTACAAGGAAGGAGAAGTTCTTTTCCCGAAGGTACACCATAAGCTACGTGTTCTGTAACACCCCCTACCCGTATTCGTTGTCGGAATAGGGTATGAGGCATTACCTAAGTTTAACGAGTTAATATTATTTTTATTATGAATTCAATATAGTCCTTTTATAAATATGCAGTCTTCCCTGCAATTTTAAAACCAAACAATCCAGTCCAATTCAAACCAAATCATACTTCTACTATAATTATATTATTTAGCATATTTATCACTGTTTACTTTAATACATACTCATTAAACAAGTTTTAGTATTTATATAATTATCAAACATGTACATGCCATATAAATCAAAAAGGAAATTTACAAAAGCTACCGGAGATAATCTTGATAGTGTGATCCTCAGTGTTGATCCGATCCTCCGTATATTTATACGTCAATCTACATGAGACATTGAATACACTCAAGTAAGTTTATAGAAACTTAGTAAGTTCATAGGCATAAAATATAAATCTTACCAACATTCATACACTTATACATTATGTATAATTAATAAGTTCACCTGTCAACCACAATTTGGTGAGTGCTTTTGTATAATCTCACTACCATTTATCCATTTACTTAACTCTTTTGGGCCCCTTTTTGTCACTTACCATCCTTAATCAAATTAGGGAACAGTTACAGAAAATTGAGTACTTCACTTCCACTTAACCATAGTATAACTATGGTTTTACGTATGATCACTTATCACTGATCAGATAAGCGTAGCTAAAGCTACCACTTATCACTTGTCACTTGTAGCCGAAGCTAGCATTATTCACTGATCAGGTAGCCGAAGCTACCACTTTTCACTGATCAGGTAGCCGGAGCTACCACTTTTCACTGATCAGGTAGCCGAAGCTACCACTTTTCACTGATCAGGTAGCCGAAGCTACCACTTTTCAATTTCACTTGCCACTGATCAGAAGTACTCAAATCCGATGTTCCGCTCAATTTGATCATTTAATCACTTTTCACATTGTCATTTTATTCTCAATTCATCAACAAATATATCTCATCATACATGACATAATTCATAAAATTAACATTTAATCATTAAATTTCAGCCATATGAACTTACCTGAGTCGATTTGCAGAATTTGAGAAAATTCAGGGACTAATCAGCTACTTTTTCTTTTCCTCGACTTGCTTTGGGTTCTTGATCTATCATTGTAAAATCATTCACTTATCAGTATTGATTTAACCTTTACTCTATTTCACATCCTTAATGATTACAACCCACATATAAGTAACATTATCAATAATTTCACTATTTACTTATATGGATATTCAAGCTGTCCATCTGTGTTAGAGTCACTAAATTATTTTTATCTTGAGCTACAGAACTCCAAATTAAGATCCGTTAATTTTCCTTGAAACTATACTCACATATCTTTTTACCATAAAATTTTTAGAATTTTTGGTTTGGCCAATAAGTACATTTTATTCTTTAAAGTCACCCCTGTTCTGCTGTCTGACAGTTCCGACCCATCTTCACTAAAAATTAATTATCTCCTTTTTCAGGATTAGGATGATGTTAACGTTTGTTTCTATTGAAAATAGACTCACTCAGGATTTTAATGATATAAATTTAAGACCCCAATTATTTTTATACAATTTTAGATGATTTTTCAAAGTCAGAACAGGGGAACCCGAAATCATTCTGACCTTGTCTTATAAAACCTATTATATCTCACTATTTACAAATATATTGCTTACATAGTTTCTTCTATAAGAAAACAGACTCAATAAGATTTAATTTAATATTTTATTCATCCTCTAATTCGATTTATATAATTTTTGGTGCTTTTTCAAAGTTAGACTACTGCTGCTGTCCAAAACTGTTTCAGTGCAAAGTGTTGATTTCCATTTTGCCCGAAATTTCAGAGTTTATACAATTCAGTGATCAATTACCCCACAATTAAGCTAATTTTTGTAAATTAATACTTTACCTAATCATTATGAGTTATTTCAAACCTATTGGAATTCAGAATTTCCACATAAAAACCTAACTTCAAATTCTTTTAAAATTAGGTCTCAAACATTCACTTTCTATTCAATTCTTTCAATAAAATCAGCATATAACCCATTTAAAGTTATAATTCCATGCTAAATCATCATATACTTCCAGAACATATTCATAGCAACTTCCAACTTCATTCATAAAATCTAAAACTAATGAATTCAACAAGTGGGCCTAGTTGTAAAAGTCACAAAAACCACATAAATTTCAAGAAATAATCAAGAATTGAACTTACTTGCAGTAAAAATATGAAAAACCAGCTTAGGAAAACCTTTCTATGGTGTTTTTCTGATGAGAATGCAGAAAACTAAAGAGAAATCTAGATAATTCCACTTTAGTCCTAGTTTTATTAAGTAAGTTATGCAATATTCCAATTTTGCCCTTACCTCTCCTTATTTTCTTTCTGATTTTATTCCCTTGCCGTCCAGCCCAAATAGACATTGGGTCTATTTGCCTTTTAAGCCCTCTTTCTTTTATCATTTAAGCTATTTAATCATTTCTCATAACTTTGCATTTATTACAACTTAGTCCTTTTTGTTCAATTAACTATAGAAACTTTAAAATTTCTTGACGAAACTTTAATTCTAACTTATTAACACTCCATAAGTATTTATAAAATATTTATGGCTAGATTAAAAATCTCCGAGTCTCGATATTCTAATTATTTTTTTCTAGTACACTATTTGCTATTTCAATTTTTTTTTCCTAACTTCACATTTAACTAATAATCACTAAATTAATAATATTTTCTACTCACTTGTCGGATTTAGTGACCTCGAATCACCATTCCGACACCACTAAAAATTTAGGCTATTACATGTTCCCTAATTATTCGGTGAGATTCGGGATTTAAAATCCACAAGGTAAGTGTCTATAGCATTCGCCCAAGGCCTATTTTGATAGTTAGATCTAATTCTTGTTTGTTTAAAAAGCCGAAACTAACCCCTGATGAGATTTAGTGCTTGGCTGAACACAAGGAGGAGCATAGCATAGATTTCTGGATTTGATTAGTATTGAAATCGGCAACAAGGTAAGTTTTAAGTGTATAAATCCTACTAGGATTTGGATTTGTGGCTGAATAGGTTTATTAATATGTTTAAATGATTGGCCGAATATAGGAGTTAACGGATCTAAAGCAATAGATCGTTTTTTTTCGGGATTTCAAGGAATTCGTTAAGCAAATCAGGTGTGTACCCCACACTATCTTTTAATACGTTATATGGCAATATTTAATATATGTATGTATAAGAATGTGAATATGGCTAAGTACCCTAATGTGGTACAAGGTACTCAGGCACGTTTCCTACTCCTACTAGGATTATGAAATATGTTATATTTAACATGTGAAAAGTGACACGAATGTGAATTTAAGTATGATATGCATGATATGAACAATATGGGGCATTCGGGTTATATGAGAAAGGGGAAGTGAATGTGGTGACTTCGGTCTCACTATCTGAATGTGGTGACTTCGGTCACATTATCTGAATGTGGTAACTTCGATTACATTATCTGAATGTGGTGTCTCATGACACAATTATTTAATCTGGTGGCTATGCCACGAATTTTATATGGGCGATGAGCACGTCGACTGCAGCGACTGCCTTCGATGGTGTGTAGCGGATGGAGGGTTGACTTAGTAGTCCCCACGGTGTGCAGGTTGGTACGGGGATGTGTAGCGGATGGCATCTAGGTATGGGTTCGGGATTGCATCATTATCTTGAATTATTACTATGTGAACATGATATGTATGGTATGCCTAAATCTATTAAATTTTAGTGCTGGTTACACATTGAGTCTGTTAACTTACCCCGTTGTGGGAACATTTTTCAGGTGATGAACAGTGATGGACCGGGACGGCAGAACTTGCGGTGGCCATGCACAGCTTAAAGTTTCATTTAATTTGGACATTTTATTTTATTTAAACACTTCAATTTAATTTTTTGGGAATTTTTGATGTAATAAGGCCATAGTGAACTATTTTATTTTCTGTTTTATTTACTATATTACGACACTTTTAATTTTTAAAGATTAAGTAAATTTTAATTTAAATAACTCTAAATATTTTGTCACCTCAAATAAATGGGTTTTTAATGTTCAATAAACTCGTTTCCAACTCAAGCCCAACCCAAACAACCTATCTTTCAAAACACACAAGTTTTTCCTAAGTAACAAAAGAATTTTGAACTGCGTTACTTCGAGGAACATACCAGATCTGTCCAAGGCTCGTGGGCCGGGTTTGGGGTGTTTCATACAATACCATTCATTATCCATTTAATAATAATAGAATGTAATATACAACAATTCTATTAATTCTAAAAGTTATCCAATGGTCATTCTCATAACTTACCAAGGAGTTTATCAATTCATAATTCAATACTCAATTCAATTCAATACGTACCTGTACCATCTCGTACTAATCTTATACTCATCCACATCTTTCATTCACCCATTGAACCATTCGGAATAGAAGTCAGATACTCAAGATCTCACACGATAAGTACCTATACCATGGCCCGAAGCCAAATCAAGGTAACTTATTCCAGGAGTACTTATACCATGGCCCGTAGCCAAATCAAGGTAACTCCTTTCCGAAATACCTATACCATGGCCCAAAGCCAAATCAAGGTATAACTCGCACCCGAAGTGCCGATATCGTGGCCCAAAGCCAACACAATAATCTAATGACATGTCACTAGCATTCTAAACTATTCCTAAGGTTCAACAGGGATTTCACTGTCGAATCATCGTCGAATCATTTACAAACTCGTTCGTAATCACGTAACCACAATTCATGCTATATCAAAGCATGTAAAATACATTTTAAATGAAATTATAACATACGAACTTACCTCAGATGTTAAAACGACGAATCGAGTCGATTACTCGATGATCTTGTCGTTCCCCCGATTGAATTCCAGATTCCTCTTTTCTTGATCTAAATATATTCAAAGTTAAATTATTTAATCAACCATTCATTCAATTTAGTCCAAAACATACATTTAGGCCTATTTGCACATTAGCCCCTAAACTTTTGCATCAATTTAGTCCCTATTTCACAAATACACAAAATTCACACAATTCAACAAAACTCATGCTTGGCCGAATTATATATAGGTCCCTAGCAGCCTAAAATTTTCATTTATTTCACATTTCAACCACATAATTTGCACATTTCACAATTTAATCCCTATTATGCATTTTCATCAAAAATCACTTAACAAAACATGTAAAACTATCATCAAGCTTTCATATTTCAACATTAAACATCAAAGAACACATATATTCAACAATGGCAACTCTCAAAATCTTTAACAATTTCGAAATTAAAGGCACGGGCTAGCTAGATTGAGCTGCAACGATTACAAAAACATAAAAATCATTAAAAACCGGATAAAAATCAACTTACATGCACTAGGTACTATGGCCGAATGCTTCAAAGTATAAAAATGGTGTTTCTTATTCCTATTTTCGGTGGACAAAGAAACTAGGAAGATGATAACTTTGTGTTTTAATTATTTTACTTAACTTATTTTATAAATTACCATTTTAACCTTGTTAATAAACCATTAAAACAACATATATAATGTCCATAAAAGTCCACTCACACAAATAATGGTCTAATTATAACAAAAGGGCCTTTACTTTAAGGTTCTATAGCTATTAGACACCTTTAGCTATTAGAACTCAAGTTTTACACTTTACGCAATTTAGTCCTTTTTACCGAATTAAGCATTCAAACAGTGAAATTTCTTTACAAAACTTTCACATAATAATTCTATCATGCTATAAAATTTGATAAAGTAATAAAATAAATATATTGACTTTGGATTTGTGGTCCTGAAACTACTGTTCCTATTTAACTAAAAACGGGCTGTTACACAATCATAACATAAATACATTCACATCACGATATACAATTTTTCTCGAGATTTATACGAGCTTACTAAAGCTCATTTGCTAACTCGAGCTTGAAAAATGACTAGATTATAATATTTTCAAAGTTTTTAGATCAAGTATCGATACCCCATTTAGGTGTCGATACCAATCTAAGCTTCGATGTTTTAGAAAAATTAATTTAAAGCGAAAGGTATCGATACTAGACTTAAAGTACTGATACTTCTTTCAAGGTATCAATACCTTAACTCTGTATGGATACCATTTTAAGATTCTATGTTTGAAAATTTTGAATAAAATTTTGAATAAAAATCATATTTTGGTACCTTTTTCATGCCAAACCAACTCTATTACTCAAATGGTGCTTAAAGCACACTCAAACCTGCACAAAGCCAACCAAAACACATACCAAAACATCCATTTTACCATTTCCAAAATCAACCAAACCATTATACATCAATTAGGTACTTAAATATAGCATTTTAACCTATGAATTCACAAACCTTTCAAACATTTACAACCATTCAATTTCATCATTTAACCAAATCATTTCACTTCCAAATTTGTCATTCAAATACTTCATCTAAATCTTAACCTAATACCAAGCGCACACACACACATATAACATGAACATCAACTTTCTCAAAAACAACCATTAACCAAGTTTCAAACCAACTATCATTTCCAAGTAAAATCATATATAACACCTATGTACATGCTACATAACCGAACTTTAGAACATTTAAAAGATTACCAAACTAACAATGGGATAGTGTGAACTTCTCGATGATCTGCTTGACACGTTCTGCAAGTTAGCAATGTACAGAGAAAGGGAAAACAACGAGGTAAGTATATCGAAGGCTTAGTAAGTTCATAGGCATTAAATCATAAATTACCTCAATAAAAATTTAATATGATAAGTTACTAGCTTGACAAGTTTGCCTAAACATGGCAACCAGAATTCAACAAGGTGAGTTCAATATATAATCATATCATATATTGATTCAAACATACAATATTCCAATCCACTTATAATCAACAGTTCAATGTCATTCACGTAATCAATCAACATTTAATCAATCTAATATCAAATTCATACCATTTCATTTATTTATCAATAATACATCCAATTTCAATTTAATGACAATCACTATTTCATTTCATCGTTCGAATTTCGAATAGAATTTATAGATTCGCCACATTTCCATATCGACCCTCTGGGCTCGTATATCCGATTCGCATGATCTTTTTCATGCTATCGATATTCACATATCATAAATAAGCTTTGTAATACCAAGTCACATTATCAATCCAAATTATATATCATTTGTCAAATATCACATTTCATACCCCTTATTAACCTGACTTAGACAAGAATAGATACACAGATTCAATCAACACACTAATTTGACATCCATTACCTCATAGAACAATGTCGAAGTAACTAGTTTGCGCTTCGCACTCATCGGTATAACCGAAGTAAAAGTTGTGCCCATCACTTATCGATACATAGTCTAAGTAACTCGTACTCTATCTTTCCTATGACATGCCAACTATATCTGACTCTAACCGAACAATTGATAGGGTAATCAATAATCCAATTTCATTATAGGTTCAACTCTCATTTTATTGATTTCAATATCACCAATTCATTAATCAAGTTTTCATTTCATACATATATTGTATAATTTATCTCAATTTCACAATTTCATCAAGTTATACTGTTTTCAATTTTATTTAGTTTTGTCCTATTTCTCGATAATCATTCACAAACATAATAATACGATTCGATCAGTCATAATCAACTATCAATTCATTAAATAACTTAATTTATCAGTCAATTTATCATTTCTTTACGATTTAGTCCATATCTTACCTTTTGTACCAAATTGCAAACAATTTAAATTACTATCAAACATACACAAACTCATAATTCAAGTAACAACAAACAACCAAATCTTCAAGGACTAATCAATAATTTTGCTTTTTTCTCGATTATCTTTGGTTTGGTTCAATTCTCATTCTATAAAATAATTCAATTCAATTTATCAATTCCAATCCTACCTTAATTCATCCTATTATAAGCATATATTAGCTCAATTTCATTATTCGAATGCCCTTAAAGTTTTGCATTTTATTTAATTTAGTTCCTAAAACTGAAATTGCCATAACTTTCAAATTTGAGCTTTAATTTTGAAATCAATATCAATTACATCCTTCTAAGACCCTTAACTGTCCATAATTACAAATATTTAATACCAATTTGGAATTATTTACATTTTAGTCCCTATGTTCAAAACTAATAATTTTCACATTACAAATTAGTCTTTTTTCATATCTAAGTTAAAAAATTACCATTTAACACCAATTTCATAAAAAAAAAACTCATCAAAGGTAACTTTTATAAACTTTAGTGGTTTTGTACATTGGTACATGGGTTAGCTAAATCAAACTCTTGGAACCTAAAAAACATAAGAATGATAAGAAATGAACTTGAAAATGCTTACCAATCGAGGGACCAAAGTTGAAAATGTCAAAAACCTATTTATTCTTTCTTGCTTCGGTGAAGATGACAACTGGAAGACGAAATGTTCTATTTTTCATTTTATATTAAGGTTAATCATTAATTAATCAATAATTAGCTTAATTAACTATAATTAACTAACTTAATTATAATTAACAAAGTTTAGTAGACTACACCAAACATCCACCACCGTTTAGAAGTAGTTTATAAGACCAATTGCTCAATTGGTCATTTAAATAATTGAAAATCCATAACGATTAACTTTTACCATTTTTACAATTAGCCATTGTACCTTAATTAACTATCTATTTGACAAAATTAAGGGGCCAAACTTTAATTAGACTCTATACTAACATTATATATATTAAATAATAATATTGAAGGACTCAAACGTTGGAAATGGGGTTCCAAAGTCGTATTTTTTGACACCACTAACTTTCGAGTCATTACAACTCTCCCCCTTAAGAAATTTCATCCTTGAAATTTTTATTTGAGTAAAGGTTTGGGTACTATAACATTATGGTTTCTTCCGGTTCTCACGTAGCCTCTTCTGTATCATGACATTTCAATGTGATACTAATTTGTTCTGCAATTCTTTAGCTTTCTAAATCAAAATTCTAACTGGTTCTTTACTGTACATCAAATCAGGCTATAATTCTATTTGATCATAAGATAACACATGAGAAGGATCAGAACAATAATGAAATAACATCGATAGGTGGAAAACATTATGAATCTTTTCAAGTTCCGAAGGCAGATCTAGTCGATAAGTTACCAGACCAACCCTTTCTAGAATCTCGTATGACCCTATAAATCTCGAATTGAGTCTCCCTTTTCTGCCTACACGTAGAACTTTCTTCCAGGGTGAAACTTTCAAAAACACTTTATCATCTATCTGAAACTTAGTATCTTTTCTTTTCAAGTTAGCATATGATTTCTATTGATCTAGTGTAGCTTTAAAAAAAACTCGTATAATCCGAACATTTTCTTCAGCTTCACGAATCAAGTCTATTCATGCCAGCTTTCTATCGCTCAACTTTAACCAATATAGAGGAGTTCTACATTTACGTCCGTGTAAAACCTCGTACGGTGCCATTTTGATACTCCACTGATAGCTTTATTATATGTGAATTCAGCTAATGGTAGAAATTTTTCCCAACTGTCTTCAAATTTAGTAATACAACATCACAACTTATCTTTGAATATATGGATCACCCGTTTTGATTGTTCGCTAGTCTATTGATGAAACGCTATACTAAAATTCAATTCCATGCCCAGGGCTTTATATAGTTTACCCAAAAATCTGAAGGTAAATCTCAAATCTCAATCTAAAATAATAAATAGTGACATATTGTATAATCCGACAATCTCAGAAATGTACTATTCAGCTATCTTTTCAAGTGAGTAATCTATCTTGACAAGAATGAAATGTGCTTATTTAGTCAATCTGTCAACTATTAACCATATCACATTTTTCTTTTTCGGTGACAAAGATAAACTCAATATGAAATTCATAGTATCTCACTCACATTTCTATCCCGAAATTATTACAGGTTGTATAAACTTGATGAAATTTGATGTTCAACTTTAACTTTTTGGCATATTAAACACTTTGTTATGAATTCTAAAATCTCTCTTTTCATTCCTAACCAACAGTACTATTGTTTCAAGTCATTATACATTTTGTTACTACCTGGATGGATTGAAAAGCACTACTATGAGTCTCATGTAAAATGTCTCGTTTCAACTCTGAATCTTTCGGCACACACAGATGGTTTCAAAAACATAGGTTCCTGATTTATCAACATTGAATTCAGAAGTCTGATCGCTTTCAACAAGTCTGATCATGAATCTATAAAACAAATAGTTTATAATAAATTATATTTAATTTCTAATTGTCTTCTTCTTCATATTTTTAGGGTTTAGTTTCAAAATTTTTTGGTTTTTAGTTGAGTTAGTTGGCAGTTAGTTAGTTTTTCCTGTAGCTTGATTTTAATTGTTGTTTAATACTCAAACCTTCTTTGTATTTTCATAATCCATAACATTTAATATAACTCGCCTATATTTTTTTCTTAGTTAAAAATATAATCTTGATTTTAATTGACGCCTTTAAGGGAACATATAGATAGGTGAGACCGAAAGGAGAGCCTATTGAGCATAAATTCATTTAGGCCGAGTTAGTTTGGTGAAGTCAAGAGATAAGCCAGACTAAATCGTCTAATTTGGTAAAAATTAAAACTAAAAATGTAATTAAATTAATTGGTCATGGTGAAACTGTTAAGTGCAAAAATTAAATATATTTTCTTATAGATTCTTTTACGTTAGAGTTGCCATGTATTTAACAAAATTTGAATTAGGTTGATAAAATTATTTAATTAGAAAATTAATTAATTTAATAAATAATATTTATTTTAGAAAATATAAAAACATGTATTGGGTTGGATTAAATTATAAAGTGCTAGGTTAAAAGTCCAAGAAGCACATATAAGTGGACTCGGTAAAGGAGAGCCCCAAAACCCCTCATAATATGTATGAGGGGCGACAAACCTAGTGTATTTAACTAAGGTTAGTTGTCCCTCTCTCCTAATTCAACTAGGGGATTTATTTTCTATTAAATAAGTATTATTTGTATTCTACTAAATCAACTAAGAATCCTCTATCTCTCCTTATAAATAGATGACACCGGTTTCTATAAGAGAGAAAGATTTACTCTCCTACTAAAAATAAGAAAATTATTTTTGGTTGTGTTTGATTCATAATTTTTTGAGCCCACACTTGAAGTGATTCAAGCTACGAGAATAGCGGCTCAAAGCACAGATACTTTTTAGAAAAAAGTTTATTGCTATAAATATTACAAATTGGCTCAATTTTCAAAATTTTATTTTTCTATTAAACAAGAAAATCATTTTCGAACAGGATTTATTTCCAACAAAATACCCCAAAAACAATGAAGGAAGTATTGACTCTTCAAACATACAAGCCTATATTTTGCCAGCATACCCTCAAAACTTAACTTTCATACTCTTTTCACTCCCACTCTCTATAATTTTCGGCTCTTTTCCCTAATTGGGTGAATCGGCCTCCATAGACACCACCACACTTTCCTTCATATCTCCTCCTTGTTGTATCACTATATCAACAATTTGTGCAATGAACATGGACATGACCTCACACTCTTAGAATAGCACTCCTATTGACCCGACCAGCCTAACTAGTTCCTCCGTTCCAATTGGCACCCTTAGTTCCTCTAGTTTGAACTCTACTCAAGCTCCTTCTTCTTTTTCTTTTGCAAGACCATCTTTGCAATATGCACATGCCTTCATCCCCACTCTAGAGCAGTTCATGAAATTTCTAAACATACCATTGAGCTTCGGACTTGCTATCTTAACCGCACCAGTTGACCCTATCCTTCCAACAGTTTTATCTCCCCTAGCCACTACGAAGCATTAACCATCATTTGGTGCATTTCCTTCTAGGCCTATGAAGTAGGTAGCTTTTTACTTGCAGCAACTTGTAGCTTGCCTTACAACTACACTATATCCACTAGATTTAACATCCACCCTGTTGGACCAGGGTTCTCATCAGCAAGCTTTTGAGCCCCAGTCTCGTGATTCAAAGACCCAAGAGAAGCTGCGGTGATTAGAGGAACAATTGTCTTAGCAAGAACACCACTTCAAAGAGCAACAAGAGTAACAACATATTCTCGACCAAAGAAACACTCAAAATGAGCAATTGATTGTCGAGTTGAGAGTTGTGCAGGAGATCCTCAAGCAAGAGAATCCAGCTCGCCAGGAAAACGAGGCCAGTCATGTTGGAAAAAAATCCGGTTTAAAAATGGTTTTCTTGTAAAGTGAAAAATTAAAGTTTTGAAAATTGACCTAGTTTGTGATATTTATAGCAATAAACCTTAGACCGAAATCATACCTATATTTTTTAATAAGTGGATCCTTGATGTTTTCCTACTTTCAACCAAACGACCTTCTCCGCAATTCTCGTACCATGAACTACTTTGAGTATGGGCTCGAGCCAATTGAATCAAAATACAAAACTAGAAAAAGTTTTCTTTTCCTTTTTAGATGAAACAAAAACTCTCTCTTTTTTAATAGAAACAGGTAGAATTGTTATTCTTGAAAAATATATTTAATAGTTGAGAACAAATTCTCTCTATTTTTCGGCAGAGTAGCAATCTCTCAAAATTGTGTTAATAACTCTATCAGGGTTATCTATTTATAGGAAGAGAAGGTGAAACCCTTGTTGAATTGTAGAAGTTTATTTCAACTAGAAAAACAACTTCCTACTTGGAGTAGGACTAGGGTGGACGACATCCCTTAGTATTCCTACTAGGGTTGTCGCCCCTTAATATTCCATGAGGTGATTTTGTGCCTCTCTCACATTGGGTCCAATTGGTTGGATATGGTGTATAGTGGATGGATGGGTAGGAAAACTACGTTGAAAATCATGTACATGTGCATAAATTCTGAGATATGATATACCCTGATAATACAGTGATTGGTGATAATGTTTTATCTAATATTTATGTGTTCATGAATGATTTTATGGTCTTTGGTATACTGTTTACTATTAATTAAGACTTACACTGAGTTTCATAGCTCATCCTATTAGTTTAACATTTTTCAGGTATTCTACAAGGTTAGGTCTTAGACGTGGCATTCGAAGATATCAACTTGGATTTTCAGTACTTAAATTTTATAAGTTAATTTATTTGGGTTTGTAATAATTTATTTATACGAACTGTGACATGGGATTGGTATTTTGGGTTTAATTGGTATTTTGCATGCATTGACGTCAAAACTAGACAAGTTAAATACTGGATTGAATTAATAATTGGTTTTTGAAAATTAGGAGTAATGGTTTCTATTAATAAAATTATGGACTCTGGATTTTTCCTCTGCAAAGTTGATTTTCAAAACTTTGAATAACAAATTAATAATCAAATATGTTTGTAAAATTAAAAAAACAATTTTTTAATTGAACTTTAATTAATCTTGGAAAAATTAACGTTTTTGAAAAATAATAATAATAAAGGAAAGCCTACTCCGATTTTCCATAAAATAAGCACTTACTTTAAAAATAAGTTTCTGAAAACCTAATCGATTTTACAAAGCCATTTCGGTGGTCACTGTGACTTTCAAAATTCGGCCATAACTTCTGGACTAGGTTAGGGAGGTTACAGGTTTAGGCAAAATATTCTGCTATCACCCTAGGACATTGAAAAACAACACAAGGTCGACTTGTGGGAGAGAACTAACGAAAATTTGATGAAATTTCATGCCAATTATATCTACATTTGGGAACGTAATATCCTTAACCTTCTTGTTACTATAACCAGTGACAAAGTTAGGGCTAAGAAGCTTTTAAGAGGGACAGGTGACTGTGACTGTGGAGAAAAGGTGAACGTGAATTAGGTCAACAACAAGTGTTGTGATTAAAAAACTCATTAATAACTACAACCGTTGTTGTCCCGAGTTGCGTTTCAGTTTTTCTCCACTATCATAGTCACTCCTCCGTTTAAATGTCTTCTTACACCCAACTCTGTCACAACTTATGACAATAAGACTAAGGATACTACCTTTGGTGGGGACCAATAAAAAGAATAAGCTGATTATACTGAAAAGCCCATTTGTTTGTCCCTATGATTATGGTCTCAAACTTATGTATGGATTTATAAAGCACCCTCTTCCAATATTGTGAAACTTAAACTCGTGACCGCATAATCATCGTCAACTAAGAGGCCTAGTTATACTTCAACCCATAATCATATAATCATTATGAATTGGGAGCTTGAGATGCAATGTGATGGGCTTCTAAGGCGATAGTTCTATCTCGAAACAGCAGATGAAATGTGTGGGTCTTTGAGCGCTATCGCATCACCTTGAACTTAAATATACCTTAAAACTATCACAATGTCTATCTCAAACACATACAAAAATAAATCTTTCTCACCAAATTTTCAACACTCAACAAAAAAAAAATTGGAGGACACATTTTCTATTTTTCTCTCCAAAATTGACTTATTTTCCTAAATATGGAGAAAATGACCTAAAACCTTAAATAAATTTTAAATCCGGTATATAGTACTTTTTGTTATGAATATCTTATTAAGTGGATGTCCATAAATATCAAGATAAGTTTTGATATAATTTAAATTCTAATAGATATTAGAATTAGATCTCTACTTCATTTATACTTCTTATGCCTATAAAGAGATACTTTGAAGAAGCATTGTAATCATCTCATTGATTAATAAAATACATTCTCTATTGCTTCCCATATTTTTTTTTGTTATTTATTCTCTATATCTCTCTTTATTTTATAACACGTTATCAACACGATTCTCAAATTTTTTTTCCATAATTCTAAGCCCATCTCGTCTTTATTTTTTATTTGGTAACACATACCTCAATTGCTTTCTATCCATTTCTAATCCCCTATTGAATTACTTTCATTATTTTTCTAACTTAGCATTTGGTTGCTTGGCTACCCCAAAATTGACGGAAAAATAGGGTTTCAAACTTATGCAGCGACTTGCTTAAAATTCTCGAGAGGAATCAAATTTAATTTCTCTATCGACTTAAGGTAATCCTAAATTTTATATTACAAATTGTTTTATATTATTTCCTATTTTCATTCTTAAATATGTTATTATAATTACATTAAACAAAGAATTTGATTACTATTATTTTTCTAGTATCTTTTTTTAAAATTTTTTTTTAGTGATTATAATGTCAAATCTTGCAAAACTTGAATTTTCTACCCTAAACATCTCAGGCAAGAATTATTTGTCATGGGAGTTAAATGCTGAAATTCACCTAGATGCTAAAGGTCTAAGGAATACTATAGTAGCAAATAAAGAAACATCTAACCAAGACAGGGCAAAAGTAATGATTTTCATCCGTCATCATATACATGAATGATTAAAAGTGGAATATCTCACTGTGAAAGACCCTTTTGAGTTGTGGAAAAATTTAGAAGAACGATTTAACAATCAGAAAATGGTGATCCTCCTTAAAGCTCATTATGATTCGATGTACTTATGGTTGCAAAGTTTTAAGACTGTAAGTGAATACAATTCAAAACTTTTCAAAGTTAATTTTTAACTGAAATTATGTTGAGAGAATATAATTGATAAGGACTTGTTAGAGAAAACATTTTCAACCTTTCACTCTACTACTGTGCTCTTGCAGCAGAAATACCATGAAAAAGGTTTTAAAAAGTATTCTGAATAGATTTCATGCCTTTTATTGGCTGAACAAAATAATAATTTGTTGATGAAAAATCATGGAATTCATCTCACTGGTACTGCACCACTCCTTAAAGTGAATGCTGCAATACACAATAAATATGGAAATGAAAAATATAAAGGTCGCGATCATGGTCAGGGATGTAGTGAGGGACGTGGTCAATGACGTACTAGTAACCGTTATCATGGTGTTCATAATAGTGGTACTTCTAACCACCAGAAAAAGAATAGCAACGAAGGATAAGAAAGAGATGGTCAAAATAATCCTTCAAAGGTTATTAAGAATTTATGTTACTGATGTGGTATGAGGGGGCATTGGACACGTACCTATCATACGCCTGAACATTTAGTGAAACTTTATCAAGCATCCATTAAAGAGGAAGAAAAATAATATTGAGACAAATTTTATATCCCAAAATGATGAAATGGAGGCAAAAGAGATAGGTGATGTAATTCATGGCCTTAATGATATAACTCACCTTGATGTGGTAGATTTCTTTGAGAATCATTAGAAAAGTTGGTGTTATTTTAGCATTTTATGTTGTTTTTAAGTATGTTTTGTTTTCTTACATAAAGAATAATCTGGTGTCATTTTGGCATTTTTATGTTATTTTAAGTATGTTTATTTTCTTGCAAGTTATACATATTCAACAAATATTTGCAACATTTCTAATTTTATATTTTATTTATTTTTATGAAGAATATGTATGATCAATAAATTTTGTTGGATCCAAAATCATTGAAGACATCTGTCTTGTAGATAGTGCTACAACACATATGATACTCAAAGATAAAAATATATATATTTATATTTTTTTTCTTATTTAACAATAAGTGATGCTCATATTAATACAATATCGGGTTGTTCAAAACTTATTGAAGGCTCAGGAAGAACTATTATATTATTACCTAAAGGTACAAAATTTGTCCTTAATGATGATTTATTTTCTACTAAGTCTCAAAGAAAGTTATTAAGTTTTAAAGATATTCGTATTAATGGATATCATATTGAGACTATGAATGAGGAAAATATTGAATATCTATATATTACAAATGTTGAATGTGGAAAGAAATATGTTTTGGAAAGACTACCTGCTTTTTCATCAGGTTTATATTAAACACATATTAGTGCAATTAAGACACATGTTACTACAAACCAAAAGTTTGTAGAACCACATACTTTTACTATTTGGCATGACTAGTTAGGCCATTTTGGATATATTATGATGCAAAAAATAATTTAGAATTCAATTGGGCACCCATTAAAGAACCAGAAGACTCTTGAATTTAAAGATTTCTCTTGTGATATTTATTTTCAAGGTAAACTGATTATTAGACCATTACCAGCTAAAGTTGGGATTGAATCTCCTGCAAAACGTATTCAAAGTGATATATGTGGGTCTATTCATCCACCATGTGGACCATTTAGATATTTTTACGGTATTAATAGATGCATCTAGTAAATGATTACATGTATGTTTATTATCGACTCGCAACCTGGCTTTTGCGAGACTATTTGCTCAAATTATTCGATTAAGAGCACAATTTCCAAGTTATGCAATAAAAGTTATTCATCTTGATAATGCTGGTGAGTTTACATCCCATGTTTTCAATGATTATTGTATGTCAATTGGGATAAAAGTTGAACATCCTATAGCTCATGTTCACACACAAAACGGTTTAGCTGAATCGTTTATCAAACACCTTTAGCTAATAGCTAGACCATTGCTTATGAGAATAAAGCTCCCTGTTACAGTTTGAGGATATGCTATTTTGCATGCAACAACACTTATGTGTATCAGGCCAACAAGTTATAATAAATACTCTCCATTGCAATTAACTTTTGGTCGGAGCCAAATATTTCTTATATTAGAATTTTTTGATGTGCAGTATATATTCCAATTGCTCTACCACAACGAACAAAAATGGGTCCTTAAAGGAGGTTGAGAATATATGTTGGTAATGAATCTCTTTCTATAATTAAGTATGTTAAACCATTAATTGGAGATTTATTTATTGCATGGTTTGTTGATTGTCACTTTAATGAAACAATATTCCCAACATTAGGGGAGAGAAAATACAGTTGGTAAAAGAAATCACATGGAATGAATCATCATTATTTCAATTAGATCCTCATTTAAGCCAATGTGAACAAGAAGTTCAAAAGGATCATACATTTGCAAAATATCGCCAATCAACTATTAGGTTCATTTACAGACCTAAAGAAAATTACAAAATCTCACATACTAACTGAAAATGTTCCAATACGAATTGATATCCTAATAGGACAAATTGTTAGTGCAAAAAAAAAAAATCCATACTTGAAGCATGGAAGACGAGTTGGTACCAAAGATAAAAATCCTCATTAAAAAAAGGAAAGGAGAAAATATTCTAGGTGATTATATTATGGAGACAAGTTCTTAAGAAAAGGCCAAAGATATAACTAATCATAATCATAAAACTCCTAAAGAAATTCAGGTACTTGAAAATCCCTTAAGGATTTAAAATCCCAGAAGGAAATAGAGTTTCTCGAAAAAATTACTCGATCAGATTAAAGAAAAGTTTATATGAATTAAAACAATCTGGACTATGTGGTACAATTGTCTTAGTGAATAATTGTTAAAAGAATGTTACAAAAATGATCCAATTTGTCCATATGTCTTTATAAAAAGGTTTGGATCAGATTTTGTGATAATTGTTATTTATATTGATGATCTATATATTATTGGAACTCCTAAAGAGCTCCAAAATATAATAAATAGTTTAAAGAAAGACTTTGAGATGAAAAGTCTTAAAAAAAACAAAGTTTTGTCTTGATTTACAGATCGAGCATTTAAAATATGAAATCATGTTCATTAATCAACTTATATGAAAAATATATTAAAGATATTTTACATGGATAAAGCACACCCATTGAGTATTCTGATGGTTGTACGATCGTTAGATGTGAATAAAGATAAATTTCGTCCTTACGAGAATGATGAAGAGTTTCTTGGTCCTGAAGTACCATATCTAAGTGCCATTGGGGCATTAGTGTATCTTGCAAACAACACAAGACCTAATATAATTTTCGCTGTAAACTTGTTAGTAAGATTTAGTTCTTCTCCAACACGTAGACATTGGAATGGAATTAAACATGTATTTAGATATCTCAGAGGGACAATTGATATGGGGTTATTTTATTCAAATGATTTAAAACCCCTATTAGTCGGCTATGTTGATGTTGAATACTTATTAAATCCACATAAAAGTCGATCTCAAAAATGATATTTATTTACATGTAGGGGTACTGCCATTTCATGGCGTTCAACAAAGTAAACATTAGCCGCCACTTTTTCAAATCATGCAGAAATAATTATAATGCATGAGACAAGTCGAGAGTGTGTTTGACTAAGATTTTTAACCCAACATATCTAAAAGATATGCAATTTGCCTTTAAAGGAAAAGATGCCAACTATATTATACAAAGATAATGCAGCATGTATAACTCAATTGAAGGGCGATTACATTAAAGTGACAGAATGAAATATATTTCACCAAAATTATTCTTCACTCATGATCCTGTGAAAATAAGTGATATAAATGTTCAATAAATTCGTTCTAGTGATAATTTAGCAAATACTTTTACTAAGGCATTGCTAACTTCAACATTTGAAAGACTACTACACAAGATTGTTACTATTAGAAGGAGTTTAAAATAAGTTATACTCTTTTACTTTAATCAAAGTTTTGTCCCAGTGTACTCTTTAAAGCGAGTGTTAAGATATTAGAGACTTTAAAAAAGCATATAAATATAAGATAAATAAAATATATTTTCTATTACTCCCCATATTTTTTTATTCTTTATTCTTTCTATCTCTATTTATTTTATATACTTTTTTTATTATCATTTTCAAATCAAATACTCGACCCGACCCTTTTGGATTTTTTATATATTTTTTATCCATTTTAAAATATAAAAAGAAAAAAAAGAACAGTAATAATACTCGATAGCTCCAATCGAAAAATCGTTCTTGTTTGTCTTTCTTCTATTGTAAGATTTTGACATTTCTTTCTTTCTTTCTTCTTTCTCTTCTTCTTCTGCCATTGAAGGGATCTGAATTTGACTCGAGCTCGGCGTGTCAACTGCGGCACGCCCTTTGAAAACCTCTGGCGCTTTGTGGCAGGTAACCTGAAGGGAGATGACTGAAGCTCACTTTACCTTTTGTTTTTCTTTCATTGATTCACAGTTCCAATTATCTTCTTTTTCTTATTCGTTCTTGATTTATAGATTTTATTTACTTTTGATAAAATGATTTGATCTGTTTTAGTTCTTTGAATCGCATGATTTTCGAAATTTCAACTTTCTTTCGATTTCTTCCATTTATTCGGTGATTTTAATCAAACTTCGCATTGCTTGATATTTCGTCTGTTCTGGTGTTCTGCCTGCTGGATCTGAACTCGTTTCTCTTGATTTTCGGTTTTCATTTAACTATTTTTTTTGTCTGTTGTTTGGTCACCGGTATAACAATGGAAAATTGATTGGAAAGGAAATTCTGAAGTTTATACTTTTCTTTTTAGTAATTCCTTATTGTTATTAGTAGTATAAAAAATTCATCCCAATTGTTCACTTTCTTGCACTGAGCTCTAAGAACGTAGCTGGCAATGATAAAATGTCTACTTTTTTTTAGAGGCAATAAAATGTTTACTTTTTATTTATTTTTGTTCGGAATTTTCTTTTCAGGTGGATTAGAGGCATTGTTGCCATTAGTTGAGTTCACGCTGTTCTTCGGAGGGGTTTTAGCGTGGGAGAAGTGAAAGGCTTTTTGTGATGGGGATTTTTGATGGATTTCCCATTCCTCCAGATAAAGAAGTAAGCTTAATTCACTCCAGTGTCTGATTATGTGTTGGACACTAATACTTCAACAAATTGAAATCAGAAAGTTTTAAGAGTATGAGCAACATAGGTTGTTGCTTTACTACTTTGTTTTTGCTATTGCTTGTAAAAAGATTGCCAACAAGCAGAATTGTGATAGGTTAGCCATGAATAAATGACCACAAACTCACATAATTCTAATATAGATTTCTTATATACATGTAAATATCATGTGCTTTGTTCTTGAGGAAAAAATGCAGTAGTAATATAATATATAATTATTCTTGAAAGCAACACTCTTCTCATATTCAAACAACTTTTTTTTTTCCCGTTCAGAAACAAAAACTAAGTAATAAAAGTAACAGCTAAATGGTGTTATTATTATTGTAAAATTTGGCAATCATCTTGAGGCTGGTGGAGTTCGAATAGTATTCTGATTGTTGCTATGGTTTAGATTAGGATGTTTACTTGGATGGTATTATTTTTTTGATTGGTAGGCAGCTTCATTTGCTGTTATCAAGCACCTGCTTTTGGTGAAGAATTTGTTAAAATTAGTGAAGAACATAATGATGTATTTCTTAGATTACCCTATGTGTTTTAGTGTTTTTTTCATGGTTCTTCTTCTGATTTCTTATGATTAATTGCAGCACTTAAGGGATGAACTTTCTAGAATAGATGAGAGTTGGGCAAGTGCACGTTTTGATTCACTACCTCATGTTGTCCGTATCCTGACATCAAAAGATCGTGAAGGTGAGCTCCAGTTTTTAAAGGAACAAAGTGATGTTGTCGAGGATGTTGTAGATGAAGTTGTGCATGCTTATCATGGGGGATTCAACAAAGCAATTCAAAATTATTCTCAGGTTCTTTATTAGTTTCTTCCCTAGCTAAACTTTTGTACATTGTGCTTCTCAAGTTTCTCATTGCTTGGTTTTCTGCTAATGATATTTCCCCCGGGGGGGGGGGTGTTAAATGGAAAATTAATTTACCTCAAAACCATTGTGGTGATTTGCTGCTGAGCATATGAATTTATGTTCATATTTTTCTCAGTGACACTTTTGCAGGTAATGTTGGGTCCTCACTCAGACAGGGAATATGGAACATTGTTCTCTGTAGTTTCGAATCATAAAATCATTTGATTTTTATTCTAAATCTTATTGGAAAATTACGGATGAATGGGAAAAAAACTGTCATTAACCATAATTATATACTATAACTGCCACTACCACTAGTTCATATTCCTTTGATAAATCATGGTTTCTTCACAGGATAACTATTATACTTTTTTGAGAAAGGGACTATATCCTTAAAAAGTAAAAATAAAAAATTTCCCTGTCATATATGAATAACTCGCTATTAGATGTGGTGACACTGAAAATATTAGCAAACCTCAGAAGACTGAGGAATATCCCTAAAAGTTAGAAACTAAAAGTTCTGCAGTCCTATATTATTAGCTTACTATTAGATGTGGTGACACTAAAATTATTAGCAAACCTCTCGAAGACTGAGGAACCCTACTGCTGTTGCTTATTTTGTAAATTAACAGAATTTTGGTAATCATTGTTATGTTTATTCATTTGCTATGAAGATTATCCTGTAATGGGTTAGGTTGGGATGGTGATTGTTTAGGGGGAGTGTTAAGTGATGTTATCCCTCATATGTTAAGTATTAGGTTTCTCATGATCTTATATTAAAGTTGGGCCACTCCACCTATTGCCCATTGGTTTTATGTTGGATGCTTAACAGTATCTAATTATATTGAACAGACTGGCCCAACAGGTTTTACGGAGAATAAGAGGTTTAACCTGTTCGACCTTTGGTCTGATTTTTACCTAGATTGATAAGTATAAGTAGTTATGATGTTAACATAATAGTGGGTTCAAAGGTGTTACTCTACAAACAGATGTCTCATTGTGTCATAGTTTATGCTTCAAGAGGGATTCTTGCTGAGTTAGAAATGGGTAGGGTCAAACATATGTTTCAGAGAATTTTGTTTTAATTTTTCTTGTCTTGTTTTTTAAGTTTTGATGGAATTTTTTTCTTTTATTGATATTAGCATTTTGCTCATTGTAAGTGAACCATATTCTCTTATGTTAATTCTTTTAAGGAAAACAATGCTATTTACTAGTTATTTTAGTGCTAAAAAATTCTATATTAACTATTAACTCTAGCAATCACCATCTAGATTCTGCACTTCTTTTATTGCTGTTTTATAGTCTAACGAACTCTATTGATTTATAAAACCATTTTAAATAGTACTAACAAAATAGCATAACTTAAAATTCAATTGAAAGTAAGGGGTAATAAAGTTTAACACTTCCTCAAACCATAGATATTTTTCCAAATGCTACTAAACTAAGAGAACTATTTCTTTCTGTGTTTTCTCTTTTATAGTTTTTGCACTCGTGTCCTATGATTCTGTTGATCTGATACTAGGAAGAGAAAAGTTGCAATTCATCATTGCCCTCTTGGATGATAATTTTATGTACTTTTTTCTTCCAGATATGATATTTGGTTTGTTTTTATGGATTCTTAACCTTTTGTGTGTCGCTCTTCTGGCCCATGATTATTGTCCCATTTGAATCTCCAAAACTTTCAGGGATGCAGTAATTATTTTTGTATGTTTTACTTTTGTATATTCTCAAATAGTTTTCTCTTCAAAACATATCCTTTCGTTTTGCTCCCACAATATTTTGTTTAGTTCGAGATGTCCTGGAATGCTTTGTAAAACTTTACAAAGTTAGCCTCACTTGCTGCTTCTCTCTTTGTGTGCACGAATTTGCCAGGTAAAATTTTGAAAATGAATGCTTTCTAAGACCAATGTAAGTACAATAAATGATGCTCCCATAAAATGTAGGAAGCCTAAAGATGGCTAAATATATGGGAAGAGCAAGGTTTTTTTTTTCTTAATATTTTTTTCATTTTGGCTATGAAATTAAGATAATGTGCAAAAATAAAATAATAAAATATTGATTTTAAATCAAGACGCTCATTTTGGAGTTCTAATATAGAAGTATAAAATATGCACGTGAAATAACTATTAAATATTGAATTATGCCTTTGATCATCAATCCTATGTTATAGAGCCCTCTATCGGTCTGATCCTATGGGTGATAAATAATGGATGGATAAGAGTTTGAGGGACATGAATGATCCATACTATTATATATTTGAACAAATAGGTAGTACAAAATGAGTAAATAAACTTGCAAAACTAGTTTGATATGACACTTCCATTAGGTGCCATTTCTCATGTCAGTGCCATTTTCTCTCTCTTTTCCTTCTCTTTTTAGAAATGAGAAGAGGAAAGTGTGTTTTTACAATTTTGGTTCCAAACTGTTCATTCTTCTTCAGAATTTTAAATCAAGACACTCATTTTTTGGGCATCTAGTATAGAATGAACTATGCCCATTGATCAAGTATTTAAATCTCTAGTTATGCCATTGATCATCAGTTCTGTGTTAGAGAGCCCTCTATCAATCTGACGTCCATCAAACACTCATGGTAATAAATCCCACTTAAGATAAAATAATGGGTAAGATTTGAGGGAATTGAAAGATCCATACTATAATATTTGAACAAACTGCCCATACAAAATACATAAATAAATTTACAATCAAAACTAATTGTCTCTGGTATAGGTGCCATTTCTGATGTCAATGTCAATTTATCATTCTGTTTTCCTTCTTTTGTTGAAATTAGAAGTGGAAAGTTAGCTGTTACATGTTTTATCACTAACTATTCATTCCTTTTCAGATCTTGCGGTTATTCAGTGAATCTTCTGAAAGTATTGGTGTCTTAAAGGTTGACTTGTCTGAGGCTAAAAAATGTCTAGGTGTACGGAATAAACAATTGCATCAGTTGTGGTATCGATCAGTTACATTGCGTCACATAATTTCCTTGTTAGATCAGATTGAGGGCATAGCTAAGGTTTGTTGATTATTATTTCATCCATTCAAATGCTATTTTGTTAGTATTGAAATGCTTCATCTCCTCTAGAATTTGGCACTTCACTTCCTTTCATGTACCTATGTTGCTGCAGTAAATCAAGTAAATCTGAAGCGCCACCTTGTTTGTTTGTTACATGGATCAGGTTCCTGCTCGTATTGAGAAGCTCATTTCTGATAATCAACTTTATGCTGCAGCTCAATCGCTTGTTCAGTCTGTATTGATGCTTGAGCGAGAGGGCCTCCAAACGGTATTTATAGTGTATTCTTTGCTTTACGTAGAAGAAAGTGAAACCTTGGTTTAGCTAGTGCTATTTATACAATGTTGCAAGTGGTGTATCCCTGTATATTCTTTGCTTTATTTAGGTAAAATTTGGTTTAGCTCCTGTTCCTACCAGTTCCATGATTAAATTTGCACTGGATTATAATGTTTCAACTTCTCTTACCCTTTTATCTTTTAGAGCGGCTTGTTGCTTTGACATAAACAGATAAGCTGTCTGTTTTAAAGTTGTTAGACCTCCCAAACTAATTGGGCATATTTTCACGATTATGGCTAGGTGTTTTGTTAAATATCTGGAAAAAATGCACAAAAACGGCCTTATTTTGACCCAGTTTCAGGTTGAACCCTACAGTTTTGAAAGCCTAGACATTGATCTCTAAATTAAATATGAACAGTTTTAACCTTCAATTAACAAGACCTTTAATTGTCATTTGGGCTGCAAATGCTGTTCCAAAGAGATGCTAACACAATGTTCTCTCTTTGCTTGCTCTTATCATTGTAAATCA
Source organism: Gossypium australe (assembly GCA_005393395.2). Taxonomy (NCBI): domain Eukaryota; kingdom Viridiplantae; phylum Streptophyta; class Magnoliopsida; order Malvales; family Malvaceae; genus Gossypium; species Gossypium australe. Next base: position 589,264 of record CM016617.1, read on the forward strand.
TTTTCTTTTGTCTCTTTATTTGTGGTGGAATAACATTGATAGACAACACACAATTACAACAAAACCAAATGGATCAATTACAATTTCTAAACTATTCTTATGGAAAGTAATCCATAGGTATATAAATAAGTACAGAAAGAAAAATGGAAGCCATGTCATTTAAAAGCAAGAAGCTTAGTCTATGTTATGTTTGTTGTAATTTTATAAATTCAAATAAAGTTGGAGTGACGTCTTATTTCATATGTTCATAAAACATAGGCTCACAATAGCAATCAATCAACCTAGTAACAAAAGAAATCTTACTCTTATAAAAAGTTCATCTTTTTCTATGTCCACTTCACTTTTGTGAAATTGAAACTATATACATAACTTTAGATGCCTGAACTTAAATATTCTAACCTAATATAATCTAGGTTGGTGCTCTTCAAGATGTTCGATCTGATCTGTCAAAGTTGCGAAGTGTTCTGTTCTATAAAGTTTTGGAGGATTTGCATGCACATCTTTACAATAAGGGTGAATACAGGTATTTTTATCTATGAAGGACTTTTAACTTTCCATGGCATATTCTTTTTGCATTTCATCGTTTCATTTGTTCACATTCAATTGGAAAGAAAAAAATGTCTTATCTGGTTCTATACACTTTTTGCATTTTTTCTATGCCAGTAAACGGCAGTTCAGAAAGTCTTCCCTCTTACAGAACTTTTGGTCATTACGCCAACTAAATTTTGCAGCTCAATTACGTCAAGCTTGCATGAAAAGGATGATGAAGTGCCTACAACCACAGCTGTTGCATGCACTGCAAATACTTCACATCCTGGCTCTCGAAGAACCAGGTCAGTGAGAGGTGATGGTATGTTTGGCAGTCAGGGAATTGTAGATGGGTCATACAGGCCAGGTTCCATTGATGGGGGGTAAGTGTAGATTTTTCCTTCCTTTTAAAATATTTTTCTTTATGTACTCTTGACTTCTCCCAGTCTCACATTTTAAAAATGAAACAAATTTATGATTATATTTGCTTTTCTCTGTTGTACATTCCTCTTGAAGGATGTTATGAGTTTCAAACATCATATAATTCATGCTTTAACAGTTATGATAGTATTATTAGCATTACTAAGTGTTAATTACTCTGAACAGTTCTTTCCTCGGTTACAGTATGACCATGTCCAGCTGAAAACAGATTCTTTCAGAATATAGGAAAGCAAATCTTCACTTCTGTTTTAGTTGAGTTTTATGGAAGAATGATTTGGATGCCAAACTTTCTTTTGAATCATACAGTATCAAAATTTATGGCAACATGAAATGTGATTAAGTGATTTCGTCTGCTAAGTATTCATCTCTGAACCTGTTATCTATTCTAAAATGCTTTCTTTTACGGATTTTGTTGCATAAATTTTCTCCCATTATCAATGCCTGCTCATGGGTTTTAAGTTTTTATTATAAACTAATTATCAGATGTCTATACTGCTTGGTGTTGTAGATATGCAGAAAGTCATTAGGCTTTTTTTCTCCTTTAAGAAAAATTCTGTTTAGGCTTCCTTTTTTTACATGCTTTTTAGAAATATTATGTTTCTCAGTTTGTTCAGTTTTCTGAATTTGTATCACCTTTTTCTTTTCTCAGTTCATCATATGATGGCCATGATGAGGATGGCTATTTGGAGCCACATGATAATGTTGGTGATGCAAAAGATGCCAAAGTCATATCCCATCAAATCCCATTGTGGCTTTCAAGTTCGACTCCTGATGAATTTGTTGTATGAGTACTTCACTTAACATTACCACATCTCATGAAGTTGACTTCATTAATTTTTCTCACCATTAGCGTTCAAATGCTGTTTTCGTTTTGGTGTTCTAGGAAACAATTAAAAAGAGTGATGCTCCACTTCATGTGAAGTATTTGCAGACCATGGTGGAGTGCCTCTGCTTGCTTAACAAAGTAGCTGCAGCTGGGGCTGTAATAAGGTTGGTTGCTTTTCTTAGGTAGTAGCATGTTTTGATAGAACTTATATTCTTTCATTGGTGCTTTTAGATAGAATCTGAAAATGGTTTTCTATAACTATTCTAATATACATTAATTTTCCTTTATCTACTCATCTACTGATGATTTTTTTAGAGGGTTTTCTAATATGATATATGAACTTAATAAGTCTGGAATCTGAAAATGGTTTTCTATAACTATTCTAATATACATTAATTTTCCTTTATCTACTCATCTACTGATGATTTTTTTAGAGGGTTTTCTAATATGATATATGAACTAAATAAGTCTGGATTTAAATTACGTACTGAGCATGATGGAAAGTAGTCTTGAGCCATTTTTTCTTTTGATAACTGTTCATACTTAACAAATTAATGACATGATAAGTTCAAATAATAATTTATTCCTTTTTTCTTTAGTTCTATTATTTTCATTCTGCTCTTGATATTACTTGTCTTCCTGATGGTTTATCTATGTAACAGCCAACGATTGCGACCCACAATTCATGAGATTATCACTTCCAAGATTAAAGCGCATGCAGAATTCGCTAATTCTTCAAGGTCTGGAAATGATAAGGCCACTCGAATTGGTAACTCCACTCTGCACTTTATAAATGGACAGTTAGGAAGCTACCAGTTGCCTAAACAGAAGCGTCAGAATGGGATGTCATTGGCTGGGACTCTGTTGGCAGTGAGCCCTGTCTCCCTTGTGATGGCTCCTACAGGAAAAGCACAAGCTGCTGCAAAAGAACTTCTTGATTCAATTTTGGAGTCTGTTGTTCGGATATTTGGTGGGATATGGACTTTTTTGTTTATTACTCTTATTCTTTTCTATTTTGTTTACTCTTATATTAAAAATTGAAACTAAATTTCTCAGCTGTAATTGATCAGAGAATCATGTTGTTGTTGGAGAGCTTATTCAGTCAAAATCTTCCCTACAAAGTGACCCAAATGCACAAAAGTCAATGTCAACAAGTGTAAACCTGGATTCTGAAGCATCTCAAGTTTCTGGAGGCTATAGTATTGGCTTTTCCTTGACAGTTTTACAGGTCTTCTATCTTCTCTTGTGCTTTATTATTTCTTTTGGGCACTGATCTTTGCATAATAACCTGAACTTTTATATGTTCATTTTTCTATGTTTCTTGCATTGTGTGCTACAGAGTGAATGCCAACAACTCATTTGCGAGATTCTTCGAGCAACCCCTGAGGCTGCATCAGCAGATGCCTCACAAACTGCCAGGCTTGCAAGCAAGGTTCCTACAAATGAAAAGAGGCAAGTAACTGGGATCTCTTATGATAATACTCCCAGGAAAATAAGTATCCAGTAATAGTTTCCTATGTTCCTTTACTTTGCTACCATCTTTTCATATTTGGGTTTCCTGGGTTGAATCTTCATGTAGCTTGGGCAGTTTTCTTTTATCAATACTGACCTACCATTTTAGAGCCCATATTCCACTATATGGGCTTCAATTGTTGTAATAATTTTATCCATAGAATTGCAATTATAGATAATATGCTATACTATTTTCTCCTTAATTACGGCAAAGATAAATATCAAATTGATTTTCTTTTTTGTATAGGCTACATTTTGAGGTTATTTCCTTAAGCGGTTTTATCCCACATCAGTCAATGTTTGAGTTTGTTGTGCTTGCATTCAGTTGGGCCTCACCATAGCCAGTTGGTTTTAGGTTGGATGCTTAATTTAGAAATAGAGCCCAAGTTTGTTGTGTTTTTCATTGTTTTTCCCCCTTATTTTTTCTTTGACATGTTAGATCTGTTGTTGGTATTGGTTTGAACTTTAAAGATTATGGGGAGTAACTGGTCTTTTCGTTCATTAGTTAAGTCATTAGTTTTCTGTGGCTTGATGTTCGAATTAGGCTTCTTGCCTATAGTCTATTGGTTCTTGCTTGGATGCTTAACATTTTGTACCGTAGCTATCACTTTTACTTTGGTTTTACCATTATAACTGTGACAATTTAACTGGTCTCACTGTTCATTAGTTAAGTCTTTAGTTTTCTGTGGCTAGATATTCAAATTAGGTTTCTTGCCTAGTATATTGGTTCTTGCTTGGGTGCTTAACATTATGTACCATTGCTAGCACCTTTCTTTGGTTTTACCATTATAACTGTGATAATTTGCCTACTAAATTCCCTTAATTTTGTTCGACAAGTGTGAAAGTTGATAGTGTTGGTTATACAGGGATGGGTCAGAAGATACACTCACTTTTGCTTTCCGTTTCACAGATGCTACCGTTTCAGTTCCGAACCAGGGTATGATAAAGTCAAGTTATTGCAAAACTCATTGAATTGTTTTTGGTTCTTTTGTGATAATCCATATATTATTAATGTGATTCGATATTATATTAATGAGCTCTCCTTGGTGAAGGAATTTCAGTTATTATTTGGCGAAGTTCCCCTATTTTTTATTATTAGTATGAATCAGCCAAGGAGGGATTTATGTTGTCTGCCCAATTAATTAAAATCTATCTTGTGAACTTAACCTTTTGAGTTTAAATCCTGAAGAGTAATGACTTTAGCAAATGTCTAGTATTATAAGAATGAGGGTTCACCCCCTCTTGGGCATTTCTTTGGAGGAAAAGGCAAATGATAAATGAAACATAAATGAATGAGATTTCATTTCTAAACGTATGAGGTAGAAGCTTGTTTTTCTTCACTGTAAACATTTTAGAATTAAAGTTCTTGCTTATATCTAATTGACAGTATGTATGGCGGTGATACTTATTCAGTTGAAGTATTTTATGTCTAGCTACCAGGGGGAGAGTAGAATGAGATTTTTCACTTGGCTTTTAAATGTGAAATTCACAGGTTTGAATCTTTCAAACGAAGTCAAATTTTTTTGGCTAATATCCTAAAAAAGCCCTTAAACTACCACTTTGTTTAAAGGAACCCTTAAACTATTTTTGTAGCTAAGCCCCTAACAATTTTTTTTGTATCCATGAAAGCCCTTGATTTTAATATTAAAGTAAAAATATTTTGAAAATGTAAAACTAATTTCATATGCTGATGTGAATTTGATGAGAATATTAATAAAATAATACTTTTTGAAAGTAAAATAAAAGAATATTTGAATTATTTTTCTTGAAAGTGCTTATATACATAATGCACTTAATCACTCTTTTGAAAATTCTAATTACACTTCTAAATTTTTTGTTTAAGTGTATATAATTTCCATTGCATCAATAATAAATTAAGATAAGAGCTTGAAATTCAAAATATTTTTACTTTAACTTTAAAATCAAGGGCTTTTATAAGTAAAACTCATAGGTTAGAGGCTTATTTAACTACAAAAATAGTATAAGAGTTTCTTTAAACAAAGGTAGCGTTTAGTATGATGGAAAGTGGTCTTTTCTAGGAATTTAATCGGTTGGAAAGTGATTCCAACGTTTGGTATGTTAAATTTTATTTACTTTCCTTGGAATCTAACATTCCTTTTGGGAGTTACTTTCCCATGAACATAGCAAAGTGATTCTAATTATAAAAGGTGGGAAAGTTACTTTCTCATGTAGATTGGAAAGTTAAAAAAAAATATTAAGACAAAATTAACGCTATATTGGTTTATAGTATTAGTATATTAATAAACGAAAAAAAAAAGAAGAAGCTATTGTCTCCTTCCTTCTACTTGATTTTCTCTATTACTCCAACGGATTCTTCGCAAGAAATTTTTTTCCTAATTTTTTTTTTATATGCATATTAATCATCTATATAGTATACCATTTACAAATTATATTTATTTTCTATTGTTTTTCTCTCTTTTCTTTTTGGTATATTAATTGAAAATTCAACTTTATTATAGTATTTATGAATATTTACGAGCAATAGGAAAAAAAATTAAGGTCTAGGTTTAACTCTAAGACTGATGTGATCATAACCATTTTATTTATAACATTATAAGTTTTATTCTCTTGTTGATTTAAAAAAAAAAAGAAAAAACCTTTTTGACATCTACTTGAACCAAAACAACAATTCTTTTGTGAGAATTAGGTCATAGTTTAGGTTTAATTCACTACAAAATTGGGGCTTCTTTGGAACATCTTTATTCTTTTTGATATTTAGCACTAAAAGAAAGAACAATAAAGAACCAAAAGAGGGTAACCAACTCTTCTCAGCTACAAATTTGATTTAGCACTTGTATTTATATGAAATACTTATCTTTTTTGTAGAATATGGTCAAAATTGTTCCATTTAAGGTATGTAGGAATTGTTGGTTAGACCGCCTATAGTTTTATATTCATATGATTTAATTATTTGTTGTTTTGCACATAGCAATAGATGGAATTAACTTTTTTTTTATATTCCTATGTTTTTGCCTTTAGCTAAAACAAAACGTGATCTCAAGTAACTTTTTTAATTTATTCCAAAACAAGTTTTATATATACTTAATTTTATATATGCATTATTATATTTAGAAAATATATGCAAGACAAATTGGAAACAATTTTACATTCAATTAAAAATATAAATTAAAAAATAATTTAAAAACTATCAATTAAATTTTATTGTTAAATATTTAATCCAATATTTGTTAAGAATAAAATTTATTATAAAAATTAAATACATGAATATTACCTTTTATTCAATAAGGTTCAATTTGTAAGTTATCGTTACATTCCTAAGCAAGTACTTAGTGAACCACATGTGATGGTGTAACTTTCCTGTGATTTTAATCAATACCTTCTAATGTATACCAAGCATTGTAAAGCAACATTCTTAGCAATCACATTCCCAGCAATCACATTCTAAAGAATCACATTACATTGGAATCATAACATGGGAAAGCACCAAACGCTATCTAAGTGTAGTAGTTTAGGGCTTTTTAGTGTATTAGCCATTTTTTAATCCAATTTGCTTGATTCAGCAAGCAGTTTGAGTAGGAGAATTTTTGTTATTCTGATTTAATATAGTCTCTCTCTCTCTCTCTCTATATATATATATATTGCTTTTTCTATGCAGTAGCCATTCATTATTTCTTTCTTTAAGTGTGGTCATTGGAAACTTTTGTTTTCCATTTCCTTGTTGAGTTGCAAATTTTATGTGTAACTTCTTTGACATGTTCAATTTGTTAATCATCTCCTTATCAACATATTTTGTTGTATGCATGTCTACCATATAGGCGTTGATCTCATTCGCCAAGGATGGAATAAGAAGGGTCCCAATGTTTCACAAGAAGGTTATGGCTCTGCAACTGTCTTGCCTGAGCAAGGAATTTATCTAGCAGCATCTTTATACCGGCCCGTTCATCAGGTTTGGGACCATGAGAATCAAATACCTATGTTTTCAAACTTGTCTTTTGTTACATGTTCATTGATGGGTCTGCAAATGGCCTTCTGTAATCTGATATGTGGTGCAGTTTACAGACAAGATTGCTTCTATGCTGCCAAAAAAATATTCCCAGCTTGGGTAAGTCTCTTTTCCAGGCTTGTGTGTGGCATAAAGAAGTGACACTTTTTGTGAATGATATGAAAAGTAGTTAAGGATAGCTGGTAGGCAAAGAGCACAAGTATTTTTCATATCCTGCTGCGCTCTACTTTTGTCAATCTCTTAACCAAAGTTTTCAGGTTTGCAGTGACATGTGGAAGGGGAAAATATTTAAAACCCTTAAATTTCTCTCTGTATTATCAAAGCTCTGTGATTTGTAAAATATGCTAACTCATTTGCAAGTGGACTGTAACTTTGACTTTAATGTTCTTTTGTGTCCTAAAATTTCTATAATTGCAGGAATGATGGGTTGCTAGCCTTTGTGGAGAACTTTGTGAAAGACCACCTTTTGCCAACTATGTTCGTTGATTACCGGAAAAGTGTACAACAAGCTATATCAAGCAAGTTCTATAACCATATGGCTCCCACAATTATTAATAGTCATTTTTCAATCCATCCTCATGTTAATAGTTTTTGTTAGATGATAAACTGTCTATCAAAACTTCCCATCTCATTTTTATATTAGTCATACTATTGGTATTTTCAATATTTAGCACCTTAAGATGCCTATTACAAGAAAGAAGGAAGGGTTTGATCTTGTTTGTTGAATATTAGTGAGTGTACACTGAAAAGATGGTTGGCACAATATAATTTAAAAATAGAAATAAACCTGCATGAGATATTAGCCATAAATAAGGCAGCAATGAGATTAATGGAGCATTCATTACCTATTTACATGGATTGAGTGAAAGAAAATATACATGTCCATTTTCTAAGTGATGTAGTGTAGTAATTTCATTTCAGAAAGCTGAGAATAATGGAAGAAATTTCTGTGAGAACTGAAATTTATGTTGTAAGAGACTGGAGGTGGGTTGTATAGGGAAATGCAAGGTTAAAAAATGGTTATACATCAGTTATATCAGTATATGATGCTCCAGTTTTTGTTCCATCTTTGTTTCTCCTTTAGAACTTTTTGGTCGGATTCCTTTCATGCTCTTAACCTGAAAATGTTTTCTTACAGGTCCAGCTGCATTTCGGCCACGGGCAAATCCCTATGTTTCATATAATTCATCCATTGAGAAAGGTCGACCTGTCTTGCAGGGTCTTCAGGCTATTGATTTCTTGGCAAAAGAGGCAAGTTTATCTTATTTTCTTATTTCCTGAAGGAACTTTTTTCCTTCCCTCCTTTTCAATCTCATTATATTATGTAAAGAAACACAGGAAATTGTTAATTATTGAGATGCCTTTCATTGAAGCTGGAGCAGCCTTCAATTACAAGTGAAATGTAACCAACTTCCTTAAAAGAAGAATTGTTCAAACTTATAAAATGTCCTAAGAGAATCTAAACAACCCAACAAATGAAGAAGAATTATTCGAACTTGTAAAGTATCCTAAAAGAATCGAAACAAACCAAAAAAACAAGATAAGCATAAATACAAGGTTATTAACAAGAAAACACTTGTGCCAATACACCCCCTCTAAAGATAGGCAACATACAACAATGCCTAGCCTGAACAAATGATGGTCAAAGCTGGTTTTGGAAGAGCTTTGGTGAGAGTATCTGCTGGTTGATCTATGACATGGATGTGAACAACTTCAACTTGCTTTCGCACGTATGGAAAATCCACCGCAGTATGTTTCATTCAATTATGGAAGACAGGATTATCACAAAATATGTGATGCCAACATTATCACAATAGATGGTGGGAGTTTTGCAAAGCAGTATATGCAATTCAAGGAAAAGATTCTTTACCCAAACCGCTTCAGCAAGGTCACTAGCAACAGCACGATATTCAACTTCCGTTGAGGATCAAGCTATTGTTCTTTGTTTTATTTAGGGCCACCTTATAAAGATAAGCAGAAGTAGAGGCTAATCATTGACATTCTCCAGCCCAATCCACATCAGAATATGTATGGAGACTGAAATCCTTACTTCTGTTTAATCTTAACCAAACTGAATAGTGCTTCGAAGAGACCTTAGTAACCGCTTTAGTGCTTTCTAGTGAATCTCAGAGAGGGATTACATGAATTGAGACAATTTGTTGAGAGAAAAACAGATGTCTAGATGGGTGAAGGAATATTGTAGCTTCCCAAGAACCTTTCTATTTTGGGTTGCATCGGTTAGTGAAGAACCATAGTTGGTTTGCAATATTTTATTGGCTCTCAATGGAGTTTTAGCACCAATGCAGTCATTCATACTTTCTTCACACAATATGTCACTTATATGATTAGATTGTGACAGGATAATGCTATCTACATCTCGTAGCACTTCAACACCTAGAAAGTAGTTTAGAGTGTCAAGATATTTTAGATAAACGATCATGAAGGGAAGTAACCTGGTTAATAATTGAGGTGTGGCTGCCAGTTATTATAATATCATCCACTTAGACTAACAAATACATAGTTGTCTAGGACCCAAGACGTATGAAGAGTGAAGCATCATATTCAGATATTCCAAATCCTAGATATAGTAGATGAGTCTTGAGTTCAAGGTACCAAGCACAAGGAGCTTGCTTGAGTCCATAGATTGCTTTTTTTAAATGGCAAATGTGGGAGGGGGGAATGCCTTGTTTTTAAACCCCGGAGGTTGGACCATATAGACATCTAGTTGTCACAAAGACCAATTGAACTATATGACAATTGAGAGCACCCAACGAACAGTAGTGGGTTTGACTACCAGATTGAATGTAAATCGAAAATCAACACTAGGTTGTTGAGTAAACCCCTTAGCCACTGGTCTAGCTTTGTAACAGTCTATAAAACCTTGAGCTTTCCTCATGATCCTGTCAACCACTTTCAAGAAACAATATTTTTAGTAGGATCATGTGGTACCAATTCCCACATTTGGTTTTTCATCTATGCATCAAATTCATCTTTCTCTACTTTTTTGCCATTCAGGGCGTTTATTAGCTTGTTTGAAACTGTTTGGAGTGGATGTGAGTGATAGTTGAGCCATGTAATAAAAAATTGTTTCGGTTTATAGATATTGTTTTAGGAATGGGTGGCCATTCATTTTGGAGGTGAGGGAAACAATGCTCTAGCTGTATGTGGTTGGGTAATTGTTGTTTGAGTTACTAACAATCAAACACTTGTGCCAATATTATGTTCATTATTTTGCATATTAGGTTTTTTTCATTTAGCATTTTCATTTGTTCATCTTTAATGTTCTCCCTACATGTTTCTGGACCATCTACAGCTATTCTTTCTGTCATAACAATGAACTTTATTTTAACTAGGTGCATGGTTGGGCTCAAGCAATGCCTAAATTTGCAGCTGAACTTGTGAAGTTTGTGCAAACTTTCCTTGAACGAACCTTTGAAAGATGTCGAACTTCATACATGGAGGTATGGATTCTTCCGTATACATGTTCTTCCTTAAGGTTGCTTTTATATGCTTTTTAACATGCTCTTCATTTGTTGTTGATTTTTTTTGCCAACTAATTCTAATTAGTTGTTCTCTCTATTTTCGAAGTGTTTGGTCAGATCAATAACCTGTGAAATTATTAAGAAAAAAAATTTTACATAAGAATGTATAGATGTCTTCACCTGATTAATTATTGTTCTAGATATTGTTAATAGATAGGTTGTTTATAGTTGTGCAGGACATTAGCCTTAGGTGGGAGGCATGGGTAGAAGGGGGGAGGATTTTTGCTTTTTTTCTTCTCTCCCTCTCTCTTTGTGTTTAAGATGGATCCAAACTTTTGAAGATATTTTTTTCAGTGCGTAAGTGGAATTGCATTTATTAGCATAGATAAATGGTCAAACAAGGGTTAAGATGTATGATTTTTCTGTCTACTGTAGGCCATGTAAACTAAGGTGTGAATATGATAGGTTAGTCATAGCAGCTCTTCTAATCTATAAGGTACAGATGGGAATAGACTAACAATACATAAACAAAAGCAAATAATTTGACCGATAGAAAATTGTTAATGACATTTTACGACTGTTAAAAAGCTTCCAAAAGATAAGTACCAAGAAATGTCCTCAAAGAATCCAAAATAGGCTAAAGCATGTTTGGTGTTATCAAAACTGATTCCACTTCTAATGTTTAAAATGTTATGCCGTTGTGTAAACCAAGAAGCAGTGATGTTCATGCTTGTTGAAATTATTTGATTGAGATTGTTAAAACTATTGACCTATTTGTCATTATATTAATGTGAATCTAGTAGAGAGTTGGTCTTTATACATTTATCTTGTACTTGTATACAGTAATAGACATTTTTCATTCATAAACATTTGTTAACAGGCAGTTCTTGAGAAGCAGAGTTATATGGTCGTTGGAAGGCATGATATTGATAAATTGATGCGACGTGATCCAGCTAGTGCATGCTTACCGAATGCACTTGGTCAGTCAAATATGGGAAATATTGTTTCTGATATGGAAAGTATGGAGATTGAATCAGAGCTAAATGAACTCCTCTTAACTTTGCGTCCTATTAGGCAGGTACATATGTTGGGTGATGACTTATGCCCTACTGTTTCAAAATTTCCTTCGAGTAAATAGCTATATACTGTTTAATCCCAGAAAAAGGTAACTTATTATGCATCTGAGCTTGACTTGCTAATGAAACTTAGGTGCCACCTTTTGTATAAATTGAAATTTGATGTTGTTTAAGTATAAAGTGAAGGTAGTCATTCTCTCTTAACACATTTTCTGCAGGATAATCTAATCCGTGATGACCATAAACTTGTTTTGCTGGCATCCCTGAGTGATTCATTGGAGTATGTTGCAGACTCCATCGAAAGGTAAGTTCTTTCATCTGGCTTGAGTTGGTATTGGAATTAATATGCAATGTTCTTGAAGCAACAGTGGGTGTTAAACAGTAGTTTATGAGGATATAGGGAGTTATTTATAAAATTGACATGTGCAGCTTGAGATCTATTCCCTGGATTCTAGCACATGGATCTTGATGTTTACCTACATGTACCAAAGCTTTATGATACCCCTATAAGTTTAGAAAGTAGCTTTTTTTGTTCTTCTATGTGATTCAATCACTTACTTCTAGATCCAAATAATTGGTGAGATAATGAGATTAATATTTGTAGCCGAATATTTTGTATATAGGAGTCATGATAGAAAATCGATTTTTCTAAACCTAAAGCTGTATGTGCAACTGAATAGATCTTTGCATCAAAGGAAAATAAAATGTTATGGAGCATTAATTTCACAATCTTTTCCCCCTTTTTTTTTCCTGCCATATGTATACAAAGAATAATATCTTCCTATCCAATGTACATCATTTCAATAATAGATCCTTCTGCAAGAATGATGTCATGATAGACAAATATGATTTTGAGTAACTTCCTATCCAATATATTTTCTGCTATCTCAAAAATATGTATTGAATATGTAGACTTGTACAGTCGACCCCACTAGCAGCACCAAACAATGTGGAGAGTGGCAAGCCTAGCAATAAACAAACAAGCAGTTCACCAGCTAGGGATCTGGCATCATTTGCAGATGAGTACAGAAAACTAGCTATTGATTGCTTGAAAGTTTTACGCGTGGAGATGCAGCTGGAGACAATTTTCCACTTGCAGGTTTGTCCAAATAGCTTAATTTTAGATATACTTTGAAGAATCACTATGAGGTGAAGGCACCTGTAGGTAACCAAGCATTATGGCTCCAACAGGAAATGACATCTAGGGAATACCTGGACAACCAGGATGCGGAAGAGCCTGATGACTTTGTTATTTCACTTACTGCACAGGTTATTTTCTCCATTTCTTATTATCTTGTAGCTTGTTTCATTTTTAAACTTCCAATCATAATTGTCCATCAGTCCATTCTCCTTTACTCTGTTGCTCCATCTTTTCCTTTTCTGAAGTACCCACATCCAATACATATGTTCAAACATATACTTGAATAGGGTATGGGGGATATGACTCTCCAAGGAATCTTCAAATACATTGAAAAACTTAGAAATAAATTAAACATACCCATGAAAGATGGATATCAACATCCAACACTGACACCCACTTCTGGAAATATGGACTCCTATAATCTATAAAGTTGTTATGTACTCAGTGGGTAAAACCTCATGGGGGAAATTCAATTTGAATGTTGGCTTAATATGAAGGATTCTTATACCATTTCATGTTCAGCTGTTTGTTTGGTATCTTATTTATTTGTTTATTTTTACATGTCTTTTTTAATTTTATGGTTATTTGGTAAGTAGTGGGAATCGTTTCCCTGTAACTTCTTTTAAAAATAAAAAGCAGCTTGGGTCAGCTGCTTGATTTTACCTTTGATGACTATTAATGAGAAGCATCATTTAAATTTGACTTTCCATTTTCTCTGTGTATAGATAACACGCAGGGATGAGGAAATAGCTCCTTTTGTTGCTGGAGTGAAGCGTAATTATATTTTTGGTGGAATATGTAGCATTGCCGCAAATGCATCACTTAAGGTTGGAGTTCATTGTTAACTTTGATTCTAATTTGATCATTGTTCAGATTAGTTTTTATTTAGTGTATTATCTCTATTCCTCTAACAATGTGAAATTACTTCTGATTAGGCTTTGGCTGACATGAAATCGATCAATTTGTTTGGAGTTCAGCAGATATGTCGGAATTCAATTGCTCTAGGACAGGTCAGTATGTCTTTTTATTTTCAGATGGGATGAGATGCGGTGGGGTAGTGGGATGGCATTTATTTTATCTTTGAAGGTGCTTGAAATAATACGACAGTATTCCCATTTTTTCTCTAGCTCATCCGCTTTACTATGCAATTCTGTTGTGATTTTCTCGTCTGTTGAGTCCATTCTCAAGTTTTCAGTCTTGAATTTTCCCTTACAAGCAAACTCTCATCTTGTCTTATGTTGCTCCGACTCTTCATTTTTCTTGAGCCATTTCTGACACCCAAGTCATACACATTTTTGGCCATGCGAATGTGACCCTCCAAGCAGTAAAAATTGTCCGAGAAAGTAACAGTTCCGTATGTGCAAAAATCATTTTACTCTTTCCCCTCGCTTTCATCTTTTTTACCTTTACTTTTCTCATACAAAAGGATAATTGGTTCTTATGAAAAAGGGTATACATTATTCTAGCATCAGTCGCATAACCCTATACTTCCATGCAGCCTTGCTTGGTTTTGCTTTATGGTCTTAATGTTTTGCCGAGAGTTTGAATGAAAATAAGTTCCAAAGCTTTTTCGAAATTCAACTGGTTCAGATGTATCCTTCCGATTTAGGTTTTGCATGTATGAAACGATCCTGATTTTACCATCTCTGCTGTCATTACAGGCCCTTGCAGCTATCCCTTCAATTGACAGCGAAGCTGTACAACAGAGACTTGATCATGTCCGAACCTATTATGAACTGTTAAATATGCCATTCGAGGCAAGCTGTTGGAACTCATAGTCCATTTTGTTGTTGGTGAATAAACTTTTTTGCCATTCCAATTGATTCATACTTTCCTTGATTGCAGGCCTTGCTTGCCTTCATTACCGAGCACGAGCACTTGTTTACAGCTGCAGAGTAAGTAGCGTAACTAATTTCTTCTAGTTGAAGCAACATATTTGGCATTAGTTAAGTGACAAATTATGCTTCGTTTTGACAGGTATGCTAATCTTCTAAAAGTCCAAGTCCCTGGAAGGGAGATACCTCCTGATGCACAAGATCGAATATCAGAGGTTTTATCACATTAGCAGTCGAAGTGGCTTGATTTATATCTTCCAAATCATATGATCTTTGCTTGCATAGTTAATTTCTGGTGTCCCTATCGGTACAGAAGAGTGTGTGGGTCATGCTCCAACTACGGGTATTGTTTTGTCGAATGCCAGAGAGACGAGGTTTGTTTTATTGCATTCGTAGTTATAATTGTTATTGGTGTAGTATCAATTTTGTGAGCTGCGTGTTTCTCCAATTATCTTTATTGCTGGTTGTGGACATTCTACATCCCAACTTCCAACTGCTATAGGAAGTTCAAGTTGGATAAGAAACATCTATTTTTTAACCCATGTGGCCTCTCAACATCCATCTAACAACTTCCCCAAAAAAGTTGCACCTGAATTCAGATAAAATAGTTATTAGATGTGTGGAAAAAACCAGATCAAGAACCGATGAACCAACCGTTATAAAACTGGTTTTGGGCTGGTAAAATCTTGATTTTTGTTCTAAAATATAAAGAAAAGAAGGTACAGAACAATAAAGAGAAGTCTTTATTTTTATTTATCAATACAAAATTTCAAATGAAATAAAATTTTACGACATTAGAGTTGATAGACGTTTATTTTACAATAAAGTATTTATAACACTCTTAAAAATCTTGTGATAAAAAATTAGTGAAGGAAAAAAGGTAAACATGTTCTCATTAAAAATCTAATCGAGAAAATTTAGTGAGACACAACTTTAGTCAAAGGGAAAGAAAGGTACAGTGTGTATCTACTTTCTTTCATGATAACATCACAAAATCATTTGAATGGATTTGATAAACGTTTAGAAGTTATGAGTGAGAAAGTATTTTGAGAAATTATATTTTAATTTCTTGAAGAGTTTTAACAATATTCATAATAAATTTTGATCATGAACCTTCAATAATTTTAAATAAAACAATGCATAGGTATTGAACAATCTTTTAGGAATTTTTATATATATTTAGTATTCTAATTTTTTTAAGAATATATAATAATTTGTATATTTTGTACAGCAATCATTAGATCATTAGATGCATGCCAAAATTTTTGTGAATTATCAAATTAATAAGATGTGTAAAGGTGCTTTCCACATAATACTCAAAATTCTTGGTTAGGTGAGCGGTTAGAATGAAGATCTGTACTGTGTGGGTTGAAAGCCATTTGGGTTTTAGACTTTCGGCAAATTTTGTTTGCTTTCATGAGCTGAAACAAGAAATCTATTTAATGAAGTTCTTGGACGGGTCCAAGGAAATTTGTATTAATGGACGAGATAAAACTGAAATTTTGAGAATTAAAGCTGAAATTTGTGTGCTAAAATAACCTAAATTGAAATTTCTTAATATAACCCAGAATATAGTTTTTTTTTTTTTACATTTAAGTACAAATTAAAATTTTAATTTAGTTACTGATTTTTAAGAGAGAATAACAGGGGCAAAGCCCTACAAGATGAACAATTTTTTAAAAATATTTTATTTTGACAAAGGTGAAGGACTGAATTATTAAAATGCCATTAAAAGAGTAGTTTTGAATTTTGAATGATAAAAGTTTATAGATCGAGGATATATTGCACAGGGCTGGAGCTTTCTTTATCATTTTAAATGACATAGCAAACTTAAATTATAGGGCCAAGTAACTAAATAAATTATAGGACATGTGACAAAAAATAAATATGACACTATTCTCAAAATCTATGTATAATCTATTGAGTATATAGGATATACTAGTGTCACAGGAGTAGAATTTTCGTTTACAATTCGTGCGGCCTTAGGTAATTTTTTCGTTTCAAATGCGTTTAAGTCAGCCTAACCCTCGTAAAGTGAGGATTCTCGCAAAATTCCTAGGGCACCAAAATATAGCTGACGCGATCTCAAAGATAAAAGAAGCTAGAAAGAGCAGAAAAGCAATGCACAAGATGTTTGAGTAAATGCTCTCAATATATTCTTTAGCTTAAAGAATAAAATATAATTGATGATTACAGTTGAATGGGAGGCTCTATTTATAATTGAGCTCCCCCAAAACAGACGGTATAGATTGAGTTACTTCGACGGACAAGATCGAAGCCTATCTATAATTAAGGGATTTACACAATCTCAAGATTACAAATTTTATCGGATTACAAATCTTCTAAAATTACTTTCCTTATTTACTAAGGTAGCCTTAATTTCTCAAAAGTGCTTTATTGGGCCACCAAGACTTCTAGTGGATGTGCTTCGTCACTTGTTCTTCAAATCGAGCCAGTTCAAGTGGGTTAAATGAATCTCGTTTAATATGTAGAACTTCATGAGACGCTCTTTATGCTTTGGTCACGGGCTTTGAACCGCGACTCGTGACTTTTCCCCCACCCATTCTCGTAACGCTTTCATTGTGTTTTTGAAATGACATTGTTTTGATTCGCCTCAAAACTTTCTCAACACCTTAACCCTTCTTGGCTAGTCTCACTAGTCCCGTCCCTCAGAACCTTTACCTCAACTTCTGTCGTCTCTTAACTTAAATCGTTTCACTTTTTGGTACATCCCGTTCACAAGAACACGCCACTTTTACTCGCCCACATTGTGACTTGCCTTGATTGAGATTCCCTTGGTCTGCGCGCATCTACTTCGACATGCCCACATTGAACACCGGGTTAACCTTGAGTATTCCTGCTAACTCTCGTTTGTAAGCCTCTTGGCTTACCTGCTTCAAAATTCTGAAAGGGCTCCTATGTCTTTACAAAGCCAACGGTAAGTCAAAATGAAAAACACTACTAAGGTATTTGAGATGTACATCGCTCGTTGTATTTACTTGTCTTTAACTTTTTAGTTTGCATCACTACTTTACCCCCCAAAGTCTGATGCACAACCCACCTCTCTAATAGGTGATAGCTCCATTGATAGCTCAACCGTTTTTTTTTTTTGGTTTTTTTGCTAAACTAGTATTCTCAAAGGGGTTTCTTCAGCACTGTGATCTATCGAGTCAATGTTTCTCCCATACGAAACATTCTCGGGTAGCTGGATTGCTGACAATACCTTGGTCCTAACCCTCATGTCTCGATTTACTAGCACAACAATTTGTGATATTAGATCATCAAAGATTTGAATGCAATCGGTAAAAGGAAAAAGACATGCCTTAATCCTGTCAAGGAAGTTCAAGCCAAGAACAAAATCGTAATCATCTAAGTGGATTACCTCAAAATCTTCTTTGCTTTTCCACTCGCAAATTTGTAGCTCAACTCCTCGTATTACTCCTACAGTAGGGACCTCTTTCAAATGTACCGTGTTGATATTCTTATTAGACTTTCTAATCGAGAGACCAAGTTTGCCTGTGGTTTTCTCTAATATGAACAAGCTTGATGCTCCCATATTAACAAGAGCAGTACTTCTCTAGCTTGCAATTTTGATGTCCACAAACATCAACCTTACTTACCTATTATTCCTCTTTGTAGGAATAAGTACCATTGACCTAAGCTTTGAAGCCTTACTTTCATCAGGCTTCGCTTTCTCTCATTTACTGATCATGGTTTGCTTAGGTCGCTCTAGATGGTCCCACAACCTTATTCTCGCTCCCTTTGGCCTCCCTAGCTTCAAAAACCTTCATGATCGAACCACACTCACGGTTTCTTCTTTCAACTCATCATCCCCTTTGGTAGTTGAAAACACGAATCTTGTCAGATAGTTCCTTACCATATGTGGACTGTTACAAATGAAGCATTTTTAGCTTGTTCCATTTCTCCTTTAGGTTGTTGGTTTTCCATTTCCGGTTTCGTGGTTTCCCGTTGCCACTATTGTCATTTCCATGCCTAACTTGTCCCTCTTCATCTTTCTCACCATTTGCCTTCCCATTGAGCTTGGAAGACTCGAACTTCTCTTTCTTCGGAACAAGCTTGATCAAAGACTCGGCTGCGATAATGGATTTTAACAGTTCTTGAACTCCTTGGCATTCGAATTCCTGTTTAACCCACGGCTTCAACCCATTCATAAAATAGAATAGTTCTTCATCCTCACTCAATTTGGATATTTGGAGCATTAGTTCGTTGAATTCCTTCACATATTTTCGGATTGTGTCATATTACGAGAACTGATGCAACTTAGACCTAGCCTATTTCTCATTATATTGGGGTAAAACTGATCATTGAATTCATTTTGGAACTCCTCCCAAGTCCCAATATCAACTTGACCATGCTTTTCACTCGTGGACCTATGTCTCTACCATAAAATAGCAAAATTAGTAAAATATTGAGCAGTAATATTTACCTTAGCATCATCATCCTTGATGCCCACGACACGAAAGTACTGTTCTATCTCCCACAAGAAATTGTCTATTTCCTTGCGGACCTTTCCCCTTGAACTTCTTCGATTTGGGGATATCTATCCCGCGGTTGAGTATGACACCCAACACTCCTTTACCCACGAAAACTCGACACACGACAAGTACTCCCTCGAGCTCTTCAATCCTCTTATTCAAAGCCTTTGTTGTGGCCATTGCTTCCTCCTTCAAAGCCATCACCATGGCCTTTAGAGCATCGTCTCTCACTATTAGCTTATCTGTAATGGAATTGAGCATCCCTCACATCTTTTCTACATTGGAACCGAGAGACTTCAACACCACTTCCTTAAGTTACTCTTCCTTCAAGTCCAACTCCGCATTGCATCCCTTGACTTCCTCGAGTGTCTCTCTCATGTCCTCCAAGACTCTTCAAGATTGACCACTTGTTGCTCCAAAGCCAACAACATGTTCCTTAATCGACTTGCTTTCCTGGCCCTCTTATGGGTCTTCATTGGCTCAATTTGATTGGTAATTTCTTTCGACATTTTGATCAGCACATTCACAATCTTAGCTTGGATACCAACTGTCACGAGGTTAGACCTTTTGTCTTGTAATCCGTGCAACCTTGGGTGATTTCTTTGCTTCAAATGCACCTAAGTTAAATTATCTCTCACAAAGTGAATATTTCCCAGAATTCCTTTAAGGTGCCAAAATATAGCAGAAGCAAACTCAAAGA
This sequence comes from Gossypium australe, assembly GCA_005393395.2. Classification (NCBI taxonomy): domain Eukaryota; kingdom Viridiplantae; phylum Streptophyta; class Magnoliopsida; order Malvales; family Malvaceae; genus Gossypium; species Gossypium australe. The sequence goes on from CM016617.1 coordinate 609,286, forward strand.
AAAAAAGAAGCTAGAAAGAGCAAAAAGTCACAAAAAAGTAATACACGCAATGTGTTTGAGTAAATGCTCTCAATATATTCTTTAACTCAAAGAATAAAATACAAGGGAGGGGGGGACTCTCTATTTATAGTTGAGCTCCCCCAAAGATTACAAAATCAAATCTTATCTTATAGGATTACAAATCTTCTAAGATTACTTTCCCTATTTATTAAGGTAACCTTAATTTCCCATAAGTGCTTCACTGGGCCACCAAGGCTTTAAGTGGATGAGTTTCGTCACTTGTTCTTCGAATCAGGCCAATTCATGGGGGTCAAATGAACCGCATATTATTTCAATGTTAATTATTAATATAAAAAAATAGAAACAATTTGGTATACTTTTATTGACATCTCAATGTAAAAGTACCACAAAATCTCTTGTGTTATACTTTAGATTTCATTTTAACGTCTCTACTAAATAAATGGGCGCATGAACTCTTGTACGTTAGATAAATGAGCAAATCAACTACATTAAAATTTGGTATTTATATATAAGGTATAATATAACAAATTTAAACCTCAACCTTTATATATTTATTTAATTTGACCTTTAAAGTGTCAAAAAGGCCATAGTAACAAACTAAAAAAAAATAAAAATTCAATTAAGCCCTTTTAAAATTAAAAAAATATATTTAAAAAATAATACAAATTATAAATAAAAATTTATAAAAAATTTAAAATTATATTTTTTATTAAAAAATAGAAATACTAAACCATTAAAAGCTAAAAGTTATAAGATTAAAAAAAATCGATTCCTACTCTTTTATTGGGTCGGAATTATTATTGCTAATGAAAATTTTATAATTTTAATTTTTTTATAACTTTTAAAATAATTTTTTATAATTTTTATGATTTTTTAATAATTTTTAAATTTTAAAAGGGCTTAATTGAGTTTTTTTTTTTAAATTTGTTACTAAGGCCTTTTTTATCCTTTAGCTTTATTAGTTTAAAAAAATTTTAATTTACTTCCAATAAAAGAGTAGGGGTCAAATTGATTAAATGTATAAATGTTGAGGTCTAATTTGTTGTTATACCTGATATATAAACATCAAATTTTAAAAGAAGGGTTGATTTGCTCACTCATCTAACGTACAATGGCTAATTTACACATTTTTCAATAGAGACTAAAATGCAATCTAATGTACGAGGGTTTTGTAGTACTTTTACCCCTTTCACTATGATGTATATGTATTTTCATTCAATTAATTATTAAATAAAATCAAATTTCATTATTATTTCTTTTTAGAGTTTAATTATGGTTCAAAGCATTTTATTACTACAATTTTAAAATAGTTAATATATTTTAATTATGTCCAATACATTGAATAATATTGCTTTATATTAGTTGAAAGATTTATTATTCAATGCTCTGAGACCATTGAATTTAACACCTCATACCTGACTCGATCGTCAGGTCCGAGCTACAAGATGCCACATCCATTTCCAGAGCATTTACGATCAAATAACTACATAACGTAACCATTTAAACATGCAAATAACTATATTACATTGTCATAATATGATGCATAATTATTTTCAAGTCTTATACAAGTTTATGAAAGCTCTTTTGCTAACCCGAGGTCGAATTAGGATCAAATTGTAAAGTTTGCAAAATATTGAGTTGATGTATACCAATTTGGTGGAGGTAGGCAATAGAAGCCGAACCACTATAAATCAAAGTGTTCAAACTTTTCTTCTTTTGCTCTTCATTGTAGAAAAGTTTGTATAGATTTTTTAAATACCAATTCACCCATTTTGGCCTTAGTATTGATAAAATAAATATAATTTGATAAATTTTAAATAGTTAAAACAAATTGGCCTTAGTCCTATTTCTTAATACTAAGCATTTTAAATTGCACCCTCCACTTTTTCATAAGATCGAACTCATCAATGATAAAATCTGTTGGAAATTCTCGAGCTATCTCTTTTTCGATGTATGCCACCAAGTAAGTTGAAAGAAAATCATCTTCCATTCTGTTACGAAGCCTTATCTTCACAATTTTCATGGCTGAAAATGCTCGTTTGGTTGTTGCAGTGGACACGGGAAGAGTGCACGAGATGAATAATTCTATCAAGAAGATGATAAATATATAATTAAGTTATTTGTCTTGGATAAAACTTAACACAACTCGGCAACTGTAGAAGCTTTTGGCAACTCTGTGCTTTGATGACCATTAAGTTGAAAATGCTTCAATTAAATCTTCATATGTAGCTTTTCTTGCTCCTTAAAGTTATTCAGATAAAAATCATTCATAAGCTTGCAAATATCCTCCACACAAAAAGTTTTGTAATTATCGCATGGATCCAAAGTGGAGCTAAGAACAACTTCACCGCCTCTTCATTAAAGCGAGAATTCATTTTTATTAACAATTAATCGATACCAACAATGAATATATCAAACCTACAATAGACACGAGAAGAGTCCACAAGACAAATAATTCTATCAAGAAGAGGATAAATACTTGACTTATTTGTCTTAGCTAGCACTTGACACAACTCAACAACTGTAGAAGCTTTTGGCAACTCTGTGCTTTGATGACCATTAAGTTGAAAAAGCTTAAATTGAATCTTCACATGTAGCTTTTCTTGCTCCTTAAAATTATTCAGATAAAAATCATTCATAGGTTTGCAAATATCTTCCACACAAAAAAGCTTTGTAATTATCGCGTGGATCCAAAGCGGAGCTAAAAACAAGTAACTCCACTGCTTCATCATTAAAGCGAGAATTCATTTCTGTTATCAATGAATCGATCCAACAATGAATATATCAAACCAATAATAATGCTCAATTGTGAGGTTATCTTTTTGGATGCGAGAACGATCTCGATCAACTTTGTATGAAATACAATTTGACCAAGGGGGCGAATGTTATACAATGTAGACACCAAATCTAAAATATATGGTAATTTATATATAAAATTCCAAAATCTGAAAATTCTAAGGGGGCATATATGAGACATCGTAGGTGGTTGGATAAAAACCATAGACTTAGATTTTGGAAAAATGTATTTGATGGTAAAAAAGAGTTTAGAGATGCACCAATGCAAATTGTGGGATTTGATATCTTATTGATATTGAAATACATCAACTTCACATATAGAAAAATGAATCAACCTCCTAACACACAAACAAAGAAAAGATTGAGAAAGGTGTATAAGGTGGTCATGTTGATCATTAGAGTGGTGATGAATCTGATGAAAAAGATGATCCAAATGAGGCAAATTTATGAAGGAAAAAACAAGTATCTTTTTTAAGTTGTTTTACTAGGACCATACGACATTATGGCATAATCTTGATGTTATGCATATTAAGAAGAATGTTTTTAAGCATATTATTGGAACAATTTTGAATGTTGATAAGAAATCAAAAGAAAACTTAAAAGTCGTCATAACTTAGTTGACATGAGAATTCAATATGATCTTCATCCACAATTACTTTCAATAGTAAATCACAATTGTCACTTTCTTTTTTTAGGATGTCTAAATTAGAGAAAGATTTGTTTTGTGTAGTGTTGGAAGATATTAAAGTACCAAATGCATATGCCTCAAATATATCACGATGTGTAAATGTGAAAGATAAAAAATTTTATTATTTGAAGGCATATGATTATTACATCTTGATGCAAGATGTATTGCCACTTGCCTTACGTTCTTCTATATCGAAGAACGTAACTTCTTTCTGTATTTGAAGTTTCAAATATAATGAAAGCCATTAATTGCAAAGTTCTTAAGGTTAAAGAACTTAAAAGACTTCAAGATCATAAATATTACCATTTATGTAGATATTATCTATACATATCAGGTAAACATAATAATTTAGGGATTACAAATCCAACATTGTTTATGTAGATTGGTATATTTTTAGCTTTATAATAAACAGTAGTCTTTTTACCATTTATCCCATTAATATTTATTATCTTTTTTACAGGTATCCAGTATTTTTCTGGAATGGCATTTCTTTTGCAACTACTTGTTGTAGCTCCTGTATCTAATAATGCATGTAAAGAATATTTTTTATAATCTTTATCATGTAATATTATTTCAATATATTTATTTAAGTTTATAATATTTTCTTCCGAATATTGTATATTTTCTATTCTAGAGTTTCTAGAAATAGAATTTCTACTTGGAGTAGTAGGAAAAATAGGAATTTGAATTGTTTTCATTCCTATTGGTGTGGAAGTACTTATATCTTCTTCTTCCTCTGGTTGAGAAGTAGAAGGTAATACTAAATTATCATCTGTATTAGTAATCAGATTATTTCTGAAGTATAACTTGTCGCCAGATGACATGTATTCAATAGTACTTACTGGTTTAGAAGTACTAGCATTATTGGTTTTATCGATTATCCAGTCTTTTGGAATCGATAAATCTTTTAAATGTAATAGCTTTGGTTGAATCTCTGTAGTAAATTTATTGGGCTCAAAAAGCTCAATAATTTTATTATTTATTTCCTTGATTTCAACCTCTGCCGTATTAGTATATTCATTAATAGAAGTCCAGCTGATTGCTAAATCTTCTGCTAAATCACTAATATCAGAATTTTTTGTCTGAATTCTAAAACATAGACACTCTTCTATTAGAGGGTCTGTTATGGAGATAAAGTAATTTGGTTTAACTTTAAATCCTATAACACCTGTATGTAAATTGGATTGAATTCCTCCAATAAGTGCTTTTATTGGATTTTCAAACCTTTTATCTAATAATACTGCCAATATAGGAACATCATGACCTCTTCTGAATAATGCTCTGATTGTTATCATGATAACTCCTAAATGTATATATCTAACCTGAGGATAGTTTTTTCTAATCCTTTTTATTTTTTCTTTAGTAAATAAGGGGATTTCTGTTAACCCACCTTTTGTATCTTTAGCGACTGTGTTGCCACTAATTTTTTCTATGTGTCTTTTTGACCATAGTTTGAACTTAGAAATCTTATAAATTTCTTCTTTGGAAATATGATTTTTATTAATCTTTTCCATCATATCATCGGAAAAATCTATTTCTTCTCCGATTAGATTTCCTAATTTTATATCCTGTTGTTCAGGATTAGGAATTTCTTCTAACTTATTGTTAGAACTATTTCCTAACATAAAAATATATTCATTTTTTATTCTTGTTATGTTTTTAACAAGTTTATCATTTTCCATTAGGAATTTGTTTTCCCAATGTTTCTTAGGCTTAATTCTACTATAAGGATCTTTCTTATCAATCTCCCATGGTTTTGGTTCCACAAAATCATACGGATCTGGGGGTTCCATATCCATAGAATCTTCAGGAATTTCTATATTTTCTTCTGTTGAAGTGTTTTCTTCATCAGAATTATTATTAACATTAATATTTATAGCCATATTATTAGAATTACTACTCTCTGTAGTTTCTAAAATATAACTATCATTTTATTATTATTATTATTATTATTATTATTATTATCATTATCATCATATTCTAACATATAATGATAATTATACTTATTAAAAAGTTCTTTATGTTCTTCATAAAGATCTTCTATTAATTTTAAATATTCTACTTTCTCATAGCTATCATCTGTTTTAGAAAATTGGCTTTTCCAATGTTCTATCAGATTTTTATAAGTATTAAAATCATATTTTTGTGATTTTTCTGTTTTTTCAATTTTTTCTTTTGTTTTTTCATTTTTTATATAATTAGTAGATTCATCAGAAGACCCGTCTTCTGACAAAGCTAATATATAATTACTATTGCCGTAATATAAAGGTCCAAAATCAGATTCTTTATTATTACTAATATTTATAACCTGATCTAATTTATTATTTACATCGGATAATAACTCTTTAGACTTGCTATTCAAATCTAAATCAGTTACTTCTCCCATATTATCTATTTTTTCTTCTCCCATATTTGGAGAAGATTTTTTCACCTTTTTTCTTGACTATAATGATGCATTTGGTAATCCATCTCCTATAATGATGCATTTGGTAATCCATCTCCCATATGAAGCAAAAGTCAATGGACCTATTTTTTAAGATGGATGTACCCATTAGAGAGGTATTGATTAATAACTATTTTCATTATGTTATGAAGTATATGATTGTTTTTGACCTATTGAAATTATTGCGCCACATTTTCTTAGAAAAGTTGAAATCTTATTGTCATAACAAACGATATTCAGAAAGCTCAAATACTGAAGAATATTTAGCAGAGGAGTGTATAAATTTTTTCTTAAGATACTTAGGTGATATTGAAACAAGATTAAATAGATCGAGCAAAAATTTTAGGGTCGCGTATCATAACTTAGCCCAAACTTACTTATTTAAAAGTAAATTGGCTTATTATGGCAAGTGGAAGGTTGTGTTATTTCGATGTGATTGGCCTGATGTAACTACTACTAGAAGGATTAGAAAAGATCAGTTTGGTTTTACATTGGTGAATTTTTCTCATTTAATTCACACTAGACAATAATTAACTGACAAACCTTATGTTCTTTCATTTCAAGTGAAACAAATTTTTTATTCAAAAGGTCTGATTGATAATGGTTGGTTTGTTGTACTTTGTAATACTCTTAGTGACTTTTTTGACATGGATAGTGAGAGTAGAAACTATGATGTGTCGCAGTTTGAATGCTTACCTTTTTCTGATCAAAACTTGGATGAAAATATCCTTAATACTAGTACAAAAGTTCAATGGATTCATGAAGATGATGAAGATATTTATGACCAATAAGTGTGTGCATAGAATAAAGTCGGAATGTAAAAAATTCCCCTTTCTCTTATTATTGTTTATGTGCATATGTTCCATAATTTGCATTTTGATATTATAGTTTTATTTAACATTACAGTTGGTGGTGATGTTTGTGCTGATAAGTCTTACTTTATAGTCCTAAATGGTTGAACTTGCTTATATTGTTTAATTTATTTACATTTTTTTAATTTTTGTAGATATTATGTCGAGAAGAATATTAGATGATTTGAATATCATTTGTACACCTTCACAATCACAAGGTGTTGGCTTTGAAGGCTTAAGTAATAAAGTTGAGAATCCAAATGCCAATGAGGCTACCGAGAGTGAAGTTCAAACAAACTTGATTTTAGGTACCATATTTTGTGAGATTTGTAAACTAATTTCATTATTATGGATTAAAAAAAAGAACTCATCAATGTTAAACAAAATTTTGTTCTTTATAGTTGATGCCAACGACCAACGTAGAACCAGAGGGCGTATGATATTGACGACTTTATTTACAATGGAACTCGAAGAGCATATTGTCGTTTCATCAAATGAATATGGACAACCAATTAGACCAAAAGCCTAAACAGTTGTTGGGTTTTAGGCATGGTGGTACGAACAAATTTCATTGTTTAATCTATTACGAATCATGGAGTCATATACAAAAAAGAAAAAAGAGGAGGCACTGGTTTTGGTGAAGGTATTTACATTTAGTAAGTTTTTCTGCTCTTGAAATTTGGTTTCATATAAATATTAACAAAAGCATAACCTTTTATCATAAGTTAGGTTTTTGCTTGAGATCCTGAACTCGTATATTAAATCATCATTGGCCAAAAAATGGAAAGATTATAAGTATAAGTTGAAAAAGGACCATTTCAAGCGAGATGTTGATCATATGGTCATAAAGTGGAATGTACAACGCAGTGTTAGCAATATGAGATTTTGGTAAATTTTTGGTGCTCAGAAAAGGGAAAGGTAATGAAAACAATTCATATTTTTTATTTTAATTAATTTGTTTTTAATAATATTATTTTTTGTTTGATATGTAAACAAATGAGAACAAATTGGGATCTCCAATAGAGCCAAGCAGAATTGCACTCATACTAGTGGATTGAAAAGCTTTGCTAGGATGGCTAACATAAAAGTTAGTTATTTTTCACCTAAGTTGTATGAGATTTGCAAGTTTTGACATTATTTTTAATTTTCTAATTAATTTTATGTTGTAGGAGACTGAGAAAGGGAAAAAGATTGATAGATTTGATTTATTTAAATTGACACATACCAAGAAAGATGGATCGCATCTAAATGCGAAAACACACCAAATTGTGGTATGATTCTCTAACTTTTAACGATTGTAAGGATATGCAATGTTGTAATGAGTAAAATATGCAAAAACTTATTAGTATTTAATGCAATGATTTAAGGTATAATGTGAACACTAGTTTTATTCTATTGTTCTTATTTGTTTGTTGGGTGTTTAGGAGTCTTTTTGGTATCAAGTTGTTTGCATCTTCATGGGATTATGGAATTTAAAAGGGGAAGAAAGGTTGGCAGAGTTTCGAGCTATCCAGCCATCGGCATATTCAACTTTTAAGCAAGCCTTTAAGAATGAATTGTTCATTGAACTAACTGAAAAAAGAAAGAAACGATTGTGTCAAATGTTGCTAAGCGTTTTGTATAAAAACGACGCTATATGTCTTTTTCTGCGATTCATTTTGCAACAGTTTGTAAATGCTACAACTAGTTTTGGTGATATTTAGAAACGCCACAAAACTCAAAAAGAAAAAAAAGACGTTGCAGTTTCTTCAATTTGTTGTAGTGTATTCACATGCAATGTAAGAAACTAGTATGTAAAAGCATGAGTTAAGAAAAAAAAATTGAACTGGCAAAAATATTCTTTATTATTCATTAAATTACTAAATTAACATTAGAATAGTATTTTTTATTAAATATTAAATATTGAAAATATTTCATTAAAGTTTAAATTATATTTTTATATTCATGTTAAATTAGACATTTATTATGATTTAAATTATTCGATTATGAGTTATACATTTACTAATATTTCAATAATATAAAAGTAAAACTTACCACTATATAATAGATGCATTAACAAAGACATAAATATCTACATAATAATATTTGTTGCAAGTTCAAAACTCTTATGGGTCATAAATTTGTAGAAAGTGTTGGGTGCAAGCAATGGTAAGGCACATTTCATACTTTGAGAAAGAACTTAGGTTTGAATCTTAGAGATGACATTGTTGGGAGGGATAACAATGAACCTTGAAAGGATTAGTCATTTTTTGAATTTTATTACTATTTTCATTTCAACTATAACTCTATTTTAAAGTTTTTATTTTTATTTTTATCATATTTTAATTACCAAAATAGTTAATATCTTTTAATTATGTTGAATGATTCGAATAATATCACTTCACATTAATTACATAAAACAAAAATGTTTTATCTAATAAAATAAAATAAAAAAACACACGTAAATCGTGCGCAATGTATGTGATATTAATAATCAATATAATATAAATTATTAATTGTTGAAATTTATATAAATATATGAAAAATCTAACTATAACATGTAAAATACACAAATATTATATAAATATACCGATTGCCAAATCTCGTTAATAAGAACATAATTTTGATTTTTCAAGATTTCATTCGATATAAGTTTTTCTTTTTTAGATGAGAAACTTCATTGTTATGGAAAGCATTAAAAAACAAAGAAAGAATCCCAGAAGGTTCCCAATACGAAGGAACAAATATGCCCAAAGCTAAACATATCATAGATAATCAATATTGATTGCATGTAGAGGTGAAGTTAGGAATTTTATTTAGGGGATCGAAATAAAATTATAAAATTTTGGGGGTCCAAAACTAAATATATTGTGTTAAAAATACTTAATTTAAATTATTTGTTTTTAGAGACGCCAAAATTTGATTTTTTTTTATTAACTAAAGACTTAAAATGCTTAAATTTAATATTTTATTTATTAAAGGACCTTAAATAGCAATTTCACCATTAGGAAAATGAGAGGTCAAAGCCACTTGCTACGCCTCTTATTGTTTGACAAAAAATCAAGTCATATCGATTGAACATGGATGAAGGCGAAATGTCTACAGTAAAATTTTATAGATATTAAAAGTGTGGCACCCAAACCCGACCGGGACAGTCCAACCCGAATTTTGAACATCACATTAGCCACCGAAGTAATTCTCCATTAAAACATCTCGAAACACACCAATCAACCACACACACCGTACATTAGCAGCATAAATCATATGAGTAATATTCCTATTTTCATGCTTTTCTAAACATATCACCAATGCAAGCACCAAACATACAATTTTCAAGCCACCTGCAAACCCACCTCGCACATCACCTAGCGAGCACAGCTCACGACCTACCCGTGAACTCGGCTCGCAACACACCTTGCAATCCCTACAGACTGGCGAACTCCTTAGTGTTGGGTGAATTGACTCTAGTGAACTTAAAGATAGACAAATACCTAATGTTTGGCGAACCCTCCCAAAATTGGTCAAACCTACTGGTGGTCTCCTAGTTGGTGGACTCTTATGGTCTTGGCGAACTATTCTTATTCCGATGAACTCACTGTCTAAGGCGAACTCTTGATTATTTGGCATTCTCATTCATGTTGACAAACCTAACTACCCTAGTAAGCTGTCCTAACTGGCGGTCTAGCCTACATGGCAAACACTCGTTCTGGTGAATTCATGGTTTTTGGCGAACCCTTCACTTGGCGAGTGCTATAGTTGGCGGACTTTTAAAATCAGGGAACGCTACGTTATGGCGAGGTTCTATCACCTTGCAACCCCTAGCTCACACTACGTTAAGTCACCTCGTAGGTAATCATTCACATACTTTCCAAGTTAACATATCTATTCAATCAATAAATGGTATAATGGCATACCTTACAACTCGACGATCTCCTTTGGCTGCAAAAGCTTGTTAGTTCATTCAGTTTTTAATACAGTCAACATGTAATATAAATTGTCCTAACAAGCATTCAAGCAAGCAATTAAGTCCAAAACCCCGAATTTAAACAGTCCATAATGTCCGTTTACAACCTGTTAAAAATTTATTTAAAATGTCTAAGATTTAGTTCTAAGTTCTAAAACCTTTGGAACGATCCCACATTGCCTTTACTTTGGGGTTTGTAAACATGGCATATACACAAAGGATTTCCCTTAGGTTGGATCATCGGGTTACCATCCTTCTCACTGGCCCGTGAACTATATGCCTATAAGGTAATGCAAAGAGTGCGAGTTTATTGAGGCTCAGTGAGTGCACATGCATACAACACAAATAAACTCATTGAGCATGCAAATATCTAATCATGTAATAACAATTCGCATATAACAAAATTTTCACATGCTACAATATGATATATTGGCAATGGTGAAGGTGAAACATAATAAAATTATTTATACATTAGATAGACGGATCTCCAAAACACATCACATGACTCAATGAGTCGATAGCTATCTCCAATAAAGTGTAGCACAAATGCTCACACTCTCCCAACACACCACACTATCTACAGTGAATGGAGCTAAGCTCAACATTTCCTTATCTCTCCAACGCTATCTTCAAGCCACAAAGCCCTAACACATGGAAAAAAGGTAAGTACTCACAATCCTATGGCATATCAATGATATCCAACGGTTTTAAGTGTTCACTTGTCAATATATTTGGTTAATCATTTTCACATTACACAAAAATTACAGGGTTCGTATTACTGTTGAACTCGCACATAACATATCGTATCGTAGTAACATTAGTTGCCCTAAGTAAAGCTTGCAATGCACATATAGGTTTGCACATCCATAGGTGCATATTAGTAGGGTTGACATGCTACAATAGTTCACACATATCACTAGGGTTCGCAATATATACATATAAGCCCGCATGCAATATAAAGTCCACACACATATATATATATATATATTCGCGTAATATAAAGACTCGCATAAAACACTAGGCTCGCACGTATCATACTTAAATACATAGCTCACACTAATTATATTAGAGATCATAGGTTACAATTAAGGCTCGCAGAGTTTATAAGCTCGCATGCATTAAAGTGGCAGTGTTCGTATATGAATTTAGTAGGTTCACATGTATCTTAAAAGGGCTCACATAAAAACAACAGAGCTCGTACGTTAGATAGGAGAGTTCTCATGCCTTACCTGACTCTTCAAGTCATGCAAATTTGAGTTTAAATGCGATATATAGAAGCACCCCCTTGGGAGTCATAGTTTCCTGGTGAACCTACGCCACTTGCTTGCCCTTGTCCTTACTCGTGGACGCTCCCTCGCGAATAGGGGCTTCGCATGTCACATAAACATACAGATTACTTTTCAATCTAAAACATAATTACTATTTTAACATAGCCTAGCTTGCCACTAGCATTTGACAAACTACCTTGCCAAAATTTTAATTTGCTTAATTCCTACCCTGAATCTTAATTTAATTCGTAATTCTTTTTACTTCCTAACCTCCTATCTATTGCCTAATTACATATCTATACCTTTAGTTTTAGCTCAATTCCATTAATTAAAACTTTCCGAAAAATCATTGTTCTTCCCCATTCTCATAAAAGAAGTCATTTAATTCATGAAATCACCTTAAGATTTTATTAAATTGAATTTGTAAAACTTTTAAACTTGTCAAAATATGCTGAAAATCATTTTAATATCATCATTTAGCTCTTAAATACAAGGTTCACCATTTTTATGCAAAATAAAGCTTTAAAACTATAGATCTTAAATACTCTTTGTTAGATCTATAAAAATTCGAATTGAAAACACCTAATAATTGTTTAATACATAAGAAAATAATAGATTTACTTTTAGTTCGAAGACCTCTACGGATTTGTGCTAATTTTTGCCTTGGAGAAGAAAAAATAATTTTCTTGTAAAATTGGAGTAGGATGTGTTTCTATGTCAAGAAAATCAAAATGACGCAGAAAATTTGAGAGAAAAATACCAATTACATCTAACATATTTTTAAAATGAAGAAGGCTGGGAGGGAAAATAGGGACGGTGGGTGGTTTATATAGCCTACCAGATTTCAAAATTTTGGGTTATTTACCCTCTAAGCCCCCTCCTAATCTCCTTTGTTCTAATAACTCACTTTTTAATTATTAGTATTAATTTATGCATTTGACCTCTAATTTAACACCTGTTCCAAATTACTCTCTACTAACCTTTACTAATAACCCGATTATTAATACCATTATTATTTAATTATTATTAACTACTTAATTATTTTACCTTTTTTTAATTTCTACGACACTAACTCGATTTTTGGGGTGTGACAAAAAACCTACATAGAGTGACATCAACCTCCATGTTGAATGATTGCATTTAATATAATTTTCATTTTGTCAGACTAGTTGGATCGAAAATCAGTTGGAGTACTAGTTTAAATTGAGGGGCCAAATTGGTTTATTTGTGAACCGATTGAATCGATCAGACAGACTGATCAATTCAATCATTAGTTATGTTCTAAAAACCTTGTTTGCCACTGAAGAAACATATAACAATACCTATGCATATTTTGGTTTATAGCTTAAGAGTAGTTTAAGGTGACTACGAGTTGTATTGAGTAGTAACTTGGTTCTTTTAAAAAAAAAAAAGCTTAAGGATAAAAAAGTCCTTCGTAAAAAAAATCAATTGAGCCATTATGAAAAAAATGCACCTAATTGAGTCTTTAATGACTTAAAAATGAACTCTTTCGTTAATGAAAATCGTCAATTGATCAATTTGACTGTTAACATCGCTGACATAGCTAATGGAAGCCACCAGAAACTGTCATGTTAGCAAATTTTTTTTTCAAAAATTACTTTTTAAAAAATAAAATATTTTTAAAAATAAATAAAATGTGCATATAAAATGAATCTAGACATATGGTTGTCTAAATTCATTATATGAGTGCAAAACTAAAAAAATTCAAAAATTATTAAAAGATTCATTTATGTTTAAGATATTGTTGAGATTCATCACGTATGAACAACGAGATAGTAAAAGTAGAGAAGAACAAACACAAATATTTTATGTGGAAAACCCTCACGGGGGAAAAACTACGGGCAAAGGAGGCTTCGACTTTTCACTAAACAACAAACAAAGAGTACAACGATGGAGAGTATTCAACTTGAACACAAAGAGCAAATCCCAAAAGAAACTCAAATACAAAAGCTCTCTCAAAAACTCTCTTCCAAAACTCTTTAACAAATCTCATACAAAAGATATTTAATGCAAATCTAATTCTCTGAATCTAATTGTATCTAAATAGGGTTGTGAGTCCTATATGACTAAAATAATTCTGTAGGAATTAGAGTTCGACTGAGAGAAGAAATCCTGTTGAGAGTAAAAAATTGTAGTTATATTTGTGCAAAAATCATTACCTCGTCGTGACGTCACCTACCTGCTCGTCACGACATCGCAACCTTGCTTGGCTACCAAAGATGTCGCATTGTCCTAACGTCCAGGACCTCCTCATCCCGATATCGCGTGGCTTTCTGCTCCCTTTCGGATTCTCGTTGAATTTCATCTTAAATGCGTGCAATGTATTCGATAAATGTGAGTCACACCCCACAAATATTAACAAATTTTCCTTAATAGAAATTACAAAACAATGTTTTTAGTTTAGTTACTTCCATAGGCACAGGAAACTATATTATAATGTAAGGTTTAACCCTGTAAGACTCTCGGAGGCTGCACATGGAGATGATGGAATTGGCTGTAAAATATGTGCCCTTCATGACCTTCCTTCAAAGCAAATAAAAAATGTGTAAATACAATCCATTTGTCTTATTGCAGGAGTTGCCACACTTCTTCTGCTGTAGTGGAGATCATGGACATTAGGTTAAGTATGTTATGTTGTGTATTCTGTAGGTGGACTAAAAATAAAAAGCTTTTTTTTTTTTATGAGTAAAAATGTGTAAAGCTTAAAACGAATAATGAGAAAATATAAGAGAAATCAAGAAAATAGAGGATGAAGAGAAATTTATGAGAGTTGAAAATAAAGCCTATGGGTGATTTTCAACTATGATTAAAATACTAATTTTTTTAATTTTTTTTTTAATTTTGTACTCATCTAAAATGAATTTAGACTACAAATTGTATATATTCATTTGAATTTAAACAACTATTTATCCATATTCATCCTATATGTACATTTTAATTATTTTTTAAAAAATAATTTTTTTGAAAATATATATTTGCTTACGTAGCATGCCACGTTAGTCTACTTCCATAGGTCAACAATATTAATAATGGAATGGACCAATTGAAATCTTTTGGGTCACTAAGGGCTCAATTTGATTTTCTCATTTTTTACCAATGATTTATTTTACCTTTAAGCCTTAATAAAAAATAAGATTAGGGCTTGAACTTGACAACAACTCCTACATTAGATTTTAATTTTTGTTGTTGTACAAATTAGTCTTTGAACTTGGTATTTTTTTTTTGTCTAAGTTAGTTTTTGAACTTGACAAATACGATGTGCAAAAGAGTTATTGACAAATGAACCTCGAAAATACAATAAACCCCAATGACTGTTTATGTTTTGCACTAACGGAAACAGTCCACTGAGCAGAGCATAATATTAATATCAATTGCAGAAATTTTTTATAGAAAAATTTAGGAATATAAAAGATAGTGAGAGAATAAAAAGAAACTTTTGATATGTTTTCTAGTGTATCTTACAAATGAAATTTCTCTCTTATTTATAAGAGGTCTCGTGTCTCTTCATAGAGACATAACTACTCAAATGGATAGTCATTTCTTTAGTAGTAAATAAAATTATTCAATAGATATCTACTTGAATAATTATGACTATTTGTTAATAATTACGTGACTTAACTTTTGATTAATTATAACTTTTCATTTACAACTATTGGAACATTATATATCTATATATATATTGAAAATGTTCCATCATATTTTAATTTTCAATATTTTACTCTATAATTTAATATAAACAAATAATTAACCTAACACGAAACACATATCGTGAATAAACCATATTAATTATTATTGAATTTAGCAAAAAGAATAAATTAAATATATTTTTTATGGTAAAAAAGAGTCTTTAATTTGTGCGCAGGCCGCCTTTATATATTTATAATCATATTAAATTTAAATTAACAAAAGATGGTTTTTTATCCAAATAATATAAAAAATAATCAATTACAAAAATGGTTTGAGAAACAAATTAATTACGAAAATAGGTATTTGTTACAGTGTTCGGTGATGTAAAATATTTTGGGACCTGATATGTAAATTTTTCATTCTGATCGGCTTTGATAGTTTGGCAGCACCAAACTTTAAATAGAGTTAATTGCTTTGTAAACCCTCATTGTTTATTATTATTATTTTATTTCCCTTCAACACAAAAAATAAAGAGAAAAAGTTTTTTCTACCAAAAAAATATTTTTGTAATTTCACCTAGAAATAAATTTTATTTATTTATTAAAAAATAAATTTTTGTTCAAATTATGTTTGACATTATAATTCACAATATCAATAGTAATTTTCTTTTGCTCACATTATATCTGAAAACTATAAATTTAAATCAAAATTATAATTTATACATAATAGTTTTTTTAAAACTTTTATAATTATAATTTTATACGGTGTTCGTGTTGGTAACTTTTTACAAAAATATTTTTTGATAGAATTTTTTTAAAGTTAATTGATAGGAAGCCTCTTTATTTCGGTGATGAAAGGGAATAAAAGAATATAATAAACATTATTTAACCTGTTTAAAATAGTCGGCACCTTAATTTTAGCAGCTAATCTAAATGGGAAATTTGTATATTAGGTCTTTGAATATTTTAGGTCATCACACTTTAATCTGGCGTTGCTAATATGTTAGGTAACACCGTCAGAACACTATAGCAAATGTTTATTTTCGTAATTAATTTGTTTCTCGTATATTTTTTTGTAATTAATTAAATTTTAATATTATTTATGTAAAAGAACACACAAGATGAGAAGAAAATTTTTAAATAATTTAGAAAAAGAGAAAACTAGAAAAGCCCTTAAGATGGAAAAATCCCATTTTGCAAGTGGCCTCCGTTTTAAGTTCACCTTCATTGTTTGACTATCAACCAAAAAAGAAAGAGAAAATTAATCAACCGAGTAAGCCCATCCACATTCATAACAAGTGCAGAACACGCGCAAGGAAACCGCGTGAGGAAAACTGTTCACCTCTGACATGAGATTAATATGTGAGAGAGTGAGTGATGAGCACTGTCAAGCCCACTCTCTGCAACTTGCTACTATAATAATCCAAATTTGTTTTTCTTTCTTTATAATTCCCACTCTTCACAAAAGTAATAATATTTATTATAAATTATTATAATTTGTAATTATATCGTAATAAGGAATTGGAGTTAAATTATATATTTTTAAGATAGTAAAAATATGATTTTATTATTTTAAAAAATTTAAATTAAATAATTATTATTTTAAGAGATTAAATATAATTTTATCATTATTAATATAAAATTTTATAAATTATAAAAGATTACTATCAAGTTATTGTCTTCACCCGAATTAAAATAAGGGATAGGTTAATCTCATTTATTAATATAATTTGATCTTGATTGTCGATTTTGAGGCTCATTTTATATCATCCATTGTAATTTGAATTCTTAAAAATAATAGAATTCTTTAAGCATTTACTCAAACACTTAATATGTAATTTTTTCTCTTATATTATGAATCAAAATATATTTTGTTTATTTCACTTAAAATATATGTAGGCCATCTATATTGAAATGGAAGAAAAAAATATTCATTTTACAGTTCAACAAACATATATAATATAATAAAAGAAGGGAACTTTCAAATAAAAAGAGGCATGATATGGGACAATTGGGGACAGAGAGGGACCACAGTGTAGCATGTCATTTTACATTTTGTCCTTATTGTAAGCATTTTTGGCTGCTGTGTTGAGTTAGTATTTTGCATTACTTTTGGGGACTCTGATTTCCAAGAGAAGTGACATAAGAGTGGGGGAAGAACCAAAGTTTGTGTTTTGTTCTCTCTCAAGAATCAAAGAAAATTTTGTGCTTTCGTGAGTCAAGAAATGTATGCAGAAACTGGGCTATTTTTCCCTTACATGCAAAAAGTTTCTCAAGAATTTCACCAGTTTGAAGAGTTCTGCGAAACCCAGAAACCCAATGCTTCAATGGTACTGTATCTAATCTCTGCTTCTTTTTTCTTTCTGTTCATTTTCCTTGCTTTGGTTTGTTTTGAATGGTCTGCATTTGGTTGATTGGTTATACTTCTGAAGTGGGTTTTAGCTTTGATTGCATGCATCTGAATCTACGCTCTAGAATTCACTTTGTTCCTTGTACTGTAATGATTCTTTGTTTTTGTAGTTTTTAAATGGAGAAATTTTTGCGTTTCATTCTAATTTTTGGGAAAAAATTTATTTCGTGTTCCCCTCTATTGACGAAGAAAAACAGTGGGGAAAAATGTTTTTTCGGTTCTCTTGAGAAGGGGACTTCCATAAGTTATTCTCCGAACAGTTTCTCAGCAGCCAAACAAGGCTGAAATGGCGAAAAAAAAAAGAAAAAAAAGAATGAAAGTATTTACATGCCGGATCAGGAAATGTTGGAATATAACTGGAAAATAATTTCCATGTCAGGAGTTTCGTGTTGTTCAAGATTTCTGCCTTTCCCTTCAACTTTTTGGTGTGAATTTGGTTATTGGGTTTTTCACTTTTAGCCCACTTACAGAGAGATTAGAAAAGAATAAGAAAAGGTCTACCCTTTTTCCTTTTTCTTTATGGTTTTTCAGTATAAAGGGGACGAATGTTTGGCAAATACAAGAGGTTATTAGGTAAAGTATATTAGGAGTTGGGTTATGTTTTGCCTCCTCTACTAAAAAAAATTGGATAAATTAGTAATTGTATTCGAAATTGGTTCTTATACATCAACATGATGTACAAGTGCCATGTAGCACTGGCTGGTTATTCGGTTTTAATAGAAAAAACCAATTTACTCTTTAGTTTGACTAATTTGCCCAACTTTTTAGTAGACAAAGCAAAATGCAATCTGACTCTTAGTACAGGGGCCTCATGGTACTTTTACCAAGGTTGTTTGTATTGAGCTTTATTTTAGTTGGTTTCAAAAGTGAATTAAATTTTGGGGAATTAGGAGAAATGGAATTTACCCTTTTTGAATGGCTATTATAGATCTTTTCCTGCTTTCTTAGTGTAGGCTTGGAGTTTATGTTGTTTGTTGAGAAGGGTTCTGAATTTGATTGCTAACATCATACTATGTGATCTTTGACTTGAGGGTGAGTGTTGAAATATAGATGTGTTTCATTCAATTTTATAAAGTTTCTTCATATATTTTGAGGACTATACCCCATACCCTTGTCCGAATATATGTTAGACACAAATGATTTAGGTAAAATAAAGCTTTTATATAGTTGACTACAATGCAATTCGTGCTTTCTTCAGACAACATAAAGCAGATCATTTTTCTGCCTGTATTAATTGTTTTAGCCTCTCCTACTTTGTTTCACTCAGCAGGATATCCTATTCGAAAAGTTAATAATATTTGTTCATGTCTAATGTTCTACATGGTTCAGACCTCAGCAATATCTGAATATTACCTGGGAGGCGAAGGTGATCTATTCAAAGCTCCAGAGCCTATCATTGAAGAACCAATTGTGGACCTTAATCCCATGACTGCAGCCATCTCATTAAGCTTTTGTGGTGAAGATGTTATTACTTCACAAGGATTTAAAGCTGCTGATATTGAATCAATTCAAAACGAGCAGTTTTTAGAGGTTCTTTATGAGTGCGAGAAGGATCTGATGGCACGAGCAGTTATAGAAACACCACTATCTGAGGTCCTGGATGTAAAGTTTCCTTTGAAGACGGATGAAAACCAAAATCATGAAAATGAAGTGCTCTGTGATGTACCGTTCCAGAAAAGTGTCAGCTCGGATTGTTTAAGCTCAATGGAACGGATGCAAGGGGCTGCAATGAAGCCTAATTTTCTGGATTTCCCTGGAATAGATTTTGGTTCTGCTTATGGAATGAGGAGAGCATTTAGTGAAGGAGATATAAAGGTCAGCCTTAATTATTTTTGCTTTTGTTGTTGTTAGATATAAAGGCTATTAGTTTTCTGTTCGCATTTGTGTGCATACCAACCCCTTGAATTACATGGACCTTATCTGATTAGAGCATTATTTTGGTAAAAGTACTAGGTGACAGATTGCATTTTGCCTCCTCTACTAAAAGCATGTGCAAATTAGTCCCTATATATTAAATCAAAGAGTAAACTGATATTTCTGTTGAAAATTTCATTCATTTTTATTGTTAAAAACGGGTCATTGTGCGTCAAAATGAGGTACACATGGCATTTGATTATTCCGTCAGCCAATTTAGGTTTTAACAGTAGAAATGGATGGAATTTTAACAGTAAGGACCAGTTTACTCTTCGATCTAACATACAGGGATTAATTTGTCCATGTTTTTAGTAAAGATGGCAAAATTGAATCTGCCTCCTAGTACAGGGCCTCTATGGTACTTTTATTGAGTATTTTTTCATAAATGACTAGTCTGCTATCGATTTTCTTCTTCTACCATACTTTTGAACACAACAGTGTTTATGACTTCGTTCCCTTATCATCGAAATCACACCAAGAAGCGACGGGATCCTGCTTAAAGACGAAACTCTACTGGTCTCTAAAATTCATATTTGTTTCTTCCGTCTTAACAACCTCCAATTGTCTTTGTCATTACCCTCTTAAACTCTTACCAGAATCAAGTGACTCTTCAAACTATCGTCGAGCACTAAGCATGTTATCGTCTTTCTAACGACTAGCAACTAAGAAACTTTTAGATTTTTCTGACCATTTTCCACAGAATGGGGTGGGTCATTTGATATTGAGTTTTTATGACAGACTCTTGGCAATGGTAATGCGAGTGTCATCCATTCTCCTCTTGAGCGACCGATAATCGTCAGCAGCTGTTCTACCAAGGATCGAA
This sequence comes from Gossypium australe, assembly GCA_005393395.2. Lineage (NCBI taxonomy): Eukaryota > Viridiplantae > Streptophyta > Magnoliopsida > Malvales > Malvaceae > Gossypium > Gossypium australe. Next base: position 630,090 of record CM016617.1, read on the forward strand.
GGGAAAAACTCTCTAGATACAGGAATAAGAAGACGAAGAGGAACTTTGGAAGGAAAATCAAGGTAACTGAAACTGATGGTTATTTTCATATTCTTGTAACTGAAACTCGTGTTTATGTATATTTTTTCTCAGTATGCATGCAGGAAGGCTCTTGCTGACAGTCAACCGAGGATCCGTGGAAGGTTTGCAAAGACTGAGGAATCCGACAACTCAAAGAGGCAATAGCTGTTGATTAATCAAGGCAGTACCAAGTAAAACAGGAATGAAGAAGCTAGATTGAATGATGCAATGCTAAGAAAAGAAAGTTTTCGAGTAGAGGTGTCGACTTCGACATATATAAGCCTTTGTGGAGATCATCTTATGGCATTAAAATGCTAAATAAACCATAACCCAGCTCCTCAGAAATAGTTCCATGTTATTTGCTGTAATCACCTCCTCTGTAATGGAAGTGGCCACTTAGGATTGTACATAGTGTTTGTTCAATAAAATGGCACAGCTGAAATTTGTACTTGTTCATATATGTTTTTAAAAGATAAGTAGTTTTTAATGTTATATGCTATACGTGTTTAATAATATATTTTTAATTACGATAATTAGTGTAAAATAATATTCAATATTATTGGAACTGTTTAAACCTAATAAAATATATAAATTTATTTAACAATTTAAATATTATAATAATTATAATAATAAATTTTCAAATCATAATTACTATATTTAATGTATAGTTCTACTTCATATAAAATAACAATAAATATAATTAACATATATTAATTATTTTATCATTTAAATATAGTGTTAATAAAAAATTCTTAATAATTATTAAAGTACTTGTATAAACTATAAAAATTGATATATTGTAAATTAAATTCTTCTCTATTCAAATTTTATTTTTATATAGTTAATAAATTTATTATCATAGATAATATATATAAATATAAATATAATATATTAAATTAGATTATATAAATGTATTTTTTTATAAAATTTTATATATAAAATATAAAATTACTAATTATGGAAATAAATAAAATTTTTTATTTAAAATTAAATTAATATAAATTTTTCTTTTCATATCAAATTTAATTATTTATTATTATTTTAATTCGGTTAATAAAAGTCTTTTAATAAATCGGATTTATTATTTATAAGGATAATAAATTTTCTTATAAATAATAGAAAATTTAAAATGATAAATTTAATGATATAATAAATAAAAAAAGTTATATTAATCAATTCGAAAATTTCTTTAAACTCAGTACTTGTATTTAGATTAGTTTCTAAGCCACATGTGTTGCATATGATTTTATTTGCTTAATTTTTAATTAATTTTCTAAATAATATCTTTTTAATTTATTATTTGAATTATTGAACATATTAAAATATATTATATTATTTAGCAATTCAAATATAATAATAAAAATTTGAAATCATAATTAAGGCATTTGAATTCAAATAATAACTCCATTTTAAAATTATAATTATAATAATTTTCTATATATTTTATGCTTAAAGTTGTATTCAAATAATAACTCTATTTTAAAATTAGTAAATAATTATATATTAAATAATAATATTTTTTTGGGGTAAAAAGGAGCATAGCTAACTACTAAACAATGTTTAACTCCCAGCTAACTTCCTGGAAGAAACAACGCGCATCCGCAGCCAACAAAGGTTCAACCGACAGTGAAAAACATGCAACTCATTCAGGTTGGCAGAACTAATCCACAACAGACGACCGGCAGCTTGGTTGAAAGCACGGTCAACATGTCTTAGACATACATTCTAACTACGCTCACACAATGCATGCGCTAACTGCAGCTCAGCAAAGCTGCTATCCACAGCAGGACCATTCCGGAGAAGGCCAATAAGATGGTGATGCGACCCTAGTTCGGGAAGCTACCGCTGAACCCATTGAGCCGCCACAAGGACCTATAACTTGGTCTCGTGCTAAGAGGTTCCAAGATGCGTTAGCAAGCTATGTCGATCGAGCTTGGGGAGAGCAAGTAGCCGAATCTATTGATCATGCTTGGACCAGCTCAATAGGCGTCCCTTACAGCTTATTACAAGCTGAACTTTAGCTTATTCTGACTAGCCCCAAAATCGGGCTATTACATTGTGCATGTAAAATGTACGTTTAACTTATTGTAAGAATTGTTGAATGTTTGATATGTGTTAATCTGGTGAAATGAATGATACACAGAGAAAGGAAGTATGTAAGGTTGATGATGAAAATTGAAGTGTTGCATGATATTTGGCTTTGCGGAGGTTTGGACGGATTGTACGAAGAATATACATATGTATAATATTTTGGCTTTGTGGAAGTTCGGTTGGGCTATACAGAGATATATGCGCACAAGTAAATAAAAAACCTACAAAGGTTCTATGTAAGTAAGAGACTTTGCAAAGTTTAAGTGTTTTAGCCTCATGTATGAAAGCAAGTCATATGGTCATGGCCTATGCGAGTTATGACAGTCTGTTAGACTTATCCTTTAAGATTCATGACAAGATTATATGTTGTATGTATGAGTTCGCATCTAGGAATTTGCATGTAAGAGTCTGCATGAATTATCTTTCAAGCACGAGTTTGTATGGATTTTCATCCAAGTAAGGGTCGGCATAAATTATCTTCCAAGAATGAGTTTGTATGGATTTTCTTCCAGGTAAGAGTTTGTATGGATTAGATATCGAATGACATATGGTCTATTTCTCAAGCGAAAGTCCGCAGTGATTATCTGTTAAGCAAGAGTCCAAGAATGACTATATTTTATACACAAGACTTTGAAGACTACTACTTAAGAAAGAGTCCGCAGGTATGAATCCGCATATAAGTTTGCACCATTATGAAACCGCATGCGTGAAGTCACCATGTTTGAGTCCTTACATAAAAGCTCTCCAAGTGTGAAATTTCATGCACTAATTCTCAGGAATTAGTTTGCCGCAACGGTATTATCTACTAAGATAAGTTGCATATGATCAACTTTCAAAATAAATTTGGTGATGAGTTGTCTTGTATGGAACCAAGGCGAATGCGTAAGTGATATCATCTTGCAAGAGATTCTACTGTACGAGCGATGGAAATGGAGGCTTATGTCAATGGAGAAAGTTTACCAAATTACAAGATGAGCCAAATCAAAAGTTGACAAGTTTACACTAGGAAGATGTGAGAACTATCCTCGTTCAAGTGAAGTCAATCAGAAGACCAGACCAATGAAGACCAATCATATTACTAGATTAAGCGAATACGCTATATTAATAACTCACTAAGTTCATCCAAACTTACTTATCTTTTTGTTATGCTTTCAGATATATTGGGTTACGAAACTCACTAAGTTCATCCAAACTTACTTATCTTTTTGTTATGCTTTCAGATATATTGGGTTACGAGGCGCCAGAGAGGGACTAAGCTAGAATTTGCCAAGCCAATGCGGATTTTTTTCCTCAACTATAACATGCATATAGTGGGCAACCTTGAAGCCAAGTCTTAGGGTTAGAACTTTTGTATTTGAGTGTGTACCATTGTAATTATTTCCAATATAGGGTAACTGTTCAATTTAGCAAAGTTATTATGATGCGCTTGAATTGAGACGAAGGCATAGGGAGAAATTTCCCTCAATGAAGCTTCGAGATTTTTTCACTCATACCGTTATAAAGAAAAGTTCATCTCTCGCATCATCTGCTTTACGGTCTTCCTCAAGTACTCCATTTCTTATAACGCATTATATTGATTGTGATAAATTTACTGTAAAACACCAAAATTTTCTTGCAGCTATTACTGCAAGGGTCGAGCCACAGTTTTTTAAAAAGACTGTGAAGGATGTAGGATGGCGTAATGCTATGCAAAAGGAGATTCATGCTCTGAAGGATAATGACACTTAGTTTATGGAGACACTTCCTCCAGGAAAGAAAGCTTTGGGTGGTAAGTGGGTGTACAAGATTCAATATAACTCAGATGGAAGTACTGAGAGACTGAAAGCTTTTCTTGTTTTTTTTTTTTTTTTTTGTAATCACCAGGTAAAAGGTATTGAATATAATGAAACTTTTGCTCCTATGGCAAAAATGGAGATTGTCCGTGCTTCCTTAGCTATTGCAACTTTGAGAAATTAGAAATTACATTAGATGGATGTACATAATGCATTTTTGCATGGTGATCTTGATGAAAAGATTTATATGAAACTTTCTTCAAGTTTTACCCCTGATAAGCCTGGAATGGTTTGTCGTTTGTTCAAGTCTTTGTATGGGTTAAAACAGGCTCATCGATGTTAGTTTGCTAAACTGGTTACTGCACTAAAATGGTATGGATTTCTTCAATCATATTCTGATTATTCTCTCTTTACATACACTAAGAGATCTATACAAATTAATGTGCTAGTTTATGTTGATGATTTGCTTATTTCTGGGAATGATTTCGCTGTTTTGAAAACTTTTAAGAGTATATCAATTCTTGCTTCCATATGAAAGATCTTGGTGTTCTGAAATATTTTTTGGGGATAGAGGTAGCTCGTAGTTCTTTGGGTATATTTATTTGTCAAAGGAAATACGCACTTGATATTATTTCAAATACAGGTCTTTTAGCAGCAAAACCTGCAGGATCTCTAATAGAGCAAAATCATTAGACTAATGCATGCTACAAGGGCGATTTTGATTGATCCTAAATCGTACAGACGGTTAATGGTTCGTTTTATTTATTTGGAAATGAGCAGACCTAATTTAACATACTCTGTTCATATCTTATCTCAATTTATGCATGAGCCGAGGCAGGAGCATTGGGACGTGACTCTACGTGTTGTCTAGTACTTGAAAAGCTCTCCTGGCCAAGGGATTCTATTGAGATTTGATAGTGATGTGTCCTTAAAGGGGTGGTGTGATTCGAATTGGGCTGCTTGTCTGTTAACCCGACGTTCGCTTACTGGCTGGCTTGTCTTTCTATGACAATCTCCAATTTCTTAAAAAACTAATAAACAACATACTGTGTATCGATCTTCTGCTGAGGCTGAGTATAGGCCTATGACTTCCGTCACTTGTGAGCTCAAGTGGCTGAAGGCCTTACTATTGAGCTTAGGTGTTCATCATTCTAAAGTTATTCCTTTATTTTGTGATAGTCAGTCTGCGTTGCATATTGCACAGAATCTTATATTTCACGAGCGTACTAAATGTAAACAGCCCAAATTGTCCGGGCCCAAATCAAAAAATAAAAAAAGAAATGGCCCAAATAATAACCTAAACCCTAGCCAAAACAAAACAAAATTTTCTTTCAAAACCCTAGCTAATATGCGCCACAAGCCACCGCACTAAGCCACTACCTGTTCCACTTTGGTTTGTCTGCCACCACCGCTGGCCTCCAAGAGCACCTGCAAAGAATGAATAAAAAAAGAGGAGAAACAAATAGCTTAAATAGGGGATTTTCTGTATTCTAGAAAAAGGGGGGATCAGCTATAAAGCCAAGCAAAGAAATTGTAAACAGGGTCTTCTTCTTTTTTTTTTTGAAAAAAGGAATACAAAGTACGTTTTTTTTAGAATATACACAGATTAATCCAAAGCAGATATCAAGTCGATTCAGGTTTTCATTTTTTTTCTTCTTTCCTTATTTCGTCACTCTTGAGCACTGTTGTTTTCTGTTTTTATGCACTATATTCTTTTTTCCTTTTAAACTATAATAGATATATAGATTAAAGGATTTGAAAATATAAAAAAAGGGGTAATTTTTACCTGTTCTGAGGAATTCCGGTCACCGGGCGACGGTGGCGAGCGGCGACGCCGATGACGGAGTTTCGCCGGAGGGCTAGTCGGATTAGGAGACCTGCAGAGAGAAAATGAAAAGAGGGGTTATTTTTTTTGAAAGAAAAGGGAAGAAGTGAAGTTTTACAAAAAAAATAGGGTTTATAAAGCCGATAGAAACGACGTCGTTTCATTCAGCCCCCAAACACCCAAAACGGCGTCGTTTTGGGGGACGACCCGAATTCGACCCGACCCAACCAAAGGATCCGCGTGTTTTCGTTTATTGGGCTAATTTCCCTTTTGGTCCTTCCGCATTTTTTACCTTTCTAATCAAGCTTTTTGTTATTTTCACATTTGCCCCAATAGATTTTCTTAGGTTCCAATTTGGTCCTGTACAAAACGCAGCGCATAGGAGCTAGAGATATTTTCCCAAATGGTCCCCTCTCTCTTCGCGCGCTTCATTTTAGATCCCTAATCCTTTTTTCTTTTTTTAATTTAGATCTGTAGTTTTATTTCTTTCTCAATTTAGTCCTCTTTATTATTTTCATCCTTTTACTAATTTCACTATTATTATTATTATTATTATTATTATTATATTTACTATTATTATATTATATATTATTATTATTATTATTATTATTATTATATTTATATTATTATATTGTACATGCTTTGTATCAGTATTATTATCTTATCATCATTACTATATTTATATTAGTATATTGTACATATTTTGTGCCAGTATTATTGTTATCTTATTATTACTATTATTATTATATTTATTATTATTATTATTATTATTATTATTATTATTATTATTATTATTATATTTCCTATTATCTCGATCTTTACTAACATCTTCTTGTTTTTTTTATTATTATTTTAATGCCATCTTTTACTTTTTTATATTTTTTATTATTGTATCTTTTTATTATCAGTATTGTTAATTCCTCGTTTTCGTCATTTCATGTGGATCAACAGTTTTAAATCGCAACTCGACATTTTTAATTCATACAAAAAGAGGTAATATTTGTGTGTTTGGAAGTCCAGAAAATTACATCCTAACGTGCTGGGTGTCAATCTTTTCGCTCGACTAAATATTCAAATGCCCTCTTCTTTCACATGTCTTGAAGATCAAAGATGATTTCGGTGTCAAAATATAAGGGTGTTATATCCTAACGTGCTGGGTATGATACGTTTATTCCTTTGAAGCAAGTTAATCTTGAGATTCAATCCTAATTCAATTAACCGTTTTTTACCCTAAATATTTTCGAGTTTTCGACATTAGGACAAAATTAATCAATTTGGTACCAACTTTGGGCGTTGCAAGGGTGCTAATTCTTCCTTGCACGTAACCGACTCCCGAACCCGTTTTCTCAAATTTCGCAAACCAAAATAGTTTTATAGGTGACCCGATCACACCTAAACAAAAAAGATCGATGGCGACTCCATATTTTAAAAGTCAGTTCCCGTTTTAAAAAAACCCCTTTTTGAGGAATGGTTTCGACAGCATGGCGACTCCACTGGGGAACATAAGAGAGTCAGGCCATAAAATTGATTATTCTTTGTCCTTTTGTCGAAAGTTTAGAAAATTGTTTTGAAAAAAATCATGTTTCTTTTTATTTGTTTGTTGGTGCTATAATCTTGAGTCTCATAGGATATTTCTGCATTCATATTTGCATGACCGTTGTGGTCACACCCTTTAAGTGGGAGCGAGAAGCTATGCCTTCGTGAGGTTTTCACCTCCGCATAGGCTAGGGGACTGCTTCCGGGATACATCCGTACTTATGTCTTCGTGAGGTTTTCATCTCCGCATGGCCATAGGGAAATGTATTCCCCTGAACTGAACTCGATCCGTATGAGCCTATAATGGGTGTAGATTGAGGAATCTGCTAGTTCAGGTACCCTTCTGTTAGAACCAAACCATATGTAGAGAGACCTAGGAGCCTAGCCTAGATAGTGCCACGCCAAACCCCTAGTTGTTCACCTAAATAGGTGTTTTAGGTTTATTTCTTTTGCACTAACGTGTTTTCTTTTGTGTTTGTTTGTCCTGTACTAGTGTTTTTGTCTGTTTTGATTGCATTGCATTGCATCATCCTAAAAAGAGAGTATTGATTCATATTCGATTGCTGAGTTAGAAAGTTTGTCACGGAAAATGACTTTCTTGATAAAGTGGAATATAATACGGTCGGTCACACATAGTGCAAATAAACAACGAAAGAGGGCTGAATAGCACACCGATGAGTATAAGACCTTGCCTGAAGATTCGAGCCAACAAAGATTATTCGGGAGTCATCATGTCTCAATTTCCTAAAAGAAGCTCATGAACATTGCGGAGGATAAGTGAGTTAAGAGGTTCGGTCTAGACCAAGCAACAAGGATCAAGAAGAGGCATCCATTTGGAAGATTCGCGGGATATGACCATAACATCCGATTACGAAGAAGTGGATTGTTGTTTTCACCTGGACTATGAGGACAAAGCCATATTTATAACCCATTTTATGTAAAGAGTTTTGTTTTCTTAAAAAAAATTTCTAAATGGAATTGAATCAGAATATATGTCTCTTTGCATTCATTCCATGCATTTGCATTTACATCATATCATTTGCATTAAAGCCCATGGGGAGAGTCTAATAAGCTAAAATTATAGGAGAAGAAGAAAGAAAAAGAAAACCTGGAAGCTGAACACCCTTACGGCACGCGAGCTAAGTCAAAGAAAATGGATCAAAGATATGAGCAATTCCAAAAAGAAATACTAGAACAAGTACAGGCACAAACACAAGAGCAGCTGGCCAAGATCCAGCAAGACATGACGGACAGGATGATGGAGTCCGAAAGAAACTTGATGGCTCAGATGACTCAAATGACCCAACTATTGAATGGACTTATGGAGAAAGGGAAAGGACCCATGGCTATTACCGGGGAAGAAAATGAAGGCATCCCTTCGGGTTTCACCCCACCACACGCGCCGATACAGCCTGAAGAATATCTTCCAATGCCATCAGTCACAATTAGGCCCCAACAAGGTCGAGTTAATATCAGACCACCCGTGAGCTTTCAAGCAGGTTCCGGATCCAACCCAGGGGATAACCCTGTTAACCCTGTTAACCTAGTTGTCCCTGATTTCGATATGATAGAGAAGGAAGAAGGAAGAGCTGAATCCTCAAGGCAGTTAGAGGATCGTTGCAAATGGTTGGAGGAGGAATTCAAGGCTTTGAAAAACGCCGGCCATGGCCCTGGTATTAACGCGAAGGACTTGAGTTTGGTCCCAGATCTGGTACTGCCCAATAAATTCAAAATGCTAGAGTTCGAAAAATATAATGGGACAAGTTGCCCTGAAGCTCATATTACGAAGGATGGCGGGATACGTCCATAATGACCAGTTGTTAATCCACTGTTTCCAAGATAGCTTGATTGGATCTGCGGCTAAATGGTATAATCAGTTGAGTCGCACCCAAATTGGTTCATGGGAGGATTTGGCTCAAGCCTTCATGAAATAATATGGCCATGTAACAGATGTGGCACCTGATAGATTCATGCTACAGAACATGGAAAAGAAATCAAGTGAGAGCTTTAGGTAGTATGCCCAACGATGGAGGGATGTGGCGATGCAAGTCCAACCACCACTCTTGGAGAAAGAAAGGACCATGCTCTTCATCAGTATACTTAGGGCCCCATTTATCACCCACATGGTAGGGAGCACCACTAAGAGCTTCGTAGATATAGTCATGGCAGGGGAAATGATAGAAAATGCCATAAAAAGTGGAAAGATAGATGCGGGAGAAAGTGGAAAAAGACCAAGCTCGAGAAATATAGGAAATGGGGTGAACAACTTGAGTAAGCTTTCCAAGTCTGTCACTGCAGGTCAACCGAGGGCTGCACCCACGGGTCATCAGGGCTCATCAAGTCAAGAATCCAATGTAAAACAACTCCAGTTTACACCAATTCCAATGACATATAGGGAGTTGTATCAAAACATGTTTGATGCACATATGGTGGCTCCTCACTACATGGAACCAATGCAACCCCCATACCCCAAATGGTATGATTCGAATGCTCAATGCGAGTATCATGCGGGAGTAACGGGTCATTCAATCGATAACTGCATTGCATTTAAGAAATTGGTGGAAAGGCTTATTAAAATAGGGGTTTTGAAGTTCGATGAGACGATAGGAGCAGTAATTTGCAATAAATAAAGGAGGGGCGAGAGTCTCGATTCCTCAAAGAAGTCATCAGAGGCTTAGAAATCAAGAAGACAAAACGCCAATGACACATCCGAAGATTGGGGCATAAAACTTCCTGAACCTCCTTATATACTTGGGAGTGTTTTGAACAATAGGATTGTGGAAGACATCATTGTGTTTTAGAACTGATCTAGAGTAATGTTCAAAACATGCTTGTTGCCTTAAGCCTAGGGGCAATAAGAGTCTTTTGTGAAATATGCTTGTGTCAAAAATTGTTATTACAATAAAATGCATCTTTGTTTTCACTTATTACCTTTCATGCTTTACATTGTTCCATTTTATATCATGCAAATAATCATCCTCAGAAGCATTTATTCTTTGGATTTTCTGTCTTCATACCCACAGTGGGGCCTCAGGTATCAACGACATGAGTGACGCTATTACCGGCTCTCTTTTTAACGAGATATGTGTCGGAGGGATCTAAGGACTTTGAAAATGACGAAAATGGCAACTTATTTCCTGATTTGTTCTTACAAAGACTCAATGGATACTACAAGCTAATGAAGGAGATGAAGATGGAAGTTATTTCCAAGAATTCGAGAGTCTTAAAAGAGGTCCATAAAGGCGTTTTAAACACGACTGTACAATAGCCAGACAAATCATGAAATTTGGGTACTGTTGGTCCATAATGTAAGAGGATCGCATCAGCTATACCAAAAAAAAAACTCTACCGGGGCAACACATTTTTCGTTGGTTTCACACATTAAAGTGGAAATTCCTTTTTTTTCGATAAGGGAGAATGGATCCAGTCCCGATGTGATCGAATGAATTTAAAGAGCTATCTGTCACGGTCAAATGGTGCGAGTTTACAACAAAAATGATCGCCCTAGAAAATTTCATGATAGGGCTTTGAAAGGAAAATTCTCGCATGCAAAAGGGACTTCAGAAGAAAGTGAATGCCAAACTAAGAAGGACATTATGCGGCAAAAAAAAAGGGGGCCTGTTCTACAGAAGCATGCATATTGACTGAGATGGATGGTGAAGACCTGCCCAATTCGGTGAATTCAGATTCAGCCTAAAAAAAATAAAAAATTTTAAAGAAAAAAAGAAAAAGAAAAAAAGAATTTTTCATCAAAAAAGAGAAAAGAGAGAAAAAGGAGAGGCCAAAGGCGAAAACCCGTAAAGGGCACTTTAAGACCAACAATGGGTTTGAGTTGAAAACCCGAAAGGGGCAGCTCAAATTTTGATCAAAAATGGGACATACAGCAGGCTTGCTACACTTGAAATAATAATGAAGGGGCATGTTACGTCTTGGAGCATCGACAAAGCACTCCGGATCCCCTAAACGCATATTAAACTTAAAATGATCCTCAAGAAGTTTGAACAGTGAAATTGAGGCTGCGATATCTGGGGCACCTAGTTTGCATTTTACCCAGTTTTGGAGTCTTCTATCTTTGTCTTTTCAAAATACACTCTAAATAAACTTTCTTTTTTCATTGCATTTACTAGCTTTGATTAACTTGTTTGTTTCGAGTTATGCTCTCAATAAATTTTTGTTTCGTCCATTTTACATTGAAATAATAATTATTGGACTAATAGTATTTTCATGAAAGGAGTTTTACATATTACTCTGAAAACCTCTAAATAGTACAGGAGTCTGAAACAGGATTATTGTTTAGAATTCACCAAGCTTAAGGGTTAGAAACATCCGAGTCCAAATTAAGGTTATCTCTTCGGATTTTTGTCAAAAATGGTGATTGAATAAAATGACAAGGTATTGCATTAGTGGTATAATCCTGACGAAAAATGGGCAGTGTTATCCCAAGTGCAAAACCGAAATCGTTCTCGAAAGAATGATATTCTGCATTCATGCAAGCATCATGCATCTGGTTGGGTCACCCGAAGAGTGATCAATATATGGAAGCTGATAAAGATCCTGTACCCTTGAACAGTAACGGGATAGGTTGAGGAAGAAACAAATCCTATGTTTTGGAGTTGCAGTGAGACAAATGGAAGGATTCAGATCCTACACCCCTAGGACACAATGAGATGAACATTGAAGTCACAATGGGGCAAATTTGTTGAGCAAAATATTTGTTTCCCCAGATTTTCTGTCCTGAATACCAGCCGAACAAGATCGCAGCATAAGACATCAGCCTGGTGGTCCCTGAGTTTGTAGGGATCAGATTGAAAATAGTAGACTTGACATTCCTGAAGTTGCAGGAAGCAGATCGAAGACATCAGTTTGGTGATCCTTGAGTTTGCAGGGATCAGATTGAAAATAGAAGATTTGACATTCCTGAAGTTGCAGGAAACAGATCGAAGATATCAGTTTAGTGATCCTTCAGTTTGCAGGGATCAGATTGACATTCCTGAAGTCGCAGGAAGCAAATCGAAGATATCGGTTTGGTGATCCTTGAATTTGTAGGGATCAGATTGAAAATGGCAGATTTGACATTCCTGAAGTTGCAGGAAGCAGATCGAAGACATCAGTTTGGTGATCCTTGAGTTCGCAGGGATCAGATTAAAAATAGCAGATTTGACATTCCTGAAGTTGTAGGAAGCAGATCGAAGATATCAGTTTGGTGATCCTTGAGTTTGCAGGGATCAGATTGAAAATAGCAGATTTGACATTCCTGAAGTTGCAGGAAGCAGATCGAAGACATCAGTTTGGTGATCCTTGAGTTTGCAGGGATCAGATTGAAAATAGCAGATTTGACACTCCTGAAGTTGCAGGAAGCAGATCGAAGATATCAGTTTGGTGATCCTTGAGTTTGCAGGGATCAGATTGAAAATAGCAGATTTGACATTGCTGAAGTTGCAGGAAGCAGATCAAAGATATCAGTTTGGTGATCCTTGAGTTTGCAGGGATCAGATTGAAAATAGCAGATTTGACATTCCTGAAGTTGCAGGAAGCAGATCGAAGACATCAGTTTGGTGATCCTTGAGTTTGCAGGGATCAGATTGAAAATGGCAGATTTGACATTCCTGAAGTTGCAGGAAGCAGATCGAAGACATCAGTTTGGTGATCCTTGAGTTTGCAGGGATCAAATTGAAAATAGCAGATTTGACAGATCGAAGATATTAAATCTGGCATTCCTGATGTTGCAGGAGCAGATTGAAGATAGCAAGTCTGGCATGCCCAATGTTTCAGGAGCAAATTGAAGATAGCAAACCTGACATTCTCGAAGTTACAGAGAAGTACATTGAAGACAGCAAACTTGGCATTTCTCGAAGTCACAGAGAAGCATATCCCAAGGTTACAGTGAAGTAGATCAAAGCGACAAGACGCGATGGACTAGAGCCGAGCTACATGAAGAAGAGGAGTGTAACAGCCCAATTTCAATAGTGTCGAAACAGTGATTCGAGATTTCTAAATCTGATGAAAAAGTTAGAAAACTTTGTTAATGGATAATTATAAGTTAAGTGTGATTTTAGAAATATTTTAAAATTAGTGAATTTTGTGAACTAAAAGAATTAATTAGAAAAATTGGGCCAAAAACGAGGTATTGAGACCTCGAATTCATAAAGTGAGCCATAAATATTCCTAAAAATATTTATGGAGTGTCATTAAGTTATTATTAAAGTTTAGTTGAGAAATTTTAACGTTTGGATATGTAATTAAATGAAAAGGACTAAATTGAAAAAGGTATAAAAGTTGAATTATAGATTAAAAGAAATTATGAAGGACCAAAATGGCAATTATACCATTTTGTAAAGTTGAGGCGGTTTAAGTATGAAAATCTGAGATTTTTTTTAAGTATATTATTATATTATATTATTATATATATACAAACAAAAAAACAAAAGGAAAAAGGGGGAGAAACAGAAAAGAACCAGAGAGTAAGACGAAACAGAGAAGAAATAGGGGAGAAAGAAAGAAAAAGGAAAAAATAGAAAGTTTGAAGCTTGGAAGATGATAGGTAAGTCAATTTAGCCCTTTTTACTTAATTTTGATGTTTTAGAAGCTTTAAAGCAAGATTTTGATGAAACTAAGTTGATATTTTGAGAGTTTTTAGGTTTTCAAGTGTAGTTGATGTTGAAGAAAAAGATGATTCAGGGATTAAATTGAATGAAATTTAAGTTAGAATTAGTAAGAGGATTAAAATGTAAAGTATGCTATAAGCTGTGTTAGAGGGATTAATTTGGAAGAAATTAGAAATTAAAGTTTTAATATGAATATTAGATAGTCAAGTTGAATATGGAAGGAATTTAAGAAGAAACAAAGTATGAATTAAGTTAAGAAAATAAGTAAACTTAATTAGGATTAAATTGTAAAATGAGTTATAAGAAAACAGTTTTGGGACAGCAGCAGTAAAGTAAATTTGAAAAATCACCAAAAATGGTATAAATGTAATTAGAAGTTGAGTGAGATATGAAATTAAAGCTTATTGAGTCTATTTTCATATGAAAGAAACATAGAAAGAAAAGAAATTCTGTATTTTGAGATATTTAGATTTTGGTAAGACTGGTTCAGAGTGATTTCGAGATCCCCTGTTCTGACTTGGAAAAATCATCAAAAATTGTATAAAAATAATTTGGGAACATAATTTATATGGTTAGATTCCCTAATGAGTCTAGTTTTAGAAGAAATAAACTATAACATCATCTGAATTCTATATAAAAAGATAATTAATTTTTAGTGAAGAAGCGTCGGAACTGCCAGACAGCAGAACAGGGGTGATTTTAAAGAATAAACTGTACTAATTGGATAAATCAAAAATTCTGAAAATTTTATGGTAAGAAGATACATGAGTCTAGTTTTAGGAAAAATTAACGGCTCTTCATTTGGAGTTCTGTAGCTCTGGAAATAAATAATTTAGTGACTATAACTCAAATGGACAGTTTTGAATATACTTATGAGTAATTAATGAAATTATTGATAATGTTTCTTATAGCATGTTATATACATTAAGGATGTGGAATGGAGAGGAGGAGGAGGAAAATATGTGTGAATATTTAGGTAGTATGGCTAATTTGAAATGTTTTAGGCTCAGGGACTAAATTGAATAAAAGTAAAACTTTGTGATTAATTTTGTAAAAATGTGGAAATGACCAATTTGCATGAAATGGATTATTTTATTATTTAAAATTGCAAAATTGAATGAAATTATTAATTTAGATTAAGATCGACTGAAAAATCAATGAAAATAGAAAATTTCCAAAGTGCCCCTGAATTTTGATATTTCTGCAAATTTTACCAGGTAAGTTCGTGTAAGTTAATTATGTGATATAAGGAAATATAAGTTGATGGTACGTGAAATATTGATATGATGGATTAACTGTTTTATGTTTATGAAGAAACGGCAAGTGAATGATATTTATCATGACATGTAAATATGTGATTATCTTTAATATGATAATTCAAGGTAATTAAGTATGATGAAACGAGTAATAAATTTAAGTAAGACATGTCGATAAAAATAAATATATTTAAGGGACAATATGTTTGATTTTGATTGATTTCAAATATAAATGCTAGATGAAATAAAATGTCTGATAAATAAATTTGTAATTCCGGTAATGCCTCGTACCCTATTCCGGCGTTGAATACGGGTAAGGGGTGTTACAAGGAGCACCAAAAAGGACGAGACTTAGTGGATCCTGACAAATTTGGGCCTTTTTTATGTCTTTGCTCTATTCTCGTTACACGACAATGAGCAAAGAGCGGCAGCTGTAAACAGCCCAAATTGTCCGGGCCCAAATCAAAAAATAAAAAAAGAAATGGCCCAAATAATAACCTAAACCCTAGCCAAAACAAAACAGATTTTTCTGTCAAAACCCTAGCTAATATGTGCCGCAAGCCACCGCACTAAGCCACTACCTGTTCCACTTTGGTTTGTCTGCCACCACCGCTGGCCTCCAAGAGCACCTGCAAAGAATGAATAAAAAAAGAGGAGAAACAAATAGCTTAAATAGGGGATTTTCTGTATTCTAGAAAAGGGGGGATCGTCTATAAAGCCAAGCAAAGAAATTGTAAACAGGGTCTTCTTTTTTTTTTTTTTGAAAAAAGGAATACAAAGTATGTTTTCATTTTTTTTTCTTCTTTCCTTATTTCGTCACTCTCGAGCACTGTTGTTTTCTGTTTTTATGCACTATATTCTTTTTTCCTTTTAAACTATAATAGATATATAGATTAAAGGATTTGAAAATATAAAAAAGGGGGTAATTTTTACCTGTTCAGAGGAATTCTGGCCACCGGGCGACGGTGGCGAGCGGCGACGCCGGTGACAGAGTTTCGCCAGAGGGCTGGTCGGATTAGGAGACCTGCAGAGAGAAAATGAAAAGAAGGGTTATTTTTTTGAAAGAAAAGGGAAGAAGTGAAGTTTTACAAAAAAAATGGGGTTTCTAAAGCCGATAGAAACGACGTAGTTTCATTCAGCCCCCAAACGCCCAAAACGGCGTCGTTTTGGGGGCCGACCCAAATTCGACCCGACCCGACCAAAGGATCCGCGTGTTTTTGTTTATTGGGCTAATTTCCCTTTTGGTCCTTCCGCATTTTTTACCTTTCTAATCAAGCTTTTTGTTATTTTCACATTTGCCCCAGTAGATTTTCTTAGGTTCCAATTTGGTCCTGTACAAAACGCAGCGCATAGGAGCTAGGAATATTTTCCCAAATGGTCCCCTCTCTCTTCGCGCGCTTCATTTTAGATCCCTAATCCTTTTTTCTTTTTTTAATTTAGATCTGTAGTTTTATTTCTTTCTCAATTTAGTCCTCTTTATTATTTTCATCCTTTTATTAATTTCACTATTATTATTATTATTATTATTATTATTATTATTATTATTATTATTATTATTATTATTATTATTATTATTATTATTATTATTATGCTATTATTATTATGTTATTATTCTTTCTATATTACTATTATTGTACTATTACTTGTATATACTTACTACTACTACTACTACTATTATTATTATTATTATTATTATTATTATTATTATCATCATCATCATCATCATCATCATCATCATCATCATCATCATTATTATTATTATTATTATTATTATTATTATTATATTTCCTATTATCTCGATCTTTACTAACATGTTCTTGTTTTTTTATCATTATTATTTTAATGCCATCTTTTACTTTTTTTATATATTTTTTATTGTTGTATCTTTTTATTATCAGTATTGTTAATTCCTCGTTTTCGTCATTTCATGTGGATCAACAGTTTTAAATCGCAACCCGACATTTTTAATTCATACAAAAAGAGGTAATATTTGTGTGTTTGGAAGTCCAGAAAATTACATCCTAACGTGCTGGGTGTCGATCTTTTCGCTCGACTAAATATTCAAATACCCTCTTCTTTCACATGTCTTGAAGATCAAAGATGATTTCGGTGTCAAAATATAAGGGTGTTATATCCTAACGTGCTGGGTATGATACTTTTATTCCTTTGAAGCAAGTTAATCTTGAGATTCAATCCTAATTCAATTAACCGTTTTTTACCCTAAATATTTTCGAGTTTTCGACATTAGGACAAAATTAATCGATTTGGTACCAACTTTGGGCGTTGCAAGGGTGCTAATCCTTCCTTGTACGTAACTGACTCCTGAACTCGTTTTCTCAAATTTCGCAAACCAAAATAGTTTTATAGGTGACCCGATCACACCTAAACAAAAAAGATCGGTGGCGACTCCATATTTTAAAAGTCGATTCCCGTTTTAAAAAAACCCTTTTTTGAGGAATGGTTTCGACACTAAACATATTGAAGTGGATTGTCACTTTGTTAGGGATGCAATCTAGGATGGGTTGATTGCACCTTCTTATATTTTGACCTCTGTTCAATTGGTTGACATTTTTACAAAGAAGCTTGGTAAACTGCAATTTGAATACCTTCTCAGCAGGCTGGGCATTTATAATCTGCATGCTCCAACTTGAGGAGGGTGTTAAGATATTATTATGGGATATTTTCTTTTAGGAATACCTAAATATATTGTATATTATTGTATATCTTTTAGGCGTATATTTAGGAATATATTATATATCTTTTTTAGTCCTACATGACTACTGCTATATAAATATTATGTATACCATTGAGGTTTATCAATAAGACTAAAAGGGATTACCCTATCTTGATCGATGTGGTTAGCAATGGGTATGTGGTTGATAGAAATCTTTCAAAAGTTCGGCTTATACATACTATGATTTTGAAGGAATAGCAAGTTAGATTTCGGCATGTGCCGAGGAACCAAAACAAGGTTGTGAACTTCATAGCAAATAGATCTATTGGAGCTTTGAATGTGAAGTGTTATTTTAGTGAGTCATCTGAGTGTGTTCGAGCTTTACTAGATAATGATATTCAACAGTCTAGAATAATGACAAACTTTCAATAGAATCGTGTAATTAGAAGTTTACTACTATTTACTTTTAACAGAAAGAAAAGAGATTACTCTAATCTTGTCAAGTTATACCATAAAATATTTTTTAACCGATGTAATATTCTAAAGATGATTTGAGTATTGATAGTATAATCTAAGTATTAATTCTAATAAAAAAAAATATAATATAAATGGTTAAACCTTATAAAAACAAAAATAGATAATTTCAAGTAAAAGTTGGCCTTTCCTTAAATGGGTTGATGACAAAAGAGCACAAAGTTGAAGTGCCATGTCTAATCAGCTTCTTTGTGGACTAAAATGGCTGCCAATCACTTTCCAGGGCCAATCTTATATCATGAACAAAGGGTCTGGATTTTCCTATAATGACACAAAAGTATATACATGTACACATCAGTCATGAGGGGCGGATCTAAGAACTGATAGGGATTAAATTCTATAAATAATTTTTTATTTAATTTATTTATAATTTAAAAAATTTTAAATTAATAACGATAAAATTTATATTTTGTTCTTTAAAAATAATAAAAATTTAATTTATAAAGATATAAACTATTAAAATAACAAAATTATATTTTTACGATTATAAAAATATATAATTAAATTTCGACTGTCCAAAAGTTTTTTTTGTCTTCAACCCTAACAGACATAATGGGTTTTTCTAAAATAAATCAATGGTTGTGCACAAATTTCTGATTTAGTCCTTCAAGTATAAAAATATTACAGTTTCATCAACCAATTATTTGTGATTGTGTTTCGTTACTAGCAGAGCTGGCAGTTACAATTTGACATATGTATATATAACTTGCAATTATACATTTATAAAAAAACATTACGTATAAATAATGTGTTTTTATATATTACTAGAAATTTTTAATTATAAAATTAACTTTTAATAATAATTAAATTTTATTTGTAAAAGTAAAATATGAAAATAAAAAGTTGGAAAGAATATACATTTTGAGTGTAATTGATAGATTAGAAATGGAAAAGGCAAAAGGAGTATATAAGTCCTTGAATTTTGGGGAAAAAATCAATTAAGTCCCTCCTCAAAAAGGTACTCAATTAAGTCTTTAACTCTCAAATTTCATAAAAAAGCCTTTTGATTAACGTTTTTTGTCTTTTACTATTACAATGCTGATGTGGCACTCCATATTTGCGATAGTTATTGATGTGGCAATGCCAAGTTAGTTGCCATGTCAAAAAAAATAAAGAATTTAAAAAAATAAAAAATAAAATTTTTATTTAAACATTTTTACTAAAACCTAGACAACCCTTTGTCCAAGTTTATTTTGGATTTAATTTGTTTAATTATAAAAAAATTAATTTCTTTTAAAAATTAAAATTTGTAAAACATTATTAAAATTTACAAAAATATTAAATAAAATAAAATTAACAAAAGGGTAAAAAATCTCAATAAAAAAAAAATCAATTAAGCCTTTATGAAAAAAGTACACCCAATCGAGCTCCCAATAGCTCAAAAAAAAAAAAAATCAATTGATCCCTTCCATTAATGAAAATTGTTAGTTGACTAATTGACCATTAGTTGTATCAATGGGAATTATGTGAATTTTGTTCAATTTTAGTGTATCGGAATTTAGCATAAACTGACGTTGTGAAGCCTAATTATGTAATGATTTGGTAATTATGTGCTTAATTAAATTGTGAATCGATATATTTACTTGATTGAATTAAGAATCGTGGAAATTGAATTGATTTGGATGATTGTGGTATGCTTAGATGATGAATGTATGAAATGCTCGACTACAAGCATTGATTAAATGGGTGGAATTTTATAGACTTGATTGACATATTTTTATGATTTATTTTAATTGATTTTCGACACGGGTTTTGCTAATTTTGATACTTAATTTATTATTTTCTATGTAGGTATAATAATTGTCTAATTGGTGGGAGAACAATTCTCGCTTTAGGTTGATAATTAATCTGGTGTTTGAATTGTGAGACTTTAAGTCGTATATATATATATATATATATATATATATATTTCCTATTTTGTATTGATTAATTTTTCAATTTATGAGATAGATTTAGTCATTTCACAACATTATTTTATTATCAAAATTGAGAAGGGTCCCATGATTCGGTGTTAGACGACATACAGTTGGTGAATTGGTGTGATCCATAATTGTCATATTCATCTCTCTGAAGAACAAATTGATGTGGCCAATTGAGTGAGTAGTTGGACCTGTTCAAGGAGTTAACAATCAAGTTTAAATGACCAACGCAGCTGAGGTTTTTGATTTGAGTCGGGTCCTTTTAGTTTACAAGACTGCCAAAAATTAAATTGTGGCAGTTGATTTTAATGTTATTTGCTTGGTAAGAGTTAGCTATCAGACATTTTAAATAGTTAATTTACATAGATAAAGGTTGATGATTTGAGGTTGTTTCTCGTCACTATAATTGACTTATCAATTGGAAGAGAAAATCTATTGTCCAATATCAATTCGAAATCAAAGTCAAAATCGTGCTTGAAGTTAGATCTTTCATCTTATTGATTTATTCAAATTTAATTTTGTTTGCTTATTTTGTTATTTTCATAGATTCGTATTAAATTTGAATATAAAAATTTACAAAATTAATCAGTTTAGTCTTTATTAGATTCATCATAGTCTTTATATTGCAAATTTAATTTTTAGTTTTAGGTGTAAGAATTTAATTTGGGTGGATTCAACACCCATCAAAACCCAACTTTGTAACTAAAGAACTTAGTAAATATTTTTAGAAAATTGTTAATTCAAATTGTGAAAATTATAATAAAAAAATAAATTTATAATATTTATGTTTTTTTATGAATTTTATATTTTTATATAAATAGATTTTGACATACAAAATTATAAAAAATAATAATAATATTGTTTTTTGGCATTATAATTTTTACAGTTTTCAATTAACAATTCTTTTACAATGTTTTAAGAATTTTAAAGTTACAAAGCTAGGTTCCAATAGGAATTTTAATGATAGTTATAGATTTTAGTGGTTATAAAAATATTATTATATAAATAGATATGTTGTTACATATTATAGATATCTATACTATATATTTAGTGTTTCAGTGAGTCAGTGTCACCTTAAATCGGGTCACCAACTTCATTCGAAAATTATAAAAATGTCATTCCCTAATTAAAATAAGTTATACGATTTGAGAGTATTTTAATTTTGTCATTTTAATAAAAGCCAAATAAAATATGCAAATGGTGAGATTTAAATTTATGCCAATTGAATTAGTAAAATTTATAAATTTATCACTCAACTAAAATTTCATTTTAATATAATTTAACTCTATATTAACTCACAATTGATGACAAAATCGTAATAAATAATGGAACTGCATTTAATATTATTTATCTGATATATTTATGTGTTTAAATTTTGTTTTACTCATAATTTAATCTGATTTTTTATTATTATGATTAATTATTTTCAAACCACACGTTTAATTATTTATTATTTATTATTTTTAAATACGCATCTATATTTTAAATCCGTAAGAATTGTTATATATGTTATATAAATATATTTTAGAATTGATGACGAGGCACATTGCCCTGTATGGCATAACCTCCCGCTTGAGGCTCGAAGCGAGTGGGTTTATCTCGGAGTGTGCTCGGAAGAAAGCAGGTGTGACAGCCATGGCGAAAGAAATGATTGTTCAGTAAGGAGCCACATAAATCATGTTCATGTTTGTTCTGCAAAATGCATGTCTGAGGCAGCCTCTTTGATTATATGAGAAACAAAAGAATAAAGTAAAACCAAGGTCCTGTTTGGAAACTGCAAGGTTGGGAACTTCATGCCACAAGTCCTGGAACTTAAATATGCTATTGGCACCAAAGTAGTAAAAAAAGGGTGAACCCTCCATTTGTACACCTTCTGTTGCCCTGCAAATTGGCGGAAAACAGGGCATCCCATCAACCCAAGTCTCATCTTGAAGATGAGTCAATGGGTAGCAGTGACCCATATTAGTTTTTACATAAATAAACAGCATAAAGTACAAATTAAGCCATCCTTCCAAAAACAAATGGAACAGAATCAATAGCTTCTCTTATGGAGCGCCATGTTCAAAAATTTGCCAACAATTCCGGGGCTTCCCCACAAAATTCCTTTAACAAGTAGAAATTACAGTAAAGTTCCAACATTCTTGGAAAATCCCCTCTACAGAATCGTAACATGGAAATCTAAAATATGAAGAAAAAACAAGTGTTGTCCACATTATTAACGATCCATCCTCACCAGCCCACATTTTGAAAACATAGATAACGACGGCCTCTCCTTCTTTTCTCTCTCCCTTTTTCAGCTTTCTTAGAGAAAAGAAATTTGCTTCAAGCTTTATTTATTTATTTATCTTTAAATATAATGGTTTAGGGAATTTAGTTTAATTTAATATTATATGTTGTCTCTTTCTTTCCTTATACTCTCCAGCAGTTAGAGAGAGAAAGCTTGATCGAAACAGATCTCTATTCCATCCAACTCGACCCACTCTTCTTGTTCTCTTCCAATTTCGCATAAGTTTTTCGTTCAATTTCTCTTCTTTGTCTTTTTTTTGGGTTCCTCTGTTTACATAGAAGGAAAAGAGAAAGGAAAGAAATGATGGTGGTCTAATTGTTTGCTTTGTTGGTGGAAAATTGAGTTTGCAATTAGGGTTTATGGGGTGTTTTGGGAATTAAGCTTTTTATGTGAAAATCCAGATTGGTTTAAGCGTTTCGAAATTGGAAGAACGAAGAACTGAGAGGTGTTTTTTTATGAGAAAGGATTGATTGATTAGAGAAAATATGATAATCAAGCGCAATCTGAAATCCCAAATGCCGAGTCTAAAACGATGCAAGCTCGGCGACTCTGTTGGTGAAGATGAAGATAACTCGGGTACAACTCGCAAGAAGCGAAAAAACAACTATTATTATCCTCTGACTCTCCTCGGAGATGTCACCGCAGGCATAATTCCGGTCAGTCTCCACTATATTATAGCCTCCGGAGAGCTTGAGAAGGGTTTCGCTGCTTCATGGAACACCGAAGTCTCGTGCTCTCCTGATGAAGTGGAGTCTAAATCCAAACGCTCAGATTCGTCCAAGCCCAAGAACCGAACGGTGGAGATTGCTCGGCCTCCGTTGGTGAGGACATCGAGAGGGCGAGTTCAGGTACTTCCTTCACGGTTTAACGACTCTGTTATTGAGAGTTGGAAGAAAGAAAGTAAAACTAGCTTGCATGATCATAGTTTCGATGAAGATGAAGATGACGATGATTTTGAATGTAAAAAGGATAAGTTCAGTTTTAAATCATCTAAAAATTGTAAGCAAAACGTGAAAAACCAGCGAAACAAGGAAAACAATGGTTATAAAGGGAGAAAATATACTACATTGTGTGAGGAAGATGACAGAGAAGCAGGGTATGGTAGGTCTTCTGGTATTGGGAAGTACTCAAGTTTCCGGAGTTCCTTAACTTCCGTGCATGAGCAGTTAGTTGGAGAGTATGAGAAGAATGCGAATGGGGTTCTCATTGTTGATTTAACAACCCAGGGCCAAGCTTCAAGGGAGAATGGTGAGAAGGAAGATGGGTTGTATGGGCCAGAGGATTTCTATTCGGGGGATATAGTGTGGGCAAGGCCAGGGAAGACGGAACCGTGTTGGCCAGCTATTGTTATTGATCCAATGACACAAGCTCCTGAGCTGGTTTTGAGGTCTTGTATCCCTGAGGCAGCTTGTGTGATGTTCTTCGGACATTCTGGAAATGAGAATCAGAGGGTACTGATTACTTTATAATTAGAGCTTGTTTATCAGTTTATGTTTGGGAACTTGTTTACTTGTGGGATTGTCATTAAATATGTTACTTTAAATGATATTGGACAGGATTATGCATGGGTCAGGCGGGGGATGATTTTCCCATTTGCAGACTTTCTCGACAGGTCTGTAGATTGTTTTTTTCTTGAGGCAATTGATTTTTTATTGTGTAGCTGGTATGTGCTCAGGTAGAGTCTGCTTAGTGTAGGTTCCACGAGCAGCCTGAATTGGCTAGGTGCAAGCCTAGCTATTTCCAGTTGGCAATGGAAGAAGCTCTTCTGGCAGAAGAGGGATTTACTGAGAAGTTGATGGACGATATAAACATTGCAGCTGGGAATCCAGCTTATGATGAATCTGTTCTTAGATGGGGTCAGGAGGCTACTGGGTCAAACCAGGATCTGGGCTATTGCCTTCCTAACCAGGCAAGTTGCTGTGTAAAAAGTTCAGGCTTGTTTACTTCTTATCTTTTTTCTTTGGGAACAAATTTAATGACATTTCAGAGGCCTTCACTTACCTTAACTTTTGGAATTCATGCCACTCTGAGGAAAGAAAGGCTATTTGTTTGTATCTTGTCTTGGGGAATCCGTTTGCATCTTACCTTTAGTGTAACCTTAGTTCTCTCTCTTTTGGTACCAGTGTTTAGAAAAATTTTGAGCTCCTTATTATTTGACTTAGTTGCATAAAAATAAATTTCAATAACTTATTTTTATATATTTGTCTAAAACAATTGGATCATATAGGTTAAGGTGCAGGGTTGAAGTTGTTCCTTCTAGTCTTCAAAGTCTATTGAATGTAATATTTGCAGGGCTTGTTTGGGAAATGGAAGGATGCAAGATTTTGTGAAAGCTGTGGCATGACGCTCCCATTTAAAACGGGAAAGAAAATGAAAGCATCAACTCCTGGAGGCCAATTCCTGTGTAAAACATGTGCTAGGGTTTGTGGCTACACCTTTTCTGCTTCTTAAGTTATGTTTCCACTTTTTTTTTTTTTTTACTTTTTCAGAACCATATGCATTTTTATTGCAGTTAACAAAATCTAAACATTATTGTGGCATTTGCAAGAAAATTTGGAATCAATCAAACAGTGGGAGTTGGGTAAGGCAACATAGAAACTTGAGTTTTGATTTCTTTTCTTGCTGCTATTGAGCAGATTTTATTTTTAATACTAATTTATTGCTCATTTACACTGAGTTAGGTGCGATGTGATGGTTGTAAGGTTTGGGTGCATGCAGAGTGTGACAAAATTTCCAGCCGTCACTTTAAGGTTCATATGTAATACTGTTTATTGTAATTCATTATTTATTTTGACCTAGTGAAGCCAATGAATGAAGTTTGGATTTCCCTGATCAAGTCAAATTTGCTTCTCTAGGATCTGGGGGGCACTGACTATTACTGTCCTGCTTGCAAAGCAAAGTTCAACTTCGAATTATCCAATTCAGAGAAGTGGCAGCCAAAAGCTAAGTAAGTCTATTCTATTTTGAAACCAATATTTGTCTGTGTTGTATTTGGACTAGGGCAGTATTACTGCTAGAAGTACTATATGTATCAGAAAACTATTTCAAGGCATTCTGACTGATCCTTTTTTCTTCATCTATGTGTGCCTAATGCTTTTAAAACCTTTTATGCAGATCAAAGAATAACAACAGTCAACTACTTCTCCCTAATAAGGTTACCATTGTCTGCTGTGGTGTTGAAGGCATATATTACACAAGCCTCCACTTGTAAGAAAATTCTATTATTAGTGAATAAATTTCTCTTTTCTTTCCCCATCTTGGAATGACATATATATACATATATATTTTAAAATCTCCAGCGTGCATGGATGTCTTTGGTCTGTTTTACAAATTGTTCAATATCAATGTGTTGTTAGAATTTTATTTTCTGAATGCATTTGAAATGATACCATTTCCATTTAATGGTCAGTATGTCTTTGGTCTGTTTTACAAATTGTTCAATATCAATGTGTTGTTAGAATTTTATTTTCTGAATGCATTTGAAATGATACCATTTCCATTTAATAGTCAGTGATTCCATTCAAGCAAATTTGAGGTTGCTACTTCATTTAAATTGTACATTTCATAACAAGTAACTTTACAGTCCTCTGAACTGGGATCTTTATCTAAACTAGGACTAAAAATGCTTAATTTTATTGTTATACAATAACGTCAAAATGCCCTATGCGAATTTTATTTGAGTGTTTAACTAGTTCTACCTGTGAATAAGAATTTGCCATTCTGAATTTTGATTAGGAGTCTTTATTGATTATGATATCTTCTATTCCAGAGTTGTTTGCAAGTGTGGGTCCTGTGGCTCTGAGAAGCAAGCTCTTAGTGAGTGGGAAAGACACACTGGTTCCAGAGAAAGAAATTGGAGGGTTAGCGTGAAGGTGAAAGGTTCCTTGCTGCCATTAGAACAATGGGTTTGTGCAACCTTTGGACCCTTCTTTTTCCTTTCAGTTCTACATTTCTTATCTGTCCTCATACTCCATGTCTTTGGATGTAGAAAAAATTTAGAAAAATGGATTCCACATAACTGAGATCCGTGTAGAAGATAGCATTCAATTCTATTCTATTTCACATAAGAAAGAAACTTTTGGTGGACTTTAAGCTGAACTTTATTCTGGAAGGGAAAATGCTGGCCCCAAGTTCTGAAACTTTTACGTCATACTTTTTATACCTCTACTAATAAAGGAGTCTACTTCCCAGAAAGATGTGTCATTATTTTCCTTTTGTTATCTTTTTGGGCTTTGTTTGTACATCCTTCCAAATTATATATTGATAGCTTCATGTCTAAACTTGCAGATGCTTCAGTTAGCAGAGTACCATGCAAATGCTACCTCCTCTGCTAAGCCTCCTAAACGACCACCACTACGAGAGAGGAAGCAGAAGTTGCTTGCCTTTTTGCAGGGTATTCTTGTTGGCATTGAAATAGTAATTTCATGTGTGCTTACTTTTTCCATTTATGGGGGTGGGGTTATGATAGTTATTACATTTGTTGTGACAGAAAAATATGAACCGGTTCGTGCTAAGTGGACAACTGAACGATGTGCTGTATGCAGATGGGTTGAAGATTGGGATTACAACAAAATTATTATTTGCAACAGGTAGTTTCAAGTACTGTTTTTTTCCCTTTTGGTGTGCTTAAATAAATTGTTGTATAAAGGCATTGAGTTCTGGTTCCTTAGAACTGTCTTTTTTCTGACATATAATTGACAGTTAAAAGCAGTCTCCTGCTTCTAAAATAACATTGATCTTAAGGTAATGAAATGTCAAAAGTATAATGCTGATCTTTTCCATGCTTTTGTGTCTCCTTGTTATGACTGTAAGATTTGTCCTAGCTTTTGATTGTCCATTTTCAGCTTCATATTTATGGGCAGTGAATGGCATTTGAGTTCCAACATCCAGTTATTATCATTGTTTGAGTTCTAATCCCATGCTTAGTAGACAAAATAATATTTCTTTGTTGGTATTTACGGCAGAGCAAATCATATTTATTATGAAGTTGATTTCCTTCTAATCAGATGTCAAATTGCCGTGCATCAAGAATGTTATGGAGCAAGAAATGTTCGGGATTTCACTTCATGGGTTTGTAAAGCCTGTGAAACTCCTGAAGTTACTCGAGAATGTTGCCTTTGTCCAGTCAAAGGTATAACCTGCAGATATCTCCATTTCTTGTCTTTTGGTTCCAGCTGGTACAGACTCCCTGTTTCACTTCTTGTGAAAAGTGATGTTTGTGTGGATAATTGCGTATTTCCTTCAACTCTCTTAGATATGCATTTCCACTTATTTTTAGAGCTTCTTATGCTTTAGTTCTTACCATAAGGTGGTTTAATTGCAATCTAGGAGCTAGTTTCCATACCTGTTTTTGTTCAATGCAGTCTCTGTTGGTTATTATTAACTTATGCGGTTTTCCCCCATTTTAGGAGGTGCTTTGAAGCCAACTGATATTGAAACATTGTGGGTTCATGTTACTTGTGCTTGGTTTCAACCTGAAGTATCTTTTGCAAGTGATGAAAAGATGGAACCTGCTCTTGGAATCTTGAGCATTCCATCAGATTCCTTTGTGAAGGTATATTAAGATATTAAATACCCATATTCATTTCTTTTTAGAGCATGATCTTAGGCAAGTTGATAGCTCCTTGTTTCACACTTGGCGTGGTGGTTGGGACTGCTGCATCACAAGAAACTGAAGGATTTATTGTTGTGCAGAAGTTTTAGTTCATATTCATTAAATAGTCATCAGAACCTGGAACTCAGGGTTTTTTGGCATAGAGACTTTAACCAATTGAGTAAACAATATTACTATCGATCTATTTTATGAGATTTTTTTGCAATTTTTTCTACCATTTCTTTATATAAAATTTGTTGGTATAGTAAACAATCTTTTGCATTCCTATACCACACATGCATGCTTGGGAAGGGGTCCTCCGAAAGTATAATCTTTTTTTGGCGTAAATTGACTAGATCTTTATATGTATATATATATATATCAGTGTTAAATCTGCTAAAACATCCCAGCTATTTTTAACTATTTGTATTGTGGTTCTGTTCTGTTTTCGTTTTTGGGCATGAAGACGGATTTATTATCTGATTGCTATTCATTAACATAAACTTGTGAATATGACTTGTTTACATGAACTACAGATTTGTGTTATTTGCAAGCAAATCCATGGTTCTTGCACAAAATGTTGCAAGTGTTCAACATATTACCATGCCATGTGTGCATCAAGAGCTGGTTACTGCATGGAGGTAAGTTACTTTTAGCTGATTTTCCACCTAATACTTGCAGTGTCATTTTCTTTAATCAACGTAATATGCTCCCTGTTTGGCATCTACCTTGAATTTCCTTTGATTCTATGATATCATTCTAATGTTTATGTATGTCTTACCTATCTCGTCCATTCATGCCATAAAAGAAAAGATATTTCACGTTTACAAATCAAGATTCAAATCCTTTTTGGTGCAAATCAATAGTTTAGCAAGTTTGTACAAGATCTAGCTGGTTTTGGATCAAGCCTTAGAATTTCAAAAACTTCACAAGTTCACATTAGAATTTCAATTTCATTACATAAAACAATAATCATAGAGAAAGAGAACTTGGAAATCCTATAAAATTATGTTTATTTACATAGGTATTGTCAAAAATCCACTTAATTAGTATATTGAGTCTGTTTTGTTTTCATGTGCATGTACTTGGGATTTAACGTGTCAAGATCATCGAGTTGATCTCTTGCTATCCCTTCATATCTTCTTCTGTTCTGTTTAAATTGCAGTTGCATTGCTTGGAGAAAAATGGCAGACAAATAACAAAAAAGGTGTCATATTGTGCATATCACCGGTATGCTTTAAGTATATCTGCTGAGTTTCTCTTTTTGAGCAATTTCTTATATGCTAATCTTTGGTTCTTGTTTTTGTATTCGTTTCAATTTTGTGAAGTGCTCCAAATCCAGACACTGTTTTAATCATACAGACCCCTCTGGGGGTCTTCTCTGCCAAGAAGAAGAGTGGATCAAGGCTAATTTCTTCAAAAAGAGTGAAAATTGAAGAGGTTCCAACTGTAGAAGCTGCTGATGTTGAGCCGTTTTCTGCTGCTAGGTGCCGGGTCTTCAAAAGATCAAACAATAATAGAAAGGTAAACTTACAAGAAAGCTTGAAATGTTCATGCATATATCTTGGGGGTATCGGTTTGCCTGATTTCATTCCTGGTATATTCTTGGGCTGTGTAGTTGTCTGAGTTTTTGCCAAGATGATTCCCCTCCTTTTCCTTTCCTAGTGGAATGATCTTGAAATCTGCCGGTTTATGATTCAAAACTTTTAAGGCTGCCTTCTGTTTTTAATGTAAACGGAAAAGGAGGAGGAAGCAAAAAGAAGCATCAGATTTTGCTTCTTTTCCAAATCAATTTTTTCCCTCACTGTTGCTTTATGTATTCATTTCTGAACCACAGCCAGAAAAATGGTTCAAGCTTCTCAAGTTCTCTCACCGTATTATTTTGATCTCATTAATATTTTTTCTTTACCTAGAGAACTGAAGAGGAAGCTGTTGCCCACCGATTAATGAGACCTTGCCATCATCCTTTAAGCACTATACAGAGTTTGAATGCGTTCAGGGTAAATTTTTCTCCTTCCTAAAATCTATGGGTTTGTTTACAGTTTTTGCCCTTTGAATTTGAATTCCAATAGAAATAAATCCTTTGTTAATATCCATGATTGGTCATTTCATTTAACAGATGGTTGAAGAGCCTACAGGTTTTTCATCTTTCAGGGATCGACTCTTCCACTTGCAGGCAAATCTCTGTTCTTTTTTTTTTTTTTTTTTCCTTCTAAGCACTTAATATTCTGAACAGTTTGCTAAATAATGCGTGCATATAATACATGCAGAGAACTGAAAATGATCGAGTTTGCTTCGGTAGATCTGGTATACATGGGTGGGGTCTCTTTGCCCGTAGAAATATTCAAGAAGGGGAAATGGTATTATTAATGAAAAACTTGTTTTTGCTTTTTTTTTTTAATTCCTCAGGGTTTTGATAGCTATTGTCTAAGGTTCCCCTTATAAATTCATTATACAAAGATCCACGGACTTGTGGATTGACTTACATATGCCTCATTCTGTTTTGGTTGCATTGGGTTTTTGATTTCAAGAGTTTATTGATAACTGATATAAAAAACCTTAATGACTCATTTGTTTACTCATGTAATATAAGGAATAAAGTTATTTATTACATATGTATTACAATAGTTAGACATAAAATAAAGAATAGTTAGTACAAATTTTAACTTGAAATTAGAAAGATGAGTAAAACTGTTGTAAAAAATAAGACTGCTTCAAACTAAACAAAAACTTTTCCTCTTCTCCCAAAATAAGCCATGCGAGTAAAGTGGGTATCATAGTAATTAGATTAAAGCTTAAAATAATGTTTTCGATTCTGTATTTATCTTGCATGTGGAATGGGATTCTAATTAAAATTGCCAGACACAACATATCTTCAGATAGCAACTAAATCATTCGAACAGGATCCTGGACAACTTGGTATTGGGCAGTGACATTTTACACTGTAGAGAATCCCTGCAGACCTTGTATTTTTGAACGATGGGAACATTAGCATTTTCTGGTTGTCTGAGAACGGAAATAAATATTTACATGGCAGTGAAGCATTCTTTTTTTGTCTTCAGGTTCTTGAATACCGTGGGGAACAAGTGAGGAGAAGTATTGCGGATCTAAGAGAAGCACGCTACAGAATAGAAGGAAAGGACTGCTATGTAAGATGATTTTCCTTGTACAGTTGGGAAATGTTTCTACTAATTTTCATGCAAATGGGTTTAGGTTAGTCCAAAATATTTGAGTTGAATATCTTTCGCAACTCTGGTGCTGAATGCTACCAAGTTTATTATTTTGAAGCGTTTAGAAGTGTTAGTTCCTCCGATCACTTGTACCTTAGCTCTCTGCACCTATGTTATTCTTGAGACTGAATTGTGGGAACAACATATGTTGCAGTTATTCAAGATAAGTGAAGAAGTAGTGGTGGATGCCACTGACAAAGGGAACATAGCACGATTAATCAATCATTCGGTGAATCACTTTCTTTAGCTTTCACTAGCCTAGAGTTGAATCTTTTCGCTCTTTTACTGCGTTATAATCTATATCACTCTTGCAGTGCATGCCTAACTGCTATGCGAGGATTATGAGTGTGGGTGATGATGAGAGTCGGATTGTTCTTATCGCCAAGACTAATGTGTCTGCCGGAGATGAGCTAACGTATCTATCCCACATACTCTCTTTCTCACTTGCAGGTGTCTAGTGATTATTGGTTAAATTTTTTTAATGCTTGGTTTACACATTGGCAGGTATGACTACTTGTTTGATCCTGATGAACCAGAGGAATTCAAAGTTCCCTGTCTGTGTAAGGCTCCAAATTGTCGAAAATTCATGAATTAGTAGTATATATACACAGCGTAGCATCAATTGTTTCCCCGCAAGGACCACTAACTCAATTCCCCATAGCAAAGGAGAATCTCTGTCATTACATATACACCCAATTCTCAAATTTTTGCCAAAAAAAAAAAAAAATTGAAAATGTATCTTTCTTTCCTTCTTTTTTAATAACAGATTTTATGTTTAATTAAACCAGAGATTTCCCAGTTGCTGTTCAAGCACTTGTGTATATTTTGTTGATGCCTACTTTCGCCATATTGTTGAATGCTAACCCATTTTTTTAAAATATATGTTTTTTCTTTAATAATAATAAAGAATGTGGATTAAAAGTTATGAGTTCAAATGTGCATAAATATGTAATATTTTTTAATTTAGTTAATTTGAAGTTTTGAGAGTTTATGGTTAGTTTAAAAAATAATCAGATGTTAACTTAGTTTAAAAAAATAAAATAAAAAATTTATTTAATGGAATTTATATTTATGCCTTTCGAAAATTAAAATAACAAATCATCATATGTATATGTTAGTTCACAAAAGTAGTTGATAGTATGATTATTAATAGAATAACCAAAAAAAAAAAAACACCATATGTAACTTTATTTAATTGTTCTAGTGTTTCATATTTGTTAGGTTGTTCTTGCTCTAATATTTAGCATAAGTTTCTTCTCATCATATGTTGGTCGTTGATCAAGTTTATTTTCATTTGGATCTATATAATTAATATTTTTAAGATCTCGCTCTTCTATGTACTCTTTGAAGTATGAATGATCTCAAATTCGTCTATAAATGAAGTTATAAAGCATGCAATATGTTAGTACGATCCAACTTTGTTTATCTATGCTATATTAAGGTGATGTTACTAAGCTTTTTATTAAATCAAATTATAAATGATTGTATTAAGCATATATTATTTTAGATCAAATTATGGTTATGATTCCTCTACTAAATTTAAGATATAATATCTATATTTTGATATGATATAATTTAGTTCCTCTACATAATATCGAAATAGTTGGTACCATTAATTATTATGGTCAAAATGTTGAGGTCGAATTCTTTCTTAAAAATACTCATTTTAACTTTATGCTGAAATATATATGTGTGTTAGAAAAGTGTTTTTTAGAGAAATTCACATAATCATTTTAATCGAAATAATTAAGAATATTAAGTATTTAAACTAACTAATGTCATTTAAAAGTAGATAATTAAATTATGTCAAATTAAAATATAAATACTAAATCTCAAAAGTAAACAGAGTTTGAAACATTAATTTTATAGTTATCTTATAATAATTAAGAAAATAAAAGTCCGGTTAGCTAATAATTATCTTATAATAATTTAGTCGCCCAATTAGTGAAGAGCTCATTCAAAATAATGCATTAATGCTATCATGGTCTGTTAGCCCAATTGTTAACTACTAAAAGGAAAATTGAAAATTTTTTTCCATTGCCGGGAATTGAACCCGGGTCTCCTGGGTGAAAGCCAGATATCCTAACCACTGGACGACAATGGAATGCTTGCTAATGTTACTAAAAAAAGGTATTATTTTTGTAAACAACAGTGAAAAAATTGCCTCGTCAAGTTCATCATTTATATTCCTTCTATTATTTAAAAACTCAACATAAATATCAAGTTTTAAAAATAACAAAGAATTTCCAAAAAGGAATAGAAAAAACACAATTATATTAAAAAAATGAGCTTAAAAACCAACCCAAACTCGATTGTACCCAAAAATGAGTCTTGACCCTTAAAAGTAAGAGTATTGCCAAAGTCCCCTTTAACTAATCAGATTGCCAACTTGTCTTTACTTTTTATGTTTCCTACCCTCATGTAAATGTTCCTATTTGTTAAAAAACCTTATTCTAAAATAAAATAAAAGAAGTGTAGTTTTTTATGGATTTTACTTTTATTTATTTTACCACTGTATTTTATTTAAATAAAGATTCAGATCACTTAATTCTAATAGGAAAGATTTATAATATTAATGTAGTGCAACTTATTGGGTTTTGTGTAGAGTGATCAAAACAAGCTCTTGTGTAAAATTTCATGGTGAATGGGTCTTTGGATAAAATTATATTTTCAAAGGAGAATTGCACTTTAAGTTGGCAAAAGCTGTTTGAGGTTGCACTGGGTGTGGCTCGAGGGATTGAATACTTGCACAGGGGTTGTCTGATGCAAATTTTACATTTTGATATCAAGCCGCACAACATTCTTTTAGATGAAAATTTTATCCCTAAATTTTCTGATTTTGGTGTTGCAAAATTATATTAAGTGGATGACGTATTGTTTCTCTCACAGCGGCTCGTGGTACATTAGGATACATTGCTCCTGAATTGTTTTACAGAAATATTGGAGGCATCTCATATATAGCCGGTATTTATAGTTTTGGAATGTTATTAATGGAAATGGTGGGAAGAAGAAAGAATTTGAATGCATTTGATGGTCATTCCAGTCAAATTTATTTTCCATCATGGATTTATGATCCATTTGAATAAAGAGAGAACATAGAATTAGGGAATGTAACAGAAGTTGATCACAAAATAGAAAGGAAGATGATAATGGTTGCATTTTGGTGCATGCAAATGAATCCCACTAATCGCCCTTCAATGAGCAAAGTTTTGGAAATGCTGGAAAATGAGCTTGATCATCTTGAATTACCGTCGAGAGCTTCACTATTTTCTCTCCAAAAGTCAATTGAAGATCATGCTAGTAAGAATGTATCGGAGGAACCATCAACGTCAAAAAGTTGTGTGGACCTCTAAGTGTAATGTTTGATTTTATTCGGACCTTTTATACATATAGTTCTGCAATACTGTAAGCTTTTAATTTGTAGCCTTTCATGTTCAGCTGTATAATATCCAGTATCATGTAATACAACTATTAAAGGATGTGTGTTTTAGAATTTAGCTCCTTAGCTTCATGTTTCAATTATTAAAATTGTCTCCTTATCACCTTATAATGATTTCATATCAAATTCATTTACAATTATTTAGAATGTAAGTCACTCTTAACGTTGCGTGATCTTATGAGAATGTTTTTACTCTCTTATCGTAGTATGTAATTATACTGATAAGAGTATCTTGTAATAATCATGAGTGTGGTGTGACGGTTGCTCACCTATGTAGTCAGGGGTTCGATTTTTACTCATAGAAATGGAACACCTTCCAAAGATGAATACCTTAATTTTGACAATTAAACAACATTTAAGATAGAATCTTATCATTTATTAGTAGAATTTAATAAACTGCCATCGACGTCAAAATGTTGTGTGGACCTCCAAGTGTAATGTTTGATTTTATTCGGACCTTTTATACATATAGTTCTACAACTGTAAGCTTTTAATTTGTAGCCTTTCATGTTCAGCTGTATAATATCCAGTATCATGTAATACAACTATTAAAGGATGTATGTGTTTTAGAATTTAGCCTTAGCTTCATGTTTCAATTATTAAAAATGTCTCCTCATCCCCTTGTAATGATTTCATATCAAATTCATTTACAATTATTTAGTATGTAAGTGGCTCTTAACATTGCGTGATCTCGTGAGAAGATTTTTACTCTATTATCGTAATATGTAATTATGCTGATAAGAGTATCTTGTAATAATCATGAGTGTGGTGTGGCGGTTGCTCACCTCATTTTTTAATCATGTAATCAGTGGTTCGATTTTTTCTCATAGAAATATAGCACCTTCCAACGATGAATACCTTAATTTTGGCAATTAAACAACATTTAAGATAGAATCTTATCATTTATTAGTAGAATTTATATACTAACAGCCATGCAGCATTTCATTTATGAGTTCAAATAAAATCTTAGCATTGGTGTAATATGCTAATATTACAAGTTTCAAGTTTCAACTGATTCTAGTACTACTAGCAATGAGGCTCGAGATTGTTCTTATTCCATTTCTGAAATAGTGGGTAGATCTCTGTTAACCGGCTTCGTAGGTATGGTGGCACCCATCGTCTTCGTTGGATCTGTCGACGCAAAAGGATTTGGTGGCATTGTAAGAACGCCAAGCTCTCCCTCTAACATCTGAACCACCACTTTCATCGAAGGGCGATCAACGGGATACCACTGAATGCACCAAAGTCCAACGATCATGAGTTTCTTTGCTATCCCTGTTTGTGCATCATCTTCAATTCGAATCTCGAACTCCTCTCCTTTATCCAAACGATCATATGCCCATTCTGGGAAATACACTTGGCTTGTATTCTCGACAGTAACATCTATGTTCTTTCTCCCCCCAACCATTTCAAGCAACAGCATTCCAAAGCTATAAACATCAGACTTATACGACACTTTTCCGAAGTTGCGAGACAGTACCTCGGGTGCAATATAGCCCATGGTACCTCTAGCTGTTGTCATTGAAATAGCACTTTGTTCCTTGGAACACAATTTAGCAAGGCCGAAATCAGAGATCTTAGGATTGAAGTTGTGATCAAGCAAAATATTGTGAGGTTTGATATCGAAATGGAGAATACGTTGCTCGCAACCTTGATGCAGGTACTCGATGCCTTTGGCTACACCGACAGCAATATCCTGAAGTGTTTCCCAACTAAGGGATCGATCCTTGCCCTTGGCTGCAAATATGAACTTCTCTAATGACTCGTTTGGTAGGTATTCATAAACGAGAGCTCGGTCATATCCATCGGCACAAAACCCAACCAGGCGAGTCACATTCATATGGTGGATTTTACCCATCGAACCCACCTCGTTGATGAACTCTTCACCATTTCCCTTGAAATTATTGAGTACCTTGACAGCAACTAAAACATCACTGGAAAGTCTGCCTTTGAAGACAGTTCCATAGCCTCCTTGTCCCAGTTTGTCCTTGAAATGATTAGTTATCCTTTTAATATCAGCATAGGAGTATCTTGAGGGTTTAAGCTCTCTATAATCTTCCAAAAACTTTTCAATCTTGACTTGACTTTCTTTCTCCTTTTTGTCTAACCGATATCTCCACCCAACTGCGGCTGCAGCAATTGAAGAACCCAACACAATACCTGCAAATCAGCATACATCCCTCTGTTATATCCTTGGCTTAACTATTGAAGCTAAAAGGAAAATTCTATTTACCTGCAACCATTAGCCTTTCTCCCAATCCTGCCAAACATTTAAAATTATTCAGCTTTGATACATGGGAAATAGAAGAAAAGGGCTCACTGTAAGTTTATAACATTAAGCTTCATTTTGATGCAGGCTAATGATTTTTTTATGTCCGTTGTACAATTACTATAGTTAAAACATACCTCTATGGTGCTTGGGGATATAAAAACACTCGGTTTGTTCTTTGGTGCTATTATTGTTGTTCAATCTACATCCCCTTCCTTGAGCTTCGCAATCACCACAGTCTGGTTTATACCAACGTAATTGAAAACGGATATCATAAGGAGAAATGGGTGTTGAGAAGTTGCGAAAGTAGCTGCAATTCAACAGGTTCTCTCCATAATTATAGCCATCTGAAGCAAAAGCTATAATTTCGGAGCCAGGGGTGCTTAAGCAATCGACTCTATATCGCCTATACAAATCCTCATCTTGGCTTGAACACTCAAACAAGTAGTAGGATTCAGCTGCTGGTTGTTCCTTCACGAATGGAAAGGCAGATAAATTGAAATCTAAAAGCTGCTGCCAGAGGCAACGGCCGGGAAAGTACAAGTCAATCCGCTGAGCTTCATAATCTATGTGCTTCACCAACAGCTTCAGCGAACGTGGTATCTTCAGCAGGGTCTGTTTGTTTTCTGAGCACGAAAGCTGAAACCCAGGATGAGGATAGCCGCAGTGGGGTGATTGCTGGCCTTCTAAACTGAAGGGGAAACGGACAGGCGGATCCTGGTGGTTGCACCGCCGCACCTTGCAGTCGTCTTGGATTGACACTGCTTCTGCAACATTCACAGCTAAGATAAAGCAGAATAACGAGGAAATTAACATTGTTCTTATTAACTTGTGAGCCCCTGAAGTGAAACGGGCTTTAAATAGTTTCATTGACATAGGTGGTTCAGCCCTTGAGAGTTCCAATTATGCACGCAACGCAGCAGCTGCTTTACTATATAGATTTGTCTCGTTTAACAGGGTCTTCAACTCTTCGTCCTCTCTTTGTTCTCTTTTCTAAGTAAATGTTAGACATGTTTGACAGTTAGCAACCCTTTCTAACTTTGTTACTAACTTTCTTTTATCCCCTTTAGTTGGAGTTCAGTAAAATTTGAGGAAAATCCACTGAACATGAGAATGAATATCGATTTGTTGTTGTGATCATAGTGGGGTCAGCTTGACTGACTCTTGCTTTTCCACCTTCGTTGAAGTTTCCTCTCCCCTTTATAGTTTTTACTACATTTTGTTTGGTATGACTAAGAAGTTGGCTGACTTTTATGGGTTCTTTATAATGTCTTATCGTTTTTTTTCTAATGTAGGTGATTTTTTTTTCTCTCTTTTTTTTTTTCCTAATTTATCTTTTATTTTCAAATTTTAATTAGAAATCGCAAAACTTGAACCATTATATGTTTTTAAATCACTTATTTTAGATACAATAAATTTTTTAAAAGCGGATACAAAACAAAATGAGATAATTAATGGCAACCATATAAGAGAGATGAAATGTAACATTCTAAAACCTGACCTAGAAACCTAGTCGAATTTGGAGAGTCATTGTGGTCATCAGAGCGACCTGCTCGATCAATCGTTCATTCAATCAAATTATAATATAAAAATTAGACATAGACACAATAAGTCATTTAACAAAACTTAATCATATAATCATTAAGTTCCAAAATCAAAATCAGAGCACCCAAATTGACCAATTAGGAAATCCTAAGTACATGTCAAACTATACTATTTCAAGGGTTTTTACGAAATAAGAATTGTGGAGACTCTGAGACGATGTCTGCTCTAACTCAAACTCACAAACTATTTGATCCAAATATTACCTGTGCACGAAATCAATAACCTATACACTGAGCTTTTCATAGCTTGGTGGAGATTCAAAACATTCTAAACTACTAATGCATATAGTTGAAAATAAAAGCATTTTAATCAAATCCAACTATATATATCTAACAACCCGTTTGAAGTGAAATCGGAACAGTGGTTTCAGGCCCGCAAATCCGAAGTCGGAAGAAAATTTATTTTGATATTATTTTATGGTCTACAGTATGATAGAAATATCGTATAAAAATTTCGTTATGAAATTTTATCGATTATATGCCTAGCTTTAAAAAAATGACTAAATTACATAAAGTGCAAAAGTTGAATTCTAGTAGCTAAAGGGATTAAATAGCTATAGAATTTTAAATTGGAGGTTTTTATATAGCAAATAGACCATTTAAAGGATTTAGTAGATAAGAATGATTAGTAATCATTTGAAATTTTATGAAACATTAGGGTTAATTTTGGAAATTAATGAATTAGGTGATATTAAACCAAATAAAAAAAGATATTATCATCATCTTTACCAAAATAAAAGAAAAAAAAGAGATGGAAACCCTAGCTATGGAAGCTTGAAGTTAGCAAGCTTATTTTGCTCATTTGGGAGTTACTATTTTAATGTTTAGGGATTATAGTTATGGTTTAGGGTTTAGGATTTAAGGGTTAATGGTTATTGGTTACATGTTTAAGAGTTAGTGATTAAAGGGTTATGTGTGGTTTAGGGTTTAGGGGACATGAGTTAAAAGTTTAGGGTTTAGTTTAATTAGTGTCTTTTAATTTATATATTAAATAATTTATTATATAATTGTAAAAAGAGATAATATTAAATTTAATATATTAAAATTATTATTATAGTTTAAATTATTTAATAGATAAATAGATAAACTTTATATATTTATTAAATGGTGTAGGATCTAAGGTTTACTTGAGATTTGTTAAATGATGAAACTTTGTACAATTAATTAATACTTTTATATTTAAAAATATTTAATCTAAACCATTTGATATATTTAAATATTAGATTTAAAAAAAACATTGATAAAAAAAGTAACAAAATGATATGGATAGGTAACTATCTATTTTGTATAGGACCAAATTATAACAAATAAAAATAAAATACAAAAACTAAAATCATTACACATCAAACATTTTGCAAAATAGTTATATTTTAGTTAGGAAGAAATATCTCTAATGAAATGGAGATTAGATCGGAAAAGAATAATATAAAATTATGATTAAGGTCTCAATCTTTAATAGACATTTCAAATGTGAGAGATTGATTGCTTACATTGAATAATTCTAACTTAATAATTAATTACAACCATTTAATCATTTGTTTTCTTATTAAAGTGTACGATATATTTTGAGAGAACTTGATTTTTTCTTTAAAAAATCAATTTATAAAAAATAGTAATAATAAATGTTTTATAAAATCACTTAACTAAAAATAATTTTTAGCAAACAAAGTAAAATATATTTAACAAAGCAAAACGGTGTAGTTTTATTTAAAAGAAAATGATTTTTTTGTGGCGTTTTTATTAAAAACGCCGTAAGACCAAATTTCCCTGTAAAACTAAATTTTCCCCTTGAAACCCTAATTTTTCCCCCTAAAATTGGTATCCTCAAAACACCCTTTAGGTGTTTCTCTCCGCCACCACTGTCTTCATCATCATCGTCCCCTACTTTTGCTACTTTAAGCTCCTCTTCTTCTCAATCACCCTCATTAACAGCAGTAACTCCTCCTCCTCCTACTTCAGCATTACTATTTTTTTCCATTTTATTATTGTTATCAACTTTGTAATTTGAAATGCTGGATTTTTAGGCACCATCTTTGCTCTCTACACATAATAAGGAAATTTTTGCTCTCCATCTCATGGCGTTCGTCTTCGCCGTCGGCGCCGAACGACACCGTAGCTTCGTACCCACTCTCACTGTCGCTCTCGCTCTCACTCTCACTCTCACTCTCACATGTGAAACTGTAATTTTCTGTTGTTTTAACTTAACTAGTGTTTTTTTTAAATGAAGGCTGAGGTGGTGCCTGATCAGTACGACCAGAGGACCTACTGCCTCTACAGTATGGATGCGTCGACGGTGTATGGACTATCTGCTTTTGGTCTGGTCCTTCTTAGCCAGGTTGTTTGTTAACGGCGTTACTAGATGTCTCCGCTTTGGCAAAGGCCTTGTCTCCGCCACGTCATCCACCACTCGCGCCATATTTATCTTCGTTTTCTCCTGGTAAATTTACCTAATTCAAATCTGATTACCTTTTTTTTTTCCTTTTTCTACCACTTCGATTTAACATATTTTTACTTACTTTGCCTTTGTTCATTTTGGAAGATCTATCTAGTATTCTTGTTAGTAATTTAGAGGAACAAATTTTCCAGGCTAGAAACTGATTATCTAGATGATAGGATTTCTGAAATGAAAATGGTTTGTTTTGTCTGGATGCGCTGCAATTTCCCCACTGATATAATCAATTATTCAGATGTATGGAGCCCACAAAGTTAACTTAGAGTCTAACAGGTTGTACAAAGATGCTAGCTGTTGAATTACTAATGCTTTATGATACTTGCAAAGTACAGTATTATGTTGTTGTATTTATTAAATTTGATGATTTTTCTATGCATTGATTTAATAGAGAACATTTTTATTTAATGGGCTTTTGATTTGCATTTTCAATCTTTAACAAGCTAACCATTCACAAAGATTTCAAAGCCAATAAACTGGTAAGAAGTATATTTTCATCTTAAACCAATCAAACAAACAAGCTACAGCAACTAAGACATAGAAACATTTATGCCGGGCCTCTCTTCAAGTTCTATTAATTTTATCCATGGCTATTTTGGTCTTGGTTTTCAATATTTTATCCAATGCAATGTCAAAGTTTTCATTATTCTAACATGTTATAAATTCGGTTTTATGTTTGTAAAAGTTGGGGTTTCTTTTTTTATTTGATTTCTAAAGCTTGTAACTTTGAGGAGATATGAGATCTGGTAAAGACTTTGGTTTGAGGAAATATGAGATCTGGTAGAGACCTGATACAATTATTCGTTCATTCTTCAGAGGAGGATATTTAATCCTCGGTGAGGAAACAAATGATTGAAAGGATCCATGCTAAGTGAATTTAATCCTTGGTTGTTGAAATCTACTAAAGCATCACAAAAGCCTTTAAAGGATCATAGAAGTATTCATCTTTTAAGACCTTGTAACAGGTGATTTGACTTGGCAAGAGTGCAAGTGAATGGAGCAAGCTTAGACTATATAATCTAAATCCTAGCCAAGAAGTCCTGAAAATAGCTTCACGTATAGGAGTCCATAGCTCAGAAAAAATGCTAGACTAGAATGCAGAATAGTTATTATTTGCCTATTTGTTGAATAAAACTAATCCTAATTTTAAAGGTTCTTGATGCTAATCAATTAATAATCATCTTCTTTTACTCTTTTACCCAAAATAATCTAATTATGCATAGCTATGACTTGCATTCTTGCACCTTTATTCGTTACTTTTATTTCCATGTGCTACTTTTCTATGGACCAATAGCATTGCTACATGCGGGATTCCAAACTGCAATTTATTTCAAGATTTTTTATTGTGTGACTGGGTTTTCTTTACAGCCAGAGACATTTGTAAAAGTTTGACCCCGCTGTGAAGCACCTCGCCGTGATATGATGTATCCTACTACACTCCATGTCATTATGTATGAATATCTTGTTTACGAGGAAACCCAATCGCAATTTTTTTTATTCAGGTGACAGTTATATAGTTCTTTCAATGACAGATTTGAGGGATCTTACTCTGTGGATTCATTCTGCATTACTATGTTGAACGTGAATAGAATCGTTGTCTTTTTCTTTCGAAGAGGAAAGGCAAAGTCTAGTGGTCTGGTTCCTAACTGTTACATGGTGAGCAGTGGCCTGATACATTATTAGTTACACACCAAAAACAATTTTCCAGTCTGACCTTTTTGTTGGATCCTGTAAACATTAGTTGTAGAAATTGGTGTAGAAGGATTTGTTTGACTGACCTTCCCCCCAAGTAAACATCTATAAGCATTCTGTTTATGTTGTATGGACAATATTTAGGCTTTTTCATGTTGTCAAAAGTAGTTAGATGGTTAATTAATTATTAGATAGATAATTCTCATGCTTACAATAGATCTTTTTACCCCCTTTCTATTATTAAGATTTGTTTTAATTACATTTTGTATTTATCATGCTGTGAAGCATTTATGAGGGTGTATCAATATCCTTTGTCAACAAGAGGTTGTTTTTGTCAACTTCCATGAGGGACATTAGGCATTGTGATTTCTGTCACCTGGGAGCTTCATTTTCCCTGAAATACTGTGTACTGCACGTGTGGTTCGGCACATGTTTAGACATAGTTAGGGGGCATGACCTTCCTATTCCGTCGATTCTCTCCTATCGACAAGAAGACATGATCTAAAAATTAATTTTTCTTTTGCTGATTTAAATTTTTAAATTTTTATGGACAATATTTTCTCCACGTCTTATCAACCCATTATAGTGGAGATTAAGAATCTAAATTTGGTAATTAATGATTGTGTTTGCAGGGATTATACTAAAAGTGGATCAACAGGAAATGTAGCATTTGTCGGTAAGATTATTAATAATGGCTGAAGAATATAAAGGAAATACGTACCACCAAAAAAAAAAAATAGAGGAAAGAAATGTACATGCATGTGGTTACTATTACATATATTTGCATGTGGTTTTTTAAATTGTATAAAAGGTTTAAAAATTTTAATATATATATATATATTAGTAAAAAATTGAGCCATTGTTAAATAATTATAAATTCTATTGTAAACATAAATTAGAAAATATCCAAGTTTATTACGATTATAATTTAAAAATAATTATAAATCGTATTAGAAAAGAATTTTAACGTGTCGTTGAATTAGAAGGGTTAACAAAGAAGAGAAACAGATGGGTGTGGTGTGGTGTTCCTGTTTTAGTAGCAGAAACCGATCATATCCACTGTATGCAATTTTTGGATTCAGTTTTGTTTTTATTGTCCTTTAGAGCCAACTGTGATTTTTAATTAATTAGAAGTTAGGGAATGAGAATAATTGTTGGCCCCTCATCCCCATTTCACCACACATTTCATAATTTTAATTTTCTCCTTAAATGATCAGTATCTATCCTTTCCTTTGTTGCTTTTTGTGTTTGTTTTCTGGTATTCCTCTGCCTTTGCTTTTGCATTTCTTACCAGATTTGCTGTTTTGCAGGCAGACTTTGCCAGTTTTTTTGATAGTTTTGATTCCAATTTACTTTTCTGGAGATGCTTGCTGGTCCATTTTATCCAATACTTAACATATTGAATGAAAGGTAGATTTATCCTGCCTTTTTTTTCATGGAAATTGGGAACCTCTTCATTAATTTATTTACCATGGTTTAGACTATTTGGTGATTTTTCAAGTATATGCCCCATGATGTTACTACAGAGATACTGCCAAATCTTCAGGCAATATTGCTGATTCTGAAGTTCCTAGAAATACTCAGTCGTTGTCATCATTGACTGTTTCATCTAACTTTGAGGTATC
Organism: Gossypium australe; assembly: GCA_005393395.2. Taxonomy (NCBI): domain Eukaryota; kingdom Viridiplantae; phylum Streptophyta; class Magnoliopsida; order Malvales; family Malvaceae; genus Gossypium; species Gossypium australe. The sequence goes on from CM016617.1 coordinate 674,550, forward strand.
TTATTTTCTTTGTTGTAATTTCTTCTTTCTTTTCAATGCGGTGGTTGACCTTTTATTCACTAAACATAATTATGACTGATCATGCTTGTGGTAGTTGCTTTAATTTTCATTTTTATTTATTTGATAGAATGATTTAGAGATTCTTTATTCTTCTAATAATAGATCTCTATTTTGCCATTATACTTATTTGGTTTTTGATGGAGGCTTTTTTTCTTTTATTTCTTAAATTCTTCAAGTTGGCTATATGTGATATGAATGTATTTACAAGCTGGAAAAGGTTACTTACAAATACCACCCATACACATCTTTGATTCCCATAACGTGCGCAATAATGTTATCTTTTTTTCTAGTTTACTTGGAACACTAGAGGAAGTTTATGTGAAAGTGAAAGGAATATCATGTAAATAGAATCTGATTCCCATGTCTTCTTTCTTGTGATTCTAGTGTCTACATTTGCTTGTGGAATTGTACTCAGCAGCTTTGAAGTTACAGTTTGACTCTCTTTGCGTATGTTTCTGGAAATAACTAATTCGTTCGATTCCACCATTGAATATTGATGAACTGTAATATATCGTTTTCTTTTGTATTTTTTTCCCTTTTTTGGTCATTTATTAAAGGAAAAAAATGTAGATTCATGTGACATAGAATGTGGTGTTTCGGTACCAAACAAATCGGAGATCCAATAGTAATGCCAAAATTTTTGTTTTTTTTTTAATTTTTTGATACGAAGAAAAATATTTTAAATTTTTTTTATTTTTCATGATTAAATTAGCGGTGTTTGTAAAAAAGTGCTGCTAAAAGTTTGGTATATAGCGGCGTTTTCTAAAAAAGTGCCGCTAAAAGCAGGGTCTTTAGCGGCGTTTAAAAAAAAAGTCGCTAAAATCCTTGATCTGTAGCGGCGCTTTTCTACTAAAAGTCTGGTCTTTAGTGGCGTTTCCTAAAAAAGCGCTGCTAAAAGTCCTGGTCTTTAGCGCATTTTTTAAAAAGCATCGCTAAAAGTCTTAATCTTTAGCGCGTTTTTTAAAAAGCGCTGCTAAAGGTCGTGGTCTTTAGACTTTTTTTTCAAATAAACGCCGTCAATTTTAGCGGTGTTTTATATAGCAGCGTCTTTTGCCTAATAGTTTTAGTGGCGCTTAGAAGCGTTACTAAAAGCCAAAAAATGTCGCAAAAAGTCTATTTTCCTGTAGTAAGTATTATTGTCCCGTTTTTAATGGTTTTTATGTTTTCAAGATCGTAATAGTTTAATCTAGCTATCTTGGGGATTGATTTGCAAAACTGTTAAAATATTAGGGTTTTTCCATGAATGAGTTTTGTAAAGAGAATTTTTGTTGAAATTGTCAATTAGGGACTAAATTGAAAAGATGAAAATTTTATAGAAAAAAATTAATTTTGTGAAATACATGGGCTACTATTGATAAGTATGAAAATCGGCTAAGTTTGAATAAGGATTAAATTGTATGAATTTTATTTTTTGAGCTTAGGGACTAAATTGTAATTAATTCAAAGTATAGGGGCAAAATAACAATTTTCCAAAGATGTGTGTTGGATTAAATTGAATATGAATTATATTAAATTGAGTTAAATTCATTCGTATAAATCCGGATAGACCTAATACGGAGTTAGATCAAGGCAAAGAAAAAGTATCGGATTAGTAGCCTTCGTATCTACAAAAACTTATCGAGGTAAGTTCGAGTAACTAAATTATATATTTAAATGTTTTAAATTGAATATTGTTGTGTGCAATTTGTACAAGTTGCCATGTATAATTATGATCACATATCCGACAAGTATCGAGTCCCGTTTGAACCTTAGAAATTCGAAGAATACGAATGACATGTCATTAAGGTTCCTGATTTGGTTGTGATCCTGCATGTGTTGTAGGCACACCATAGCTCTCTTAAGCTTCCCGATACTTGGCTCTCCTGAGCTTCCCGATATTTGGTCGTAAGAGCTTCTCGTTATACAGCTCACATGAGCTTCCCGTTATATGGCTCGGAAGAGCTTCCCGTTTACATGCTTGTATAAGCATACAAGTACGTGAATTGACGGACTACATATTTGTACACTTCGTGTGTACTACCCGTGTATCCAATGATATTTTAAATGGTTCAACGGGCAAAGTTCTGATATGAAACAATATGAGTTCGAAATGAACAATTACAGAGATATACTTGAATTACGTGGAAATTATATTACATGATATATTGAAATATGAGATGGATGGTACCTGTATGTGAATCTTGCCTAGTGATTATGTATATCCATGTGTATTGGTTATTGAAAGTAATACATGGCTAACATGTTGAGGATGTGTGTTAATTAGGCTTTTGGCCAAATTGGCTTGGTTATATTAACATGCTTACTTTAAATGTGATTAAATGGTAAGTTAATTTCCATGTTATACAAACTTACTAAGAATTAAATGCTTACTCTGTGTTATTTTCCATGTTTTATAGTAATTCAGGAGCTCGCCTGGGTTAGAAGCTGGTCGGAGTTGATTCACACAATCCATCGGCCTTTACGGTATATTTAGTAAAATAATTTTGGTTACAATGGCATGTATAGGTTAACTTGGCCATTGATGGCATATAAATGTTTTGATGGAACTAGCCATTTGAATGGCTTGTGATGGATAAAGTTTGATGTGTATATAAGTGGCCTTATCATGTTTGATGTGTATTTGAAATGGTTGAATGATGGTAATCTTAGAGGCATATTGATGGTTGGGTTGAATTGGTATATTTGGTAAATTATACATATATGTATTTAGTCATATGAGTTATGTTGTCATTTAAAGAGCCTAAGGGCATATTGTTTGTATGTGATGGTATTGCATATTTAAGTATTGATTTTGGCTTGATTTGAATGCCTTGTTATGGCTAGATGATGTCCAAAAATGTTGATTTAGGTAGATGACAAATTAGGTGAGAAATATGGCTAGGAAATTGGCCTATTTTTGTCCACACGAGCGTGTCTCAACCGTTTGTGACACACGGCTAGGTGACACGACCGTGTGTCCTCTGTATCTCAAATTAGCACAAAACAGAATGCTCACAAGCCTAGCACATGGGCGTGTGGCTTGGCCGTGTGACCCAAGTCACAGAGCTCCAAGTTTGGACACAGGCTGGGACACGATAGTGTGTCTTTATTTCGAATGCTCACACTGCCTGAGGCACAGGAGTGTCTTTGTTCCGGCAATGAATACGGGTTAGAGGTGTTACAATATATATATGTAATAATTTGAGGAGTGAAAGTCACATTCAATAAAAATGTTCAAAGATGCAATACAATCATGAATCAATCACAAAATAACATTTAAAATAACAATAAAACAATATAAGACATTCAATAAATAATGATAGTGTTTTGATTCAATGTTCAAGTTCATTAAATAATTTTTCCCAAATAACAGAAGGAGGAAAGATATTCGGACACACAAGTGTCCAACAAAACACCAAATGACCAATGAAATTAGTGCAAGTGCCAACAATGACAATACTCCATTGCGTGATAAACGTAACTTAGTCTATAACCAACCATCACATCAAATGTACAAATCGCAAAAATGACAATGCTACCGAACGCTTTAAGGCAGTCCCACAATGAACAATAAGCAATGATGGGGATCCCTACACCTTATGACATGTCGACTATATTCAAAACATTTCAATTATTAAAGTAGTAATTTTAACAATGATTTTCAGAACATAATCAATTAATAAAAGTAACATTTAATAATAATAATAACCATAATTAAAATCAATTTAATAAACTGCCATACATGTAAAAGGTCATATGCAAGGAATCAAAAATATCAGTCACTAAGCCAATAATTTAATTACAACATTAAGATAATTTAAAACGTAACAATTACAAACTAATTTTTTAAATGTTCGTTGTTTAAAACGTAAGGATCACATGCAAAAATTTACAATTTTATATATATATATATATATATATATATATATATATATATATAAAGTAAGGATCGCATGCAAAAATCTACAATTTTATATTTATATGTATGTGTATTATGTATATATATACACACACGTGAACACTATAAATCATGCCAACCATTATCAAAGCCATGCAAATATTTATGTTTAATTATATATTTCATATATTTATACATTCACATCCACATAACTAAATACGACATCATGCAAATATATTTATTAACAGAATATTGATATATTATTTCATTAATTTTAAAAATAAACAACACCAAAAGACCAAGCTTTACACTACTCACACGAACTAACATTGGTTTCACGAATCCTCAAAGCACTATTCCCTCTGGACTTTCTACGATTTAACAGTAACCTGCTTTGTCTTTATTTGGTTGTGGCTTCTATGCAGATTAGACGAGAGGCTTCAATGGATGATATAAAAGAGGTGGTGTTGGTCAGTGTTGGGCAGAGGTGGCCTGATGTCGGTGCAAGGAGATCAACAGTTAGAGACGAGGGTGACGGGTGGAGCGATGAGATGTTGGGGCAACGGGAGAACTCACGATGGCGGTGATAGGGCGGACAATGGTGCATTGATGGAGATGAGTCCAAGGCAGCGAGATGAAAGGGAGGGACGACTTGGGGGTACGGATAGGAGCAGTTGGCTGAGGGTGTGGCGACTAAGAGGATCGGTGCTTAGTGATGGAATGAAGGAGATAATGCCTGACGTTGGGGAGTGAAAGGTGGTAATCAGTCTTTTATTAGGGGTAGAATTCTATAAAAGAGGGTTTTGATAGTAGGAAAGTTTGATCAAATGCGTATTCTTTCTTAATTATAACTCCTAAACCTAATTGATGATGATGATAGACAGATAGAGAACACACACCCAGGCCACCACTCTGTCAACTAAGTAGTTTAAGGGCTAATTCCAATATTTGTCACCAATTAATTGCTGAAGTTTCAATTTAATCCATAAATCAAAACCAAAATTCTATTAGTCTTAAAATTAAACTAAAAAAAATTAAATAAGTTCATAATACACAAAAATCACTAAAAATATAAATTTTATCCTTTTGTTCAAAATTTCCAAAAATATATTTATCGAACTTATCTCGATTTTATGTGAAATCATAGTTGGAAATTTTGGAGTATTGCACGAAATTAAGCTGAAAGATCCATCAAAGTGCGTAGTTAAAAGTTCTCAGAAATATATTAACATTAGATATTAAATGAGCATCGTGGTAAGGCCTGACCTCCACCTAAATGGAATAATTTCATTTGTACTCTTTTATAATTTATAAAATTTAAAATTAGTAATAATAAAATTATACTTTGACCCTTTTTAAAAAATATAAAGATATAGACTATTAAATAGATGAAATTATATTTTTACTATTATAAAATTAAATATATAATTTAATTTCATCCCTAAAACAAATTTTTGGTTTCGTGGATTATAGAAAAGCTATAATGGTGTTATGAAGTGATAATGGGTAAATAAGTATAAGAGAAATGAGTTGAAAAAGTAGGAAGAGATACAAGTATGTATTTGGTATTGAGATAATTATATGATTGAATAAATCGAGTTGGGAAGTTAAATCGTGGGTTGAGGATAAAACACGCATTGGATGCATGGGAAGAGATTTAAGTCAAGAAGAAAAGTGACAAGAATTTGAAGTAAACAACGAAGGTTATGCGTATGCTCAAAGGAAAAGTTAGGAGCAGTTGATGGTGATGAGTCAAGATAAGACAGCCAATTAAAGGTACAAAAGTTAACCCACGTTGAGATGAATATGGTGAATATAAGCTTGTTAACTCAAGTTGAGTGACATGTCAAGTTCATTGAGGTCAGTTACAACAATGACATATATGGTATGGAAGACATTAGAAGATAAGAAACTTAAGATTGGTGCTAAGGTTAAGATTAGTGGAAGGAAGTTTATAGATATTTGATGAATCAAAGTTACATATGAATCCGTATTAGAAGATAAGGTAGTTGACACTAGAAGAAGTTCAAAAGTCTGATATATTGAATGATATCAATTTAAGGTGTAGATTAAATTATAAAATTATGAAAACAGAGCGAAAATCGGTCAATTTGAGTAGATTTCAAGAGCCACACGAGTTGGACACACGATTGTGTGAGCCACACGAGCTACCACACGACCATGTGCCAGATGGTGTGGATTTCGCAATTCGCACTCCAAATACGTGAAATCAAGCAATTTTTAGGTTTTTAGGGCATTCTAAGACCTATATATACCAAATTAATATAAGAAGAGAAGTAAGAGCCGTCAGAGAACATTGAGGAAAACAACTCAAAAGATACCATTGAAGTCAACTTTTGAAGCAGATTTCCACTAAGATTGAATATCTCCTTTTGATTTCTTTGAAGTTTATTATGAGTTTCTCTATTTCTTATGTTATATTGTCTTTAAGATGTTTTTATTCGCGATTATGAACTAATTTTCTAAATACCTAGGGGAGATGAACCTTATAATGAATTTTGTCTTTTGATTTCTGTTTTACGCAATGAATACTTGGATCTTGTTCTCAGTTATATGTGCTTAATTCTTGATTTAATATTTTCGAAGTATTAATTCATATTTGGTGTGCTTAATTCAGAGGAGAAATAGACTCTTTTTAGGAGTAGGTCTAGCATAATTGAGTGGAGTTCATGCAATCCTAGAAATAGGATGACATAAATCTACCGGATTAAAGTCAAATTTAATAGGGAATTCATAGACCGAGTTAATACAATAATAGGGATTTCAATTAATCTATAGAAATCCCTAAATAAACATCCAACTTATACTTATGAAGTTGCGAAAGAGTAATATAGCCCATGATACCTGTAACACCCCTCACCCGTATTCAACTCCAGAATAGGGTTACGGAGCATTTCCGGACTTACAACACAATTAATTACACAATTCGAATCATAATTTCTCAACCAAATTAAAACCATTCAAACACAATCACATGGTCCCTATTAAGAGCCTACAAGGCCTTAAACATACATTAGAAGTGATTCGGGACTAAACCGATATCTTAAGAAAATTTCACGAAACTTAGAAAATTTTTCAAATCGTAGGGGTCAAACGCCCGTGTGCCCTAACTGTGTGCCTCACACGGCCAAGTGACACGCCAATGTCTCAAGCTGTGTGGACATTCGGAAAGGGATCACATGGCTGTGTCCTACCCCATGTAACTCTCTGACTTGCCTCACACGGCTAAGCCACACGCCCATGTGTCTAGCCCGTGTGTCCTGGAAATGGCCACACCCACCCGTGTCCAGGCCATGTGCCAGGCTGTGCCAAAACTAGGGAGCATACTGACTTGCACCACACGCCGTGTGACCAGCCTGTGTGAAAACTAGGTGCAACACGGCCAAACCACACGCCCGTGTGCTAGGCCGTGTGAACAAAGATAGGCTATTTACCAAGCCATTTTTTCATCCAAGCAAGCTCACACTTACACAACCCCAAATGGCACAAATCAAGGCATATAAAGGCAGTCAAAACATCTTCAACCAAGCCTAAAACATGCCAACATCTAACATACTTACAACATTATAATTTGACTATTCAAATCATACCAAATTCACACTCATAACACATCAATATGACTACTTTCATATATGCCTTATCTTGCCTAGATTAACTAGTATACCAATGAATCAAATCTCAACCATTTATACCAAAATTGACCTCAAAGTCCTTATACATGCCATATGACCCAAAACATAGTTTCAAAAGTACCAAAGTGTCAGTGGATAGTGTGATGAAGTCTCCTACAATCCCCGAATCCGAGCTAGCTTTGAAGTCACTATAAAACACGGTAAAATAAACAATGTAAGTTTTAAAGCTTAGTAAGCTCGTATGATACAAACTTAATGCAACCACATAAACATAAATCAATAATTTGAACATATCAACATGTATATTTCCTTAACTATCAAACCTTCCAAGTGCTTGATCACAAAGCCATATACTTCCATTATCATTTCTTCAATTCAAAGCTAAAATGGTTTATACTCATACCTGTACCATCTCGTACCAATCTCATATACAATCTCGTCTTTCATTTACCCGTGAAACCATTCGTAATATTATTATTGAATACTCAAGATACTCACGCAATACGTGCCAATTAATTAGCCGAAGCACGTGCCAATTAATTAGCCGAAGTAATATAGATCTCGCACACTAAGTGCCAATGTATATGTATACAGCCGAAGCTATCTCAAGTACGCACACTAAGTGCTAATACATACATAGTCGAAGCTATTACCGTCTCGCACACTAAGTGCCAATATATATAATAGAAATTATTTTCATTCTCGCACACCAAGTGCACATAATTAGTTGAATTGTAATCAAACCCGATTGTAGTCTCGTATACACATTTTATGCAATATCAAAGCATTTAAAGCATAATTATAACAATGCTTATTACATACGAACTTACCTCGGATGTAAAAACGACGATATGAGTCAACTAATCTGAGATCTTGTTCTTTCCCTGATCTAAGTTCGGATTTTGCTTTTCTTGATCTATATGTAATCAAAATCAATTTATTTAATTATCTCACTATTCAATTTAATCCAAAATTCACCTTAAGACACATTTACATTTTTACCCCTGTAATTTCAAATTTTTCACAATCTAGTCCTTATTTCATAAAATCACAAATTAATGAAATTCCAAATATACCCATGCTTGCCGAATTACTATAATGCCCCTAGCAGCCCATATTTTTTTATTTATTTCACATTTTACCCACTAACTTTACACATTTCTCAATTTAATCCTTATTTTGTATTTTCACTAAAAATCACTTAACAAAACTTGTATAATTCATGATAAATATTCATCAACATCAAAACTCATACATATTCATCAATGTAAACTTTCAAAATTTTTAACAGTTTTACAAAATACGTGAAATCAAGCAATTTTTTGGTTTTTAGGGCATTCTAAGACCTATATAAACCAAATATAAGAAGAGGAGTAAGAGTCATCAGAGAATATTGAGGAAAACAACTCAAAAGACACCATTGAAGTCGACTTTTGAAGCAGATTTCCACTAAGATTAAATATCTCCTTTTGATTTCTTTGAAGTTTATTATGAGTTTCTCTATTTCTTATGTTATATTGTCTTTGAAATGTTTTTATTCGCGATTATAAACTAATTTTCTAAATACCTAGGGGAGATGAGTTTATTATGAGTTTCTCTATTTCTTATGTTATATTGTCTTTGAAATGTTTTTATTCGCGATTATGAACTAATTTTCTAAATACCTAGGGGAGATGAACCTTATGATGAATTTTGTCATTTGATTTCTGTTTTACGCAATGAATATTTGAATCTTGTTCTCAATTATATGTGCTTAATTCTTGATTTAATATTTTCAAATTTTTAATTCATATTTAGTGTGCTTAATTAAGAGGAGGAATAGACTCTATTTAAGAGTAGATCTAGCATAATTGACTGAAGTTGCATGCAATCCTAGAAATAGGACGACATAAATCTACAGGATTAGAGTCAAATCTAATAGGGAATTCATAGACCGACTTAATGCGATAATAGTGATTTCAATTAATCTTTAGAAATCCCTAAATAAACATCCAACTTATACTTATGAAGTTATGAAAGAGTAATATAGCCCATGATACCTGTAACACCCCTTACCCGTATTCAACGTCAGAATAGGGTTATGAAGCATTTCCGGACTTACAACACAATTAATTATACAATTCGAATCATAATTTCTCAACCAAATTAAAACCAATCAAACACTATCACATTGTCCCTATTAAGACCCTACAAGGCCTTAAACATACTTTAGAAGTGATTCGGGACTAAACCGATATCTCAAGAAAATTTCATGAAACTTTAAAAAATTTTCAAATCACAGGGATCACACGCCCGTGTGCCCCTGCTATGTGCCTCACACGGCCAAGTGACATGCCCGTGTCTCAGGCCGTGTAGACATTTGAAATGGGATCACATGGCCGTTTCCCACCCCGTGTCCTACCCCATGTAACTCTCTAACTTGCCTCACACAGCCAAACCACACGCCCGCGTGTCCTGGAAATGGGCACACTCACTCGTGTCCAGGCCGTGCCAATACTAGGGAGCATACTGACTTGCACCACATGGCCAACCACACGCCTGTATGACTAGCCCGTGTGAAAACTGGGTGCAACACGGCCAAACTACACACCCGTGTGCTAGGCCGTGTGAACAAAGATAGGCTATTTACCAAACACTGAGGCCGTGCACTCTTAGGCCACATACTGACTTCTCCAACACGGCCACCAAGCACGCCCGTGTGCTATGGCCGTGTACTCTTAGTTAGTTACTGATTTGTACACCACGACTAGCTGACATCCCCCGTGTCGAGGCCGTGTACTACAAAGCTACATCCTGCTATTCACCCACGGTCTTTAAGCACGCCCGTGCGCCTCGACCGTGTGACATTATAGGCCATTTTCAAGGCCGAAATGCCACCCTTATAGGTTATCCTACAAACAACATTTTCCATCACATATCATACATTTAAGGCAATCAAAAACATACCAGAATTACCATTCAATCAATACATTCAATACTAATCTTATTCATACCAAAATACAAACTAAAACTCATATCATCACAAGCTTAGATCATCCATTATCTTAGCCAATACTTAACCATTTCATATGCATCAAATCATACCAAAATTAGTACCATAAAACTCATTCATTCAAACATTTATCAACCCAAACTTACCAAAACACATGGCTAAGTTCACTTCATAAACATATACATATACCTAGCCTATACATGCCATATTTAGCTATATACATATTCAAAAGGGTACCAAAATGAGTTTAGTAGTGTGATGTCAATCTTGACGGTCCCAAGCCTTCAGTAGCTTTGACGACTTATAAAACAGAGAAAACACACACACAAAGTAAGCTTTCCACAAGCTTAGTAAGTCATATACAAATAAACTTAGTATGGAAGGCATATATGCAAATGAATACATTGGCACATATCAATCACTTAGCAAACTTTCACTTATTTGCTTGGGTTCATACACTTTTAACCACATTAGCCATTTTCACCATTCAAGAATCATATAAACACATAGCTCATCTAACCAAAACAATTCTTATCATATCATAAATTCCATATACATATTATCATAGTAAAATCATTTAGATGCTTACCTTATATACACATATAGTGTATAATCAACATACCTGAATCAGATTTAATATCACATAATTGTTCATAGCTCGGATTTGTAATTCGTATCACAGACTTGCCCGTTGAACCAATAAGAATCTATTGGGATACTCAGAAAGATCAGAATAATCATACAATGCCAACGTCCCAGAAGAGGTCTTACATGCACTCGAATATCGATGCCACTGTCCTAGGCAGGGTCTTACACGAATCAATACGATGCCGATGTCCCAGACATGGTCTTACACGTAAAACTCATATCGATGCCAACGTCCCAGACGTGGTCTACGTAAAACTCATATCGATGCCAACGTCCCAGACGTGGTCTTACTCGTAAAGCTTATATCAAAGCCAACATCCCAGACGTGGTCTTACACGAATCTTAAATTAATGCCAACGTCCCGGACGTGGTCTTACATGATAAAACAGAATAGATACCTATGTCATGACATATCTTTATCTAATCCTATCTATTCCTAGGTTCATACGGGACTTCTCGGACTTATTCACTATATCGTACCTATCTCGGAATTCAAATGCATAACTTCTCATAAGTATCCAATATCAACAATAGCCATATGATCAAATATATTATCATACAAATACGTTTATTTGCATAGTGACTTACCTCGGATTCGGTTTATCGGAATGAAAACGGCTACTCGCTTACTTTCACTTTCTCGCGATCTAAATCCGTTTTCCTCGGTTCTTGATCTTGAATTTAAACCCTCAAATGGCCGAACCTTAACAAGCTTAAGTTCTTTATTTTTTTCTTTGTAATATTCGGCAATAAGATAACAAAATAATGAAGCCACTAACTCATATTTCTTTTATTATAATAATATAACTTATAAAATAGTATAATATAAATTTAACTTATAAAATAACATATAAAAACATATTATAAAACCATGTTGCCGTCCACTATAAATAAAATTGGCTTAACTGCCACATAAGTCCTCACATTTATAAAGCCACAACACATAGGTGCTTTAGCAAATAGCAAGCAACTTTCACATTTAATGCAATTTCATCCTTTAATCAAATTAAACACACAGACAGTCAAATTAGCTTACGGAAATTTAGCACATGCTTAAACACTCATCAATGGCACAGAAAATAATATTAAAATAATATTCAGACTCAGATTCATGGTCCCGAAACCACTGTTCCGGCTATGGTATAAACCGGACTGTTACAACATTATAATTTGTCAATTCAAATCATACCAAATTCACACTTACAACACATCAATATGACTTCTTTCATATATGCCTTATCTTGCCTAGATTGATTAGTATACCAATGAATCAAATCTCAACCATTTGATATTTAAGCTATTCAACCACAATCAACCATTTTTCAAACAATCATAAACTACATCCTACATGATCTTGTCACATATATACCAAAATTGACCTCAAAGTCCCTATACATGCCATATGACCTAAAACATAGTTTCAAAAGTACCAAAGTGTCAGTGGATAGTGTGATGAAGTCTCCTACGATCCCTGAATCCGAGCTAGCTTTAAAGTCACTATAAAACATGGTAAAATAAACAAAGTAAGCTTTAAAGCTTAGTAAGCTCGTATGAAACAAACTTAATGCAACGACATAAACATAAATCAATAATTTGAACATATCAACATGTATATTTCCTTAACTATTAAACCTTTCAAGTGCTTGATCACAAAGCCATATACTTCCATTATCATTTCTTCAATTCAAAGCTAAAATGGTTTATATTCATACCTATACCATCTCGCACCAATCTCATATACAATCTCGTCTTTCATTTACCCGTGGAACCATTCGCAATATTATTATTGAATACTCAAGATACTCACACAGTACATGCCAATTAATTATCCGAAGCAATATATATCTTAAACACTAAGTGCCAATGTAAATGTATATAGCCGAAGCTATCTCAAGTACGCACACTAAGTGCTAATACATACATAGCTGAAGCTATTACCATCTCGCACACTAAGTGCCAATATATATAATAGAAACTATTTTCATTCTCGCACACCAAGTGCACATAATTAGTCGGATTGTCGTCAAACATGATTGTAGTCTCATATACACAATTTTTGCAATATCAAATCATTTAAAGCATAATTATAACAATGCTTATTGCATACAAACTTACCTCGGATGTAATAACGACGATATGAGTCAACTAATCCAAGATCTTGTTCTTTCACCGATCTAAATCTGGATTTCACTTTTCTTGATCTATATCTAATCAAAATCAACTTATTTAATTATGTCACTATTCATTTTAATCCAAAATTCACTTTAAGACACATTTACATTTTTTCCCCTATAATTTCACATTTTTTTACAATCTAGTCCTTATTTCGTAAAATCACAAATTAATGAAATTCCAAATATACTCATGCTTTCCAAATTACTATAATGCCCCTAGCAGACCATATTTTTCATATATTTCATATTTTAACCACTAACTTTACACATTTCTCAATTTAATCCCTATTTTGCATTTTCACTAAAAATCTCTTAACAAAACTTGTATAATTCATTATAAATATTCATAATCTATCATCAACATCAAAAATAATACATATTCATCAATGGCAACTTTCAGAATTTTTAACAGTTTTACAAAATAGTCCCTGGGCTAGCTAGACCTAGTTGCAACGATCTCAAAAACATAGAAATTATTAAAAACAGGACAAAATTGGACTTACATGCATAGATGATAGCTAGACGAACATTTGAAGCTATTTTAATGGCTTTTCTTCTTCTACAATCGGTTAGGAGAAATATGAAAGCACCAAATTATTTTATTAAATTAACCTTTAATATCTAAATTACAGAAATAACCTTAATGTATAATAATTAAAACTCACCTAACCATGCCCATAAATGTCCACTCAAGTTTCAAATGGTTTAATTTCCATTTAAGGACCTCCACTTAAAAATTCCATATCTAATAAACACGTTTAGCTTATAGAATTGTACTATTATACTTTACGCGATTTAGTCCTTTTTATAAAATTAACTAATCAAACGACAAAATTTCTTAACGAAATTTTCAAACAAACATATTTTCATGTTGTAGACATCAAAATAATAATAAAATAATAATTTTGACTTCGAATTTGTTGTCCCAAAACCACTGTTCCGATTTGGCAAAAAATGGGCTATTACAATACCTCTAACTGTTGTCATTGAAATAGCATTTTGTTCCTTGGAACACAATTTAGCAAGGCTTTAAACATACATTAGAAGTGATTCGGGACTAAACCGATATCTCAAGAAAATTTCACGAAACTTTAAAAAATTTTCAAATCGCAGAGATTACACGCCCGTGTGCCCCGGCTGTGTGCCTCACACGGCCAAGTGACACGTCGTGTCTCAGGCCGTGTGGACATTTGAAATGGGATCACATGGCTGTTTCCTAGCCCATGTCCTACCCCATGTAACTCTCTGACTCGCATCACACGGCCAAACCACACGCCCGCGTGTCTTGGAAATGGCCACACTCACTCGTGTCCAGGCCATGCCAATACTAGGGAGCATACTGACTTGTACCACACGGCCAGCCACACGCCTGTGTGATTAGCCCGTGTGAAAATTGAGTGCAACACGGCCAAACTACACACCCGTGTGCTAGGCCGTGTGAACAAAGATAGGCTATTTACCAAGCCATTTTGTCATCCAAGCAAGCTCACACCTATACAACCCCAAATGGCACAAATCAAGGCATATAAAGGCATCCAAAACATCTTCAATCAAGCCTAAAACATGCCAACATCGAACATACTTAGAACATTATAATTTGTCAATTCAAATCATACCAAATTCACACTCATAACACATCAATATGACTACTTTCATATATTCCTTATCTTGCCTAGATTAACTAGAATACCAATGAATCAAATCTCAACCATTTGATATTTAAGCTATTCAACCACAATCAACCATTTTTCAAGCAATCATAAACCACATCCTACATGGTCTTGTCAGATATATACCAAAATTGACCTCAAAGTCCCTATACATGCCATATGACCCAAAACATAGTTTCAAAAGTACCAAAGTGTCAGTGGATAGTATGATGAAGTCTCCTACGATCCCCGAATCTGAGCTAGCTTTGAAGTCACTATAAAACATGGTAAATTAAACAAAGTAAGTTTTAAAGCTTAGTAAGCTCGTATGATACAAACTTAATGCAACCACATAAGCATAAATCAATAATTTGAACATATCAACATGTATATTTCCTTAACTATCAAACCTTTCAAGTGCTTGATCACAAAGCCATATACTTCCATTATCATTTCTTCAATTCAAAGCTAAAATGGTTTATATTCATACCTGTACCATCTCGTACCAATTTCATATACAATCTCGTCTTTCATTTATCCGTGGAACCATTCGCAATATTATTATTGAATACTCAAGATACTCGCACAGTATGTGCCAATTAATTAGCCAAAGCAATATAGATCTCGCACACTAAGTGCTAATGTATATGTATATAGCCAAAGCTATCTCAAGTATGCACACTAAGTGCCAATATATATATAATAGAAACTATTTTCATTCTCGCACACCAAGTGCACATAATTAGTCCAATCGTTGTCAAGCACGATTTTAGTCTCATATACACAATTTATGCAATATCAAAGCATTTAAAGCATAATTATAACAATGATTATTACATATGAACTTACCTCGGATGAAAAAACGACGATATGAGTCAACTAATCTAAGATCTTGTTCTTTCCCCTATCTAAGTTTGGATTTTGCTTTTCTTGGTCTATATGTAATCAAAATCAACTTATTTAATTATCTCACTATTCAATTTAATCCAAAATTCACTTTAAGACACATTTACATTTTTCCCCTATAATTTCACATTTTTCACAATCTAGTCCTTATTTCATAAAATCACAAATTAATGAAATTCTAAATATACCTATGCTTTCTGAATTACTATAATTCCCCTAGCAGACCATATTTTTCATTTATTTCACATTTTAACCCCTAACTTTACACATTTCTCAATTTAATCCTTATTTTGCATTTTCACTAAAAATCACTTAACAAAACTTTTATAATTCATGATAAATATTCATAATCTATCATCAACATCAAAAATCATACATATTCATCAATGGCAACTTTAAACATTTTTAACAGTTTTACAAAATAGTCCCTGGACTAGCTAGACCTAGTTGCAACGATCTCAAAAACAAAGAAATTATTAAAAACCGGACAAAATTGGACTTACATGCATAGATGATAGCTAGTTGAACATTTGAAGTTATTTCAATGGCTTTTCTTCTTCTACAATCGGTTAGGAGAAAGATGAAAGCACCAAATTATTTTATTAAATTAACCTTTAATATCTAAATTACAAAAATAACCTTAATGTATAATAATTAAAACTCACCTAACCATGCCCATAAATGTCCACTCAAGTTCAAATGGTTCAATTTCCGTTTAAGGACCTTCACTTAAAAATCCATAGCTTATAGAACTGTACTATTACATTTTACACGATTTAGTCCTTTTTACAAAATTAACTAATCAAACGATAAAATTTCTTAATGAAATTTTCACACAAACATATTTTCATGTTGTAGATATTAAAATATTAATAAAATAATAATTTTGACTTCAGATTTGTTGTCCTGAAACAACTGTTCTAATTTGACCAAAAACGGGCTGTTATAATACCTCTAGTTGTTGTCATTGAAATAGCATTTTGTTCCTTGGAACACAATTTAGCAAGGCCAAAATTAGAGGTCCTAGGATTGAAGTTGTGATTAATCAAAATATTGTGAGGCTTGATGTTGGAATGGAGGATACGTTGCTAGCAACCTTGATGTAGGTACTTGATGCCTTTGGCTATACCGACAACAATATCCTGAAATTTTTCCCAACTAAGGGATCGATCCTTACCCTTAGCTTGCAAAGATAAACTTCTTTAATGACTCGTTTGGTATGTATTTGATCGTTGAAATCAGAGCTTTAAAATTTATAAAAGAATGATCGAACCTGGAGACAAACTCTGACAACGATTAAAGGCAAGTGTACCTATCGAACAGTAGTATAGCTTAGGCAAGACCGGATTATCAAACCCAAAGGAACTAAAAGTACTAATACTAACTTCTTTTTATTATTTAGCCTTAAAAATAGAATGAAGTAGCTTTTAAACTAAATTTACGATGACTAAGCTAATGACACAAAGACGAAAAAGAACGATTTGGAAAATAACTTGAAGAAAAACACAATTGATCACGACGATACCCTCAGGAAGAATCCATCTAGACTTCAATTGTTACCTAAACCTAAATTATACGATTTCTTTACTTAGCTTGATCCATTGGACTCCCTAACCTATATTAAACCCTCTCTCGAGGCGAATAACGTCTAACCCTAGGTTAATTAGTGGTTCCTCCAACCTGGATTATAAGTGTTACTATAAGGATTATTATTGGATCGGAAATTATTACCTATATAGTTCATCTGGTCGCTCTCTACTTCGGGTTGGTAGGGTGGGTACTCAGGATTTGCCACGGTTCCACTTGCGTCGTACTACATGACTGGATGTGCCTGCGAGGAACACAAACTATCAAGCTTTTTATTCATCATCTCTAGCTGCATTGATAGCATGGTTACTGCATCGACGTTGAAAACTCCTGCTGATTTTGCTGGTTTGGTTCTTGAAGCCTGCCACTGGTAATTATTCAGTGACATCTCTTCGATGAATTCGTAGGCTACTTCTAGAGTTTTGTTGTTCAGTGTTCCACCGGCGGCTGAATCAATTAGTTGCCTCGTTGAGGGGTTTACACCGTTATAAAAAGTTTGGACTTGTAGCCACAAGGGTATGCCATGGTGTGGGCACCTCCTCAAGAGATCTTTGAATCTCTCTCATGCGTCGTATAATGTCTCTAAATCCATCTGCACAAAAGAAGAGATATCATTCCGTCATTTGGCCGTTTTGGCCGGTGGAAAATATTTTATTAAAAACTTTTCGGCCATTTGATCCCATGTAGTGATTGACCCTCGTTGTAACGAGTTTAACCACTGTTTAGGTTTATTCCTCAATGAAAAAGGGAATAACCGAAGACGTATGGCATCATCAGAAACGTCATTTATTTTGAAAGTATCACAGAACTCTAAAAGGTTAGCTATATGCGTGTTTGGATCTTCGTCCTACAAACCATCAAATTGAACAAACTGTTGAATCATTTGTATTGTGTTAGGCTTTAATTCAAAATTGTTAGCAGCTATAGCAGGCCTAACAATACTTGATTCTGCTCCTGTTAAATGCGGTTTTGCATAATCAAACATTGTGTGTGGAGCATTGTTTTCCCCCACATCCCGTGGTGGTGGGTTATTCTCGTCCATCCCTTCAGTAGGATTGGATCTGTCTTCTTCCTCTCTTTCTGTGTAATTTAGGGCTTGCTTGGTTTCCCGACGATTCCTGCGAGCGGTTGCTTCAATATCACTATCGTATACCAAAAGTCCTCTCGGGTTCCTTCTAGTCATAAACTAGAGTTACCTGCTGGAAAAAGAGAGAAAGAAGATTCAGTAAAAAGTAAAAAAAGGAATAAAAACAAAAAAAAAATTAAATTACGAAAAATAAAAAATTAGGGCTAAAGTAATAAAAATAGAGTTTTCTTAGTATTTAGTTCCTCGGCAACGGCGCCAAAAACTTGATCGCTGAAATCAGAGCTTTAAAATTTATAAAAGAATGATCGAACCTGGAGACTAACTCTGACAACGATTAAAGGCAAGTGTACCTATCGAACAGTAGCATAGCTTAGGCAAGACCGGATTATCGAACCCAAAGGAACTAAAAGTACTAATACTAACTTTCTTTTTATTATTTAGCCTTAAAAATAGAATGAAGTTGCTTTTAAACTAAATTTACGATGACTAAGCTAAGGACACAAAGACGAAAAAGAACGATTTGGAAAATAACTTGAAGAAAAACTCAATTGATCACGATGATACCCTCAGGAAGAATTCACCTAGACTTCACTTGTTACCTAACCCTGAATTATACGATTTCTTTACTTAGCTTGATCTGTAGGACTCCCTAACCTATATTAAACCCTCTCTCGAGGCGAATAACGTCTAACCCTAGGTTAATTAGTGGAACTCTCGTTCACTTATAATAACCCCCTAGGATAGCAGTAAATCGATCAATGGACACCCATATTAGGTTTCACCCTAATCTGGCAAAATCTCATAACCCTATCTCTATGCGTTCGATCAATTCCGCTTAATTATGTTAGATCTACTCTTAGACATGGTCTATTCCTCCTCCACCTAAGCACATCAGATTTGGATTAAGCAACATAATTAAGAACAAACTAAGTATTTATCATATAATTCAGAAATCAAATAACAAAATCCATCTAGATTTCATCCCCTTCAGGTATCTGAGGGGTTTAGTTCATAATGAATAAAAAGAACATCTCAAGAGAAAAGATAAAACAAAACATAAGAAAACCCTAAAACCCCCTGAAGGAATTGAAGGAGAATTCCGCCGCCTTGAGTATAGCTCCGGCTTCTTGGAATGGATCAACTGGCTACCCTTGCGTTATTCCCTAAATTTGATCTTCTCGGCTTGGCTCATCGGCCTAGCTTTGACTACCTTTCAAAAGTGGCTCCTTGGCCTAACTTTGACGACCCTTGGAATGCGATTCTTTCTCCCTAAGTATCCTTTTCCGACTGAAATTATTCTTTCCAGCGACAGAGGCACGGCCATGACACACGCCCGTGTGGATCGACTTTAGACCGTGTTTGGATTTCTAACTTGAGGCACGGTCGTGTGAGGCGGGGTTGAGGCCGTGCTCTAGGTGGTCGTCTAGGCACGGCCGTGTGGACTTTGGGCCAGGTCGTGTCAATCTCGTGCTAAGGCCCATTTACTCTGTTTTGGGCCCATTTTGTGTTCTTTTCATCCTCGGGTGCTTTCCTGGGTATAAGACATGAAAAGAAAGGATTACAAGCACCTTTTTGTATAAATCAAGGAATAAATCATCAAAAAGTGAGCTAAATATGGGATTAAAATATGTTATAATTACGGTTTATCAATATTCATAAACGAGAACTCGGACATATCCATTGGCACAAAACCGAACCAGGCGAGTCACATTCACATGGTGGATTCTGCCTAGAACTGATCATGGGTTTGGCCACTCGGCCCAGCCCGAAGGCCCGCCCAAAATGTGGGAGGGTTTAGGCAAAAATATGAGCCCGAGAAATGGTCTTGGACAAAAAAAAAGGTCCGTTTAAAAAACGGGCCGAGCATCAGGTAAGATATTTTTTGCCCCAGCCCTGCCCGAATTCACTAAAAGGACAAAAAAAATTTACTCTTTTTTTTTAATGTTATTTTCTTGTTGTTTTCTCTCTATTTTGCTACAATTTTACTATTATGTTGCTAATATTTTGTTGTTATTGTTTGGATATTGTATAAAAATTATTTTATTGTTAATTTTGTTATTGTTTTAAATGCATTCGTTAATTTTCTTATTATTTTAGAGAAATTTGCTTGTAAGTTACATTTATCTTAGTGTTATTTAAGTCTACATATTCTTTAAAATTTATTTTCAATTTGTTGAGAAATATTTATTTTGATGTTTTTAGTATTTTTGATGTATTATATATATTTAAAAATTATATAAAAATAATGTAAAAAAATAATACGTTCGGTCCCGAGTTTTAGCATTTTTATACAAGTCAAACGTGGGCAAAATTTTAGGCCCATTTTCGGGTTGGGCCAGTCCAAGGCCTAGTAAATTGGCCTAAATTTTTAGTTTAGCCAGCCCAGCCCTACCTATGAGCACCTCTAATTCTGCCCATCGAACCTATCTCATTGATCAACTCTTAATATTTAACAGAAGTTTGCTTTTTATTTTTTTTTATTTTTATTTTCATTTTTAAGAAAATGTTATTTTATTAATTCAGTTATCAAAATTAATATTATTTTATTTAAATTAGATTAATCCTCATTTAATTATTACAAGTATATTATTTTAAAATTATAAAATTTATTATTTAATAATTAAACAAATAAACATTTAAAATCACATTCATTACATTAAAAACTAATATATCTAAATATATATTTTACCACTTATTTTAATCTTGTTATTTTTAACTTCATCAAAATTATATATCACTCGAGCCACTGCGACTGCTGACTGGTGATTATTGCCTGCATAATTTCATGAAATTAAGGTTCTGAATTAATACATCCAAGGCTTTTATGAGCATCGCCATTGACTGACCGACGATTTGTATGAAAGAATTTTCCACATTAGCTTTATTAGTGGACTGATTTTTCAAAGAAAGACTTGCTCTCAATTGCACCCATAAAATAAACGAATGGTTGGCATTTTACATAAAAGAACATCCCATTGTTTATTTCTTCATCGGAGCTCCACCGGAACTTGATGATGTTAAGACCCAGACTTGTCTTGTTTAGCATCTTTGCCCTTACTTTATCTCTATCTCCAGATGTTTCCGATGGTAGGGCAGGCAAAAGCAACCACTGCGGCCCATCTGTGTGTGGAAACGTTAATATCAGTCACCCTTTCCGACTAAAAGGTCAGCCTCATCGATGTGGTGACCGTAGGTTTGAATTAGAGTGCAAGAGAAACCGCACCAGTTTTCCCATGAAATACGGAAACTTTTATGTCCTAAACATCTCTTATGCTCCCCAAACGCTTCGACTTGTGGATGTGAATCTGGTCGATGGAAACTGCTCAATTCCTCACAGTTCCATTGTCGATTACAGCTATCAAGAAGACATAATATGGTATGGAGCAGACACCATGTATCTGGTAAATTGCACGACAAGGATGAAGTCTTCTTCAGTTTATGTCGATGCTTCTCGTTGCCCAACCAATAGCTCTTCTTCTCCTTGGACCTACTTCTACTTTCCGGTCTCGTTTCCAAATAGATCCGATTTCCATCATTCGTGCAGATTTATAGCCCAGTTTCCTGTCATGCTTTCCAATATTAGTGGCTTATCCCCTTCTTACATTTACAAAAACCTGTTGGAAGGCTTCGAGGTGTCCTGGTATCTACCCTATCGTTTTTGGCCTTCAAACCCGATTCTCAAAGTGTAAGAGACTTCGATCTTTAGATTCTTTCAATCTATAACTTTTCAAGGTCTTATTTATTAATTGGTTGCTTTTTTTCCTCCGGGGGGGGGGGGGTATTCTAGCTTGTTACAGTTGGTGTACTATCTGTTAGTTCCAATTTACGCATACATAGTAAGCATTGCGGACTTTCTTCGGCAGGGAAGCATCAACTATTATTCTTCTTATGAAAAAGGTCAATGTTTCAGATTTCATAAGTATCTGTATTTATTGGATTTTCCCTTGAATTGCATTCAAGTTAGTAATATTATTGTTGAATTGGCGTTTTAAACAGCAACCTTCTTCGTTTGTCTTGCAGTATCAGGTAAATCTCTTTCCCCGCCCCACTTTTTTATGTTATCTTTATAAAATAATCATGAATGCTGATTTATCCTTGTGTATGCCCCTTGATGGGCAAGCAGGCATATTGTTAGCGAGAACTTTGTTGGGGATATTCTGCCTCATTACACTTGTTATACGCAAACTAAGAAGGAGGCATTTATCGATGGATGATAATATTGAGAACTTTCTTCAAAGTCAAAATAATTTAATACCTATCCGGTATTCGTATTCTGAAATAAAAAGAATTACGGAAGGTTTTAAAATTAAATTAGGTCAAGGAGGCTATGGTTCTGTGTTTAAAGGAAAGCTTCGTAGTGGTCGACTAGTGGCAATAAAAATGTTGGATAAATCCAAAGCAGATGGAGAAGATTTCATTAATGAAGTTGCTACTATTGGAAGGATTCATCACATTAATGTAGTGCAACTTATTGGGTTTTGTGTAGAGAGATCAAAACAAGCTCTTGTGTATGATTTCATGGTGAATGGGTCTTTGGATAAAATTATATTTTCAAAGGAGAATTGCACTTTAAGTTGGCAAAAACTGTTTGAGGTTGCACTGGGTGTGGCTCGAGGGATTGAATACTTGCACAGGGGTTGCCAAATGCAAATTTTACATTTTGATATCAAGCCGCACAACATTCTTTTGGATGAAAATTTTATCCCTAAAGTTTCTGATTTTGGTCTTGCAAAATTATATTCAGTGGATGACAGTATTATTTCTCTCACAGCGGCTCGTGGTACATTAGGATACATTGCTCCTGAATTATTTTACAAAAATATTGGAGGCATCTCATATAAAGCCGATATTTATAGTTTTGGAATGTTATTAATGGAAATGGTGGGAAGAAGAAAGAATTTAAATGCATTTGATGATCATTCCAGTCAAATTTATTTTCCATCATGGATTTACGATCGATTTGAACAAAGAAAGAACATAGAATTAGGGGATGTAACAGAAGTTGAGGACAAAATAGCAAGGAAGATGATAATGGTTGCATTTTGGTGCATACAAATGAATCCCACTAATCGCCCTTCAATGAGCAAAGTTTTGGAAATGCTCGAAAATGAACTTGGTGACCTTGAATTACCGTCGAGACCTTCACTATTTTCTCTCCAAAAGTCAATTGAAGATCATGTTAGTAAGAATGTGTCGGAGGAACCATCTACGTCAAAAACTTGTGTGGACCTCTAAGTGTAATGTTTTACTTTATTCGGACATTTTATACATATAGTTCTGCAACTGTAAGCTTTTAATTTGTAGCATTTCATGTTCAGTTGTATAATATCCAGCATCATGTAATACAACTATTAATGGATGTGTGTTTTAGAGTTTAGCTCCTTAGCTTCATGTTTCAATTATTAAAAATGTCTCCTTGTCACCATAAAAGTTGACATCAAATTCATTTACAATTATTTAGTATATAAGTCACTCTTAACATTGCGTGATCTCATGAGAAGGGTTTTACTCTCTTATCTTAATATGTAATCATGTTGATAAGAGTATCTTGTAATAATTATGAGTGTGGTGTGACAGTTGCTCACCTCATTTTTTAATTACATAGTCAGGGGTTCGATTTCCACTCATAGAAATACAACGCCTTCCAATGATGAATACCTTAATTTTGACAATTAAACAACATTTAAGATAGAATCGTATCATTTATTAGTAGAATTTATATACTAATGGCCATGCAGCATTTCGTTTATGAGTTCAAATATGTAATATGAGTGTGCTAATAGATGATTTCAAGTTTCAACTGATTCTAGTACTACTAACAATGAGGCTCGAGATTGTTCTTATTCCATTTCTGAAATAGTGGGCAGATCTCTGTTAACCGGCTTCCTAGGTATGATGGCACCCATCGTCTTCGTTGGATCTGTTGATGCAAAAGGATATGGTGGCATTGTAAGAATGTCAACCTCTCCCTCTAACATCTGAACCACCACTTTCATCGAAGGACGATCAACAGGATACCACTGAATGCACCAAAGTCCAACGATCATGAGTTTCTTTGCTATCCCTGCTTATGCATCATCTTCAATTCAATAATGAGGAAATAAAGAGAATTTTTAGAAGGGAGTATAAGTATTTATTTTTGGAAATCAATGAAGTAAATTTTGTATGTGAAATTGTGAAGAAAATGAATAAATTGTAAAATTAGAAAAAGTATGTGTAATGGCCTAAATTCAAGGTTATCGGAACAATGGTTTCGCAACCATAAATCCGATTTAAAGAAAAATTTATTTCAATATATTTGCATGAATATTTATATGATAGGAAAAATCGTATTAAAATATCGATAGAAAAATTTTACCGATTTAGTGGTTAGTTAGAAAAAGGAATTATTGAAGGAATTGGGTAAAAACAAGGTAACGAGGCCTTGATCTCATAAAATTGAGTAGGAAATATTTTTATAAATATTTATAAAATGTTAGTAATGTGGTATTAAAATTTTGCTAGAAAATTTTAACGTTTGAGTATGTAATTAAATGAAAAGGACTAAATTGTAACAAATACAAAATTATGAAAAATGATTAAATAGTTTAAATGATAAAAGAAAGAGGGCCTAAAAGGAAAATAGACCCAAGGTCTATTTGGGCTGGACGGCAAGGGCATGAAATCAGCAAGAAAATAAGGAGAATTAAGGGCAAAATTGGAATATTGCAAAATTTACTTAATATCTAGATTTCTCTTTATTTTTCTGGATTCTCATCAGCAAAAACACCATAGAAGGGTTTCCTTAAGCTAGTTTTTCATATTTTTACTGCAAGTAAGTTAATCCTTGCCTATTTCTTGTAATTTTGTGTTTTTAAGACTTTTACAACTAGGTCCTACTATTAAATTCATTAGTTTTTGATTTCATGGATGAAATTGAAAGTTATCATGGTTGAGTGCTGTAAGTTTATGATTAAGTAGCATGAAATTTAAGTTTTAAATTGTTTATGAGATGATTTTATTAGGTAATTCCAATAGAAATTGATTTTTAGGATCTAAATTATGAAAATATTTGGAATTAAAGTCTATTACTGAAATTCTGATTTCCAAAGTTTATAAAGTAGTTTAAAGTGATAGAATAAAGTTTTAATTGAGAGAAATCAACTCAATTGAGAAGTTAATTGAGCAGGGATGAAATTATCATTTATTGAAAGCTTAGGGGGGAAATTGGTAATAAACAGTTTGCACTAAAACAGTTTTGGACAGCAGCAGTAGACTAACTTTGAAAAATCACCATAAATTTTAGAAATCGAATTAGAAGATGAAAAAAATATAAAATTAAAGCTTATTGAGTCTAGTTTCTCATAGAAGAAACAGTGTAAGAAATAGATATGTAAATCATGAGATATAATAAATTTTGTGAGACAAGGTCAGAATGAATTTGGGTTCCCCTGTTTTAACTTTATAAAATCATAAAAAATTGGAGAAATATAATTAGGGGCTTAAATTTATATGTTTAGAATTCTTAATGAGTCTATTTTCAATAGAAATAAAAGGTAACATCATCCGAATCTTGTGTGAAGAGATAATTAATTTTTAGTGAAGAAGGGTTAGAACTGTCAAACAGCAGAACAGGGGTGAATTTAAAGAATAAACTGTACTTATTGGCTAAACTAAAAATTCTGAAAATTTTATGGGAAGAAGATATGTGAGTCTAGTTTCAGGAAAAATTAACGGATCTAAATTTTAAGTTCTGTATCTCAAGATAAAAATAATTTACTGACTATGACTCAAGTAGACAGCTTTAAATGAACTAAAAATAATAATAGAATTATAGAGAATGCTACATGTGAACATGAAATGTATTGAATTGATGATTGAATTTATTTATTTAGATCCGGATAACTCAAATACGAAGCTAGATCGAGGAAAGGAAAAAGTCCCAGATTAGTAGATTTTATATACGAACTAGTATCGAGGTAAGTTCATGTAACTTGAATTATATTCTTAAATGTTTGAAATGTATGTTATTGATGTGAATATAATTTGAATGTTCATTGTATGAAAATTGATGAAACATTGGTATATTTGATTAAAAAAAAAGAAAGAAATCCCCGTTCAATGAAAGGAAAATTCGATGGATCTCTGAAAAGGAATTGACGGTAAAAAGGATCTAGCCTGGACGGGTGATCCTATCCTGATATAGCCCTCCCGAAGAATATGTGGAAAATGGATTTAGCCCGGACGGGTAATCCGAATTAGGGTCTGAATTTAGCCTGGACTGGTAATTCAGATCCAAGCTCATTAGAGTAATTGTCGTTGCAGGGGATTTAGCCTGGACTGGTAATCCCGACAATACTCTATGAGTTTATATTACAGGGGATTTAGCCTGGACTGGTAATCCCGCTGTGAATATGAGGTTCGCGGGAGTATGCTGTCTGAAATAGAAATGTGCGCACATGAATATGAATTGGCGGACCCGAATTTGTACACTAAAAGTGTACCTATGAAAATCCATCGAAAATTCCAAGAAATTCAACGGGATAAATATGGAAAAAGAATAAGGGAATGGGAAATCATGGTATTGATGAGTTCATCAATCATGGTATATATTACTAATACATGGAAATTATTGGACTAACTTGAAAGTTGAGTTTGTGCATGTTAGGGTAATAGTGCATTGAATGGATATATGAATGTTTATTGCATTGTATTGAAAATATTAGGTAAGTATAATTCTTGTTATATGGGCTTACTAAGCACAAAGTGCTTACCCTGTTTCTTTTCCCCTGTTTTGTAGTGTTAAGAGCTCGGAGGTCGAATTCGGTAGGAGATACATCACACTATCAGCCTCAAGATTTCGGTATATAAAGAAACTTTATTTTGGAAATCAATGGCATGTATAAGCTAATAAAGTAATGTTAATATAAAATGAATGTAAGGTCAGCCATTGGTATGGCTAGCAAACCTTGGCTTGGTATGTGTTGATGTTATCTTATAAATATGCATGAATCTATTTTGAAAATATGTTGAATTGGATTGGTTGATGTGGATTGGTCTCGGTTTAAAATTTGCAGGGAAGGTTAGATATTTATAAAGGGGCTATATTAAAAAAAAATCGTAAACTCCGGTAATGCCTTGTACCCTATTTTGACAACGAATACGGGTAGGGGGTGTTACAGTATGAGAACTAAAGTGTAAAGTAACTAATTTGAGAAATTATGAATTGATAATGATTTGTAAATATTAAGCCGAAGGAAAAGCAAGTTTGGACTTAAATGAATAAAATGAGTATAGGGCTCAAATTACAAATTTCCCATTTTGACGTAAAAGTATCATTTTCACCATTTATGGACTTATTTAAGGGATATATTTGAATATTGATTTTTAGTTTGGATAAGTGCTCATTGTTGTCAAGAAATTGTACAAAAAAACAAAAAGAATAATATGGTAAGTTTGCCATAATCGGATACTTTAGTCATTTATCAAGTACTTTACGATGGAAATATTATTTTATTGATATTTTTAATGTATGTAATTAATTTGGGTTTTTATGATGATATGATAAGATATAAAGTGTTAAGTGTCATATCTGGTATTAATCAAAGAGAAGGGATAAGATAAGGGACCAAAGGTACAATTTTGCCATTAAAAATATATTTTGGGACTTATCATGAGTATTTTAATGAAAATTATAGACTTTATTTTAATTGTATTACTATGAGAAAATTTATGGTCATATATTTCGAATTTTTCATTCATGAAACAAGGTGGACTACCAGAGGTGAATCTAGGGGGGCTGGCAGGGCCTCTGAACTCCCCTAAAATGGAAAATTCTTGTTTTGGCCTTTTAGAAAATTTAAAAAATTTAAATTAATAAATGTAAAAAATGCACTTTGGTCTCCCTTAAAATTATGAAAATTTAATTCAATCCTTTAAAAATTATAAAGATATAAACTATTAAAAAATAAAATTTCATTTCGGCCCCCCCTAAAAATTTTTTTTGGCTTCACCCCTGTAGGCTATCCATTTAAAAATTTGTTTGACTTTGACTAATCAAATTATGATTATTTTCCTCTCATGTGTTGTCCCTCTCTCCTTAAGAATTGAAAATATTTGTCGAATAATATAAATATGAAAACTACCTCAACCTAAGACAATTATCTAAGGAGTTACCACTTCTACAATTATCTAAGAAGTAACCACTTCCTCAAGCACTCATCTAATCGTTCTATAATTTTCAACAACTTCAAATATTTGTTGAGGTTTAGGATGAATATTGTGAAGTGTTTTTCTGGGGATAATGAATACAAAGTAATTTATCAGAAAAAATGGAATATTACAGCAAACACCTAAAAACAAAAACAAATGTTGGCTAGAAAAATAGAAGTTTAAGTCGATTGAGTCTTAACTCGATTGGTATGGGTATGTTAACAATGTAGGAAGACGTGAGTTTGAGTGCGATGAAATGTATTATCCTTCTATTTATGGGTTAGGATAGTGCTATGAGTAGTTCTAAGAATTTAATCCCTTTACTTTTCATATTTTAAAATTTAAGTTTAACTGTTAATACTATTAATTGTTTTTGTTAAATTCATATTAATTACAACATCTTTTCTAATTACATGACTAACAAGTGAATAGAGTTGACAATTGAACCTGAATTTTAAATTTTAAAAAAAATACAAGTACTAAATTCATAAAAATACAAATACAAATGCCAAATTCTTAACTTTCGAAAAATACAATGACTATAACCACATTTTAACCTTTCATTAATTAAAGGTTTGTCAAAGTTGAAGCTTAATTCAATGATCTATGTTATAAAATATATCTTAACCCACCCACCTCCAACTTTTATTATGGTCTACTGATTTACAATCACAATCACCTTCGGCTTTTTTATGATATACTGATTTACGATCACGACCTACGACTTACTTACAGTTTGTTAATTTACGATCACAACATTTATTTACGAAATTTTACGAATCTTAGAGTCCGCTAATTTACAATCATGACATTTTATTTACCGGATTTTATGAATCTCGTGATTTTCTAATTTACGATCACAATCTTCAGCTTTCTTACGATCCGCTAATTTACGATCATGACCTTTTACTTATGGTATTTTATGGATCTCACAATCTACTAATTTACTATCACAACCTTTGACTTTCTCACAAATCTATTAATTACAGGAAATACAATTTGTAATATTTTATAATACAATTCATCTCCATTTCTCCAATAACCTTTTAACTCCTGTACACGTTGTCAAACAACAAAATCTACTCTAATAAATTTTCGAGTTCAAGCTTACGTAGTAATCCCCTAATTACTAGTACGTGTGTAAATTTATCTCAACAGACTCACTTTATAACTTTTCTTCAATAAATTGAAGGACAAATTGTTATAAAATAATTTTAACCTGACCCAAGATCCGATCCAAAATCCGAGCAGGAAAAAACTTCCTTCATATACATTTCTAAATACCCTCTTTTAAGAGTACCGACTCTTGAAAGATACTTCACCCGAACATCTTTTTTCTCCTACTCCACCCAAGCAGAAACTGTAACAACAATCTAAATTGCAAATTGGGAATATCAAATTGCTGTAATCATGCAAATAAATCGTTAGTTTTAGTTAACTTAAAACAGCTTTTGTACCGATATTTATAAAATTATTTTTATTTTATCTATAATATACCAACAGAACTTTATAAATATGGTGTGATCAAATAAAAACACCAAGAAAAATGCAATCAAATGTCTGATCCAACTCCATCCCCAACCAATGGTTAAACCAAATCCTTCAGTTAGCAATTCAGGATTCAGACAAAACACACGACCGTGCTACGTTTTTCCTAACTCGATCACAATCACACTAATGTTGTCTTTGCTACCCCTAGACATTGCGAGCTCAACCAACACCGCCGCTGCTTCAGAAGCACGGTTTTGATTCAAAACATCAGCTGTTTTGCTCCTTATTTGGCCGTTCAGACATCGCCTTACCACTCGACACGCCACCTCATTCGATACCACATCCCAAAGTCCGTCACTAGCCAGTATCAGGAACTCGTCACCATTCATTACCTCTCGTACGGTCACTTCCGGTTTGCATATCACAAAGGGTTTGAGGTATTGATCACCTGCATGCATTCCAAATTACATTTACATATGAATAGAATATTATGTACGTAATTGCAAGTATCTTTGGTTACCTATGGATCTTGAAGTGGCCAGTACTCCAAGCACTCGATATCCATTCCAGTTTATGACCCTTCCACCAGCAGCTTCAACTCTCTCCAACTCATCAGGCCTGTCGGGCTTTGCACAAATAAAGTGTCAATATGGGAGGCCACCACCACTACCTGCCCCTTTATCTTTGTCCTTAAACTCAGTATAATATACTATTGAATAAATTCTTTTTTCATTTCAATAAAATTCGTAGGACCAAGTTCTACTTATAAAAGCTGTGCATCGCAATAATAACAGCTTGGAAGGAGCGACAATAGATTGTATAAACATAATTATTAAGCATGCATCAATATAAGTCAAAGTAGAGGCAAAGAAAACAAGTGTAAAGAAAAAGGGGGCAAATTGAAAGAGTTGTAAAGTTAAATTAGTATATAAATATAAGCATCATCCTTGGTTACCCTAAAGGGATGGCGAGCTTAAACCTCTTATTGCTAATTAGACATTATTTGTGGAAAACGATGAGCTTCAGTCTAGCTTTGAGATTCAGATACTTCCATTCATTTTCCATACATATGAAGTTACAGCTCCATTGAATTGAAGATCTCATGGTTTCATAGTTTCCAATCAAACCTTTAAACATTCTGCTTGAAAAGGTTCTTATACATCAAGGGCTTGGCTTACAACTCATCAAAACTCGCATTGAATTTCAATTTTGTTAGCGCGACATAGAGTAAAACTAAAACTTGTGACGGAGCATGGTATGTATATATAATTTCAAAAAAAAAAAATAGAAATATATGTGTTACCTTGTGATCAAAAGACAAGGGCATAGCAACTCCGCCCCTCGATAAAACAGCTCTTGAATCCCCGCAATTGGCCACTACTACCTTTTCGTTACCAACCACCGCCACAACCGCCGTTGACCCCACCATCTCCTCTGCCATCCTCCCTTTATTCACCTCTTCATCCATCTTCTCAAAGCATCTCTCCATTGTTCTTCCCCAATCAATCCCACTCCCGCTTCCTTCCTCTACTATTTCCTCCACCAACAGTTTATGCAACCTTTCTTTACACTCCTCCGCCACCCTGGCCCCGCCGTGCCCGTCATAAACTCCATAAAAATCAAACTTTTCCCCTCCTTTCGCCATAAACCCTAACTCTACTTTCACTGCATCTTCCATTTCACATCTCCGACCGATAACTGAAAGCAACCCATGAGACGAGCAGGTTGAGGTTGACGCATCATCGTTTTTCATGCGAGTTTTCTCTCCAAAACCAGCTAAAACGATGCCGTTCTCCGCCGAAGTTGATTGATTTGATGATGGAGAGGACAATGAAAGCGATATTTCCGTTAAACCGTTGCTTGGTTTTGATCCATGAAGAAGATCATCCTTGTCTTTATTGCCGTTGTTGCTGTTTTCTGTGATGGTTATATTCATCATCGTCTCAAATGTATACTTCAACCTTCTAATTTCCAACCTCCTCCGGCGAGCATCCTTGGTCCTGATGACAGTAAGACGGCTGACTTCACCGGGATCTGACGTCATTCTCCGAGGATATTTAGTCGATAGAGATTGAAGCTTCCGTATTTTGCCCTCCTTCATTGCAGTCTATTTATTTTTCTTCTTTTTCTGCATGGAATCGAAAGGCAAGGCGACAACTGGAGAACACAAAAATAAAAGTAAGTTGATATAAGTAGGGTAGGGTGAAAAGGCATTGAATATAAGCCGTTGGATTTTCAGCGATGGGATGGGTGGTAGCCACATGGGGATTTATGTACCACTGAATGGGATTTTTCAAGCGAGAGACGTGGACGGTGTAGATTTCGGATGGAAACACGTGGAGGTTGGAAATTACGGTTAGTGATTCGGTCGGGGGGCCCACCGGTGATCTCTAGAAATCGTATTACGTGGCATCTCGTTCGTGATTAATGTGATTTTGTCTGACAAGGAATGTTGACCTGAGGGGACACGTGGTGGGTTGTGGTCGGTAACTTGTGGGATTTGGTCCTCGGACATTGGGCCATGTGGTGTCGTGTCCCCATTTACGAGCAACAGTTAAGAATTTAAAAATATCAGATTGATTGGAGTTAAATTACCGATGAAAAAGATGAAAGCATGAGTTATTTTAGGACACGTGTTTGCTGTAATTATAGATATAATACTCCCCCATCTCCCTTTCTTTTATTTGAAAACAGTCACTTGGGTTCATTTATTTTTCAAGACTTCACAAACTCCCCAAACTCAGTAATATATACGTGGTGGTCTAAAAGTATAACTTAGGTTCGTGTTGTTGGTAGGGTTTTATTTTTTTTTTTAAACTCATGAAATAAAGGAAAACGAAAAATAATAAAATATAATAATCATTCAGAATGAAATTTCATTTAGGGTTTAAATTTATTGTTTATTTTAATTTGAATTTATGCTGTTATAGATTCTGATTATATTTGTTTTTTTTACACAATGTCTATAACTACTCAAAGCCCCTCCCTAACTCATAAATAGGAGGATAATATGTTTTAACGCACTCAAACTCACGTCCTCCTGTATTAACAACAATACCTACCAATTGAGTCAATACTCAATCGACAATTACAAATAATTTTTTAATGCATTGATATGTTTGATTTGAGATTCTAGAAGGATTAAGTTCTAGTAATACAAAACAAAACAAAAAAGTATAGAAAAAAATATAAATAGCTCCAAATAACACAAGATTAGAGGTCGCAAATAGATGGGCTCGAGCGGGTTTGGATTTCACTTTTATCGTATTTTGATTTTTTAAATTTAATTTTTTTTTTTTTAGATTTGGATCAACTCAGGCTTGAATCTTTTTCGGATTTAGGCTTTGGTCGAGTTGAGCAAGTTCTGAAAGGTTCATTTTAATTTTATATAATGACAGCACAACTCAAATTTATCTTATAAAAAGCATAAATTATATATATGTAATAGAGTTCTTTTATATAAAATAATTGAAATGCTTATTGTATAATAAATTTATTCAATGATATATATGCAAATACTGATTTTATTGAATAGATTGTTTGTTTATGCTGGGATGAGGAATATTACCTTATTTTGTACGTGAGTGGGCACTTTGTAAAGGATCTATAGGTTATTTATGTAGGTGGGGAAGTGATTAGGCTTAAAGAAGATCTAGACACAATATCTTATTTTAAATTATGTAAAATAGTGGAAATTATGTTAGGGTTTCACACTGTCATGTTAATAATTTTCATGAGCCTAGTACAGTAGGTTAACAAAATAATCTACGGGTGATTTATGATGACACTCCCACAATAACTATGTTAGGCTTTTGAGTGAGATTCAGCTATATGTTGAACTTGAAGTGGATAACATATGTTAGTGTTGACTACTGGGGAGAGTGATGTTGAAAGAGTGGAAGTTGATGGGAAAGGTTAGAAGCTGATGGGGAGGGTGATGTTGATGGGGTAGATTTAGATGGGGAAGGTGTACTAGAAGGGGTACAAGTTGTTGGGGAAGGTGATGTTGAAAGGGTAGAAGCTGATAGGTAGTGTGATGTAGAAGGGGTACAAACAGATGGAGAGGGTGACGTAGAAGGTGTATAAACTGAGGCAGATGAGTATGGTGGTGGGGAAAGTGATGGGCAAATTAGTTTAGGATC
Source organism: Gossypium australe (assembly GCA_005393395.2). Taxonomy (NCBI): domain Eukaryota; kingdom Viridiplantae; phylum Streptophyta; class Magnoliopsida; order Malvales; family Malvaceae; genus Gossypium; species Gossypium australe. The sequence continues at coordinate 709,007 of CM016617.1, forward strand.
AACTATTAAAGAAGATAATGATAGTGGTTGTGGATTATCTGTTGTAATGATAATGCTGCTAATTTTGCAACATCAGATGGAGAGGTCAATGTTGCTGCTGCAATTAGTGGAGTAGAGGAGAATGGGAATAAGACTGAGGTATGGGACTCAGATGAAAATGGCAGCTTGATTAGGTTGGATGAAGATGAAAAACATGAAGATGGTGAGAGAAGGAGAAGCAAGTTTCCCTTATACAATGACCGGTCTGATCCATTAAAATTTAGTTTGGAGCAGGAGCCAATGGGAAGGACTCCGCTGCAATGGAGGCCAAACATCATCGAAATAGTAACGCTTTTGATAACCCCAATTCTAACGCTTCCTGCAAAATGTTCACTCAATTTTGTAGGCAGTGAACTGCAGGCCCAAACTGTTGCCCCTTTTTTTGTTTTAAGGAACTATCTAGTTGTTCACTTAAATTCGAGTAATATAAGAACAGAAATAGACATTTCTTCTAAATGAGACGAGAGATGCATGTTAGTGGTTAGTATTGCGGTAGCCATATGATTTGCATTGTTTCACTGACAAACACACAAGGCTGCCGTTGCATTGCCTTCATTCTTAAAGGGGGAGGTGATGCTACATTGCGACTCTGCAACCAAAACACCAGGAATATGAATCTCCCCCGACCAAATATTTACAGCAATCTCGATTGTTTCTGTTGAAATGAAAATACTACCATTTTGGGACATCAGCAGTAAATAAATGGTTCTCCAAATTCAGGAGCAGTCGAAGTCAGTTTGGCTGCATGTTTATTACAGATTTTAGTAAGTGTAGGACCTGTTGTTTTGGAGCACAGTAGTTGCTGTAAATTGCTTTGTTGGCGCACTTATGAACTCTTTGCTTTATGCAGCTTCCTTTTGCAAAAGTTCTTGAATTTGTTATGCGGACTACTTATTTGACAGTCAAACACAAAGATATGTATGTAAAGTAAACCGCATGAAAACAAATTGTTGATTGCTGAAAATTTAAGGAACAAAACAACGAAATATTCAAGATTTTACATATACAGAACTCACACCCAACAAATGGCAGCTTTCAGCCAAGTTATCTTTCCTTTTTAGGGAGGGCAAACACAACCCTTTACATGATGCCACCAAGTGTAAAAGTCAGCAAAAGAAAAAAAGCAACGAAAGCCTACCTGTTTACTGTTCTTCAGCAGTAAAATCAGGCTCTGCTGGCTTCTGAAGCAGCAGAGGCGGTACCCTCTCTGTTACTCTTGCCTTACGAGAACGGTTTCGCCGTAAAGCACGAAGCGCATTGGCAGCAAACCGTGAGGCGTAAATAGTGGCACCCAGACTTGGCGTGCTCCCACCAGCATTGGCTAAAGCATCTTGCAATCTATTCTCCTCTTCTCTCAAAGATTCCTCTAGTTTCTTTTTGCTATAACGGCGCCAAGCAGCTTGAATAAAACAAGCAGCCCAAGTTCGCCACTGCTGTGAATAGAACCTGAAAGTGTGGCGCAGCTGCTTACTATGAAGCCGACGGAACTGAGAAGCAACAAACTTTAAGTCATCAGCCATCAGAGCAAAAGCTTCAACTTCTGTAAGGGCCCGGACAGTTCTTGTTGAGATAGGGAGGTTCGATGAAGAATGAGGATCTAGAGCCCATGTGAGAAGTTCCTCTCCACAGAAGTCTCCTGCCCCCAGATATTCAGAATTAAAGAAGCCAGTTCTTCCACCATTTGTTGTCACTGTCAATAGTTTGCCCCGCATGATGAAGAGCATCTCATCAACTGGGTCTCCCTCCCGAACAATGTAGCTCTCCTCTGTGTAGAGAACTGGCTTGAGACGGTCACACATTGCATCCAGTAATTGGTCATCCATTTTCTCAAACATTGGCACCTTAAAGGAGTAAAATAACCTTAAAATTATAGGTTCACAGTGAAAAGACAAGTCAAATAATAACATGTACCAATCTTATTCCTAAAAAGTATGCAACCCAGTTGAAACAAATGAGTAGAAGGTCAATGGACCTACTCTCATGAGCAGAGCCAAGCAAAGATGGCGCTTTATGTCCCTTCTTAAGTCCTTGGGGAGATTACGAAGTAAATTCTCTTCATCAACTCCTCTAGTTTCTTGCCACCTGTATTGCTCGTATCGTCTAATCCGCTCCCTCAGATTCTCAGGTAGTAAGCGGTGGGACATCCATTGTTCTGCATCACGTCTTTTCACTCTCATCTCCTCCAATCTGGTAGTTGTGGACTGCAAATATGTCTGTTCCACAGAAAACTTGACTAGTCATAACCTATAATTTAGGGTCCTTATGTAAGAGTGAAATCAAAGCATCAAAAAGGCTAAACATCCTAAAAATGTTCGATATCTCCTTTTGAATATTTGGAGAAAGCAACAGAGGAAGGAATTGCACTGGTAACCGCATAAGTGATGTTTCAAATTTTTTGCCCCTTCGTACCTAGGAAAGTGACAAAGATGGGGATACTTGGACTTTAAAAAATCTGAAAACAGCAGAAAAGCTATTACCTTTGTAAAAATATTTCTTATGCTACTCAGAAGAATTGTTTAGGGGATCCAGAAACAACAATTCAGCTAATACTGAATAGCTTGTAGCTCATGCAGAATCTTTTCAAAAATCCTAACGATAGAAACTTTTTTTTGTTTATTTTTTTTAGAAAAAGCCTTTTGGAATGCAAAGAATTACCAACAAAAATATCGTGTCCTAGATATTAGAAACCAGTTCCATTGCTACAAAACAAACAGCTCCACATACAAAGTCAAAGACTGAGATAAATTGTACAAACCTGCATATTTCCAATGAGAAATGAAAAGAGAACCAAGCCTGAGATCGAAATGAAAACTGCAAAGCAGATTTCGAATACATAGGTACTAGTTTCAAGGTTTTGACCCAGAGAACTGCAAAAAGAAATTAGACACTATTCTCAGAACTTAACGGCAATGTGCTCAAGAAAACAAGGAAATAGGAAGTAAATGATTATATGCCAAAATTAGAATAAGCGCAGTTGGAGTGAAGATAGACATAGATTCAACAAGTCAAAATAAAGAAGGTCGTAATTAAGACCACCACTTAATGTCCTCTTAAAACCATTTAACCACAGTATTTTGAAGCACAATAGCTAGTGAATCGTGCTGCTTTCTCAGGGAGTAATCTCAATTTCATCAATACATCAAACTAAGCCTAATAGTGTTTCCACCCTACCCAAGAAAGGAAAACAATAAACCATATTATAGAAAGAGGAGAAATGCTTACACCCTTACTTTTCCCACTGATCATCACATATATTATGAGGGTTGATCACATTATATGTTCTGTGTAGGCTGCATGTGTATTTTTTCAACCCAACCCCCTCAAAGCAAAGACCACTAATGAAAACAAGAGACCATTTCATTTATTATTATCATGATTCTGAGAGATCATGACGTATGAGTTAACCAGATAACTGAAATAGAGTTGAAGAATGTTGAAAGAGTAAATAAATGCTTGGATAAGTTTTAATTAATTAAATTCATAAATCTTGTCAATCCGAACTCAATATATTATATTGATGGAATTAGGCAGATTAATAAGACACATGGTCATACACTAAAATTAGTGTGAAAGAACTCAAAAATGGTATGCCAACAAGCATGCTAGAGACGGAATAGAATATGTAATACGGTATCACAGATTTAGTCAAAAATAGCTGAAATCAGCCCATCTAGTAAAAGGAAACAAGCAATGACCAGTGAACACTTCATGCAAAAAATAAGGAAAAAAAAAAGCATCAAATTTGACCAAACCTTAGGTTTTGCAGGCCCCACCAGAAACAGTAAAAAAATTTCTCTGGAAAATCTTTTGACTCTACAATACCAGATTGAAGGGCATCAAGGAATATTCCAAAATTGAAAAGCGTTGTGTTGGGTGTTTGTATGGGGCATGACTGGTCTAGCAATGTCCTAAAATAAGAATCACCATTGTCACAGTAAAATGAGCGGTGGCATGTAGTATTATTCCCACAGACGCCTTTCCAGCATGTGAATTCCCTTTCAACGGAAAACAAGTACCAAAAAGCCCCAAAAACCTACAAAAAAGCTAGTCATTTTACCATTAAAAAATATGGCAGGAGAATGAAATAGGCTTGTAAGTCATAGAAAGAGATATATTTTAAACAGGAAATGTAACTACTCCAGGCTTGTACATATGCAGTTACCTACATTCGATCCATTGCAAAGTTTATCTAATGCATTTGAGATAAGAACGCCATACAACATTTTACCCCCGAGTTAATTCAAAAGCAAAATCAGCATGCTTAAAGTCATGAAGGAGGATGCCAGTTTGTTGTAAAATAGAAGTAATAAGCTTTTACTTATGTATATGGACAAGAAGAAACTTATATATTTGACAGGAGAGTGCCATTTCAATGCACAAGTACTCTGAACAAGTTCAACTTTTTAACAAAATTTTGACACTAATTTGTTGCGAGGATCAAGGGGACAATGAATAAACATAACAGATGGTTAAAAATTGAAAACTATGCTTATAAAAACTATCCCATGCCTGATCATTATGAATATACTTGCTCTGACATTGAATGGAGAACCTTTCATATTTCACAATTATGCTTAACTCTTCCACCCATTCAATCAAAACTTAACCAACAACTAGGTATGGCTTTCAAATTACCAAACACAAGCTTCAACCTCTATTTGAAACAACATATATCACTTGCTTACCGGAAATTATAGTCAGTAAAATAGGACAGATTGATTCCAAAAACACATAAACCTTTCCTCCATACAAACCAAAGTTCAAATGGTAAGAGAGATACTTTTTATGCTGTTTTAATTTGAAATGTCTGGTCTAACAAGCAATAAACCATTCAAGGGCCAAAGGCAAACACAAAACATACATGCACAAAAGCAAATATAAGTAAAGGTACATAGTTATTGTCAAAAATATTCTACTACCAGTCTAACGAACTTACATGGCTTGCTAGCATGTAAAGAAACAGATTGAATGCAGCACCAGCCCATGCAGTTTCAGTTAGTATGCCAGAGGTCCTTGTAACTTCCTTGTACAGTGGATAAATTCGAAAAACTCTTGGGAGATATTGGAAGAGAACAACAATTTTCAACAAGTTCTTCGTATTCAATGACTTCAAACCACTCATTTCAGGTATGATAATTAAAATCACCAGCTGCAAAAATAACAGCAAGTTAAAAGTCCAAGCAAATAGTATCAAGCTCAATGATCATAAAATTTGACTTCCACAAAATATCACATATACTAGTACAGGATTTAGGACTACATGATAATGTAGAGAAGGGAGTTCCTACAACAACGAATTGTGATAAAATAACAAATTTCCATTAAAAAAGTGAAGAATGGTTAGAACCATTAAAGTTATTCTTTTAACAGCTTGATACTAACTATTGGTATGACAGATTATAGAATGGTTTAACAACTCAAGTGAAATGAAATTTCTAAATACTATTCACAGTTCAAAGTGAGAATGAAGTTCCTTCTTACCCAATTAAGTTAAAAGATCCATCCATGCAACTCATTTTAACTTTTAAAGATTAAACAGAGTATGATCTGTCACACATAAACCGGCTAAATACAAGAGAAGAACATTTCATAGGCCTAAAAGGTTTGCTTACCTGTGGCAGGGGAAGAACTGCTAGAACGTCAATTAAAAAGTACGACCGCAGATACCTCTTTGCTATTGCCTGCGAATCTTCAACCAAAACACCTCTTCCAAATACACGAGAAGAAGGAGCAATGAATCCAGTACGAAACTGAAAAATAATATGGATTATATAGAAGATATCAGTGAATGAACGCAGCACACAAGCAGTGGTCTCCATCTTTTCATCCAAGGCAAGGCACTTCTTGTCATCATTAACCACCGGAACGTAAAAGAACAGTGGATCAATTGAGACTGCTATTATACATGATAATACGAATATCTTGTTCCAGCGTTGAAGGAACGGCCCCTGTGGATCAAGAACTTTCTTACTAGAACCAAAGCCTTTAGCAACAACATGGTTGAATGAACTAGATTTAAATGACTTTCTAATCGCTTTAATCCTCTCAGAACCAGATTCAACCCCTCTTTGAAACTTTTCTGAAAATGAACTTATTGCAAATGTAAATTTCCCTGAATTTATCCCATTATTATTAGCATAATGTCCTTCGCAGGTTTTCTCTGAATTCCAGTCCTGGAACCTGGAAGACAATTCAATTGAAGAAAATCAGTCTATTATTTAATATAAATTAAAATAAAATAGGGTGAAGGTTAATAATAGAAAAACCAAACCCCAAGAATAATCGCACATATATAACATTTCCAGGCACAGTATAATAACTGTCATGTGATGAATGGAGAATTAACAGGCATGGCGGCAGTAGATGAAGGGCAAGCTCATTCAAAACGAAGTGGTGTCAGTAACAGAAGCTAAAGGTGACGAGTATCAGTGATAGCCTCATCACATAAAGCAAAAGGATGAAGAATGACAGCTGATGATTTTGCTTGCAAAATTGAATATCTAATATTATTTTAATGGTATTCTGAATTTCATTTTTTTTTTTTAAAGGTACATCTAAGACTTAGAATCAAGCCCAGCATCCACTAAAGAAAAAGTATTCATCTTTTGCAGCAGAAAATCAATGGATGAAATGAAATGCTAGTGTACTGACCTCACAACCTTCTCTGGTGGATAATTCATAATTATAATTTTTTAAATGATCTCATCTCTAGAAGAAGTATCAGCTCTGGAACACAGAAATTTAAGGAAATTGTTCGTGTACAGCAAAAATCTGATTGCCGGACCCTAAAAGGAGAAGAAAATACATGAAACCAAATGTTAGACCATTCCAATCACAATTGCAGACCAGGGACAGCTGGAAACAAGCACAAAAGCGAAAATAGATAGTATTGCACAAACATTAGACAGTGAAACGACATATTAAAGACAAATGGAAACAGTCATCAAATTAGTTACATCCAATCAGAAAGAAAGCTGAAAACTTAGTCAACAAGTCTCCCTCAACATGAACGATGATCAAAGCATAACTTCGATTTAATCGTTTCATAAGCATAATAATTACTAGGTGGAAACAAAGAAAAAAGTATAAAAAGTGACATGGCGCGTTTCATGGAGTTGCAGATAAGCCACTACCTCCAACAACTTAGCAAAAATATCTGAAAGGCATGACGTACTTGACAGTAATATTTTCGCCAAAAAGAAAAAGCAAAATGGAAGAAGTGAATTAGAAATAATTACAAAACAAACAAAGCCAAGTTTTTGAAAACAATTTATAAACGATTCACAATATACATACATACATACATACATGCATGCAAGCAAGCAACTCCTTCAGCTTCAGTTTCAGTTTCTTCAAAGTCAAAGTTTTTAAATTAAATAAGTAGAGCCCTAAAGTGTCGGGATAATTTTAAATTCGAAACATTCTTCTAGAAATTGAAGAACAAAATATAGAGAAAATAAAAATTTATGAATATTAAACAACGAAATAGCAAACAAACAAGTAAAGGAAGATTGGAAGGAAGGAAGAAGGAACATACTAACAAATCTCAGTGGAGTAAACAAACAGGTTGGGGATGAATGATTATTGCATTTAAAATTTCCTCACTGTTTTCTTTCTGGAGCAAGAGATGGAGAAAGGGGAAGAAATTTCCGAGAAACGTCTAGGGTAGGTCCACCTCAATGTTTTTTTTTTAATGGAAAATTTAAGAGGGCGATGTTAGGGAAGCAATAAAGTCTTGGGTGTTGGGTCCCACACTGGAAGAAAAGCTCTCTACCTTTGTTTTTTTTTTTTTTTTATGGGAAAGCACAATAATACCATAGCGGGTAAAAGAAAGTCCTTCGCTCCTGTCCAGTTTCTTCTGCTACATGGTTGACGTCGCTGAACATGATTAGTGAGTTGTTTAGACAGTAGTCAACTTGGTTGGCAGAGCCAAACAGAGTCTTGTCGTTGACCCTGAATCCCACACTAATCAAGAACGACTATTGCCTCCTATGCCTTTGGCTCTGTCCGTAACTTGTTTTCTCTTTCGATTTCATGAACCTTTTTCTTATTTGTAGGTGTTATTTGCATCCAACGCCCACCTCAAGACTCTTAGCAAATTGGAAAGTCACCCAATGGGAAGTCGCCCGCAAGTTCCTTTGTCGAAATGATCATCTAGACAAACACAAGTCATAAGTCATTTGTCATTGGGGCTCTTAATCTTTCATCGGGAATGTGTTAATAGTGTTTGAATATGTTCACGTTGGTACAAGTTAGCCATTAAGAAAATTACATAGTATTTGTGAGTTGTATTCCGGTACAATCAGATCAGAACAGGTTCTTTCTCCTAGTTTGAGCTGTTTTGACCTTTGAAGACTCGTACTCAATTCTAAATAGTTCTAAACTTTTAAAAATTATTTTAAAATATTTTTAACTTATTTTAAAATTCTTAATTATGAGCATTGTTTCCAATTTAGGAGAACGTAGGTTCGAGTGCGTTGAAATGCATTATACTCTCTTATTTATGGGTTGGAGAGAGACTATAGATAATTTTAAACATTATGACAAATCAAAACCTATAAAGAGGTTGTTCAAAAACAATAATAAAAGGGAAAAATGTACTTCAAAAATTATATAATATCGTGCAATATATGTATAATCACCTTGGTATTTGTTGTTGGGTTGCAAGTTAAATCAATAATTTGGAATTTTTTTACATAAATAATATTAAAAAATTAATTAATTACGAAAATGAGTTAGGAGAAAATTTATTTACAAAAATGAGTTGTTTTCAATCGAATCCGTAAGTGCCATCTGACACACCGGTGACATCACCCTATTTTTCCCTTGAATATCACCCAATCACCATATTTAAAAAAGAAAAAAAAATTGGTGCCACTACTGTGCAATGCGGCATCCTATTTATTTTTCGAAATATCCATATTTTTTCATCGTCAATACACAGTGACGGCACAAAAAAAATTTTTTTTTTTTTAAATCTAATGATTAGGTTATGATTATGGGGAAAAGGAGGTGGTGCCCGGACACGGTTAAAAACAACCTATTTTCATTATTAATTAATTTTTTATATTATTTATGTAAAAAAATCCAACAAATTGTATCGACATTTTGGAATATTGGAAATTTAGGAAGGAAATGACGTGTTAGCCAATAGAACAAAATTAAATCATCATTTTGCAAACTGGACATGGACTTGCCTAGAGAAACTACTAGCCACTGCCAGAATGCCATCTCTCTCTGGTCACAACTCCAAACAATGGAAATTGCCAGCCCTTTCTCTCCTGCCTCATGTCTCTAACAAAATCCGATTGTTGCTGCCCATTTGCCCTCGATCCTCCACGTGTTCCGAAGTTCTTTCCTTTAAAAGAAAAATTTTGATCGAAAATATTGCCTCTTTTAGTTTCCTTGGTTGCATCTTTCATCTGCTCAAGAAAATTTTGGAAAATGTAAGATTTGGATTCCTCTCTATTTTTTCTTTTTCTCTTTTTTTTAAGAGTTGTAAGAGGGAGGAATTATTGTGTTACACTTTAATTATATGCATAAGTTAAAGACTTGTAATTCATAGGCAGCAGGAGTTGGACTGGGTGCAGGAGTTGGACTGGGAGCAGTATCTGGTAGAAGGTGTAAGAACGGATGAGGCCATTGTTCTGGATCTGTCTGGACTAGAGATGATGGTGGTGTTAGCGGAAGAGGGAAAAGGTAAATTTTAGTGCTCTTCTTCTTATTTCTGCATCTGATGCTATTAGAGCTGTTTGTTTGATTTGTAGCGAAGATGGAAAATTAAGCTATGTCGAAGAGGGCATAGAGTAATCATGGATGGTACCTACGATATTAAGATTTCCACCATTAATGGGCAGAGTGTGTACATGTTTGGAGTCTTTGATGGTTTGAGTCTCTCTTATCATCTATTTGCCTATGCTAGAATACATTATGATGATGGCAGTCACAACCATGATGTGCAATTGCAGGGCATTTTGGTGCTCGTGCTGCCAAGCTACACCTTTTGATAATCTAATGAAGCATCCACAATTGATGACCAACACCAAACTTGCCATAAGTATGTTGAGCATCTCTAATGATGTGTTGCTACAGATGGGGTTGAATTACTAGCCCATTTCAGCCTAGTTTAGGAATGAAAACACTTTTTAGACCAATTTTTGGCTTGGGTGTAGCACTTTTTCTTTAAAATAAAACAGCTTATTAAAAATATTTTCGTCTCAGAAATCCTTCTTAAAAACAATATTAAACAAACCCGAACATTTCTCATTTTGGTTTCATTGGATAGCTGAAACATTTCAACAGACTGATGTAGATTTCTTGGATTTGGAACGACTTACTTATCGAGATGATGGTTCAGCTGCTATTACAGCAGTGGTGGTTGGTAACCATCTATATGTTGCCCATGTTGGGGACTCAAGGGGTATAGCATCCAAGGCTGGAAATGGTGATGACATCTTACTTTCAACTGCATTATTACATGGTTAAGCATATTTTCTCTTTAAATACTATCATTTCAATCTAATCCATATGCTTCTGCCAAATTGCCAAAAGTAGGAAGAAGGCTATCTTTTTTATGGAGTAGAAATTTTCACATAAAATTTTTATATGTAATTTAAACAAAATTAAAAGTGTAAACATAAAACAAGACGAGGGAAAGTTTTTATTTTTTCTTTAAACTAAATTTAATAAATATTTAAAAATAGATGTTACATGATATTAATCTACATTAAAATTAATAAAATTTAAATATGTTTTTTATAAATTTATTTAAATATGAATGAACTAAATATATAAAAATAAAATTTTTATATATTTATAAAATTTTAATTTTAATTTTCAATTAAATTATGGATTATATATACTATTATTTAATAAAGTAAATAATAAATTAGTATTCATATTTTAAATAATTCACATATAAATGGAAATAAAAAATTTAAACTAGGAAATATTATATACTTATTTATATCGATATTACACTAATTTTTTTTGTTACTTATATCTTAAAATTTAAATTTAAAATTTTATATTGATATAATATAATGTAGTTTATTTTAATTATAATTTCATAAAAATGAAATTATTATACTATGATCTAATAATACCTCGTAATGCTTATATGTTTTTTATTATAATTAAAGTATTTTTCATGTCCATTTTATAGTTTATGGAGATTAATTCTTTCGAGATTTGTAGTTACTCTTCAAAACAATGTTGTCACCAATATTTTGTTAAGAAAATTATATATTTTTGTGTTTTGTAAAATAAACTTGTTAATAACATACTTGTTAAGAATAATATATATATATATATATATATATATATATGTGGAGATTTAAGAACATAACGTTGTTGTCTGGGATTAGCCCTTTAAAAATTTTGAATTCTCTAAACCCATGTGTTGACCTAATGGTTAAGGTGTTCATCGCCCTAGGTGTGACCTGGGTTTAAGTCTCGCTAGTCGTGTTGCTGTTAAGGCTTTGTCTTCCTCTTGTAATTCACCAAAAAGAAAACTTGAATTCTTTTATATAATATGTTATTTTAACACGATCCGATTTGTTTTACCATTACACTCAACACTTGTTGGAGAGTTATATTTTATAAAAATAAGTGACATGATAATGAAAGTTGAGGTTTCATAGCAACGAGGATGCCTAAAATTGAAAACACCTTGTTTTTCCTTGTAAAGCAATCCTTCTTTCTGAAGAACATAACACGGATAGAGCTGATGAACAGAAGAGAATAGAAGATGCTGAAGGGTTTATTAATGATAGTACGAGAACAGGTAAGTAAAATTGTAGCTTACCTGTCACACTGAAGATATATTACTTGATATAATCTACTCCATTTTTTTGTGGATCAGTTTGTAGCATGATAAGTATAACTCGAGCTTTCGGTAATCGCGTAGTGAAGAAATATGTTATTGCAGAACCAGAGATCCAAGTGATCCTCAAGCTACAAGCATTTCATAATATTAATTGCTACATCTTATTAATGTATTAGTTCTCGCGGGATATAGTGATAGATGAAGAGTTGGAGTTGCGTGTGCTTGCTTGTAAATGATATTGGGATTACGTATCTAATGAGGTAAAGCTTGTTTCACATAATGTCCATCCACATATTAGGTTACATTCTAAGTTAGATTCTTCTTCTGCTGCTGCATGCATGATTACTTGCGTGGAGTGTGCCTCGTATTATTTTCCCAGTTAAACTTTAATTACTCTAAGGATATTTTTAGTATGATTATAACTCTAATCTAAGCTTATTTAAAGGGGTCATTGTATTCATGTTTAGTTATGCTAATCAACAATTTTCTTTAGGGCGACAAGATGTAGTCGCATATGAGTTTTGGTGAAAGTTTCGTGGTAATTATAGAGAGCATTTTATACTCTTTTTGTAAGTGTCTTATGAGATTTAAGGTAATTTTGCTTACCGGTTTGCTCTTTGTTCGAGGTTTTGGGTAATATACGTTTAGTAAATTTAGGTTATTTTTTCTATATTGTACTCTCGTGTGTTTATTCATTTAATGAAAAGTCGAAGCCTGCTTGACTCATGGTTTTTCTTTTTGAGGGTTTTCCGCATAAAATATTTGTATTCATTCTTCTCCACTTTTACTACTTCGTTATTCATACAGATCGATCTCCAACAACTTGTTTATGTTTTTAGGAAGCAGTTGCACTTGCTCAAGCTGAAGAAGCTGAGACAGCGGCTAAAAGGTTAACGGATATTGCTTTCACCAGAATGGAACAAAAGATAACCTTCGGTTGGAATTTCCAATGCATTGTGATTAAATTCCACCATCCGGAATCAGCATAATCAGAAATCACTTTATACTATTACATCCAATTTCTGCCTGCCTTCATCTACTACTTAATGGCCAATGATTGCATACATCAATGGCACATTTTATTATTATTTTTTTGTAAATAAAGGAGCATGCATTAGACTAAGAAATTGCACGACACATACATGAACAAAACTAAATGTAAAACTAGAAAGTTCATAAAAAATGGAAAAGTGTTTCAAAATATATCTAGATTGGTAAGGTGTTTTGGGTTGCTGCCTGAAGGAGCGAGTGCATCAGCGTAGCAATTCCCTTCATGAAATACATGCTATGGGGGAAGGTCACCAACATAGTCCTGCAATCGATGACAAAGTAAGCAAAGACAAATCTGAGGAAGTAGTGGTAGAAATAATAGAAATATCAGAAGTTCTATCGATTTCAACATGTTGGATCTGGTGCTTTAAGTATAGTATATTTATTTTGTATACTTGTATTTTTTGAACATAAAAGGCAACTTAGTAAAATGAAAGATAAAGTTCATCTTCTTCCATAGTCCAAGTTAAGAAAAAAAGAACTAAAACTCCAAGTCTCAAAGCAAACATTTGGCCATCCAATTATCTAAGGTAATCAAACAATTTCTTTATAATTTTTATAGATTTATGTTTCAAAATATAGGCATTGTCGATGTTAGTCGGAAATTCTTCTAAGTATTGGAGAAACTTCAATGCCGTGACTTGCTGGGCAATCCACTAACTCCTTGGCTAGTTTGATTCAAGTCGTTTCCTCCATAGTACATCAACTTATTAAACTTCATTAGGCTTAAATTGATCTAATTGGTCAAGAAACATCATAAAAAGACTCATTTTATTCAATCAAAGATGGCTAATATATAATTCATAAAACGACTAAACTGACATAAAAATGCTTGATTGCAAGCTCCTTAAATACCGAAAAGAACCTAATTTGCCATATTAAATTATAACAGATCAGGAATCTATTGTCTCCTTAACTTTCACAACCACGTCTAGTGTGGCTAATTGAAGGCAAGCCAGAGCCTTATTTGGTCTTGTTATCTTGATATCCGTTCCGAGTAGTCAGTTTAGGACCACATCATAGACCTCCTTCATGGGTAATGTATTTTTTAGGAGTAGTTCAACCTAAATGAGTTGTCAAATACTTGCAACCATCGTCTCTTCATGTTAACATTACTCAAAAAACTTTGAAATGGTGTTTATTGTATTAATGAACTCAACTAGTTGCTTGTAGGTCCTTCAAGCATAACAACTCCTCCTATCATTCTCAGCTTGTCTGTCGAAGGCTACATCTTAATACGCATCACCCAAGACACCGTGCTCATTACCAACTGAGGTAAAAAAAGTTTTGCAGCTTTGCATTTTGAGAGTAATAAAATAAAATATTAGGGGTTTTTCACAATTTTTTTAAAAAGAACTAATCAATTATTGACATGACATACAGATGAATTCTGACATTAACATCTACTAACTGCGTCAACAAAGTTAAAAAGCTTTTAAGTCCAAAGATATCATTATGCCATTTAAGAACAAGAGTTAAAAACCAACCCTGGTTAAGTCATTATATAGCAAAATTTATTATAAAAAGGTTTAATCAGGGTTGGCAAAATTAATAAGTAGTGCTGTATAAAACCAGTCCCTTACTTTCCCAAATTTTATTTTATTTCATTTCCATTTCTTTTGGTATCCTAAAAAGAAAGAAAATTCCTTTAGGTCCTCAAGGGGCCTTGACTGTACCCTTTCCGATTCTTGCTTGCTTCAGGCTCAAAATTGCTTTGCCTCAAAGATATTTTCCTTAGAAAGGTATATTTTTCTACAATTTTATGTTTCCATAATTACAAAAGAACATTTTTTTTAATAATTTTTGTAGACTGTTCGTTGGAATTTATAAAATCTAGGGTTTTCAGTTTCTACCGGGTCGAATTCGAAAGGCTAAATTTTGACTGTTAGGCAGCTTGTCGAAATCTCGTTTAACTGTAGATCCATGGAGTCATGGAAGGTTCAATTTTAGTCTTCAATGTCCTTCCGTGTAGTTGGAATTTCAGCAGTGTTTCTGTTTTTGGTTATTCACTATGACTTAAAGTTCATCTCGTTGTTTTTGTTTATAAGTAATGAAATGCTGATGACAGCGTGTGTAAGCGTTCCTTTTCTTTTTTCCTTTTAAATTAATTCATGTAGCTGTTATTCGTGAGTCTTGACTCTTGGAGCTGTTACTCGTGAGTTTGACTATTTAGCGTTATTTGGGAGGTATTGGTAGTTTTCAAACTTGTGAAATTTGCATTTTAGGTTTTAGGCTGTTTAAAGGAAAAAATTACTGATGGAATTATGCGGCGGCCTTGTTGCATGGTGATTATGTGTTTGATGCTCTTAAGATTGAGAGATTGTGTTTGCCCTTGGTATCCTCTAGATGAAATAGTATTGTTAAGTTTGACTCTTGAGTAAGTGAGGTGCAAAGGTCAATAATCTGTAACATGATGGTATTGTAATTGTTCTTCGTAACAAGTCGGTGAAGTTGCAATCTGTCTCAAAGATATTGAAGTGTTAGTTCTCATATATGTTGTGCACATTACCTTTATGATGGAAAATTATTAAAGCCGCGTGCTTCTTGATTTTTGTGCCCATTTATTTCTAGTCAGAACTAGGTGAGGGACACTAGAGGAGGGGGAAAACATACAATTATTTTATATTATATATTTTTGTATCAAATGGTAACTGATGTTATCAAGTTCATGAGATGGATGGTTCACTGAGTATTTCGTTTTTTCCAATATTTTGTAAGCCTTGTTTGCTCTATTGTTTCGTAGTTATTGATAAAAACAATGCATGATGCAAACATTTGGTCAGGTATGCAAAATAAAATTTCTCTCATAGATGGTAAGAGTTGTCTGGATAGCAAAATCTAAGCTTGTCTGATTGATGCATATGGGTGGGGTCACCATAAAACTTGGTATGTGGTATGTGCCTACATGGGCAATGTCTTTTGGGTGGCTTAAAACTGCTTGTCCATGGATGATTAAGCGTTTACTGATAGTTCGTTTTTCCAATATTCTGTAAGCTTTCTTATGGAGCTCAGTATTGTTGCGTAATTATCAATAAAAACAATATGTGATGCAAACATTTGGTCAGGTTTGCAAAGTGAAAAGCTCTCTCATAGATGGTAAGAGTTGTCTGGATAGCAAAACCTAAGCTTGTCTGGTTGATACATATAGGTTGTCACGATAAAATTTGTAAAACATGGTATGTGCCTACCATGGTCAATGTCATTTGGGTGGCTTAAAACTACTTGTCCATGTTTCAATTGGTGTCTGGTGCTGGATGAAGTCTTTGATCAATATTTCTGGTTCTTTTCTTGTTGCATAACCAGTTTCTCAGATTCCCCCCCCCCCCCAAAAAAAAAAGAAAAAAAAAAAGAACAAAATTTTTATATGTTCCACATACCTGGAATTACATATTGGTCAGTGTTCATGTGTTAAGCAAGTAGATGGTAGTTGCATCTTTTCGTATGTATAAAAATAACTATGGAGCTTTGGCTTTGTTGACAGTTAATCATATTCATATGACATCCATTTTCCCCTCCTTATTTATGGTACCTAATTTTGTCAAGTTGGTTGAGTTCCTGTTTGTGAGTGTAAGATGAATTGTTCACTAATGTTATCCTTGCCTTGTAGGACTTTCTGTATAAAAAGACATTCTTGTGGTTGAGTTTGATTCACGTAAAACTTCTTTGTGCTCTAGGGATGGAGAGGGAACACATACTAAATGCACCATGACGTAATTTCTTGGAAGGATATCTTATATTACTAATTATTTTAGGTCAAGTTGTGTCCAGATTGAAACCACTTGAGATGAAAATGGAATGTGCTTGTGCTTTTTGTATAAAAAGACATTCTTGTGGTTGTGTTTGATTCACTTTAAGCTTACTTGTGCTCAAGGGATGGAGAGATAACACATACTAAATGTACCTCGACATGATTTCTTGGAAGGATATCTTATATTACTAATTATTATAGGTCAAATTGCGTTGGTTGAAACCACTTGAAATGAAAATGGAATGTGCTTGCACTTTTTAAGGAATACTAGATATGGTATTACTTTTATAAATTTAGAAAGTAATATGAAAAAATTGTATTGCAGTTGTTTTCTACATACACATTGCCGCATTAGATATGCATTTGGAGTGATATTGGACTTTTGTAAGAATTTGCAATCATGCTTCTGTTGAAATAATGGTGAAAACTGTTTCTTGTTTAGGTAAGATTGTGTGTCAGATAAAGAAATATACAATCTCTGTTTAGTAATATGGACTTCTCTTAAAGAAACCAAAACTCGAAGTTTCAAAAAAAAGATGTCTTGTTCGTTTTTAGCAAAGCATATGCTAATAGAATATTATCCAATTAATGCATTTATTTCTCAGTTAGTTTTCTAAATCCGATGTGTATTTTTATTAAGAGAGTTTTTCTTCCTTTGGATCAGGCTTCAGAAGCTTGGATTTGTTACCTCTGTCTTAAGGCATGAAAGAGCCTTAAGATATAAGTCGTGGGTTTTGGAGCTTTTTCATACTCATAATATCTAGGTGAGGAAGAAACACGTTAAAGTACATCAGAATTATGGAGTGTAACAAAGATGAGGCACTTAGGGCAAAGGAAATTGCCGAAAGGAAGGTTACAGAGAAGGATTATGCTGGAGCTAAAAAGTTTGCTTTGAAGGCTCAGAATTTGTATCCTGGGCTTGATGGTGTTGCTCAGATGTTGACAACACTAGATGTGTATATTTCTGCAGAGAATAAAGTAAGTGGGGAGGCAGATTGGTATGGTGTGCTAGGGTTGAACCCATCTGCAGATGATGAGCTTGTGAGAAAACAATACAGAAAGCTGGCTCTTATACTTCACCCAGATAAAAACAAGTCGGTAGGTGCGGATGGTGCTTTTAAGCTTGTTTCTGAGGCCTGGGGCTTATTATCAGATAGGGCTAAGAGGTTGGCATATAACCAGAAGATAAATTTTAGGGGAACTCAACAGAAATTTCCTGTACAGAGTGGGCTTTCATCAGTGCCACCTAGGGCAAATGGCTCTCACAGTTTTAGTTCTAACCTTGCGTCAAATGTTAGGACTCAGAACAGTAATAGCCAAGTTGGTCAAACCTCATTTGCTTCTAATAAAAAGCCTGCTACCTTTTGGACTGTTTGCAATAGATGCAAGACACAGTATGAATACCTCAGGATTTACCTGAATCAAACACTTCTATGCCCTAATTGTAATGAGGCCTTTTTGGCTTTAGAAAAGGCACCTCCCCCAAATGTTTACAGGTCATCAAATTGGTCCACACAACAGCAGTCTTCAGGGAATCATGCTGCAAATAATAATCTATTTAACCATGGAACAAATTCTTCCAGTTCTCAGAATTCGGTACATGATGGAAGTTTCTGGAAGAGTCAAGAGAGAGTGAAAAGGGAGCATGAAGAAGCTCTTAAAGCAGAGAAACTCCTGAAGAAGAGAAAAGATGATATTCGCGGTAATGGTTATATAGGTAACATGGCAACTCAAACAGCCATGGGAAATGTACCTGGCTTGGGGAACACATTTGAATCTAGGGGTGTTTTTGAAAAAGGAAGTATCTATGGGTACCCTGGAAATTATAGCAAGCCCATCACTGAGAGAGAATTGTCATTGTTTGAAATTCGAAACATGCTGATTCAGAAGGCACAGACTGTTATTCGTAATAAGCTTAAGGAGTGGAGATCAGCAACTGAAGTCAGAACTGCTGACAAAGTTAAAGTGAAGGTCAGAGAGAAAGAAAATAGGAAACAGAGGAGCATGGCAAATGGAGATGGACATGATACCAATAACGAATATCATGGCAAGCAGTCTCTTCCTGCCTCTTCTCCTGATGAATCAGATGCGGGGACTGCATCATTAACAATAAATGTTCCAGATCCTGATTTCCACAATTTTGACTTGGATCGAAGTGAAAGTTCTTTTGAAGAAGACCAGGTCTGGGCTGCGTATGACAATGATGATGGAATGCCCCGATTCTATGCTCGAATTCACAAGGTGATCTCGTTAAAGCCTTTTAAGATGAAAATTAGTTGGCTTAATTCAAGAAGCAACAGTGAATTTGGTTTTCTAGACTGGATAGGCTCTGGTTTCTCCAAAACTTGTGGGGAATTCAGAAGTGGCAGACATGAAATAAGTGAAACATTAAATTATTTCTCCCACAAGGTTCAGTGGACAAAAGGTACACGTGGAGTAATTAGAATATTTCCTAGGAAGGGGGATGTCTGGGCTCTTTACAGGAACTGGTCTCCGGATTGGAATGAACATACCCCGAATGAAGTGATACACAAATATGACATGGTGGAAGTGCTTGATGATTATAATGGGGAACAAGGAGTCTCTGTGGTCCCTCTAGTTAAGGTTACTGGTTTTACTACAGTTTTTCATAAGCATTTGGACCCCAAGGAAGTCAGGAGGATTCCTAGAGGGGAGATGTTTCGCTTTTCACATCAGGTTCCTAATTACTTGCTTACAGGCCGAGAAGCTCATAATGCTCCAATGGGATGTCGTGAGTTAGACCCAGCAGCCACCCCTTTGGAGCTACTTGAGGTAATTAATGAAGCCAATGAGACATCTGTGGAAGATAATTCTCTGAAATCTGATAAAGAGTCCTTAAAGAGTGCAAGAGAACTTGCGGCAGATGGACAGGGGGAGACAATTGATGAAAATCCCCGGGAAGGGTAGTTTATAGAGAGATAGCGAACAAGCCAAGGATGATTAACTAATGGTGCTTGCTGGTGGACCATAGGATGCTGATGTGTAGATGATGCTGAAAAAGCTTAAAAGTATCAGAATATGAAGATGCTGACTGCACCAACCTGGTGAGTTTTTGATATTTTTGTAAGCTTGTGGGACTGTAGAAATTGCTTCTTTTTGTTGTGCCATAGTTGGATCCAAGTGAGGTCCATGCTTTTGTTTTTACTTACTATGGTAAAAGCTTAATATAGAACACTTGAAATTAATAGGATTTGTTTCTTGAACTGCTGCTTATTGTTTACAGTAACATTCTGTTTGGAAAGGAAAAGAAAGTAAAAAGAGAGCAAAGCTATGAAAAATAAATTTAGTTACATAGTATTTCTCAATTAATTTTAATATTTTTTCTCTAAAAGTGAAATGGAAAGGAAAGCATTAATTATAATTAAATTTTATTACTATAATTTTTTTATAGAAACTCTTTATAAAAGAAGTGGGTAAAAAAGATATTTTATTGTTTAAAATTTTGTTTTATTTTATTTTATTTTATCAAAGGATATTCAATTTCACTTTCTTTCGTCTAAATTTAAAAGTTCATCTAAACAAAAGAAAGGATAATTTTTTTTCACTTCCTTTTCTCTCTCTTCTTATACTCCAATCCGGGACAATTTTTTTCACTTCGTAAGTGGCTTTCATATACGTGTTCTTGTATCATGGGCTGCGGATCAAAGTTTATGACCAATGCATATAGAGTCACTCAACGAGGTCAACTAACTTAACTCATTTAACTGGATTGATTTGATTCATGGAACAAAGAGAGGAAGTCTCTTTAGTTGAAGCATTGATGGTTTAATGAAAGTATTTTAATAATTTAGAGTTAGCATGATGAATATTGTAATATTAAAAGATAAGAATGTATAGTGTTTAAATCTCTTTGGACTCTTATATTGTAAATAGATATTAATTTTAATTGTTGATGTAATTTAAACTAAACCATTATTAGATTTAAGGGAGTTTAACTATAAATATAGGTTTTCTTCCTCGTTTATAATCACTTAGTTGTATTCCATTCAAAGTAATCAAAAGCTTTTGAGAATATTTATTCAAATACTTGGTGTGCATTGCTTTTTTTGTGTTATTTTCTGTTTGTTCTACTAAGTTTTTGTGCTTTGGAATTTTTTTTTTTGTGAATTCTTGCTTTTTTGAGCGTTAAGTTGATTTAGATGAACTTGAAATAAAATTATCACCTAAGGTCGTGTAGTTTGCCAAACTAAAATTTTAACTCCGTAACACGTGTGTGGTAATCTTTTATATTGATACTTGATAATTTTAAAAGTTATGAAAATAAACACATAAATATATCAAAATATCCTTTAAAAATATATATCAAAATATTTAACAAATCAGTAATGTATCAAAATTTATACACGTACAAAGTATAATATAAATGCATATTTTATTAGATGTAGTCACCGGTTACCACTTTCGACCATCATCAGGCCATATTGATCAAGAAAGGTGCTTTGGATACATTGCCTGCTTAAGACGGGGCAATTTGTTTATTTATTTATGTTTCCATGCTTATTTTATTATTGATATTTAGAGTTCGCGGTTTCTTTCTAATATTTTTAAAAGTTTTAATTCATGTATTTTTTTAACGTGCAACATACTTTATCGTTATATCCAATACTTAGTGTAAAACGGGTATAGAATTCCTAATTTAAATTAGTATTTTGTTGAACCATTATTCTATCAAATTTTATTATCTTGTTATGATATCGTTCAGTGAGAC
The DNA here is from genome assembly GCA_005393395.2 of Gossypium australe. NCBI lineage: Eukaryota > Viridiplantae > Streptophyta > Magnoliopsida > Malvales > Malvaceae > Gossypium > Gossypium australe. The sequence continues at coordinate 730,400 of CM016617.1, forward strand.
TAGTTAGTGTACTTTATGAATGATAATATAAAAAATTTAAATAATAACTTTTTGAAAAAATATAGTAATTTTTAATTAAATAATTGTTTTTTTTAAGTGTGAAGTTGGAATTATCTAATTGGAATCAAAACTTGCATATCATTTATTTTACTTTCAAGTTCATGCTTGTCTATGGAGAGTGAATTGTTTTCATCTTTTAATTTTGAAATAGTTTTCCTATATTTTGAAACCATTAATTCAAACTCCAAGCCTAATTCATCATAGGCATCTTGCAACTCATCAAAAGAATAAGAATTTGAAATAGATGAGTTAGAAGTTACCTTAGAACCATTGATGGCCAAAAGACATAGGCTGGCTACTTCTTGATTTTCATCATCAAATGAATCCTCATCACTCCAAGCAACAACATAGACCTTGTGTTTTTGTTTGCTAGACCTCCACAATCAAACTTGATGTGTCCCGGTTTCTTGCATTCATAGCAAATAATGGGATATTTCTCCTTGATAGATTCAAGCTTCAATGCCTCCATCTTTTGGAATCTTCTTCCTTTATTAGACTTCATGAACCTATTGAATATCTTTTTGTCTTCATGAACCTTTTCACTTGATTCATTATCTTCATTTGTGGTGGATTTTAGAGCAACACCAACCTTCTTCTTCATAGATTTTTCTTCTTCAACCCCTTCGTTGAGTTTCATCTCATGTGTAAGCAAAGAACCGAAAAGCTCATCCAATGTCAATGTTTCTAAATTATTTGCTTCTTCAATTGCGGTCACCTTGGCTTCCCATGATTTTGATAAGCTTCGAAGCATATTCCTTACCAAATCTTCATTTGGATAAGTCTTCCTATAAGACTTCAATCCATTTATGATGATTGTAAATCGATCAGACATTTTCTTAATATCATCTTCGGGCTTCATCTTGAAAGTTTTGTAGTTGAGTGTAAGGATTCCAACTTTCGACTTCTTCACTTGGCTAGTGACTTCATGGGTGACTACAAGCTTGTCCCATATCTCATTGGCGTTTGAACAAGATGAAACTCTATTATACTCATCCGGACCAAGTGCACAAAATAGAATGTGCATTGCCTTATCAATGAGTTGAATGTTTCTCCTATCTTCCTCATCCCATTCATTCTTGCTTTTTGGAACTAAAAGCTCTCTTTCTTGTTTGGATGGAATTGAAGGACCATCCATAATAATGTCTCATACAACAAGATTATTTGCTTGGATGAACAACATCATCATTGTCTTCTAATAAGAATAGTTAGTGCCATAAAAAGAAGGGGGTTTAGAGATAAATTAAGCCTCACCAAAGAAAATTGACCCGAAAATAGATGTCATTGATGTAGAATGAGTTAATTATCATTTGAGCTTCTCCAAGGATATTATCTTGGTTGTTAAACCATCTTTAAAGACTAGCTCTGATACCAATTGTTAGCTCGAAAGATTACTTCAAAATCACTAATAGAGAGTGAATTGGTTTCTTAAAGATTTTGTGGTTGCTAAGAAAAAAATAAAGTCAATGAATACTTCAGTTTATAGTGGTTTGGCCCCAATTGCCTACTCAACTACCTTAGTTTTCCACAACTAAGAATTTTTTCAAGTTCACTAATTTGATAACATTTAAGGACAATATTTAACCTTACAATCTCCCATAAGATTTCTACCTAAAATCTTAAGATTGCAACTCCCTTAAGGTTTCTACCCAAACCTTAAGATTCAACCCTCTCAAAGAGTAAATACAAATAGCAAACTAAGAAGTAATCCGTATAAGATCAAAATGTTTTCCAATTAAGCACAAATAAACAAGAATACACTTGAGCTAAAGAATAATAATGAAGGCTCACAAGTGTGTATAAGAAAAGTATGAAAGAATTAAGCACTGAGGTTGTATTGATTGAATTTTTGGCTTGATGATCTCTCTTTTTCATTATAGGACCTTTGGAAGATGGTATTTATACCCTCTAATTCAATTCTAAACATTGTGGTTGTTGGAAACATAAATAGAGCCGTTGGGATGAAAATACCAGATCATTAAATTCACCTACAACAAAAGGTATCGATACTTTTTTCTACGAGTATTGATTCTATTAGCATCTAATGTCTGATTTAGTGACCGTTAAAGTTAGTTTACAAAGATACCGAAGACAATTTATCGATATATGGTAAAAGGTATCAATACTTTTTGAAAAGGTATTGATACTTTTTCTAATTGATTGAAAACATGTCAATTTGGTATCGATTTTAGAATGGGTGTCGATATTTTAAAAACTATCGATACTTGGCCAAAAAGTATCGACACTTTTCGGCCAAGAGTAATACTGACTTGTTTAAAAATAGTTTTAACATGATTGAAAGTGTTTAACTCAATTGAAACCATTTTAACTTGATTTTATCATTTTTCCAATTTTGTTCAACTTCGACTATTCAAAAACACTTTAATTTGTTATATCAAAACATATTATCAAATAAAATTTGGTTTAACAAAGAGAATGAGCCCCAAAAGATAGAGACATAGATGTGACTTGTATTATTCACTTGTAGCGTTCACAATGTGACATACCTTAATCCTGAGTGTATGATGGACTATGTATGCGTAACTCGTATACTTTGATGTAAGTAAAAGCCTAAGTTTAAATAGATAAGGGATCGAAAATTGGTACAATTATTGTACAACTTCTACAATATGTAGCATTATTCACAATAGTAGAATTCATATCCCAACTAATGAGTAAATGATATCCTCTAATCGATATTACATGATAGATGAAAAGTAAACATGGTCACGGGTTGTTTGTCATTGTGATAAATGACTTAATTATTATTTGATAGTAATTGACTTTTCATAAATGAAGATGTAATGATTATCATGAGATAAAATAGGATAACATTGGAAGAACGAATTTATCCCAAATAGATTAAGGATATCCCATGAGGGTAACACACTGATGAGAAGTTCATTGGACGAGCACTGATTAAGTAACTTTCGTAATGGTATGTAACAGGGGAGAGCTCAATCACGATACTATTGTAGAATGACTTTATGACTAAATAAGTTTATAATTAATAGGTGAAAAGTTAGAACTCAATTATAAATTATTTGAACCCTAATTACATATCTCCAATTAGTCCCTCCGCTAGCTCGTTGAAACCATAAATGAATTGAATATAAAACCAAATGAACATAAATGGATTGAAATGATGAAGTTAGAGAAATGAGTCACATTCACAGATGAGTGTGTTTTCTCACTGAGTATAAAAATGACTTGAGAATTAACTTAAGTTTTAGAATTATTATTTAATTGATTAAATAATTGAAGTTCAAAAATAGAATTAAAGTAATCAACCATTATGAATCCATTGAATATGCAGATTAAATGTATTTCCTCATAGATTTTTTACGGTAAAGTTGTAATGACTTTAACGGAATTAGAATTTGGTTGAGAAAATCATTTAATTAGAAAATTAACTTATCTAATTAAATTAATTAAATAAAAAATATTTATTTTGGAAGTAGAAAACATGTATTGGGTTGATTAAATTATAAATTGTTGAGTTAAAAGTTCAAGAAACACATATAATTGGACCAAATACAGGAGAGGCCCAAATCCCCTCATCATAATAAGGGCACAACATCCCTAGTATTATTTACTAAGATGTGTCGCTCACCCACTCTACTTAGAGTAAAATATTGTTTTCTATTAAATAAATATTGTTTGTGTTTTACTAATTTAACTAGGAATCTCTATCTCTCTCTACAAATAGATGACATTAGTAGAGCTATTGGTAAGAGTTTTAACAGAAGTTTCAAATATTGTTATTCTGCTAAAAAGTAGTGAGAATTTATTTTCTAAGAATAAATTCTACTTTCTGGGAATTATAATTCAATCGGTTTCTATTAAGAGAGAATTAATTTCCTATCAAAAGTAATAAATTGTTACTAGTTTTGTGTTTGGTATGTGATTGTTCGAGCCCACACTCGAAGTAATTTGTGGTACGAGAATAGCAGATAACGCCGTTTGGTTGAAAGCCAAGAACGTCTAGGATTCGTCTCGCTCAAAGCACATTTACTTTTCGAGAAAAATTTATTACTAAAAATATCACAAACCGACTTGATTTTTAAAATTTTAATTTTTCGCTATGACTGAAAACTGTTTTTTCTAAATCAGATTTTTCCAATAATGTAAACATTGAAACAAAATTTCTAAAATTATAATATAGCTCACCTCGTGACATAGAGACCCCTGTCTCGAGACATCACGATTAAACTTTATAAGAGTTTCAAATTGAGTTTTAAGTTGGTATCTAACCTCATTTAAGCATTAAATGATTATATTGTGATTGAAATATGTTTATATGATCTAAATAAATGGAATGTTATGTATGTTTAATATGAATTGTTCCGGCAATAAATGTAGCATTTTACATTCAAATCTAACAACCGAGCCAGATGTAGGGTGTCATAGATCCACCATGACTCAACTAGTTGTTTCTTCCCAACAAGACAGATGTATACTAAGACCTACACAAAGGCATATAAATCTTTCATGGTTGACTGAAAGAAGAAAAGTAACCTTTTCATACTTAAAAACCTTACTAAGATTACGGGTGAGTTCATTTTGATTCAATTGAGTTTTCTAGATTTTTCGAATTGTCCATGATAATTTAGTTCAATTTTTTTTTACATATTCCTAAAAAAATTATTTTTCATGCAAATAAAAAAAGAGAAGCAATAACTCTTTTACAATATCTTTTTGAAAAATATTTTATACAAAAATTTTAAGTTACTTTCACTATTTTAAAATTGAAATTATTATAAATGACATAAAATTAGAATTCAGTTTGGTTTGATTTGCTTCGATTCGGATAATCACGATTGCTTAATTTGTATTCCAAAAAGTGTCAAACCCCTCGATTCAGATTGATTTTTGATTTTCTTACTCAACCTTAACCAAGACCTCTTCAAAACCTTTTATCATTCTTTAGAGCCTTTTGAACGACCTTGTACAACTCTCGATACCATCATGTGAACCATCTGTAATTTTCATAACTTCGTTGTGTATCAACAAATACTTATCATTTAAGAACTTAATTAAAACATTATTTACAGTTCAAAAACTCAAATAAAAATTTTTAAAATTTAAAAACCAATTTTAATTTTTTTTAAAGGATAAAGCAACATTTAATCCCTGAATTTAATAATTTTTCTCAACTCAATCACTAAACTTTTTTTTGAGTCCCAATTTTGATTATTGTGATAATATGATACACTGCAACTGTGCTATATCATTATTTAAAAATTTATAATTTCTTATAAAAATTAAAAAAAATGTCACACGTGGATATCAAAATTTAGAAAACTTACTAAATTTAGGTTGCATTAATTTTTTTATGGAAGTCGATTTTGTAGTCGGCAACCATAAATCTTTCAAAAACAAATAAATAAATCTACCACAAATGTGAAAGCAATAATATAACAAAAAGTTCAAAACTGGCATTTCCTAATACAACGTCCTGCTGCCCAACCATAAATGAGGTTGGCCTCCTAGTAGATGGACTCATAAAGGAGCCGACATTTTCCTCCCTTCCAAAGCAAGGGGTATTTAAAATATTTTTTTTAATAATTTTAGGAACTTTTGTTTGACTCAAATTATATTTTAATTATTTACGTTTGAAATATTATGTTTTAGTCACTTACGTTATCGTTCTGTTACGAAGTGATCACTCTACCGTTAAGCTCCATTACTTCCCTAACAGTGGTCCTACGTAGTAGTCCAAATGAGTTTTAAATGCCAACTTAGATGTCCTACGTGGCTGTCCAAATTAAATTTAATTAATTAAAAATTTATTTTCATCCTAGCAACTGGACATCCAAGTTAACATTTAAAACTCATTTGGACTGCCATTAGGGACAGTAGAGTAATCATTTCGTAACAAAACAATAATGTAAGTGACTAAAACGTAACATTTTAAACATAAGTAACTGAAATGTAATTTGAGACAAACAGAAGTGACTATTTTTATAGTTTACCCATAATTTCATTATAAGTTCTGATCATATCTGTTTTTTCTGACGCAATGCTTAGAATTATCTATAATCCATTCCCAACCTATAAATAGAAAGACAATGTGCTTCAACGTACTTAAACCCACGTCCTCCTGCATTGATGACGATGTTTATGCTAATTAAAAAAGTAGTTATATGTTAGGTATAAATTTATTGCAAAGTTGTAAATAAAACTATCTATTTTTATATTTAATTTCATTATTATGAATATAATATCTTAATTAATTTTAAAATGTACCTTAAGAATGTTGTTTTAATAAAATCTCTTTAATTCCATCAAAGTACATACTTGAAATCTAAAATAAATCCTAACAATGAAATAAAATATGGGAAGTTTTTAATGACCTCATTAATCCATGATGGGTACAAAATGGGTTAACTGTTTTTTTAGCACCAAAAAATCGGTTTGAAACTCAATCAACTTAACTCCTATCTTTGAATTGGTCTCTCGATTGCTCTAATTTTATTACGAAAATATTAATTTTGATTGATGAAAGAATTTTTTAGATCCCGTCAAATTAAACAAGCAGGTAATGAAATTCAAAAATAGAATTAATTTTTAGTACCTCAACTTTAGAAATATGAATTTCGAGAATAATTAAAATTGTCAAACATTTTTTACAAAATTTATATGACACAACAGTTTATTATTGGTAGAATTTTTTTAAGTGATATAATTTTTTTTGTAAAATAATTTCAACTTAAAAAAAAATTGTTTAGACACATCTTCAAGGGAAAAGAAATGGCAAGATGGGATGAGTTAAGCCTTAAAAAAACAGCAATAATTAAAAATAAGGTAAATTATATCGCAGGTTACTTTAAAATAGTATTATTACTATTTTGGTTATTATTATTTTTTGTCAATTTAGTCACTCTAATAATTAAAATAATTGCTTAAATTGGTCATAATCATTAAAAATTCAATTAATTCATTAACGGATTGTTGATGTGCCATTTTTGTTTACCTTTGACTAAAATTAGGAACCTTTTTGTAATTAATCAAAAACATTTTTTTTTGTTTATTTGTAACATAAGACTAAAGCTTGTAAGTTTTCTTTTGTTCTTCTTTTTGTTTGTTGGTTTTCTAGGAAAAAGTAACGGATGAAAACGACGATGCTTTTGATTTATTTGTTTGACCTATAGTTTTACAACGAGTATTGTGTTCATAGTGTTTATTTGAACGCAATAATTTGTGGTTGGATTCGGTTATATGCTTTTCAAATATCATTAACAATTTCTTCAAGATCCAATCTTAGCAGGGGCGAAGTCAGAACAATTTTTTAGGGGTACCGGATAAAATTTTAATTTTTTATAGTTTATATCTTTATAATTTGTAAAGGATTAAATCAAATTTTTATAATTTTAGGGGGGCCAAAGTGTAATTTTACCTTTACTAATTTAAAATTTTTAAAAATTCTAATGGCCAAAATGGTAATTTTACATTTTAGGGGGGCCGGGGCCCATGCCAGCCCCCTGGCTTCGCCCATAGATCTTAGTATGATAAGTAATCACGTCAACAATCTATTAATGGATTAACCGAATTTTCAATGATAGACACTAATTCAAATAATTATTTTAATTGTCAATTGGGTATTAGCTTAATTGACATCGATATTAATAACAAGGTAGAAGAATATGGATTCGAGTGTGTTGAAACTCGTTATCTTCTTATTTAACAATGAAGAAGGGGTTATATAAAAAACAAATAAAATAAAAATTAATATTAAAAAATAATTATCTTAATTAAAATAAGAAACTAACAATTAAAATTCCAACCGCCACTTTAGATTTCCCTCATTCAACACAACTAACGCGGGCAGTCTGGTCAAGCAGGAAAAGACAAAAGAAGAAGCAGACAAAATCCGTGGCAATTGTCGTAATAACATACCAAATCCAATGTCAATTTATAAGAGGTGATCCAGTAATAAATTGAATCGGGTTGTCTTTATTGTTTATAATTTTATGATTTCAGGTGATGAGGTAGATGCTAGGGATTAGGGAGGGGGCTTAGAGGTGGAAGAACTCAGGTACCTTCTCTTTCTTTTTATGCTGCTGATTCAGACGCTGCTTTTTCTTTTCTCTCTCTTGAGATAAACCAGATTTAATAGGCTCTAGAAGATTCGTCGGTGACTCTTCCCGGTCGGTCACCGAATCGTGATCGCTGGAGACTAGACGAGTTAGAGTGTTTCTTTATCTTTGTTTGTTAGTGTAAGGGGAAAGTGTGCTTGTTTGGATTGATAAGAGGAAAAGAGAAAATGAATGGGAATAGCAATGGATTTGGAAGTGCCGGTGCGGTGGCGGCGACTGAGTTTGTAAGGAGACGTCATCGACATGAGACTGGAGAGAATCAGTGTAGTTCTGCCGTCGTCAAGCGGATCAAAGCTCCTGTTCCTCTCGTAACTCTCTTTCCCGTTGATTACGTTTTTTTGTGGTTTTTACTTTCAACTCATCTTTCTCAAGAAAATTCTCTTCTGACTTCTCACTCATAGGCATCGCTATTTCGTTCTCCTTTCTTTCCGATTGGCTTTGCGATTTTGATTTATTACGAAGATATGTTTTTCTTTTATGGCCTTCTTGATTAGTGATTTCTTTTTAATCTTTATTTTTGCATGTTTTCCGAGTGATATGTATACGTATTTCAATGTTCGATTTTTGTTCTCTTGAAGAAGTTAATCTTGATCTGTGATGATTTTCTGTTATAGTTCTTTGAATCTTGATTGGTTTGATTGAGTTTTTTATTCATGGAAACAGAAGAAAGAAGATTGAATCTAATTTTCTACATTTGCTGTACTGGTTTACATAAACTTCCTTAACTCTTACTCACTGCATTGATGTTGAGATGAAGAATCTCTTGTATGGGTTGATTTGTTGAGTTAAATAAGATTATTTTTAAATACGACAGTCAAAGATTTATCTCTCGAGATCGAAACAGATATAATGTTGTTTGGTTTAAATGCTAAGGAGCTACTCAAAATTTAGATTAAGTCGTTTGTTTCTTTGATATTTTGAGTATCAATAAATCCTAAATTTGAGTTTTATATTATTAATTCCTTTTATTTGTTAACAAAATAAGTCTCTTCACTATTCTCTGAAACTGTTTGATCAAATTTGTTGTGTTTCTTTGATTGTGGGTTGTTTAAAGGTATTTGTAGGATAAATACGTTTCTACTGTATAGTTGCTTTGTTTAGGAACCATGAGGTTAAGATTTAATTGAATGAAATTCAATTTATATTCCAGATTGTTGCATTTCTTACCAATGGGAATGCCGCAAGGCATATGCTGGAACCTTCTCTTTTATCTTTTTCTTTTCACCCTTTTCTTTCTCCATTTTGCACATATCAAATAAATGGTTACTAATTTAGAGGTGTTCTGTACTGGAGGAAGAATATGACAAAAGGGGGAAGATAGATTAGAAACAACGGGTTCCTCATTAGCTTGATTCTTATATTTCTGTGAATTCGTAATCTTCTACCTTGATTGAATCTAATTTTGTATTGCTTTTTGTCCTTTTATAGGTTTGGTCTCTGGTGAGGCGATTTGACCAACCTCAAAAGTATAAACCCTTTGTCAGCCGGTGTGTTGCACAAGGAAGCCTTGAAATTGGGAGTCTTAGAGAAGTTGATGTCAAGTCAGGGCTACCGGCTACTACAAGCACCGAAAGACTCGAACTCCTTGATGATGATGAGCATATCCTCAGCATCCGGATTATTGGTGGGGATCATAGACTTAAGGTAGGAATTTCTTTTCTTTTTCCTGATTTAACCTTTTTATCCTGTTATTTATTTATTTATTTTATTTTTTTATGATTCATCCTCCATGATGATTGTAAGATTCGTCAAGGTTCATAAAAATATGCATGTTCAAATATTCAACAAGGAAGCTTTTTATTGTGAAAGTCTGGTAAAAGAACAATGTGAATGTCTGATCAACGGGATAGTTGCAGCAAAAACTGGTGGTGAATTATCTTTTGATGAGCTTTAGTTCATTAGTTTCTTGTCAAGGTTGAAGTTTCAATTTTAAGCTTACCATGGTGAAATGAAGATTTGGGGCGTGTCTTATTCTTTGAACTTTTTCTTCTTTTTAAATCCAGAACTACTCGTCAATCATCTCGCTCCATCCAGAGGTCATAGATGGCAGACCTGGGACTCTAGTCATTGAATCCTTTGTGGTGGATGTGCCCGAGGGAAACACAAAGGATGAGACATGCTACTTTGTTGAAGCTTTGATCAAGTGCAATCTCAAATCTCTTGCAGATGTTTCAGAAGGGCTAGCAGTGCAGGACCGGACAGAACCCATTGATCTTTGAGAGTCAGGGAGCTGACAGTTGTAAGGTGGTGGCCATAGTTGCCATGGATGAAGCTTCGGGGCTTTCATATCTTCGGAGGCTTGAGAGATGGACTGGCAATTGTTGGTCTTCCATCTTCTAGATACATTCACACTGCATTCCATCCATTTGTTATTGTTCTCTCCTTTGATTTTTAACATTATGTGCTGGATTCCCTGTCTCTACTTGATCAATAACCACAAATATTATAAAAGTTTCTTCAGTCGAACAAAAAGGGGAGTGGTTGCTCTTCAGCAGAACCAAATTTTGTTAATTTGGGTATATAATGGATCGTCTATATTGGAGTTCAAAAGAGTTGGCTTTGGGGGTTTTGTCATGAGGGTGGTAGCTTTTAGTAGCGGATTTGGTCGAAGTTTAGTGGAAAATGCTATCGATACAGACTAGTTTATTTGCTTGCTGCAGGCATTCCCATTGAAAGCAGAAAAAGGTTTAAGTCATAAATGGCGTAAGATCACTCACTTTAATGCTGTCCCTGCATCTCGGCTTTAGGGTGAAGAGAGGCGATCAACTAGACATATGGAGCTCGTAAGTTATTTGGATTCGGTTTTACAAGAATTGAATTGGCTGCGTCCATTTTTATTTTTGAAAGGGCTAATGAATGAAAGCCCCAAGGTACAATCGAAAAGGTGACTATGAGATAAATTATGGTATCTCACCACAGCAACCAAACACATAGACGTAGCAATACTGACCAAACTAAGCGCCCGTTTTGCTAGCAGGTTTGCATCTTTATTATTGACTGGACATTTTTATTGTTGACTTTGGAAACATCCTCCAGTCGCATTCATCTTTCTTGAATGGCGTTGTTGCTGTTGCACTGTACAATTAAATTGCAAGTCGATCTCGTGAGAATGCTTGAAAAAGAACGCAGCACAAATCCATTTCCATCGCATTGAACTTGATGGATCCTTTGGGAGGGGCGGATTCTCTTTACGTGCCGATGGAGCCTTTTTGAACCAAAATAGGCTTAGGTTTTCATAAATGTTATCAACCCTTATACACTGATCTTTTCATTTTACAACTACCCATCACCAAGCGAGCCTTAAATGTTGCCCCTGATCCACCACCTTACAGTTAAAATACATTCATTTCTTTGTGAACCTCAAACTAAGCATTGACAACAACATTGGGTATGTTAACCTACCATGCGAAACACCATTACTGCCACACGGGCACAACCACATCACAAGCAAAAAGTAAATGAAAAAATAGACTCATCTGCTTTATTGCAAAACGGACAGGAAGTGTTGTTGTCAATATTGATGCCTCACTTGACTGGCTTCATCTTAATAGGGATGCGCTCTTCGAGGAGTTGCCAAGTAAAAACATTGAATTTGGGTGGCGCAAGACCACGCCACACCTTCCGTATACTCTGTGCATAGTTAATGCAGGAACATATATTGAGTTTGCTAGCTACTATGGCCCAAACTGCAGGGTTGAATCTAGAGCTTGGAAAGCCTAATGACCGCACGATGAGAAGACTTTTGAAGAAGAAACAAAAGATGGTCAAAATTCAAAGTTGTTAAAAGCCCAGATTCATTCATCAAATTAAAATTAAAGTTTGTACCGACTCAAAAGTCCTAAAAGTATTTGGACAAGTGCGAAAGATTTGGAAGTCTAGTTTCATCAGAACCAACAATGTGCCTTCAAGAATTTTCTACAAAGAATTATGACTGTTTTATTGAAAACTATTTAGGAGGGTTGAATCTGAACAAGTTAATAAATAAACTCTTTTGTTCAATGCTTTGTATTAATTTGTCATGTAATTTGTGAACCTATGCTTGGGGGATGTCTTAAATGGCCTAAATAAGATTAACGGTGTAAATGAAAAGGTGATACGAGAAATTGAATAAAAATTTGTTCTTTTTTGCAAATTTCCTTTATTTTCTTGTTCTTGGTGGATCAACAACAATTAGACAACCTTATATAGTTTCTATTAGTATGAGGTATTTAAAAGTGGTGATATTTTGTATCTTTTAATTTTTAAATCATGGCGGTGAGTGTGACCTTGTCACTTTTAAGTTAAGGTTTCTAGAATGTGTTCGTTCGTAAAATAAATCTTCCCTAACCAAATCATGCTAATTGAGTCTATTATTGGATTCTTTAGTATCCAGATTTGATTCCCTATAAATTGGTACCAAAGCCTCGTTTAAAGCCGTAGTGGAACCTAATAATGAAAGATTGATTCATGATCTTGATATGGATGAACTATTGTATGAGGAGGTTGAGACCAATTCTGTTGAAATGGTTAAGATGAGTTCTATGGTTCAACTACCAACAACTGAAGGGGAAGACAATACCGACGAAGCAACTTGACGAGTTTCTATAACACTCCAAAAATCTGACTCGACAATTCATTCGAATCTGGAGTACCACATTGATCATTGTAGCGATATGTTCAATCTTTCTTCCAATTATTACACATAAAAACATAAATTTTAAACAACTATATGACATTATAGATGTACTTGTAAAAATAAAATCATTTTAGAAAATTCAACTGAATAATAAATTAGTTTCAAGATAGAACCAAAGTAATTGAATCAGCCAATTAACATATCCTAAGTACATGTCAAACTATACTCTTTCAAGGGTCCTTATAAATTTAAGGAAATATGCAAAGACTTTTAGATTATGTTGCAATTGATCACAAACTCTTCGGTCCAATTATGATTTGCGCACAGAATTAAAAACCCGAACACTAAGCTTTTCACATCTCAGTGCTAATCTCCACATTCTAACTTTACCAAATATTAGCTTTACCCATTTCTCACTGGTGTCTAAAAATTTGATTTTCGATCATATTTCTTAAACCGAGTCATTCTAGGAAGTTTAACCCAAAGGGGTTCTAAGAGTGAGGACGGTGATGGTTAGAGATTATTAGAGGGTAATTAGTCTCTAATTAGAATTTAAGTGAGATTAATTTAATAGAATTATTAATTGAGGTTTAAGGACTAAATTGTATAGTTAGTAAAATTAAAGGGGTCAAAGTGGAATTATTAGAAAGTATGGTTTTGAACTAAATAAGTCCTTATGTGGTAATTTTTCCAAGGATGTTATAAAAACTTCCATATTTTATTAATATTGCAAATTCTATAGTCTATAAATCCCAGACATGTTTTGGAATTTTAAATTCTCCTAATAATTTTTTAATTCTTAAACAATGACTGTTTCATGTCTTAATCCTATTTTTGAAGGATTAAGCTAAATGATGCAGTTCTAAATATTGGAAAACATTCAGCGGACACTTTTTGAAAAAGCAATGAACCTAATAAAGGAAGTTCTGGCAATGGTGAAATTCATAACTGGAGCCGTGAGACGTCTTCTGCTGTTAAAGGACGGGGCTCTCGGTTCAAAAGCGGCCAAATTCGTAGTGGGAAGAGACTGAATCAGATAATTAAAGATCGTGGGGAACATTTTAAAGTTGCTAGAAATTCAAAGGTTCCTCTAACGGATTCGATGAATTCGATAGCTGAACTAATTAGCGCTCGATTGAGCACGAAAGTCTGACCAGTGATTGGGAGCACAAAAGGAGAGCTTATGGATAAAACCATGAGCCTCACGCAGTAAGGTATGGTCTTATCTAACATACTTTCCTTATGAATTTAAAATTTTTTCTTGAAATTGTCAAGGTTTTGCAAGTGTTAATATAACAAGGAACATAATCTAGATATTGTAATTCTACTTGAGACAAAGGTCAGTGGTGATAAGGCAGATAGAATTATTGCGAAGCTAGGATTTCAACATTCTTATCGAATGGAGGCGATTGGTTTTTCTGGTGGTATTTGGGTTGGTTTGAAGGATTCAGTCCAAGTAGAAATAATGTGTAATCATCCTCAATTTATCTTGGCACGAGTCCTCGAAGGTACTAGTTGATAGTCCTTTCTCATTGCTTTCGTTTATGGGAGTCTCGATAGACGGAAAAGGAAGAGCCTCTGGGAAGATATCAAAATAGTCATTCCAGATACTTCTATTCCATGGCTCGTGATTGGTGATTTTAATGCCATACGGTCTCCTAATGAAAGAGAGGAGGTCGACAAGAAGGGAGGAGATGCTCGCTGTTTGGTAATTTCCTTGAAGAAGCTGATTTACATTATTTGGGTTTTAAGTGTCTTAATTTTACATGGCATAGAGGGCATTTTCAAGTGTCCGGATAAAGCTATTGGGAATTATGCTTGGAGTAATGCTTCTCCTCATAGTTCAATAACACACCTCCCTAAGTTGAAATATGACCATAGACCTTTATTACTGTCTCTTAAATCGAGAGTCCCTATGCCTAAAGGGCGTCATTTTAGGTTTCTGGCTAGTTGGGCGGAGCATCCCTGTTTTAATAATTTTGTTAGAGATAATTGAGACTTTAACGGAAATATGGTAGAATCTATGTCATGGTTTACCATGCCCATCAGGAATTGGAATAGGACGGTGTATGGACACTTAGATGTTCATAAAAGACAGTTGATACAGAAACTGGCTCAAACTCAAAAAGCTCTAGAAAATTTGAATTTGGTTCAATTGGAATTTCAGATTCGAGAGGAGATTGAGAATGTTTTACACTATGAAGAGCTATTGTGGAAATAGAAAGCAAGATGCGATTGGTTTCATTTAGGAGATCGCAATACCAAGTTTTTTCATGCTCGTGCATTGCAAAGAAGGAAGCATAATCGAATCACGTGTCTAAAAAAATAAGAACGGAGATTGGCTATATGATGAAGAGGATCTTCAGAATGAGGCGACTAAATATTTTCAGAATATGTACGGGGAAAGACCAAATCAAATGTCAGCGTTACCTATAAATTCTTTTCCGATGTTGGACCATAGTGATATTATGTTCTTAGGAAAAGAGGTTTCAAAGGAAGAAATCAAGACAACAATGTTTGACATGTCTCCTTTTAAAGCACCAGGAAGTGATGACTTTCTTGTACTTTTCTTCCAAACTCAGTGGGACTTGGTTGGTGGGGCAGTTTGTGAATGGGTTCAGAAGGTGTTTGCTGGTCAAATCATTGACCTAGAGTTCAACAATTTGCTTATTGTTCTTATACCGAAGGTTGCTAATCTGGAGAATTATACACAATTTAGATCAATAAGCTTATGTTTGGTCCTCTATAAGCTGGTAATTAAGGTTATCGCTAATCGATTCAAAGGGGTATTTCCTAAAATCATCGCTCCAGAGTAGGCAGGTTTCATTACAGGTAATGAAGAGCGCCACCACATTAGTATGTCAGAGTGTTTTAAATAAATTCAATCCAAAATATTTAACGTTATAATCTATTATGATTTTTAATTTCAATTAGATATTTCCATATAAAACTACATATTTTGTTATGGATTAAAAAAACATATTAATTTCTATTTAATTTATTTAAAGCCTACATAAAATATTTAAATCCCAATTTTAAAATTTGTTTAAAATAAATTTAATTTTCTATTTATTTGTCAATTTTTAGAATTATATATAAAATTCTTTATTTTTGATATATTTTTACAATTATATTTGAATGTACCAAATAAATTTTAAATACAAAATTATTTAAAATGTTTTAAAACAGTAAATTTTTTTTTTTGAATCAAAGATGACCAATGCATTAAATAATGAAAGATTAAAGGCATGGTTACAAAATCTAAAACCGTACACCGTTTCAGCCCACCAACTAGCTGACACTATCCTATTGCTACCTTTGGGCGGTGCCTCGAATACCCCTAATAAACTGACAAGAAAACACTTAACAACTAAGAAAAAAGAAACAACTCAATCAACAAAACATTTCCTAATTTCTAATCGCAAACCCAAAACCTAAACCCTCAAATCTTTCCCTGAAAGGATGCTTCTACTTTCATTGCATCAGAAAACCTCTTCTATGGGAGCTAGTTGCCTTCATCTGCTTCATCAAATTAAATCCTTTTGTCCCAACTCATCAGATTTTCCTGACTTCCTCGGAGTTTTCAAAAACATAAACTAGCTCACTTTGGACTCAATTTGAGAAAAAAGCCTTTTCTCACCACTGCTGCTCCTTCGTGACGATGGACTCAACATCTAGTGAAACGTCTTCCATCCAATAGATCGAGGTTTCGCACTATCGTCCCCATGTTGCTAGTTCGTGTACTACTTTTTGTCGTTTATTGTACATATCAAGAGATAAAGTTTCTAAACCTAGTTGCTCTGCTATTTATCTCACTAATGGTATTACCTATGATTTATCTATTGTTCCCTAGTGTTCTTAGTTTCTTTAGGACCGTGAGTGCATCTCCTTCTAAGCATACATCACTGAAACCCATTTCATCTGCAAAAATAAACGCTTGTAAACATGCGTGTGCTTCTGCCATTGTTGGATCTCGGATATTTTCTTTTGGGAAAACACATGAACCCATCACAAACCCTCAATTGTTTCTTATGCATCAAAATTTACTTTAACATGTTCACCCTCTAGAGGCTCCCACTAGGCTCCTCGATGGGCATTGAAACCACCAAATACAAATTTCTACGATAAAATAATAGTAATTGAAATATAGAACAGTAGGGTCGAATCTACAGGGACTGGTTATCCAATTTCACCTTTTCTCAAGACCAGAATTACTGTCGCAGTAATAGTCGTGCCCACGACCTGTGCATTGCAATGTTGGAAATAAAAAAGGGGTTTTAATTGATAAAGATAATAATATTAAAAAAAAGAAAAATATATGTATATAAAATAAAACAAAAAAATGTGATTGCAAAATAAATTAAGCGAAAAAAATAAATTGATAAATAAAATATTTTTAAAGCTTAGCCTTAGCCTCAGTATACTTCGAACTTGAACTGATTTTTTCCTTCCAACTGATAAGTTGGTTATAACAACCGAGGACGCCTCAAACAACCAACTCTTCCTCTCGTAATCAATTTTGGTATAACCTGTAAATCGACCCTTGTTGAATTTCTAACCACACGACACGTACCCGTAATTTAAGACTTCGACAGTCTTACGATCTGAAAAAACCCAATTCAAATTAACGACCTCAACCGTGTGGGTCGTTTAAATCCGATCACTATCTCCCTTAATAGAATCCAACTAGCTTTTTCCAATTGAACACGCCAATTTGTTCGCGGGATTTTGAATACAACACGACCGATTTAACTTTCCAACTGTACACTAAACGATTCCAACTCAACGTGCGCTTTTTGAATTGAAATCGAATCAACTTTAAGGGACGAATTTGTACTATCCTATATACCGGAGAGATAGCGAAGACCGAGTCGTAAAGTATTTAATTGCCAGGAGCTAACTGTGTGTTTAATTGACTGTAACTATTATGTATTTTTAATGTTAAAATTTAGTTAGATTTTTCCTAAATATTATCACTAAATAAATCAAAATTTTAAAAATTGAATTTAAACTAATTACAAAATTTTAACAATATAAAAAAATCTTCTAATCTTTATCCATCATCTTTAAATTTTCAATCTTTCAACCGAGTCCTCTCCTTTGCTTTTTATTCCAATTTAGCTCTTTTTTTTTGTAAGAGTTTGAATTCAGGACACCAACTTCAATCTGAACAAGAAAAACTCAAATTTAATAGCATTTAATTCGATAATTAACTAAAATTAAATATATTAAAAATACAAATTTATCTTGCTATCACTCCTATTTAATGTAGATACACAATTTTACTTATCTTGAAAAATAAATAAATGTTTTTTACCTTCTAAGAAAATATCCGACTTTTTTTTATGAAAATAATCTGAAATTTTTTATTAATTTATAAAAATGACCAATTTTATTAAAAAAATAGTCAAAATAGTCATTATTATAGTTAATAAAAAATTTTGGGGATATTTTTATAAAAAAAGCGAAAATATCCACTTGGTCGTGTAAAAGGGGGGAAATTGAAAAAAAAAATTATGGGCAGAAGCAGGTGAAATGACAAGCCGGCGCCAATTCGAATGGAGATAAGGTTTTTCACTTGTTCGTTGGTTGGCTCCTGTAATCTCATCTGCTAATCTCGTGGCTCTTAACTCCCTCCTTCCATCTCTCTTTTTTCTTCCCTTCCCTTCCCTTCCCTTCCCCAACTTCAAACTCAAACAACTTCTCTTCTTCCGTTAAACCCTAAGCAATGACCCTTTCTCTCCAAGCCTCCCTTATCTGCAATCCTTCGCCTTCTCTTCCTAAACAACGCTTTCGCCGTTCTTCTTCCCCTCATTCCAATCTTTCTTCTGTTCCCAAACACTCTTTCCCTTCTACTTTTCTGAATTCCCGATTTTACGCACGCCCTTTTTCAATCGCTTGCACATTGCTTCCCGAAAACGTTAACTCCGACTCCAAATTCGATACCCATGTTAAAGATTCCAAACCCGAAGCTTTAATTTCGGATTCTGAAAACCCCACCGCCATCGATGAGTTCGTCAATGTTAGCGAGGGAGCTGAAGTCAATAACATCGATGGGGAAACTGAGAATGTGGTGGAGACTGATAGGCTGAATGATAATTTGGTGGAAAAAGAAGGGCTCAAAAGCAAAATCCCTGCCGTGGTGTTTTTAATGGGAGTTTGGGCAAGGATTAAAAAGGGAATGGACAAAGCGGTGGCTTCGGGTTGGTTCAATTGGTGGCCCTTTTGGCGTCAGGAAAAACGGCTTGATCGCCTCATTGCAGAAGCCGACGCCAATCCCAAAGACGCTGCTAAACAAAGCGCTTTGTTGGCTGAGCTTAATAAGCACAGGTTTTCTTTCACTTTTTCTATTGTTGATTCATTTCAACGCAATTTTCTTTTCTAGCTCTTTGGTGTTTGATTTTTAATGTTTCTAAACAGTCCTGAGTCTGTGATTAAGCGATTTGAAGAAAGGGATCATGCGGTAGACAGTAGAGGAGTTGCTGAATATCTTCGCGCTCTGGTTGTCACTAATGCCATTGCTGAATACCTTCCGGATGAACAGTCTGGAAAGCCTTCTAATCTTCCTACTTTGGTAACAAGGCCCTGCCTTACCGCTTTGGTTTTCTATATGGATTTCATTCAATTATTTTTCATTACATTAAAAATTGTAATACTTGGTTGAACCGATGTTATCTCTTTCCACATGCGAGGTATGCTGGACCTCTGAATTGGTGGATAAGTAGGCTTGAGAATAATTCAATATGAATCTATGGTTTAATGTCACCAAAAAGACTTAAGGATATCTGATCCGTTAAATTTTAAATTTAGTTGCAAGAATTGAAGCAGCGAGCATCAGGAAACATTGATGAGTCCTTTTTAAACCCTGGAATTTCGGAAAAGCAGCCATTGCATGTGGTGATGGTAAGCCTTTATATTTCATTGTTCTGTGTGGGTGCCAGTATGGCTTATACATAGAACATTCTTCTTGTGTAGTCTATACTTGTGCTCTGATACATGGACTATCATGACCATACACATCTTGGTTATTCTTCTCTTCATATTGGAATGCTTTGTCAACTATTTTGATAGTGATGTTGTTTTCTTTATTAGGTTGATCCTAAAGTTTCAAATAAATCACGATTTACGCAAGAGCTTATTTCAACTATCTTGTTCACTGTCGCTGTTGGATTGGTTTGGTATGAATTCCACAAATCGCAAACATACACCTTTTCATTGTCAAATTCAAGCAATCTTTGCAATAAACCCATTGTTATAATATTTTAAACCATGAAAACTATGTGCAGGATAATGGGTGCTGCTGCACTTCAGAAGTATGTAGGAAGCTTGGGTGGAATAGGAACTTCAGGTGTTGGATCAAGTTCCTCTTATGCCCCCAAAGATTTGAACAAAGAAGTGATGCCAGAGAAGGCAAGTACTTGACTCCTCTTCTTGCAATCTAATGATGACTATGGCTTCTTGTTTCATTTGACAACTGCATTTCTATTTGACAACATCTTTGCTAAGATGAAAACTTTGGGCAATGACAAAATTTTACTGGAAAATTATTCATAACTAAAGGGAAACTATTATAATTTGGTAAAATTTCATGGTTCATCAGAAAAATGCTGATCAAGAACCTGTTTTGCAGACATGCAAGTGAAAATGCAACTTTGGTTTTGGAATGATGGGCCAGGGCTATTTATTGGAAACAAAATAGATATTCCTGAACCCTGGTTTTTTCCCCTCATTAATTACTTCATGTGCAGAATGTTAAGACATTTAAAGATGTCAAAGGCTGTGATGATGCAAAACAAGAGCTTGAAGAAGTAGTGGAGTATCTCAAAAACCCATCAAAGTTCACCCGCCTGGGGGGAAAGTTGCCAAAGGTTTGTGCATGGTGTATGAAATTGGTTTCGTTTTTGTCTGTTTTACTGAATACTCTTTATGATGGAATATTTTGGATCTCTAAGCTGTGTATTTCTCAAGGGTATGCTAGAAAATAGAAATAGTATCAATGTGAGGAGAACCAAATATACCAAAAACCGACCTGAAGTCCTGTTATCTAAGCATTAGCTCAGTGGTAGGGTGGGGAAGGGGATTTACTAATGATTCTAGGTTCAGTTCAACATACTTCCTTACAGAGGAGGGAGAGAACAAGTTTCGATGTTTTTGTCCATTGTTAAGTCTATAGTGAGTAATTCTGCATTTTATGTGAATAATGATTGTTGAAATTGGTATGCCATGGTTCATTTTGGAGTACAAGGGTTTTTTGTGATATTCTTCTAGTTTTTTTATCTTATGCACAACCAAATTGCAGGGAATCCTTTTGACTGGAGCACCTGGAACTGGAAAAACCTTGCTAGCCAAGGTTAGTTGTTCCTTCTAATTCTCATTATGACTGCTTACATATGTCTAGGAGTTTTTGCAAGTTACATCTTAACCATCATACAAGTTCTCTAGCTATTAGTGGCTTCCTTTGAAGCATGTTGCATGTGCATATGTCCATATTAAGATAGGTTTGATTTGTTCAACCTTGAAGGCTATTGCGGGGGAAGCTGGGGTACCTTTCTTCTATAGAGCAGGATCTGAATTTGAGGAAATGTAAGCCATCATCTGATTTCATCTTTGCTTGGCAACACTTGGTATAGACATTCATTTGCTTTAATGTGAGTTCTAAGATTATGTTCTGAGTCTGAAATTCTCTCTCTCTCTGTGGCAGGTTTGTTGGTGTTGGCGCTCGGCGTGTGAGATCCCTTTTTCAAGCTGCCAAGAAAAAAGTTGGTATTCAAACTACTGAGTTCTGTGGATTACTTTGATTGCTTAATTGATGTCTCGTACTGTCTAACTATGCCATTAACAATATTTCATATTTTATAGGCCCCATGCATCATTTTTATTGATGAAATAGATGCTGTTGGATCCACACGAAAACAATGGGAAGGCCATACAAAAAAAACACTACATCAGCTTCTTGTTGAAATGGATGGTTTTGAACAGAATGAGGTATATTTAAATAAGTTTGCAATATAATAATTGCTTTGCATGTTTTAATTTGTCCAACCTCTGTCTATCTCATAGGGAATAATTCTAATGGCAGCAACAAATCTGCCGGACATTCTTGATCCAGCTTTGACCAGACCTGGTAGATTTGATAGGCATGTAAGTGCTCCAATCATTAGTTCTTTCTTAAATCTTTGTGTTTACAGATTTCATGTTGAAAATTACTCTCGAGGAACCGAAGATGAACATTTATAGTTCGTTCCTTAATCAGATTCATCCCCCAACCAACCTTCCCTGCAGGGTTTTGCCCTTTATCAAAAATCGTGCTCCAGATTGTTGTTTACTTGAGTCCTCGAAGTGTGACAGAAAACAATTTTTAATTTCTCAAGGTGTCACTATTGACTTAAATAATCACTTCATAGTTCTTGTGTGAATCCTTCAACCTTTTGTTATAATACTAGTGAAGTCTTTGTTGAGAACATGAGAATAGGATCAAGTATCTGGGCGATTAACGGGAACGTTGGAAGCTATTGCCTTCTCTTTATTGCTATTCCTAGAACGACCTCTGGTGACTGATGACCAGCTTATTGAAGGGAGACTAAAACCTTTAGGACTCGTTTAGAGAGAGACTTAGATCTCTTGAAAAATAGATAAAAATTATAGGGACTAGTTACATTTAAAAGAGGTTTCTAAAAGGAAATAAAACAATTTAACCTTAATTAAAAATAGTTTAAAATTGAACCTAAAGTAGAAGTACTGTAAAATAATAAAGTAAATAATTACTTTAAAGACTTAAACTAACGCCTTTTCCCTCTCATATGTGTGACCTTTAAAAGCGTCCACAACATTACCCCCCTCCTGAGGAAAGAGCTTGTCCTTAAGCTCAAAGTCATGATATGCCCCATGGAACTAATCCAAATCATCTTATGTAGCATCAAAATTAGGCAAACCAATCTAGTAAAGTAAGAGCTCTTAGTGACCACGATTGAGACGAGTTTGACAGAAGCAGGAGTATGAACACCACGACCTTCTTCTCTTGGTGGAAGTGTAGCCAACGTAGGAGAGTTATCACCTTTAAAAGCCTTCATTAAAGAAACATGGAAAACATTATGAATTTTGATGTCCGAAGGTAATTGCAATTCATATGCCACAAGATCAATCTTGCGAATAATTGGAAAAGGACAATGGAAACAGGGAGACAACTTATGAGAATTCGAGGGCCCAAGAGAACACTGACAGTGGGATTGTAACTGAAGCCAAACCAAGTCACCAACAGAAAACAACACATTTCCATGACCCTTTTCATAATAAGTCTTCATGCGTTGTTGCGCCTGAAACAGTCTATCTCTAATTTCGTGCAATGCCTCATCCCTATCCATCAATGAAGTG
Source organism: Gossypium australe (assembly GCA_005393395.2). NCBI lineage: Eukaryota > Viridiplantae > Streptophyta > Magnoliopsida > Malvales > Malvaceae > Gossypium > Gossypium australe. The sequence goes on from CM016617.1 coordinate 753,542, forward strand.
TCAACAACCTCGACATTGGAAGAACCAACTCATAAGACAATAAACGAGGTGGATCCTAACCATAGACAACCCAAAAGGGAGTAGTTTATAGTACTGGTTGGAAAGAAGTATTATAACAATATTCAGCCCACGGTACCTATGCCACCCATCTCTTTGGAAAATCTCCCACAAAACATTGAAGATACATTTCCACTGGACGGTTGACTACCTCTGTTTATCCATCTATCTGACCACTATAGTTTCCTATCAATTGTAATCATTTCCTAGAGTGCATTTGTATTCCCTGAAGCATAACTTATCTCCTTTTCACTGCACATTTCATTGTTAGTGCACCAAAGTCCCAGATAATAGGTCCCAATGTTTGAAGCCATTTAATACATAACTCGATATCGAACCCAACCAAAGGAATACCATAAAAGTCTGCAAAAATTTTATGGGCAGCAATAGAAAAAAGTAACCGAGAACAAATCCCTATACTTTTTACCTTTTCACCATTGGAAATAGAGCTAGCATTGGATAAGAGTGTTACCCAAAGTGCAAGGCACTGAGCAGCTGTAGCATTAATGAAGTTGTGTGTACTACCCGAATTTATCAGGGCTCAACAAGGGTTGTCCGTTTGTTACGACTTGTAACTGCATAGTCTTAGCATGTAAGGAGATTTCAGGTTTAACTTCTCGTAATTCTTCGATATTCTTCGCCACTGTATCACCCAATTCTAACCAAAATAACTTTTTGCACTGATGAGTGGCCGAATAAGGCTCATCACAATTATAGCATAACCCTTTTGATCTACGTTTTGCCATCTTTTTTCTGCTTAAGTGCTTTATGAATGGAGTCGATGTTGTAGATCTTGAAGAACGTGCAACTACAGTATTCATGGTACCCTTCTGAACTAACGCGTTTGAAATCAATGACCCAGAATTTGTTCGAGCAGTCGGTCATGCCCCTCGTTGATTATTTCTGACACGTAATAATTGGTTTTTTTTTTTTTTTTCAAAATTTCTGACGAGACTCATAGCCATGGCTAAATTTGAGGGCTTTTGCATCTGAACATTAAGTTGAATTGAATCGTCTAACTCAGCTAAAAATAATCCAACATGTTGATCTGGTCAAACATATTGACTAGCTCTTGCCAATTTTTCCTGAAATTGTCGTTGATAGATATCTACAGTTCCTGTCTGCTTCAAATTAACAAAATCTTTGGGTTGCTGCCTACTGAAGGACCAAAACGAAGGGAGCAATAATTACGTAACTTCATTCATTCGCCCCTCCAACTTCATTTGATAATACCGAAGTTGCACCTTGCCCAACATGTGAAAGGCTGTCAACCCTACTTTGTTTGCCTCATGGGTGTGGTAGTTTTCGAAAAATTGTTCACTTTGATGCAACCAAATCAAGGGGTCTTTGATCCATCGAAAGTAGGGAAATCCCTTTTTGCATATTGAGGAATAGATCCTCTAGTTGTCAAAGCCGCCCCACTCAGTGGTGGTGGTGTTGCACCTCCCGCAGCGATTGGTGGCAATCAGAAAATAGGGCTTTTATCCAATCTTGTATTTGTTGAAATTGCTTGTTTATTTGACTTTTTCAAATCGATAATTTTGCTGTCACCACAAAATCTGCATATGTTTGGATTTCATTGGCCATTCTGAGAGGGCCTTTATGCCAAATTATTGAGAACGTGGGAATAGGATCTAGTCACTGGGCGATTAATGGAAACATTGGAAATGATTGCCTTCCCTTTATCACTATTCCCAGAATGACCTATGGTGATTGATGATTGGCTTTAGGACTCATTTAGATAGAGACCTAGATCTCTTGAAAAATAGATAGCAATTTTACTTATGTTTTTATTCTCCAATAGGTCCTTAAATAGGGACTAGTTACATAAAAAGATGTTTCTAGAAGGAAATAAAACAACTTTACTCTAATTAAAAATAGCTTAAAATAAACTGTAACTTAAAGTAAAAGTAACGTAAAATAAAAAGTAAATAATTTTACTTTAAAGACTTAAACTAATGCCTTTTTCCTCTCATATGTGCGACCTATATAAGTATCAACAGTTCTGCAGTGGACTATGGTTGTTCTTCTAGGACAGGGCATTTACTATTTTCTTCTTCTATTCTCTTTTATATAAAGACTTATAAATCCCATTTGTAGATTGTTGTCCCAAATCCAGATGTTAGAGGTCGTCAAGAGATTTTGGAGCTCTATCTACAAGATAAACCAATGTCTGATGATATAGATGTTAAAGCAATTGCCCGTGGTACTCCTGGATTCAATGGTGCAGGTAAGTTTTTACGAATAAAGTGAAACAAGTCTACTTCCTGGCAACAAACATTCTTATTGTGTTTAACTTTTTCCTGCTGTTCTGCCAATCAGATCTAGCAAACTTGGTGAATATTGCAGCAATTAAAGCTGCAGTTGAAGGTGCAGATAAGTTGACTGCTGCACAGTTGGAATATGCTAAAGACAGGATACTCATGGGTACTGAGCGTAAAACAATGTTTTTAACAGAAGAGTCAAAGAAGGTATTGGCATTTTTTTATTTGTCACTTTAAGATAGAACTGAAGTTGGGGTTTGCTTGGAATGTGTTGAATCATTTTCTGTAATCAGTGCAAACAAAGATATAAAAGGGCCAACTATGATAACAAAGATTGCCAGAAAATCTTTTACAATTTGGGATGTCCAAATAAATGGCCACAGTTAAGGATTGCTCTTCATGTTTAAAGTTTCTTGATGCAACCCATGTCGATAAATGGCCAATTGTTTACCAATTAGCAGCAACCGGGTAGTATTTTAGTTCTCTATTAGCTTATGGTGTGTAACATTAGGTCCTATATTTTCAAGATAAACTTATATCATTATCCAAAATGAATAATAATCCTTGTTTTCTGACATTATCAAACATAACTTCAGCTCACAGCTTATCATGAGAGTGGCCATGCAATTGTTGCTTTCAACACTGAGGGTGCACATCCAATCCACAAGGCAACAATCATGCCCCGTGGATCTGCTCTAGGAATGGTTACGCAGCTGCCTTCAAGTGATGAAACTTCAACTAGTAAGAAGCAATTATTAGCTCGTCTTGATGTTTGTATGGGAGGAAGAGTTGCAGAAGAGCTCATCTTTGGCCAAGACCATATCACAACTGGGGCAAGTAGTGATCTGCACACAGCTACAGAGCTTGCTCAATATATGGTACATTTCAAAATTTTCAGTTTTTTCTGAATCTTTAATTCTGCATTGCTATATTTGCGTTACCAGTTTGTCATTATTTATATATGGTATATCAGGAAATAAAAATGTGAATTTCATACCTATGGGCAAGATGTGCTCTTCAATTCTTCATTACTCTAAAAACTGCTGCTCCTTTTATTTATTTTTTCATTGCCAATAGCTTTAACGTCTATTCCAGGTATCAAATTGTGGGATGAGTGATACAATTGGACCAGTTCATATTAAAGAGCGACCAAGTTCAGAAATGCAATCTCGCATTGATGCTGAAGTATGTTCCTCTAAGCTGGAGTTCTGGTTTGCACTAGTGTCTTTTCAATCTTAATTTGTTTTATGTTGTTTCCCAGGTGGTGAAGCTTCTAAGAGAAGCATATGATCGCGTGAAAGCCCTGTTAAAGAAGGTATGTTCATTAAACCCCTCTGTTTTGTAGTTTTCTTTACTGATAAGGAATAAGCAACCATACTATATAACAATGAATAAAATGAAATCTGAATGGTAGGATCCTAGTTTCTAAGATTTCAGAGTATGTATGAAGAATATTTGATTCTGTAAGTTCACCCATTGATGAATTTTCAGATAAAAGTTATACCTTAGGTATTAGTTCCAACTGTGAGTGGAAAACTCAAATAACTTTTGGGTAAATCTATTTTGTATTGCAAATTGTATACTTCATCACTTTATTTGACATTATTTTCAGCAAGAGAAGGCATTGCATGCATTAGCAAATGCACTTTTGGAGTATGAAACACTTAGTGCGGAAGAAATAAAGCGCATTCTTCGTCCTTATCGGGAAGGAAGGTTGCCTGAGCAACAAGAACAGGAAGAGGGGGAGCTCGCATTGGCTTAAGCTTTAACTCACATCTGTAGGGAGCGCTGTACAGTGTATTTTAAGCACTAGAGATAATTATTTAAATTATTCGTTGCAAATCTGCAATTGCCCCCTACCATTGTCGCAAGACATGTTATGGGAACTGTGCTTAATCTCCAGGGGGGACTGGGCATCTATCAGAATGAGATCCCCCTGCCCTATGCAGCCCTAAGTTCAGAAACAGCCAGCTTAGATCGTGTACTACTTGTGAAATCATATATTGTTTGAACTTTTTACCCCATCTGCGGGGGAAAATTTTGAACAGTGTAACGTAAAAGTGACATTTATAAAAATCATTACCAACCTCTGAGTTCATATTTAGTACTGATGACCCCATCTTCTGCATTTCCAATATGGATGAGGATCATAGCTCTATTGCAGCATTGATTCTTCAATCATTCCTCTGAGTTCATATTTAGTACTTTATTTGATGTTGTTTGACACCGAATGTCGTAGGCCCGCCCTTTTAGTGGTGTGCCCTTTCAAGATGATTGTATGTTTACAAAGATGAAAAAGTATAGTTTTGATAAAAGTTTATACTTAATTTTTCTTGATTTATTTGCATCATATATACGTGGTTCATTGGCTCAAACAAAAAAAGCAAGGCCACTCCATTATACAACTGATCTGTGAGGATTCCTTCCATATTCTTTTGCTTCTAATAGGTCACGAAGTAGATTTGAATTATTCGGCAGTGTTTATTTTTAAAGCTTAATATTTTTTTGAGGTCATTTTATTTTCTACCTTTAATTTTGAATTTAATTATTTTCATTATAAATTAAATTGAATTGAGACTTAATAAAGTTAATCTGATTTTATAAAATTCTAAAATCTCAAACACCTAAAATTTGAACCCTAAAATTCTAATTGTTAGACTCTAAATTTTAAATCTTAAGTCTTATTCAACATTTAACCTTTAACTCTAAACTTTAAAATTATATAAAAACCACCACACCTTAAAATTATATAAAAACCACATTTAATTAAACACTAATTGATATTAAAATATAATAAAGAAAAAATGATCCAAGAAGAAAGTGCATAATATTAATGATAAGCGAGAAGTTTCAATTTTTAGATTTTATATATATATATATATATATATATATATATATATATATAAAGGAATAATAAGGGGAGACAACAGCCGTCATAGTTTAGCACGAAATTGACCCAAAAGAACACCATTGAAGTGGATTTCGAAGCAGTTTTGAGGAAGGTATCATGGGTTTCAGTTTTTATTTTTGAGTATCTCAAGACTCTGCTTTTTGGAAAGAAGCAATATATGATGAGATAGATTCAATAATGAGAAATCAAAATTTGATCTTAGTTGATCTTCCATCGGGTTCTAAACCAATAGGTTGTAAATGGATCTTCAAAAAGAAAATAAAGGTCGATGGAACCATTGATAAATTTAAAGCAAGGTTGGTAGCCAAAGGTTTTACACAAAAACAAGGTATTGATTACTTTGATACCTATGCTCCAGTAGCAAGGATTGCTACTATTAGACTTTTACTATCACTTACCTCTATAAATAATTTGGTTGTTCACCAAATGGATGTTAAAATTGTATTTTTAAATGGTGAATTAGAAGAGGAAGTGTACATGGAACAACCGGAAAGATTTGTTATTCCAGGACAAGAGCATAAGGTATGTAAGCTTGTTAAATCTTTATATGGGCTTAAACAAGCACCAAAACAATGGCACCAAAAGTTTGACAATGTTGTTTTAGCTAATGACTATAAAATAAATGAATCCGATAAGTGCATATATAGCAAATTTGAAAATGGAAAAGGTGTCATAATTTGCTTATATGTAGATGACATGCTCATTTTTGGCACGGATTTGGAACAAATAGAAAACACAAAGAAATTATTATCAAACAACTTTGCTATGAAGGATATGGGTGTAGCAGATGGTATTCTTGGGATTAAAATAACCCGAGATGAAAGCACTATAGCTTTATCACAATCACATTACATTGAAAAAGTGCTTAAAAAGTTTGATCTTTTCAACTGTATACCAGCATCTACACCCATAGATCCTCAAGTAAAGTTAGTATCTAATGCTGGTAGGAAAATTGACCAATTGAAATATGCAAGTCTAATTGGTTGTCTTATGTACATAATGACTTGTACAAGACCAGGTATTGTATATGCTGTTGGGAAATTGAGTAGGTACACAAGTAATCCAAGTAGTTTGCATTGGCAAGCTTTGAATAGAGTATTTAGGTACTTAAAGAAAACTATTAATTATGGATTGTGTTATAATAGATATCCTCTAGTTTTAGAAGGGTATTCGGATGCTAGTTGGATTACAAGTTTGGAAGATCATGCATCTACTAGTGTCACGGGGCTAGACCTTTCGTCTCGCAATCCGTGCGGCCTTAGGTGATTTGCTTGTCCAAACTCGCCTAAGTCAGCCTTTAACTCGAATGAGGATTCGTTGAGAACTCTTCCAAGGCACCGATTGTAGAGCAGAAGCAAACTTATGCCAAAAGAAGCAAACAAAGAACAACAGAAAGGGATGCACACAAAGTGTTTGTGTAAATGCTCTCTATTCTCTTAGTCACAAAGAATAATGAAACAATGAATGGAGTGAGTACAAATGAGGGGGAGGCTCTCTATTTATAGTTGAGCTCCCCCAAAACCGACGGTCAAGATACATTTACATCGACGGACGAGATTAACCATATCCCATGATTTAAGGGATTTACAAGATATGCTATATCAAATCCTATCTAATCTTTATAAGATACGATTCTCCTTATCTTCTAAGATTAATTACCATATCAGCCTAAGTTGCCATATCTTTGCTATCGGGCCAACCAGGCTTCAATTCGACAGGTTTCTCCATCAGTTCCTTGAATTGGGCCAGTTCTCGTGGGCCAAATGATTCAAATCTCAACAATAGACCTTTATCAGATGCATTTGGTGCGATGGCCACTGGCTTCGAACTCTAACCCGTGACATTCTCCCCCACCCATTCTTGCAACGTCCTCGTTGCGACTCCCGAATGGCACTGACATGATTCGCCTCGATCTCATTTTGACGCCTTAGCTTTTCCCTTCTTTCGGGACTTTTACCTCGGCTTCCGTCGCTTCTTCACTCGAGTCGTCCTACTCGTTTGTACATCTCGACGACAAGGAGTTATGTCACTCTCTTGCCCACATTCTAACTTCCTTTGAACAGAATCCTCTTGATTCACAACATTTGGCTTTGCTTTGCCCATGGTCTCTTGGCCTCCTTGCTCAAAAGCTTCGAAAGGGCCCTTACATTCTTGCCAAGTCAACAAGTTAGAATGCAACACATTATCAGAGTGTTCAGAATGTACCTTTGCATTTACTCTGGTCAACTGTCCCACATGCATAACTTCTTTTTTCTTGAAGTCCGATGCACCACCCACCTCTTCCATAGGTGGAAGCCTTGTCGATGACTCGGCCAACTCCGACGCTTCACTCGACTTGAGCCTCATTGGTCCCAGCTTCACTGTTTTCATCGCAACTTCTTCCTCTAAGTTCGATGACAAACTCACCTCTTCCTTGGGTGGAAGCCCCTCCTCTGACTCACCATGCTTGGACGTTACATTTCCTTTGACTACGACTTGCTTTGGATAGTTCCGCAACTCATGCGGACCATGGCACAAGAAGCACTTTACTCGCTTCTTTTTGCTCCTCTTCGCCCTCTTGGCTTCGGCTTTTCCCTTGCTCGAACCAAGCTTCTCGGGCTCTTTGTCTGCTCCATCGTTCTCATCGATGACAGACTTGTTCCTCTTTGCCCTATTGGCTTCGACTTTTCCTTTGCTCGAACCAAGCTTCTTGGGCTTCTTGTCTGCTCTATCGTTCCCTTCGATGGCAGACTTCTTCTGACACTTCTGTAACCTATGCAGACCATGACACAAGAAGCACTCGACTGGCTTCTTTTCGCTCTCGGCCTCTTTGGCTTCGACACCCCTTGCGCTCGAACCAAGTCCCAAGGCCTTCTCCACTGGCTTCTTCTTAAGCGCAGATTTCTTCGGGCACTTCCGTAACTTATGCGGACCATTACACAAGAAGCACTCAACTGACTTCTTCTCGCTTTCGGCCTCCTTGTTTTCGACATCCCTTGCGTTCAAACCAAGTCCCAAGGCCTTTCCCACCGACTTCTTCCTAAGCGCGAATTTCCTTGGACATTTCTTCAACATGTGTGGACCATCGCAGAGAAATCATTTCAGCTTGTCCCTTTTCTTCTTGGTTTTCTTCTTCCCAACTTGTGGTTTCTCATTACCACAATTGTCATCGTTGCCATTGCCATCAACAATGTCTTCCTTGTGATTCCCTTCACGTACGCCCCTTTTCTCGGACTTGGAAGACCCAAGCTTGTCTTTCTCTAGACCAAGCTTAACCACAGATTCTGCTACCGTCATGGCTTCTGATAGCTTTTGGACACCTCTTTGTTCCACCTCCTGTCTGACCCACGACTTCAATCCCTCTTGAAAAGCAAGCAATGCTTCATTCTCAGTCACACCAGAAACTTGGAGCATGAGTTCCTTGAACTCACGGACATACTCCCCCAATGTGCCCCGTTGCGTTATCCCTTACAACTTTGCCCGAGCTTCTTCCTCGGTAAACTTTAGGTAAAACTGTCCTTTCAACTCACATTGGAACTCTTGCCACGTTCCAATCTCACCTTCCCTTTTATCTGTGGTCCTTCCTCGCCACCATAAAAGCGTAATATCAGTAAGAAATAATGAAGCAATATTTACCTTACCCGCATCATCCACGATGCCTTTGGCACGGAAGTAGCTTTCCATCCTCCACAAGAAATTATCCACATCGCATGCAGACCTTGTCCCCACAAACTTTTTCGGTTTTGGGACATACTCGTTACTGAGTGCTGCACTTGACACTCCTTCCCCCACCGCTGCTCGACACAATGCCAACTCTCCCTCGAGGTCTTCTATTCTTGTGCTCAAAGCTAACGTCGTGGCCATTGTTTTCTCCTTTAAAGCCATCATCATGGCCTCAAGAGCAGCGTTCCTGTCTGACAGTTTATCTTTATGTGAATCAAACAACTTATTTACCTTATCTATTGTCGAATTTAGAGACATCTTTACATAATCTCTGGACTGTTCCTTCCAGTTGTCTATGTGACCCTCGATCCCATCGAGTGTCTCCTTTACGCCCTCCATGGATCCCTCGAGTTTACCCACACGTTCTTCTACTGCTGACAACATCTCCCTCAAAGACTTTCTCGCCCATCTTTGTTCGAACTCTTCTCTCGACATCCCAACAGTGCCTTCGAACCAATAGCTCGGATGCCACTTGTCACGGGGCTAGACCTTTCGTCTCGCAATCTGTGCAGCCTTAGGCGATTTGCTCGTCCAAACTCGCCTAAATCAGCCTTTAACTCGAATGAGGATTCGTTAAGAACTCCTCCAAGGCACCGATTGTAGAGCGGAAGCAAACTTATGCCAAAAGAAGCAAACAAAGAACAACAGAAAGGGACGCACACAAAATGTTTGAGTAAATGCTCTCTATTCTCTTATTCACAAAGAATAATGAAACAATGAAGGGAGTGAGTACAAATGAGGGGGAGGATCTCTATTTATAGTTGAGTTCCCCCAAAACCGACGGTCAAGATACATTTACATCGACGGACGAGATTAACCATATCCCATGATTTAAGGGATTTACAAGATATGCCATATCAAATCCTATCTAATCTTTACAAGATATGATTCTCCTTATCTTCTAAGATTAGTTACCATATCAGCCTAAGTTTCTATATCATTACTATCAAGCCAACCAGGCTTTAATCTGACAGGCTTCTCCATCAGTTTCTTGAATCGGGCCAGTTCTCGTGGGCCAAATGATCCAAATCTCAACAATAGACCTCCATCGGATGCATTTGGTGCGATGGTCACGGGCTTCGAACTCTGACCCGTGACACTAGTGGATGGATCTTCATTCTTGGTGGAGGAGCCATTTCTTGGGGTTCCAAGAAACAAACATGTATTATAGATTCCACAATGGCAGCATAGTTTATTACATTAGCCGCTGCATCTAAAGAAGCAGAATGGTTAATAAATTTGCTTTATGATGTACCTTTATGGCCTAAGCCAATTTCATCCATTTCTATCAGTTGTGATAGCGAGGCTACTCTAGCAAAGGCATCTATCCAAGTATATAATGGAAAGTCTAGACACATTGGATTAAGACATAGTTATGTCTGACAGATGAGTGATCACTATTAATTAAGTGAGGTCAAGTGAAAATTTGGCGGATCCTTTGACAAAAAGTCTTGCTAGAGATGTAGTTAAAAGGACCTCAAAAGGGATAGGACTTAAGCCCATTAATTAGAGTCACCCATGATGGAAACTCAACTTAATGCTTGGTATAACGTCCAGTCCTAAGTTCAATGAGACAAAGTACGTCATTAGTATGTGACTGTTAGCACTATAAATAAATCCATCCTAAGATTAAAGTGCTAGGTACCCGTAATGATAAAGGAATGATGAGTAATGTACTCTCAATGGACCCATAACATAAATATGTTAGAGTGTTATAATTACGAGAACACTCTTAATGGGATCCACCTATGTGAATGGAAGTGTGGCCGCTTTTAGGAGCTCAAGGGCTTGGCTCTGACAACACTCATGAAAAGAGGACATAGACATATGGCCATAATAGTGTCCCTAGATACTATGCATTGACCGATGTTGAAATCATTGTGTGAGATGTGTTCGGTTAATCAAATGAAATAGTTGGTTCAAAGCTTAGTCTACCGTGCAATTTCGATTAACTTTAACATGTTTTCACTAAGTAAATGTTCAATCGTAAGATACTTTCATTTATGCAAATTGATTTCCAAGAATATCAAAATCTAAAATATTTTGAAAATGGGGGGAGATTGTTGGAACATTTTCAAATATTTATAGTATTCCAATAACTATAAATGAATGAAATTATGTGTTTATTTTAAAGACATTATTATTCAGAAAGACACCTATTGATGAAATATGTTTCTATGAAGAGACATGAAAATTCCTATAAATAGGAATGAGATTTTATTTGGAAATCATACCAACAAATTCTAATATTCTTTCTTTCCTTACTTCATTTTTTAATATTATTAGATTATTTTATAAAGTATTACTGAAGAAATCTTTTATAGAAATTGAGTTTCTTGTCATACATTGCTCAGTGTGTAGTGGGTTATTCTCGTCAGTGCAAAACGCAAATAGTCATTGGCTTCATTGTATCCTCGAGGTTAATTTGCTTGGAACTCGTTTGCACACCGAAGATAGGTGGAGGCAAATATAATCTTAAAGATAGTGGCTTGATACACGCCTTGGAGCCTTGTCTTATTTCTTCTTCTATTCGAGTTCTGTTCGTGTGTTTGAGATTTTCCTCACCAGATATTTGTACTAACACATTCTTCTAACAATCCATTTGCATATGCTTGTGTGTGTACAGTCACACATGCCTTTATAAGTTTACCTAAACTTTGTGTCAACCCTAAGATCCATATGCTAATATGCTCCAATAAATTCTTTATTTGTGCCTAACAGTTGATTTATGTAAAAAGTTACTGATAATGTCGCTTTTAACTTAAATGTTAGTGAAGGTCATTTTCATTCTCTTGCAGGTGCTGGTTTCAGTATCTAAAACTGGTTCCATCATCTTATACCTCAGGGATGTTGAGAAGCTTATCCTCCAATCTCAGCACTTATATAATCTGTTTCAAAAAATGTTAAACAAACTTTCGGGTCCAGTATTGATACTTGGTTTCAGGATGCTGGACCCTGGAGATGATTACAAGGAGGTGGATGAGAAGCTGTTGGTGTTATTTCCATACAATATTGAGATAAAGCCACCTGAAGATGAAACCCGTCTGGATAGATGGAAAGCAATACTGCAAGAGGACATATTCAAGATAACAGAAACTACATGGCCGAGGTACTTTCAGCAAATGACCTTGAATGCGATGATATGGGATCTATCTGTCAAGTAGACACTATGGTCATAAGTAATTTTATTGAAGAAATTGTGGTATCTGCAATATCTTACCATTTGATGAACAATAAGGATCCTGAATACCGAAATGGCAAGCTTGTTATATCATCCAAAAGGTAGACATGATTATTACTCACTATTGATACAAGCTTCTTTCAAAGCATATTTTTCGAAAATCTCTAAATAGCTCACCATTTGGTGTTCTGGTTCTGGAGCAGCTTGTGCCTTGTGCCATGGACTGAATATTTTCCATGAGGGAAAAAGTTGTAGGAAAGGTACCTTAAAATTAGGGACTAATGCTGAATCTGCCAAGGTTTTGCTCTAATGCTAGTTACAAGCACTAATGATCTGTGCCACTTATATTTATGGATTAACAATTTACCCTTTTTTGTTAACCTCAGGATGGAGAGGCTGTAGGTGCAAAAACTGAATCACAATCTGAAACCACTGCCCCTGAAAGCAAAAATGAGAATGAGAAATCCAATCCGTGTGGGAAGAAGGATGGTGGGAACCCGCCAGCACCAAAAGCTCCAGTAAGTTGTATGAAATTTTATGCATCTTAGACAATTCTAGGATATAAACTACTATTGCATGTCCATTACTTTTCTCTGGATCTTTTTCCTTGTTTGCTTTCAGTTTTTTCTTACTACTGATATAACGTCCTTGCAGGAAGTTCCTCCTGATAATGAAATTGAGAAAAGAATTAGGCCAGAGGTCATCCCTGCAAGTGAGATTGGGGTGACATTTGCAGATATCGGTGCTTTGGATGAGACCAAAGAATCACTTCAAGAGATGGTCATGCTCCCTTTACTAAGGCCCGATCTCTTCAAAGGGGGACTTCTCAAGCCTTGTAGAGGTATATTACTCTTTGGGCCTCCTGGTACAGGGAAAACAATGCTAGCGAAGGCCATTGCAAATGAAGCTAGAGCTAGTTTCATTAATGTCTCAATGTCCACCATCACCTCAAAATGGTTTGGAGAAGATGAAAAGAACGTGAGAGCTTTATTTACACTAGCAGCAAAGGTTGCACCTACAATAATTTTTGTGGATGAGGTTGATAGCATATTGGGGCAGAGGAATAGGGTTGGAGAGCACGAAGCTATGCGGAAAATTAAGAATGAGTTCATGACACATTGGGATGGTCTATTGACCAAAGCTGGCGAGCGAATTCTTGTCCTTGCTGCAACCAACAGGCCATTCGACCATAATCATCTCACTGTTGATATTATCCTTCTATTCTTCTGTCTAACTATGTGATTGGTTATAATTTTTTGCATTTGCCATCTACTAGCAGTGAGCTGCATCTTTACCCAAAGAATATTTACCTCATCTGCTTGGTTCCTCCTTGTCCTTCAACATTTTTACTTTCAGCATCTCTTTTTGAAGCGCATAGTTTACCTTAGCTTGACCTTTCTATCAACATTATTTGAACCCCCTAAACACTCACTGATTAGCCTTTGAGTTCATAGTCATAGCTTCGAGTATCTCTTTCAGTCAATCATTCTTATTACTTTATTCTTTGAATTGACATTTATGTTTCTTTACCATTTTATAGGGCGTATTCTTGAGCTTCTGCATTTATTTCTTATCAAGGATTTCATGTTCATGGAACGATTTCTTGACAAGTCAATATGACTGAGCATCTTATCTTTTTTGTTTTGACCAGAATTATGGTTGGCCTTCCGTCTGTTGAGAGCAGGAAAAATATATTAAGAAATCTACTGGAAAAAGAAAAAGTTGAAAATCTGGACTTCAAGGAGCTTATAGCCATGACAGAAGGATATAGTGGAAGTGACCTCAAGGTTTTTAACTCATAACATTCACCATTAATTTGTATTTAACTACATTCAACTGATGGCTTTAACTACTTGGAACAGAACTTGTGCGTGACAGCAGCTTATCGACCTGTTAGGGAGTTGATTCAGCAGGAAAGGTTGAAGGATACGGTGACTACTAATCTTTTTTTCTTTTCTAAAGCATTGCCATTCTGATGCCTTTATCTTCCTGTACTAGTAGGTGTGGAAAATGTACCTTATCGATTTCTGTTTTCAATAACTTTCATTAGGAAACGAGGAGGAGAGAAGAATCTGGCCGGAGTTCGGAAGATTCTTCAGAGAAAAAAGAAGAGAATGATGTTGAACTTTGGCCTGCAATGCAACAGGAAACCAGCATGCAGACCAGCATCGAAGCTGAACCAGTGGAGCAGCAGCATTTTGTTTATTTTGTTCATTTCTAACTTCCTTAGTTGCTTTGTAATTTGACTTTAAAGTTAGTAGGATTTGTTGATGATTTGAATTTGATGTAATGGCTGATATGTCAGCTTCTTTTGTGTTTAATTTAAGCTAAGTTTTAGTCATGTATTAATGGAAGCAGTTATACGTTAGGTAACTGCCATATTTCATTGTAACATATATGTTTTCAACTTAATGAAAATCAAGTGTGATCAATTTTTCAGTTGTCTTCTAGTTCAAACTTTCATTGCATTCGTTTTCTCTTTGTTTTCTTTTTTGCTTACTGCTCGAAACCCCAACAAATGAGGAAAGAGTAATGATTACTTTGAGGCCTTTAAACATGGAAGATATGAGACAAGTGAAGAATTAGGTAAATTCTAGTCTTAGTTTCTTTTTTGCCTCAAATGCTGCAGTGTGTCCCCTTTGGCAAATTTGCTTGTCACTGCCATTAATCAAAAGATTTCCTTGGAAACTTCTCCGAACTTTACTCAACCAAGGAGATTAATCTGCTACTAAATTACAATTTATGTGTAACCTAAATTGAGAAGAGAGAACTTTTATGAACCTTAAGTCTATTTGTCAATGGACCATGCTATACAATCTAGCCGACTACTTTCTTCATACTGTAGTTCTCTCTTTATTTTCACGTATCCTTACAGCTCGATTTTCTGAACTTAGTGATAACGGAAAAATAATTGGTTGTCTAACAAAAACTGTTGGTATATCTTCAGACTTGGAAAGTTTGGCATTTTATGCACAAAAGCTTATTTCATATGCCGCAATGTAGGTTGCCGCCAGCTTTGCTTCTGAAGGATCAGTAATGAGCGAGCTGAAGCAATGGAACGAGTTGTATGGAGAAGGAGGTTCAAGGAAGAAGCAACAGTTCACATACTTCTTTTAATTTTTAGAATGTGTGTATCTCATGCTTTCTATCAGCAGATTTCTCCATGAATAGATGAGCGAAAATACAAGAGTTCCACTACCAGTCGTACTTGTATATGGGGTAGGCTCAAGATGAAAAGCTCTGGCATGGGATCCTTGTACAAAGAAATGCTGCCCATTACCCCAGAGCTCCTACAGAGTGTGCTGACATACATTTTAAAGTATATATCTGGCATTTGTTTATCATGCCTTGAGGAAGGTTCTCTGGCTACATGTTAATCCATTTCATGAACCATTTGCCATCAATCTTTGGGCATTTTTTGTTGTGTTCTGTGAATGGGTGGTAGCTGGAAATGCCTGAAGATTTTCAAAATTTGTATAACGATGGAGGAGTTGTATATTGGATTGTTTTGAGATTCTACAGTTAAGGTAATCATTAAATTCTTAACAGTAGCATGACTTAACTAGGAAATTGACAATCCAAAATTACATTGAAGTAGTTCTTGTTCTTGAAGTAGTTCTTCTTATCTTGAAGATGATGTATTTTTCACTAAGTTTCCCTTTTATACATGCATTAATCTTTAATTAATCTAAATTAATTGACTTAATCATGATTTATTAAGATAATTTAACTATTAATTATACTTAATAGGCAGTGTCATCGTCATCCACTAATTATATGGAATTCGGTCATTCTTTAATATATTTCTATATTAATTCTATACATATTCCTATTTAATATTTATTGACTCAGTTTACGAAAATATAGTTCCGAAACTGCATTTTTTCAATATTACTAAAAATTGGGCCGTTACAATTCTTCCTTGAGAAATTTCGTCCTCGAAATTTACTTGAGAAAAGATGGGGATACTGAGATCTTATAGACTCTTTCAGATTCCACGTAACTTCTTCTGCACCATGATAGTGCCACAATATTTTCACCAACGCCACGTGCTTGTTTCTCAGTTCTTTCACTTCTCATTCTAAGATTTTAATAGGTTCCTTGCCATAGGTCAAGTTAGGCTGTAGCTCAATTTCATCGGGATTTAAGATGTGGGAGGGATCGAATCTATATCTTTTCAGCATCGACACATGAAAAATATTGTGGATTGTATCTTATTTTGGAGGTAGAGCTAATTGGTATGCTACAAGTCCAACCCTTTCGAGAACTTCATAAGGTCTATAAACTTTGGACCGAGCTTCCCTTTTTTGTCGAATCACAAGCCTTTCTTCCAAGGCGAGACTTTCAAGAAGACTTTATCGTCAACTTTAAATTCAATGTGTTTCTTTTTCAAATCAACATAAAACTTTTTTTCTATTAGAAGCAGCCTATGGGAAATCTCGAATAGTCCCAACTTTATCTTTAGTTTCTCTTACCAGATCATTTCATGTAAGCTTTTTATCACTCAACTCCGTCCAGCACAAAGGAGTTCGACATTTACGACCATACAAGGCTTCGTAAGATGCCATTTTGATGCTTGATTGATAACTTTTATTATATGAAAATTCAGCCAAAGATAGGAATTTTCCCCAGTTTCCCACAAATTCAATCACACAACATAGCAACATATCTGGGGGTGAAATGTTGTACTAAAATTCAATCTAGTGCCCAGAGCTTCGTGTAATTTAACCCAAAATCTGGAGGTAAATCTCAAATCCTGATGTGAAATGATGGACAATGGCACTCCATGCAATCTCGCAATTTCGGAGATACATAATTCAGTCAATGTCTCCAGCGAATAATCAACTCTCACTAGAATAAAATGAGCGGACTTCGTCAATTTGTCAACTAATACCCAAATTGAGTCCCTCTTTTTCTGTGATAATTGAATTCCCGATACAAAATCCATAGTGACTCGCTCCCACTTCCATTCAAGAATCCTTACAGGTTGTAACAATTCCGAAGGAACTTGATGTGTTGCCTTTACTTGCTGACATACTAAACATTTGACTACGTATTTGGTTATCTCTATTTTCAAACCTGGCAACCAATAGAACAGTTTCAAGTCATTATACTTTTCAATCTGACGTAAAATCATTTTTGGATCTTATATGAGCTCTGGAAAGCTCTTTTACTAAGTCGAGGTCAGTTAAGGACTTAAGTGAAAAGTTTTCAAAATCTACGAGTTGATGTCGCGACATTGGGGTTTCACGTTGTAACATCATCAATCAGTGAGTTACGTCATAACTTCAAAAATCTTGACGTCGCGACATCACTCACTGTCGATCTATGTCACGACATTGGGGCCCTGTGGTCGCGACGTCACCCTTGTTTTGGAAAGAATTACATTAAATACATAATTCATGCTTCCAACAAACACATCTTTAGTTCAACTATGTATATTCCCATATTACTAATACGAACTCATGCCAATCCATGCCAAATCAAGTCTATAACACTTTTGAAAACAATCATTCCCAATGGCATAAAAACTCATGACCAAAACATAACCATTTTCAAATCATTCACCAACTTAACTTGCCAAATTACCTCGCTATGCAACCCTTAATATATCTAACTTATGAAAGCTTAAAAATGTAATCAAACATGACCTAGAACCATGCATCAAATAAGTTATATACCAAGCTTATCATGCAAGTTCAATATTAGCCACAAATTCTACCATGGCATCCACATAAAGCAAGTGACCTTTACATAACCAAAGACTTTATATACATGCCACAATTTTAAAACTCAAAATGAGCATAGTTCTACTGTCTCGATGATAGTGTGTGCTTTACACTAATCCGACTCGGTGAGTTTCGCAAGTTGATAACAAGGGCGAAGCCAGAAAATTTTTAGGGGTGAAATTAAATTGTATATTTTTGCGATAGTAAAAATAAAATTTCACCATTTTAATAGCCTATATCTTTATAATTTTTAAAATATTAAGTAAAATTTTTATCATTTTGGGGGGGGGGCCAAAGTAAAATTTTACAAATACCAATTTAAAATTTTATAAACTATAAAGGGGCCTAAATGGAACATTTTCCATTTTAGGGGGGTTGGGACCCTTGCTAGCCCCTTAGCTTCGACGCTGGTTAATAATCTATAAGTAGGAAAGACAACTAGAGTAAACATATATTTGCTTAATAAGTTCAAATTGAAAATATAATGCTTACCTTGCTTGTATATAAGCATGTTAGCTATCATAATTTTGGCATAAATTTGGTCAGGACATGGCACTTAAAATAACAAGGTGAGCATAAGTATTCATACACATTAAACATTATAAGAAAAACTCAAAAGATAACCAATTTATACCACTTTCACAGAACTCATATCAATGTCATATTATATCATCAATCCATAAGATTATACCAATTTTACATAATTCATTTCAATGTCGTATCAAATTGGTTTATCAAATCCATTTCATTACATTTTCAAGTTTCCAATTTCAATTATAATGGTTCACCCCGATGAAACCCTAGTAAAACGAACTTGGATACACGAGTGAACTATATCACACCAGATAGCTCGTAAGAGCTTAAACTACACCACACCAAGGCACTGAATATCAAACCTCATAGACATCAAATGTATAAACATGTTCAAATACATCCCTCCACCACACCAAAGTCTCTGTAGAGACTTATAATACTCGATGATCCACAACAGATATTGGATCTCAGTATAACCTACAAAAATCTCTATACAATCACATATCTTGTACAAGCGTGCATATGACCCTATTGGCATGTCAATCGTATCTTAATCTTTTACTAAGTTCACATGGTCATCAATTATACATATATGCATTACCACTCCCTATAAACAATCATTTTCACATGTTATTCCCTGTAATTATCCACATTTACATATCACACCCTGTAATTGATCACATTTACATTTCCATACCCTATAATCATTCAAGCTTTCACATTCTAACTCATAATAGTCAATTATCACAAATCATTTCATTTCAGTCCATTACTAGTCAAGTATGCCAAATTCATTAGTATTTCAAATTATACTCAAACATACATATATCAATGTAAACACAAGCATACATATAACATGAGATAATATAGTAAGTTTCATATGATCTTACCTATTCAAAACACAAAACAAGTGGATTCTTCAAGGACTAATCCACAAGTTTAGTTTTTCCCCTATTAGCTCCATTTTGATCCAATCCTTGATTTATAAAAATAATATATAAACCAATAAATACCGAATATTATCACACATTGTCATGAGATGCATGATCCTAAATAAATCTATTTGTAATTTCCCACATATTTTACATTTTATTCAATTTAGTCCTTAAACTTGGGATAAGCATAACTTTCAATTCCTAACTTCGGATTAAAATTCACTTTCACATATTCTTATTAAGGACCTTATACTTTCTATTTCTAACAAAATTTCATGATATATTTTATATTTATTCAATTTAGTCCCTAATGTGACAAAGTTAACAAACAAGCTAGATTAACTTTACAATATAGTCCTTTTTCATAATCTAAGCTCAATATCTGTCAATTTCAAACCTAATTCATCAAATTATCAACAATGACAACTCCCTAAAATTTCAACAATTAATCAAATTGGTACATGGGCTAGCTAAGTCAAGCTCCCATGATCACAAATTTATAAAAAAATTGCAAGAAAAGGACTTGAATTTCACACCTAATTGATAGTTGAAAGTTAAATGAAGATTTTTGAAGTTTCTCAAACCCTTGGCTATGATGGACGGTGAAGGGGGAAAGAAGATGATGTATTCTCCACTAACTTTCCCTTTTATACATGCATTAATCCTTAATTAATCTAAATTAATTAACTTAATCATGATTTATTAACATAATTTAACTATTAATTATACTTAATAAGTAGTGTCATCATCATCCACTAGCTATATGAAATTCATGGTTTAATTATCATTTGGGACCTTTGGTTAATTTTCATTTAGGTCTCCAAGCCTTTTGGTTAATTAAAACTTAATAGCGACTGGACTTTTACAATTTAGTCTCTGAGCCTTAGTTAACTATTTAATCAACAAAATTATTTGGTCATTCTGTAGTATATTTCTATATTAACTTCATAAATATTCCTATTTAATATTTATAGACTCGATTTATAGAAATGAGGTTCCAAAACCGCATTTTGGTACCACTAAAAATCGGGCCGTTACACCAACTATACTCGTGACTCTATCCGACAATGTTAATAGGGAAAATATCATCATTATTAATCGTATAATATCATCAAGCATAAATATGCACATTCATTCAACCAATTGATCACAAATCACTCAATCAAGTGTATACGTACCTGTCGAACACATTCTTATTGATAGTTAACCATTCCCGAACACATATAGGATCAAAAAGTTATATACTTAATTATTTAATGAGCTCGAGTTAAGAGAGCAAAAATCAGAGTATCTATTCATCGACAACTTTAGATTTCCTTTTGTCCTAGGATGATCCTGCATCATCTTTAGCTACGAAATTAAATAAATACGGAAAAATCATTAATCACACATTTTAAGCACAATTCAACATATCAAATATATGAATGCATTTTATTTGATTTAGTCCCTATATACCCTAATATATGAAACACCCTCTCCTCACAATTTACTCAATCGAATTTAAATCCGACTTAATAAATATACTACAGAGACCTTCTACAACCTTTATTCATTATCAACCCTCAAGATTTTCATCTTTTACAATCTAATCCTCATCAATCCTTAACTATTTTAATAAAAATTTTAGATTACTTTATGATAAAATTTTTAACATTTAAACCTTTAAACGATTAAACAAATTTTGGTATCAAATTCAGTTTTTATTTATTGGGTACATAATAAAATGTAGCCATTTAAGCAATCAAATTATTGTATTTGAATCTCTAGGAAGCAGTCAATAAACATCACTAGTCGTGAGGAATGAGAAAAAGAATAATGATTTAAGTAGTGATTAGTTTTTTGGTAATTATTTTTCTATCATTGTGATAAAAAAAAAAGGTAGAAAATGGAATAATAGGAAAGTTTGGTGGAATCTTCTTTTTTCAATTTAAGAAATTAAATTATCTAGTGGAGCCGTAAGAGAATCAAAAGTAGGCACTAAATAAAAGAATATTGGAGAAGATAAAAGGAGAGGCATCCATTTATTTGTTATATTCTTTATAGTATTTTGGGTTTTGATCTTTGCTTTGGAATGAAGAAACAATGGGTCTCTTCTGGACTTCGTATTGTAATGTGATTCTTCAATAAATTTTATGTTTAGGTTTGAATCGGGTAAATTTCGAGTGAAATAAACTATAAATTTTGTTAGGGATTGTGTTGAAAAAATAAATATAGTGGGTCGTAGTCTACCACAAACTCCCATTAAGCACAAAATTGGTCTGAGGTTGTGACCGGACGATACGAACCATACAGCACAAGTTAAATCAAAATAGAACTATTCTTCTTCTATTTGACTTTGATTAGAACAAGGTTTTTCTACTGTTAAATAAATATAGTCGAAACTCCTCTTGTATTATTTGTTTTTCAATATTAGTGAATTTCTCCTCATCTGGCCGTGGGTTATCCCGAAAGGGTTTCCACGTAAAATCTGTGTGTTCTTAAAATAATAGCCTGTTGCCAATGCTGGAGACCATAGGTTTAAATGCGTTGAAGTACATTATCCTCCTATTTATAAGTTGGGAGGGGCTATGGGTAGTTCTAGGCATTATCTCAAAAAGAGCAGATAAAATCAGAACGTATGATAAAATTGTTAAAATAATAATAATAATAAAATGTAAACGTTTTTAATATTGTTATATTAATATTTATATATTTTTAATTCAATTTAAATATTTTTTATTATTTAAAAACTTATTTGAGGTGGGTAGGTCCAAAATTGAAAGATATACATGACCAAAAATACACTTTCGAGAAGAATACAAATTTTTAAACACTTTAAAGAAAGGAAAAAACTTACCATAAATTTTATTCTTTGCTTGGGTTGAGCATTGCATTGTGAATTGATGCTTTCGGCTTAGAGACCACTTGTGTTTTTATCTCCCAATTGGAATTTGGTGATGCCTTTGGAATCTCATACCCAACCCTATATATATATATATATATATATATATATATATATAATGAAAAGATGGGATTTTCAGAATCTATGCTTTAAATTTTTTGTAAGATGAGACAAGGCGATCGAGTTGTTGATCAGATTCCAAAGGAAACAATGTATTGATTGATTGCAAGAATTGAAACTTTGTTGACTTATAAGACAATAAACATGAGGTTCTCAATTTTACCTTATCTTATGATGATTCCAACTTCAAGTCTATTCCAATATCTTGGCTCTCAATAAGGTCGCATATTAAGTTGTTTTGTCAGATTAAGTTTTAATTTAATTAGTATCGGTATTATTATTAGTGCAAGAGGACGTGAATTTAATAAATAACTATAAATGTTACATTTATATATGTGTTTGATCATTTAATTAATGGAAGTACTGACCAAGTTCTGTTACTATTAAATCGATTGATTTGATTTTATGCTAGTAAAAAGAAGGGTAAACTATATTAGTAGTCACCCAACTATGAAAAGTTATAAAGTGGTCACTCAACTTTCATTTTTGTCTGTTTCGATCACCCAACTATCTTGGGTTTTTGGGTGTTTCAATTTTTCTGTTAGCCAATTGGTGACCAAAAAGGACAAAATTAATTAGTTGGATGACCATTTTGTAATTTTTATAGTTGGGTGACCTCTACAATAGTTTGCCCTAAAAAGAATAAAATAAGATTAAATTTTAACTGATTTAATATCTACCATTAAGAAAAATGATGTTATTTTTTTCTTTTTCATTTGCAAACTCATAAAATCTTTTAAAGAGATTAATTATGTTAGTAAACAAGAATTTTTATAGAAAAATGTTAACTCTATTAAAATTCAGTCTTATTTGATTTTTTTTAATAGAACAAATATCGAATTATCCATTTAATAGTATAAGAATTAATTTCAACAAATCTCTATCTATTAAATCCAAATTCATCTTCAAAAATTTTCCCAACCATCATGGTTTTGGGGACCCAAATGTAGATACCGTTTTGAGGATAGTGAGAAAGCATTCCCTAGAAAAGTACTTTAAAGCTAAACTAAAGTTCCTTAGCCACTAAGAAGCACACATCATTCATCTCAACAGACATCAAATCAAAATAAATAAAGTTTGTGATCAAACCAACAAAGGGGATAAACATTTTGAATTCATGAAAGCTTTAATTTTAGCAACTTGAAATATATATAAAAAGAAAAGAAGATAAAGGAAAAGCAATGGCATTCACCAATCAACACCAAAGAAAAGAAAAAGTAGAAGAAGACACAATATAACAAGAAAAGATAAGGATTCATTCCCAATAAGTAGAGCATTTCAAGTAGTGCAAAACCCTCCCCTCCCAGAACAAAACTCCAGTGGGATATTATAAAGAAGATGTATAGGTTTAGCAACACAGTGATAGGGCTCTTGAACCTTTTCACACTGCTAGCATCGATACCGATCATCGGAGCAGGGCTATGGATGGCGAAGAGTAGCACCACATGTGAAAGTTTCTTGCAAACGCCATTGCTGATATTAGGGTTTGTGATACTGATTATATCATTGGCAGGTTTCATTGGAGCTTGTTTCAATGTGGTTTGGGCACTTTGGGTTTACTTGCTTGTCATGATGCTTATTATTGCAGCTTTGATGGGGTTAACTATATTTGGATTTGCGGTGACAAGCCAAGGTGGTGGGCATGAAATCGCTGGTAGGGTTTACAGGGAATATAGATTGGAAGATTACTCACCATGGTTGAGGAATAGGGTTAAAGATCCTCAGTATTGGAATACTATTAGAAGTTGTTTGTTGAATTCCAAGACTTGTGGGAAAATTGCCCTTTGGACTCCTCTTGATTATCTTAACAATGATATGACTCCAGTCCAGGTATGTAAATTCTCATGAATTTCTCTCTTTCTAGGAGGCTTGTTCTTTCCCCTCTCCTTCTTGGGGTTTTACAAAGATTTATTTAACTCTTAAAACTCCATAGAAAAAGCTTCCAATTTATTAAGAATGATAGTATTTATTGGTTATGATGGGCATGCAGTCGGGTTGCTGTAAGCCACCAACATCATGCAATTACGAGATGATGACAATGGTAGCCCAAAACCCAGACTGTTATAGGTGGAACAATTCCCCAACAGTGCTATGTTATGAGTGTGATTCATGCAAAGCAGGAGTGCTTGAATCAGTGAGAAGGGATTGGCATAAACTCTCAGTGCTAAACATTGTCATGCTCTTGCTTTTGATTGGGATTTATTCAATTGGTTGCTGTGCTTTCCAAAACACTAAAAGGGCTGAAACTGATTACCCATATGGCCAAAACAGGATGTCCAAAGTTAGACCAAGATGGGATTACTATTGGTATGCCATTCACACATATATCTCTTTATTTCTATATAACCAGTGGTAAATTTTAATTATTCTACTTTATATTTTGGCAGGTGGAGATGGTGGCATGACAAAAAGGAGCAGCTTTATTAGCCTTTTCTTTTTTTTTTTTTTAAACATTTTCCATAAAACTTTGTTGGATAATGTTCTAATTGTCATGTAAAGATGGGACAATGCACTTGTTTTTCTATGTATGAAATTGCAGCTTTTTTTTTCTATTTCTTTTCTGCAGAAAAAAAAAATTAAAGTTTCTTCAATTTTACTTTTTTTTTTCTTTTTCTTTTCAGAAACGAACGTCTTTAAATATATTAACTGATAATATGTTTGACATATCAATTTTTTAAATAATAACTTAATGAGTTTAATAGTTATTTTTAATTAAAAATGTAATTTTTAAATTTTAAAAATATAAAGACTAATGACAAAATTAAATTACATCAAAACACGCATTTATACTCTTCCCCTTAATATGATATATATATATATATTCTTTTAATTTTCTTGAATATCACACTGCATCCTTCATGTAAAATATTTGCATTTATAACCAGAGTTGTTGATGGCTTGGGTCATGTTCAAGCCGGGTCGTAACAAAATTTTACGCCTCGTTGGTCTAAAATTTTGTCCAAGCCGACGACTTGGATAAAAATGTTAAAATCTGAGCAGGTCTGGTCCGGTTATTTTTATTTTTTATTTTTATTTAAAAATATAATAAATTAAAAACATTAAAATAAATATTTTCCAACAAATTGAAAATAAATTAAAAAATATTTATACTTAAATAACATTAAGATAGGTGCAAAGAAAATGCCTTTAAAATAGTAACAAAGTTAACAATAAAACAAGAGTTATACAATATTCAAACAATAACAACAAAATAGTAGCAACATAATAGTGAAATAGTAGCAAAACAATGAGAAAACAACAATAAAATAATGGGAAAACAACAACAAAACATCAATTTTTTTTTTTGCAAATTCAGACCAGGCTCGAGCAAAAAAACCTTATCCGAGGTATAGCCCATTTTCTAAATGGGCCTTTTTTCCAAAGCATATTTTTTGGGCCTATATTTTTATGCAAATCCTCCCACTTTTTGGACGGGCTTTCGGACCAAATGATCCGACCCATGGACAAATCTAAAATGAATCTAGCCCTTAAAGTTTTCAAAAATTTTAATATATTTATAATTAAAATTAAATTAAATAATTTTATAAATCTTGCATACAACTTCACTTTAAAATCTTCATTTTCAACCCCTTGATAATACTTCTATTTGTTTAGTAAACGTGTGAAGAATTTAGCAAAATTTGAAAGAAGAAAACCTTGCGTGGTAGGTGAGCATACACAATGGCCACACACTTATATATATATATATATATATATATATATATATATATATATTGTTAATTTCACATTTAAAGGGAAATAGATTAGCAATATCAAATTGAAAAAAATAAGAAAATTAGGGGGAGAAAAGAAATAAAAGAAGGGTGTGACCTGATAAAACAAACCTTGATAAATTAGAAATGGTCCTCCAAGGAACCACCCTATATATGACTCAATTATTATTAATTTGAAAAGTCGATGTGGGCAACAATATATATATATATATATATATATATATATATATGTGGGTCTGAAATTAAATGGGAATCATTTAAATTTAATTATATATATTTTGAGTTTAATGAACGAGGGATGAAAGATGTTGAAAAAATAAAGTCTTTTCTTGGGTTGCAAATTCATATCTATCAGTTGTCTTATGTATTTTAATAGTTGTAAGATTACTATTCATTTCGTCTTTGTGAAAATGACGAATAGCTCATTGGTTTTAAAGGGGCAATAATGTATATTGCAAACAATACACGACTTGATACAATATTTGTTGTAAGGTTGTTAGTAAGTTTCAACTGATCTCCTCTGGCATGTAGATGTTGGAATAGAATTAGCTATATATTTATATATTTCAAAGGAACAATTGGTATGGGGTTATTTTACTCAAATGATTCACAATCTCAATTAGTTGGTTATGCTGATGCCAAATTTTTATCGGATCCACATAAAGGACTATATCAAATGAGATACTTATTTATGTGTAGAGGTACATCCATATTATGGCATTCAACAAAACAAACATTAACCAAAGGCGAATCTAGGGCCCCCCTAAAATAAAAAATTACTATTTAGGCCCTTAAATTTTTTTAAAAAATTTTAAATTAGTAAAGGTAAAATTGTACTTTGGCCCCCCCTAAAATTATACAAATTCAATTTAATCTTTTAAAAATTATAAAGATATAAACTATAAAAAATTAAAATTTCATTCGACCCCCTAAAAAATTGTTCTAGCTTCACCCCTGACATTAACGACTACCTTTTCAAATCATGCAAAAATAATTGCAATGCCTAACGACTAGCTGAAAGTGTGTTTGCCTAAGCCTAACAACCCAACATATCCAAAAGATATGTAATTCACATCTACAAGGGAAAAAAAATCCAGCTACCTTATACAGAAATAATGCAACGTGTATAGCTTAATTAAAAGGAGGATATATAAAACGAGATAGAATAAAACATACTTCACTAAATTTATTCTTTACTCATGATCTTAAGAAGAAAGGTGATATTGAAATTTAACAAATTTTTTTAGTGATAATTTAGCATATTTGTTTACTTAAGTATTACCAACTACAACATTTGAAAAGCTAGTACACAAGATTAGAATGTGCCAATTAAAAAATGTTAAATGACATTGTCATTAGGGGGTCGGGGCCCTTGCTAGCCCCCCGAGCTTCACCCCTGAATTGAATTGAACCGAATAGATTTAATAACTGTTACTTTTTGGGTCATGATTAAATTTTCAAAATTTGAAAAGTACGAAGCTAAAATTAGAGATGTCCATGGGTCGGAGTGGGCCGGGCCTAACCAAAATCTTAGGCCCGTTTGGTAGGCGTGGGCCCGACCCAACCTGTCCGTATAAATTTTTTATATAATTTATTTAAAAAAATATAATACATCAAAAATACTAAAAATATTAAAATAAATGTTGCCCAACAACTTGAGAATAAATTAAAATATATATATATATGTATACTTAAATAACATTAAGATAGGTGCAACTTAACAAGTAAATATCTCTAAAATAGTAACAAAATTAACAATAAAACTAGAGTTATACAATAATAACAAAATAGGAGCAAAATAATGAGAAAAAAATAATAAAATATAAAAAAAACTCAGCAACTTTTTTTAACTTTGCAAATTCGGACTAAGTTGAGCTCGGGCCAAAAAAGCTTTACTTGACGCCTTAAGATGGACCTTTTTTTTTGCGCAAACTCATTTTTCAGGCCTATATTTTTACCAAAATCTTCCCACTTTTTAGATAAATCTGACCCAACCATGGACAGGTGTAACTAAAATGGACCAATCCAGTAAAACTATAAAAACCTCACTTCGCTATGTAAAAAATCAATTTTTTATTAATATTAATATTTTTATAATTAAATTTAAATAAAAATATATTTATTAATTAACCAGTAATTCAAAATGGATGGGACAAATAACCCTTTCTTCCCACAAGTCTACATCTGAGCATTTATATTCTAGAATATGTAAAAGGGAAATACAATTTTCAATATGAGCTGCTTGGGAATAGTCCACATTTTTTTTGGAAATTTTAAAGAAAAGTTGAAGTCTGTAGGGTTAACCACAATTTAATCCTCAACGTGTAGGAGTTTTCCATTGTGGGTACTAACTCATTTTCTCATAAATTAAATTTAAGTCCCTTTCAATTTTTTAAACCAAAAAAACAAAAAAAAAAAAGACTTCTAAATTTACTAAGAACTTTTCTTTGATAAGGAAATGAGAAATAAATGGTCCAGGGACTAATGTCAACCAAAAATAATTTATATATTTGGCATAATAACATTTTTGGTCCTTCTAACTTTAAAAAAAAAATCTTAGGATATAAGAAAAGTGATAGATTAATCAATGTATGAAGGTCTTGTTTTATGATAACTTTTTCAATGGTCTTAAGAATGATTCGTTAACTGCTCCACGTACCGAAGAAGTCTATCCACCAAAGAAAAAAGAGCCCCAAAACATCAATCGCTCTTAAAATTTTTTATTAGACAAATCAAAGGACTGTTGTAATCCCTAAATTACGTAACAACTCTTAATCCTTCATCAATATCCCTAAAAATATTAAACCCGAATCCGACTCGACCTAAAAAATATTAAAACAAATATTTCTTATCAATATATACATGTGATTCGAGTCGTGTCAGGTCCGACTTGTTAAAAAATAAATCTTATTTTTTTATTTAAACTCATTTTTAAAACTTATATTCTTATCTAAACTCTCTCGTTTTTTAAATCTAAACAAGTAATCTGATCCAAGATAAAAGGAAAAGTATATGGAGAAAAATAGTGTAAACCGGTATAAGTGATTATTGTAAAGTGTAAACCAAAAATAGAAATATTATGGTGGAGCCGTGGAATCACGCGTCCTTACATGGCTCGTTACAATGTACCAAACAGCTTTGAGCGGCGGTCAAGCAAGAAGGACGACTTACCAAAAACGGCATTCATTAAACCACAATAAAAGACCCGCAAGTGAAGAAAATGCAACGTGTTTTTGGGCAATGTTCTTTGTGAAATTATGTTATTAGTCATTGTAGTTTGTGAGATTTGTAGATTTAGGTCCTGTATAGAGGTGATCATGGGTTCGGCTACTCGGCCCGGCCCGACGGCTTGTCCTAAAAATGGGAGGGTTCAGGTAAAAATATAGGCCCGAAATATGGGTTTGGGCAAAATTTTATTTTTAATCAAATATACTTTTTAAATTTACATATTTTTTATTTGTTTTTTTTGTTTTAATATTTGTTTTAAAATTTTCTATTTAATGAAAAAAGATTAAAAAATTAATATGGACCGGGCCCGGCCGGGCTCAGGTTTATCAATTTTCTTTCGAGCCGGGCTTGGACAAATTTTTAGGCCCATATTTCGGGTCGGGCTCGGGCCTAGAAAATGGGCCTAAAATTTTGTCTGGACTCGACCCGGCCATAATCACCTCTAGTCCTGTATTTTAATTTGGTTATTTTTAATCTCTATATATTTTATATTTTAAAATTTTAATCCTCGTCAAATGATAACTATTAAATTTATTAAACTCAATTTTGTTATTTTCAAAATTTGATGTGTCAAATATATTATCATGTGTAATATTGACATGTCACCTTGTTATTTTCACATCTTATTTACTAAAAATTCAGGTAATAGGTTAACAACTGTCATTTGTGTCAAGACTGAAATTTCAAAATTCACGATTTAGAATGATCCAATTGAAAAATATAAACAAAATCTACAACTGCACATATACTACATGTCTAATACTTGAATTTAAACAAACAAATTTAATAGCTATTGTTTGGGTCTGGACTGAAATTTCAAAATTTGAAAACTACAAACACTAAATTTGACCAATTCAAAAAATACAAGGACTAAAACTTATCAAATTAAAGTATAAGGACCAAATCCATAACTTTTGAAAAGTACATAGACTAATAGTAGAATTTAACCTTTTTAATCAAATAGACTAGATTATCGGTTTTCGATTCAATTTCTATTAAATAAATTATTAAAAATTTATAAAAAAAGTCGATTTTTGTTCAACAACTTGTACAAGCGATTTTTTAGTCCGATTCAACTAATCCATACCGATTAGTGGGTCAATTGATTTACTCTCTTTTCTCTAAATTGATGTATCAGTCGATTCTCAATCTAATCGGTCTATCTGATCCAATTACAATCATTAGGCGTTAAATTCGAAAAATAAAGTTAACCTTTATTCAACTTAAAATTCTCAAACTCTTTTAATAGATATATGTATAGTATAATCTATTTATTATTTACCAATACATATATGATATTCAGACAGTGATTCACATATACCCATGTAAAATTAAAATAGTTTTATACACTTTCGTATTTTTTTGTATAATTAATATTTTAACGATCCAATTGATGAATTTATCAATATAATTATACTTGTCATGTATATAAATTTTCAAACCAATACAATATTTCTATCATACTGATTTAACATACTATATATATATATATTGAATGGTTTAAAGTTTTTTACGTAAAAGAAATAGTTAGAAAATTTTAATTTACAACATATATGACATGTATAATAAAACATAAAATATAACAGTTAAATCGTTATATTAATCACATGTTTAGTTATTTGTTTTTAATTTAATTTATCTTTTTTACTTTATTTATTTGTTCAGATAATGTTCTATTATTCATGTGGACTTGATGATTTGGAAAAAAAAAACATGTGTTGATTTTTTTTGGCTGGTTTAACAATTTATTAAAGGTGTTAACATTAGATACCATAATAAAACACATATTAATAATTTAGGTACCACATTGAACATTTTATAAAGGTACAAGTACCATAATAAAACACATATTAAGAGTTCAAGTGTCATATTGGACATTTTCAAAATACAAATACTGCATTGAAAATTTTATGAAAGTTCAAGTACCAAATGTGACAATATCCATTTTTAAATAACTAGTTTCACATGCAATATTAACACATTTATTTTTCAATTTACTATATTATATATTTTTACAAATTAAATGTGAAATGATTTAAATTATAATAAAGTTGATTAAGTAATGAAAATAACATAGCAATGAAAATAAAAAAAATACTAGAAATCCTGTCACACATGTATGTGTGTGGAAACCATAGATTTAGAACGTAAATATCTATTTAAAATCCACATGCAATAAATAATAAAACGTATGGTTTGTGATAAAACTAAAATCGATAATGAAAATATAGAATGATCGCAAAGCAATAAGGAAGAAAAATAAAATACAGATTTTACGTGGGAATTTCGGGAAAAAAACCACAGGCAAATGAGAAGAAAATTCACTAGTATTGAAAATCGAATGATATAAGAGGAGTTGTGACTACATCTATTTGAAAGTTAAAAACCTTATTCTAATCAAAGTCAAATAGAAAAAGTATAGTTCTATGTGGACCACCCAGTTTTACCATTGTATTATTTCTTTAACAGGAATATGGGTCACATAACCCTATCAGTTTGGAATTAATTAATAATAACACATTAAATATGTAAATTATTAAAATAAAAAAATTAAATTAAATTGTTTATCATTGTGTTGTTTTCAATCTTGAGTCGGTGTTGAGTTAAATAAGATGTATGTAAATAAAAAAAAGCTTTAGCTAAATGATATATTAATAGTTTTATTAATGCAATTGATGTGGGTTTAAATCCCATCATATGCATATTTTTATTGGATCTTTTAAAGTGAAAAGACTAAAATACCATCAATTAATATTACTTATTTTAATTACGAAAATATATTTTTGTAACTTCCTAACTGAGTTGGTGACTTGGTTGAGATCGACTCAGCTAGGAACTTAAATAATAGTATCAATGGTAAATTAAAGGTTTTACTAATACAATTGGCATGTTCAAATACCACCATATGCATATTTTTATTGGTTTTTTTTTTAAAAGTAAAAGACTAAAATACCCTAAAATAATATTAATTATTTTAATTATGGAAGGACATTCCTGTAACTTCCTAATCGAGTTGGCGACTTGGTTGAGGGTGACATCGATTTAGTCAGAAACTTAAATAATAGTATAGATATACAACTGATGGTCATAAAGTGTGCATAATAAAATTAATATATATAAATATATTAAAAGAAAAAGCTTTAGCTGAAAGGTAAATTAAAGTTTTTTATTAATGCACTTGGTATGGGTTCAAATTCCACTTTATGCATATTATTATTATTATTATTTTAAAGTGAAAAGACTAAAATACTCCTAAATAATATTATTTATTTTAATTATGGAAGGAAATTCTCTTAACTTCATAACTGA
The DNA here is from genome assembly GCA_005393395.2 of Gossypium australe. Classification (NCBI taxonomy): domain Eukaryota; kingdom Viridiplantae; phylum Streptophyta; class Magnoliopsida; order Malvales; family Malvaceae; genus Gossypium; species Gossypium australe. The sequence continues at coordinate 786,127 of CM016617.1, forward strand.
GTTGGTGACACAGTTGATGGCGACATCAACTCAATCAAGAGCTTAAATAATAGTATAGATAGACGATGAAGACACTAAAGTGTGGATGATAAAATTAAAATGTATAAAAATATAAAAAAAAAAGTTGAATGATAAACTAAAGATTTTATTAATGCACTTGGCATGAGCTCAAATCCCACTAAAATACCTTCGAATAATATTACTTATTTTAATTATGGAAGGACATTCTTGTAACTTTCTAACCGAATTGGCAACCCAGTTAACGGTGGCATCAATTCAGTCAAGAACTTAAATAATAATATAGATATACAACTAATGAAAACTATAGTTGAATGGTAAATTAAAAATTTTATTAATATTATTTGCGTGGATTCAAATCCCACAATATGCATATTTTATTACTTTTTAAAGTAAAAAAATTAAAATACCCTCGAATAATAATACTTATTTTAATTACGAAAGAGCATTCCCATAACTTTCTAACCGTGTTGATGACTCGATTGAGAATGACACCGACTCAGCTAAGAACTTATTTTCATTTTGAGTTTTGTTGGATCTATTTTGATAAAATAAATTCTATTTTATGGTTTTTGGAGATTATTTCGAACTTTATTTTTTTATAAATATTTTTAAAAATAATTTTCAAGTAAATAAAGATAATTCAGAACTGTTACATAGTATCTTTTATAAAATAATTTTTATATAATGCTTTTGATTAAATTATCTTTTATTATTTAAAATATAATAATTTATTTTTATACCATAAACAAATAAAATTAGTGAAGATTCTTTTACTTGCAATTATTTTTCATGTAAAAATTTCAATAGTAAATAGTAAATAACCTTATCCAACAATTGGGTTAAAATTACTCAATCATTTATTATTTTTTAAAATAATTTAGTTTATTTTTATATTACTTTTCTAACCTTTAAATAAAAATATAAACGCATTTTAACACTTCCGAATCCATTTCATCCGCACTAACAATAATATTAATACCAATTAAGTCAAGACTCAATCGGAATAATTTAATTACATGTGACTCTATGTTATTTATTCGTAATTAGGGATGAGCAAAACTTGATTCAGTTCGAAAAAAATTGAATTTCAAGCTGATTGAATCGAGTTATTCAATTTTTTCGAGTTTTGAGTTCGAGCCGAATTGAATTTTACAATTACAATAACTTGACTAACAAATTGGTACAAATACCCCTTTGGTTCCTATCAATTTTGAAAACAAGCAAATTTGTGTCTTTTTCAACAAAAATTACAAAAAAAAAATCAAAATAATTTTCAAAATTCAAAATATTTAAAAAAATTATAAACTTTTTAAAATAAATTCTAAAGAATATATAAAGAAAATTAAAAAAATTAAAATTTTCTAAAATAATAAATTTGGGATCTAAATAAGTTAATTAATGATTGAAGTTTATCAAAGTATCTTTTTCTCTTGTTTTCAAATATATATGCATTCAAATTTATGTGCTTTAATATGGAATTAGTTATATTGTATCAAGATTTTAATTTTTCAATTTAACTCCGACTTAAATTTTATTTCACTCAAATCAAGTTAATATGATAAAATAGGACTCATCGATTCAATTAACTCAAAATTTTTTCAAGTGACTCGATCTATCATTGACCCAATTTGTAATTGTTGTTGGTTAATTAGTGAAGGTGGCTATGGTAAGTGGTTGTGATTGAGTCACCACAAGAACAAGACATCTCTCCTTGGGAAAAGTCAAAGCCATAACTTTTGGTAAGGTATTTATTGACTTTGTATTCCATTCACCCAAACTTAACTCTCTATAAATAACTCCTTTTCTCCTACATTTCATTATTAATATTTTCCTTCACTTTCTCTTATATTTTCTCTCAGTTTCGTCATCTTTTCTTTCCTACTTACAGACACTTTGCTTTTTACTTGAAAAAAACACACAGAATTGAGCAACGAAAGCATGGCGGATGAGACAAATAAAGCACGCTCATTGGAAGAGACACCGACATGGGCTGTTGCAGTGGTGTGTCTTGTCTTGCTTGTCATTTCTATCATCATTGAACATGCCATTCATATGCTTGGGAAGGTTGGTTTAATGTTTTATACGTTTTTCTTTTACTACTCACACTCCATTCATAGAAGCATGTGTCTGTCAACACACACCATTCCCCATACTACTACCATTCCAACTTAGGTTCCATGAATCATATGTTTTTAAATACAGTGGTTCAAGAAAAGACACAAAACAGCACTTTATGAAGCACTTGAGAAGGTTAAAGCAGGTAACTTTAATTTCTATATGGTTTTTTTTTTTCAATTTTAAACTAAAAAAAAATGCTGAAAAATATAACCTCTTTTTTGTGTGTGTAGAGCTTATGCTTATGGGATTTATATCATTACTGCTAACAGTAACTCAAAGTCTCATATCTGATATTTGCATACCAAGAAGCATAGCAAACACATGGCATCCATGTGATCAACAAGCTGAGGCTCACAAATATGGTCAAATTTCTGGTAGAAAACTTGTTGAATTCTCTGATGGTGGTGATGATGATGACACCACTTATATTCCCAGACGCAGTCTTGCAACTTCTAATTATGATAAATGTCAAGAAAAGGCAAGTTTATACTCTAGGCATCATTTTTAGAAATTGGATGCACAAATCTTATTGGAAACTAAATATTTGGTTGCAGGGTAAAATAGCACTTGTATCAGCTTATGGTATCCATCAACTCCATATATTCATCTTTATGTTAGCAGTTTGTCATATTCTCTACTGCATCATCATCTATGCTTTGGGAAGAACTAAGGTAATATCTATTATGTGAAAATTTTCAATTTTTTACACCTTTTTTTTAAATAATTCATTGGACTGCAGATGAGGAAATGGAAATCCTGGGAAAATGAGACAAAGAAAATTGAATATCAATACTCCAATGGTATTTTTTTTCTTCCTTATATTGAAATTTACATTTAAGTTTGACTTGGAAAATTGTTAAGCTTTCCCAATATCTACTCTTTGCTCAAATATGCGCTTCAGCACATTTAAACTCACGTTCTTTTACACTAATAACAATATCAATCCTAATCGAGCTAAGACTCAATCGATAACTTTCCCATATTTTTTTATTAGTTGAATGAAGTTAGAATTTTGGAATGCAGATCCTGAGAGATTCAGATTTGCAAGGGATACTTCATTTGGACGAAGACATTTGAACTGTTGGAGTCGTTCAACCTTGACCCTTTGGATTGTAAGTAATCCTTTTATGAGTTTTTCACGTTTGATCATGATGTCTGAGTTGTAATTTAATTGTTTATTCATTATCAGATGTGTTTCTTTAGACAATTTTTTGGATCAGTAACAAAAGTTGATTACTTGACATTGAGGCATGGATTTATCATGGTAAGCTCAGCCATGGAATGTTGATATTATGCAAATGGTTTCCAAGTATATGGTGCTAATTCAAACTTCAATGTACATAATATGAATGCAGGCACATTTGGCACCTGCAAATGAAACCAAATTTGATTTTCAAAAGTACATCAGGAGATCATTAGAAGAGGATTTTAAAGTAGTGGTTGGGATAAGGTTTGTACAGTTTTAGTGCGAGAAATTATTTTATAGACTATTCCCATCAGGTCATCCATGATTCATTTTTAATTATTTAATGATATTTTAGTAATTTTTTTTTATGTTTGACACAAAATTTTGATATTTTTTTTATCTGGAACTTTAAACTCCGAACTCTAAACTTTAAACTCCGACCTTAAACCTTGATCTCTGAATCTTGAACCTTGAACCTTAAATCCTAAATTGTAAATCTCGAACCTTGAATCATGAACCTCAAACACCGAACCCTCGAGTTCGGGATTTGGATTTTTGGTTTGAGATTCGAGATTCAAAGTTCAAGATTCGAATTTTGAGTTTAGGGTTCGGGGTTTGAGGTTTAAGATAACCTCGAACCTTGAGTCCTAAATCCTAAATCTCAAACCTCGAATCATGAACCTCAAACCTCGAATCCTCAAGTTTGGTGTTTAAGTTTTTGGTTTGGGGTTTAAGGTTTGGGTTCGGGATTTGAGGTTCAAGATAACCTTGACCTCTGAATCTTGAACCCTAAACCTTGAACCCTGAATCTTGAACCCTAAATTTTGAACCTCAAATCATGAACCCCAAACGCCAAACCCTCGAGTTCGAAGTTTGGATTTTTTATTCGAGATTCGAGGTTCGAGGTTCAAGATTCAAGTTTCGAATTTAGAGTTTGGGTTTGGGGTTCAAGATTCAGGTTTAGAGTTCAACATTTTAGGTTCGGGGTTCAGGGTTTAAGATTCAGGTTTAGAGTTTAACGTTTTAGGTTCGGAGTTCAGGTAAAAAAATTACAAGAACCATAAAAGATGTGGTGGAAAAGGTGTATAAAATAATTTCTCTTTTTACTGCTAGTTGCAAATATGAGTCTTTTAAAAAATATATATTATGTACTAAACAAATCTTAAAAATATCATACCTCCATATTTATATCCAAATATAACTCACTTTACTCTTTTCAATTTTATTGCATTTGCAGCCCAATTATTTGGTTCATTTCTGTCCTCTTCTTACTTGCCTATACACATGGTAAGTCTTCCGATAAATTAAGATGGGAGATGAAGCCGAAGCCGATTTGGGTTATTGGTTTAATTACTTCAAATGCATATTGATGACTAGAAAACAATTTTCTCTTAATCAACAGGATGGTACTCTTATTTTTGGCTGCCCTTTGTCCCTTTCATCGTAAGTACAATGCCATATATGTGATTGAGAAAGAAATAGGATGGAATTATATAGCTGAAATTGGGGGAGATTTTGCAGATAGTTCTAATGGTAGGAACCAAGCTACAAGTGATCATAACGGAACTTGCTGTAAGTATTCAAGATAGAGGAGGTGTAGTGAAGGGTGCACCATTGGTTCGACCCGGCGATGACCTCTTCTGGTTCGGTCGTCCCCGCTTCCTTCTTTTTCTCATTCACCTTGTTCTATTTACGGTAATAATTCTTCTTCTTCTTCGTCCTCGTCGTCGTCGTCATCATTGTAACTATCATATGTTGATTCTTGATTTACTCTGCAGAATGCATTTCAACTGGCCTTTTTCGTATGGAGCACGGTAAGCAATCCCTACTTGTAACTTTTTATTATATCCCAACTGCTTAATTAATTCATCTTTTTTCCAGTATGAATTCAGCATAAAATCTTGCTACCATGAGCATCTTGAAGGTATCATCATTAGAATCTCAATGGGGTGAGTTTGAAACATTTCAAGTAATCTTTTTAGGTTAAGATTATTGATTTGAGAAAGTGATGAGGTTGCTGATAAATCTGCAATTTTTCAGGGTCGTTACACAGTTCATTTGTAGCTACGTGACTCTTCCTCTCTATGCTTTGGTGACTCAGGTAATAACATTGCTCGAATCAAGCAGGAAAATTGAATCCAAATCAAAGAAAAATTAGATTTAACTTAAATTTTTTCTACAGATGGGATCCAACATGAGACCGACGATCTTTAACGAAAGGGTCGCCACTGCACTGAGAAACTGGCATCAAAAAGCGAAGAAACACACTAAACAAAACAAACAGTCACATTCTCAAAACACCACGCCGCTTTCAAGCAGGCCTGCGACTCCAACTCATGGGATGTCTCCAGTTCATCTTCTTCATAACTATCCACGAAGCGTTGAAAGTTATCCGACATCTCCCAGACTTTCAATCACTGAGAACAATCGATTTGTGCACCACTCCCCGAGACAGCATGGAATCAAAGATGATGTTGATGATAGATCACTACATGTTGATACAACAGTTGAAGAATCCAACTCTTTGCAAAGAGTTGCGATGGCTCAGGCGACACGAACACAACATGAAATCGATATTGATTCGTCGGTTTTCTCGCTCCAGAAGAAATGATCTGAACTAATTTGTCGAATCCACAATGTACTTTGGTGTATCAAATTGCATAATAAATCGAAGTTTAAGGGATACTTGAAGGATGTATCACTTTATAAAATTGAAATTTATGAAAACATAGATCTTTTTTAGAATTTTAAAATTAATTAATGAATCGACATTACATCAAATGCATAAAGGAATGACAATAGAGCAAGTGAGGTGAATGTTGTTAGATCCATTTCGCTGCACATTTGGTATGCTTAGCATCATCACATTGAAAACCACTTCACATCCATAAAGGTAATAGTAGTGGTTATATTATACTTCCATATCGAAATGGAGCTATGGACGGTGGATGCATCCGTTTCCACTTCACATCACACTGTTTCAATTTAATTTTTGCTAGTTATTTTTGTTGAGACAACAATAGACATTGATTTGCCTCGTAACTTGTCTTTTTGGGAGAAATTATTTTATGGATCTTTTCCACCATATCATCCATGATCCATTTTCAATTATTTAATAATATTTTATCAATTTTTTTTATGTCTTTGATACATAATTTTGATAGTTGAGTAAAAAAAATTTATTTACCAGATAAAAATGAAAAAAAAATTGATGAAACATCATTAAATAATGGAAATGGACCAATATAGATGATGCAGTGGAAATGGTCTACAAAATAATTTCTCCAATTTTAGAGTTAACTTTTAAATATTTAATTTATTATTAGCTTTGCTATTAATTTTTACTCTTACATTTTAATCATAGAATCTTATAAATAATGATAACTAATATTTTACATAAAATTATTTAATGAATACATTTTAAGGTTAATATATAACTAAATTAAATATAAACTTAAAAATTAAATATAAAATTGAAATTAAATATACCTTTTTATGAAAAAAAGAGAGTCAAATACATCAATTTTATAGCACTTTAATATGTAATTAAAATTTTTATTATTGTATAATTAAAATTAGAGAAATGAATAAATTAAATAAAAATATATAAATAATAATTATAATTATTTTTATTTAAAATTTGCTTAGTAAATAGATGTTAATAGGGTAAATGTTTTTTACATTTGACATGCATTTATTACTAAAAAAAATTGTTAGACAATAAAAATAATTATGACCCTTGATCGTCTAAATAAACAATAACTAAAAAATTTTTCTCTCCTCTCATAACCCACACCACATGCCATATATCGCTTTAGATATCTAAAATTGGCATTGAATCGCTTCGATCTGAAGTAATTTGGCCCTGCTAACTATATTTGAATCTTCTAATTTTTTTTATCACTGTATCGATGGACCTTAATTGACTTGAAGAGTGAACTGTTACTCCTCTGGTCCTTGAATCATCGTAGCATTATATATGAATTAAGCTAGGAATAGCTAATCCCGTAGCATCCGGGGGAAAGGAGAAGATACGCATTCCAAAAGGTAACCTAGCAACATACTTGGCTAGGTTATCTGCTGCTCTTTTACTTTCCCGGTACACATGGGTTATGGTCACATCCCAAACTCGTTGAAGCATCTCCCCAATAGCTCTAATGGTTTGATAGAGTTAGTAGAGTTAGTAATTCTGTTACGATTAGTTAAGTATTGTTAGCTCAAGCTGTTAGATGAGAGTACTATAAATTCAATGTACAGAGATGAAATGTAACACAAGATTCATTCAAAAGAATAACAAAATCAGAGTATTTCTCTTTTTAATCTATTAGCAATTTCTTATCAAATTCAAGATTCAATTTCAATCATACCTCTCTTCATGGTATCTTTCGCCAGATGATTTTGGGGGTTCATGGCTAACACCACTGACGAACTTGGATCCACTGTCTTTCATGGTGGTCGTGTTGTGAATAGCTTCCCTCGACATGAGGTTGTTAAGCTGGACAGTGCAACGTATGTTCAATGGCGCAAGCAAGTGAAGTTAATTGTGGATGGATACGATCTAACAGGTTTTTAGACGGCACCGCTCCTCCGCCATCGAGATTCATAAAAAATCCTGAAGGAAATCTTGTTCAAAACCCTTTGGCGTCGGTGTATATGCAACAAGACAGACTTCTGACATCGTGGCTTTTATCGACCATCAGTTCGTCGATCTTACCCTCTTTCACCGATGCTTACACCTCGTGTGAGGTTTGGACTACGGCGATGAGTCTGTTTGCGGCTGATACAGGAGCGAAACAGTCACGGATACGGCATGAACTGCATTCATTAAAAAAAGGTACACTTACGATTACCTCTTATGTTGCTCGTATTTCAAATTTGTCCGCTCTTCTAGAGTCGTCTGGATCGCGGATCATGGAAGAGGAGAAGGTTCAAATCTTGCTAGCCGGTCTTCCACCAGAGTATGAGGCGATTGTTTCCTCCGCATCATTGTCATCCGGTGTTCTCTCGTTTCGGCGACTGGTAGATGCGTTGGTAGAGTACGAGAATAGACTTGCCCGTTTAGTTTCGGATGTTGTTCTTCATGCGAATCTGGTGGAAGGTGAGTCGATGAATGAGTCGTCGCCAAGAGTCGAAGCTTCTGACCGTGGCGGTCGCACTTCCGGTTGTGGACGAGGGTGTGTTTTCCAATCTAGACTTCAGTGTCAGATCTGCTCCAGGTTTGGTCACGATGCCCAGCGGTGTTACTACCGTTATAACCGAAGCGTGGAAGCACCGTCGTCGGGTTCTACACCATCGCCTTATGGTAATTTCTTTCCTTCTGGTTCGGCGCAAGGTGAATGGGGGGTACCTTCTAAATCTGCTAGGGTATCTTATGGTCAAAACAATTTTGATAATGGTCAAATTTTTTAATGCTTGGTTATTATGATGGTTATGGGGCCGGTTATGATGGTGTTTCTGGCAAAATGGCGCATGAGCCATCCTTGTCTTTTATGCCTTTTTTTGTGGGCCACATGGACATTATCAAATTGGGCCGCATGACACTTTTCAACATGGGCATATGTTTTCCTCTAGGCCGAATGCACCTAGGCCGACTGTTCATGGCCAAAATTTTGGGTCACTCAATGATGATGGGTTTTATTTCCATGGGCCTCCTAATGCCAGGCCATCGGTTAGTGGGCCTCATCCTATCAGACCAACGGCACCTTTGGTCTCTCACATGCCCACTTCCAATAATGTTCAGGTAAATTTACCTTCTGGTACTCAGCAAAATTTTGGACCGATGGGTGATAGTTCGGTTCCGTGGTCGACAAAACCCAAGGCTCGGGTATATACAGGGTCTGACCCTTGCATTGGGATTCCTCGGGTAGGCAACCTCCATGCCTCGGATTACTCTGACTGCTCTGGGTCTCAAGCTAATAACACTCAGTTTGGGTCCGCCAGTGGCAATGATGGCTCTTATATTCCCGTACCGGTTGGCACTACGTCTTGGTACCCTGATTCGGGAGCGAGTAATCATGTGTGTCGGGATCCGTCCGCTCTGCATCATGCTACTCCTTATTCAGGTACTTCTACTTTTTTAATGGGTAATGGCACAACCGCCTTGATTGAGTCAGTGGGTGATAGTTTCTTGCCTACTCAAACAAAATTGTTACGCATATCTAATGTTTTATGTGTTCCAAGCATTAGGAAGAACCTCTTATCGGTTTCTCAATTTGCTCATGATAATGATGTTTTTTTTTTAGTTTCATCCGACCTACTGTCTTATAAAGGACATACAGACCTGGAGAACTTTGCTGACGGGCCACATTCGTGATGGACTGTATCATTTCCCGGTGCCAGTTCTGTCTACTCAGTCGGCCGAAACCTCTGCTACTACTTTTACTGTTGCTCAGAATAAGTCTACAGAATGTAAGGATTTTTCATTGTGGCATAAACGTTTAGGTCATCTCTCCACTCCTGTTGTTAAGGCAGTATTAGATAAATGTCGTATTTCGTTAAATAAATACGGTTGTGATGCTATATGTACTACTTGTCAAAAAGGCCAGTCTCATAAATTACCATTTCCTGTTTCTACTACGGAATATACTGTTCCTTTTACTCTGGTTGTATCTGATCTTTGGGGTCCCGCTTCAGTGTCGTACGAAAGTTCTTTGTATTATGTGACTTTTATTGATGTTTGCACTCGGTTTACCTGGATCTATCTTCTTCGCCAAAAATCTCAAGCTGTGCAGTGTTTTGTTCAGTTTCAGCAACTTGTTAAAACTCAGTTTGGTAAGGATATTAAACAATTTCAGAGTGATTGGGGCGGTGAATATCGTGTGTTCTCGTCAGTTCTTGCTTCTCAAGGAATTGTTCATTGACTAACGTGTCCCTATACGTCTGAACAGAACGGCGTGCTGAGCGTAAGCATCGCCACACTGTCGACATGGGAATCACTCTTTTGGCTCAGGCGAATCTGTCAATGGAATACTGGGGTTATGCTTTCAGTTGTGCGGTTCACCTCATTAATCGTCTACCTACCCCAGTGTTAAAAGGGCTATCTCCGTTTCAGGCTCTCTACGGATGTGAACCCACGTACGATTATTTGAGGGTATTTGGTTGTTGTTTCTATCCTTATTTACGACCATTTATGAATCATAAGTTGGATTTTTGCTCTCAACCATCTACCTTCTTGGGGTATAGTGCTCAACACAAAGGGTACCAGTGTCTCCTTCCAACCGGCAAGGTTGTTATCTCCCGTCATATTGTGTTCGACGAGAATCGGTTTTTGTCCACTGAGTCTACATCTACAGAAAGTCCAAGGGGTTAGGATCAGTATGTTTCTACCTTTGTTCCTCTACTTGGAAACATGTCGTCTCGGCCTTCGGTGCCCCCGCCTGCTCAACCATCTTTGTTTTCTCCACTAGTGCCCTGTCCCGCCAATTTTAATCCAGACACAGCGCAGTCAGGAACTGGGTCTGATCGTGAACCCCAGAGTTCTAATATGTTTAGTGACCATGGTAGAGACTGCTCCACTAATGTTCGTGAGCTCTCTTCCAATCAAAACACAATTCATGTACCAATGATTAATAGTCATCCAATGGTGACTCGATCAAAGGCTGGAATTTTTAAGCCCAAAGCATTGATAGTTGAAGCTTTGGAACCAGATTCAATTGAGGAGGCCTTTTCTACTCCTGAGTGGCGTGAGGCAGCTCAGGCTGAGTTTGATACGCAACTTTACTTGGGATCTTGTTCCTTGACCTTCTAATTGTAAAGTAATCGGTTGCAAATGGCTCTTCAAGGTAAAGAAAAATTCGGATGGTACTATTGCCCGACGAAAGGCTCGGTTAGTTGCGAAAGGTTGCTCTCAAGTTCCTGGGTGTGATTTTAAGGAAACCTTCAGCCCAGTGATTAAACCTGCAACTATTCGTGTTGTCCTGACCATTGCTGTTTCCAGAGGATGGTCACTACGACAAGTTGATATGAACAATGCATTTTTAAATGGGGATCTTGATACAGCTGTTTTCATGCATCAACCTCCAGGATATGAACGGTTTGATTTCGAGGGCAAACCCTTCGTTTGTCGACTGAAGAAAGCATTGTATGGTCTTCAGCAAGCTCCTCGTGCCTGGTTCGAGAAGCTGAAACAGTTTCTCATTTTGATCGCGTTTGTTGCTTCCAAATCTGATGCATCTCTGTTTGTTCGAGTAAAATCTGACTCTACACTTTTTGTACTTGTATATGTTGATGATATTGTTATTACTGGCAACTTACCAGCGTCTATCGACTGGTTTGTTCAATTATTGCATCCCGAGTTCTCGCTCAAGGATATGGGAGATCTGCACTATTTCCTTCGCATAGAAGTGACTCAATTTTCAGGATCTCTCCATCTTTGTTAGAAGAAATATGTTCGTGACATCCTTGCTCGTTGTTCTATGACCACGGCAAAAAGTGTTCCCACTCCGATGGTCAGCTCTTCTTCCATGTCCAAAAATGATGGAGAATGTTTGGAGGACCCTACTGAGTGCAGAAGTCTTGCTGGTGCACTTCAATATGTTGTCTTGACCAGACCAGATATTGCTTATGCTGTAAACCGGATTTGCCAGTTCATGCACAACCCTACCACAGTACATATGGTGGCTCTCAAACGCATTCTGCGATATCTTTGTGGTACGCTTAACTTTGGCTTAGTGTTTCGTCCGTCTGATCGATTGTCGCTGGTCGGGTATGCTGATGTCAACTGGGGGTTAGATTTTGACGATTGGCGATCTACTTCCGGGTATTGTGTGTATTATGGTCATACACCTGTGGTGTGGTGCTCCAAAAAGCAGCAACTCGTGTCTAGATTGTAACAGCCCAATTTTAGTAGTGTCGGAACAGTGATTCGAGATCATTAAATCTGACGAAAAGTTAGAAAATTTTGTTAATCGATAATTATAAGTTAAGTGTGATTTTAGAAATATTTTAAAAATTAGTGAATTTTGTGAACTGAAAGAATTAATGAGAAAAATTGGGCCAAAAACGAGGTATTGAGACCTCGAATTCATAAAGTGAGCCATAAATATTTCTAAAAATATTTATGGAGTGTCATTAAGCTATTATTAAATTTTCGTTAGAAAATTTTAACGTTTGGGTAGGAAATTAAATGAAAAGGACTAAACTGAAATGAAAGTAAAAGTTAAATTATAGATTAAAAGAAATTATGAAGGATCAAAATGGTAATTTTACCATTTTGCATAGTTGAGGCGGTTAACGTTGGAAAATCTCAGATTTTTTAAAAGTATATTATTATATTATATTATATTATATTATATTATATTATATTATATTATATTATATACTATTATATTATATTATTATATATATAACCAAAAGAAGTAAAAGAAGAATACCAGAAATGAAACAGAGAACAAGACGAAAGCAGGGGAAGAAAAAGGGGAAAGAAAGAAAAAGGAGAAATTGATGGTTTGAAGCTTGGAAGTTTAATTGGTAAGTTAATTTAGTCCTTCTCTTTTAATTTTGATGTTTTATAAGTTTTAGAACAAAGTTTTGATGAATTTAAGTTGAAGTTTTTGAAGTTTTAAAGCTGTTGAATATAGCATATGATGAATAAAATGATGAATTAGTGGTTTAATTGAAAGAATTTGAAGTTAGAATTGGGTAAAGGATTTAATTGTAAAATAAGCTATAACAAAACTGTTTTGGACAGCAGCAGTAGAGTAACTTTGAAAAATCACCAAAAATCGTAGAAGTGGAATTAGAAGCTGAGTGAGATATGAAATTGAAGCTTATTGAGTCTACTTTCATATGAAAGAAACAGAGAAAGCAAATAAGTTCTGTATTATGAGATATTTAAATTTTAGTGAAACTGGTTCAGGGTGATTTCGGGATCCCCTGTTCTGACTTTGAAAAATCATAAAAAAATTGGAGAAAAATAATTAGGGGCTTAACTTTATATTTTTAGAATCCTGAATGAGTCTATTTTCAAATGAAATAAACAAGAAGGTCATATGAATTTTGTACGAAGAGTAATTTGATTCGTAGTGAAGAGAGGTCAGAACAGTCAAACAGTAAAACAGGGGAAACTTTAAGAATAATCTGGTATTGATTGGCCATACCAAAAATTCTGAAAAAATTATAGTAAAAAGATATATGAGTCTAGTTTCAAGAAAAATTAACGGTTCTTCATTTGGAGTTCTGTAGCTCAAGATAAAAATAATTTAGTGACTATGACACGGATGGACAGCTTAAATATTCAGCTAGCATGGCTAATTTGTAATGTTTTAGACTCAGGGACTAAATTGAATAAAAGTAAAACTTTATGATTAATTTTGTAAAAATGTTGGAAATGACCAATTTACATGGAATGGATTATTTTATTATTGAAAATTTAAAATTGAATGAAATTATTAATTTAAATTAAGATCGATTGAAAAATCGATGAAAATAGAAAATTACCAAAATGCCCTTAAATCTTGGTATTTCTGCAAATTTAGCCATGTAAGCTCGTGTAACTTTAATTATGTGATATAAGGAAATATAAGTTGATAGTACGTGAAATATTGATATGATAAATTAACTAATTTATGTTTATGAATAAACGGCAAGAGAATGATATTTATCATGACATGTAAATATGTGATTATCTTTCATATGTAAATAAAAGGTAATTAAATATGTTGAGACGAGTAATAAATTTATGTAAGACATGACGAGAAAAATAAATATGTTTAAGGGACGATATGTTTGATTTTGATTGGTTTCAAAAATAAATGCGAAATGAAATAAAATGTCTGATAAATAAATTTGTAATTCCGGTAATGCCTCGTACCCTATTCCGGCGTCGAATACGGGTAAGGGGTGTTACATAGATCCACGGCCGAGGCAGAATATAGGAGTCTTGCTGCAGCCACAAGTGAGGTTACTTGGTTAATGTCATTACTTCATGAACTACAGATTTAGTCTGATGATACTCCGAATATTTGGTGTGATAGTTCGAGTGCGGTGGCCGTTACAGCCAATCCCGTGCTACATTCCAAGTTCAAAATGTGGAGCTTGATCTTTTCTTTGTTCATGAGAAAGTTGCCGATGGGTCTTTGCAAATTGGGGAGGTACCTGCTTGCGATCAAGTGGCTGATGTTTTCACTAAGCCACTGTCTGTTACTTTGTTTTCTCGATTTCGACAACTCCTTCAGGTCTTACCAATTGGGAAGATGGATGCATGATAGAGTTAGTAGAGTTAGTAATTCTGTTACGGTTAGTTAAGCATTGTTAGCTCAAGCTGTTAGATGAGAGTACTATAAATTCAATGTACAGAGATGAAATGTAACATAAGGTTCATTCAAAAGAATAACAAAATCAGAGTATTTCTCTTTTCAATCTATTAGCAATTTCTTATCAAATTCAAGATTCAGTTTCAATCATACCTCTCTTCATGGTTGTATGTGGCTGATTTAAATGGCGAAGTTGCTGCACAATCTCCACACAATCTAGTTCCTGCATCCATAATTCCAAGCCTGCACCAGCCCATTAAGCACACCCGACAGCTTGCTTCATACTTATTACAGCAACCAATGGTGTGTGCAAAGCCCCACAGCCAAGTACCAGCAGCAGCAGTCCTCCAGGTCCCTGCACTATAAGCACCATCTACATTAACCTTTGAAACTCCCATTGGTGGCGCATTCCATGAGATGTCTCTCCACACCTGATTCCCTAAGCTGCTACTCTCCAATCAAGTTTCATCTTTGTACCAAATGCACCTAGCAAAGAAACTACTCGCATCAGTAAATTCTTCAGAGAAAACCATAGCATTCGTCCTGATCTTCCATAGCATGACAGCAAAGAATATATCCCAATCATCAACATTATCAAATGAATATCCAGGTCTGGTCAAGTTAACATATAGCCACAGTTGCTTCCAACCAAGTCATCAACTGCAACTATAGGCACAGCTGCTTCATATGCGGACTTGACTGTGAACAGCTTTAGTTTATGCCATCTCCAACCGAGTCGATCCTTGCATGGAGGGATAATTGCAGCAATCTTAGTAAGACATTTGAAGGGCAACCAAAACTCCAACTAAAAATTTTAATTAATTATAAATACCATCATTTCTTTACATATAAAAGAAGCAAAACTAAAAGCCATATGATGGTTGACATTAATTATTGATTAATCAATTTGTGGAAGAGGAATACATGCCACCAACCTTATCATTTCCATTCCTCCATTATTTGAAGACCAATTATTGGTTCATCAGTTGGATGCTTATCTTTTTGTAAATATAAAATTATTAAGATGTATTTAAAACCTCACTTAGTAATTGGGTTTTAGGTTTAATTAGTTGTAATTATATGATATTAAAGCAATCACAATTAGTTATGCTCACGAGTTTGGTCGGGTCAATATAAAGTATATAGATAATTTTAAGTTTGAGTCCGTCTCCGCCCGAAAAATAAGTCTTCTTTTTTGTTCAAGCTTAATCCAAATAAAAAAATTAAACTTGGATCCGACCCTACTACAATATCTGATTTTTAGTAAAAACATAATATTAAATTTAAGAATATTTTAAAATGATTAAATAGTTTTTAATCAGTGGTTATATACACCTGTTAAATGGACCCACATAGTTGAGATAAGATTCCTTCCTTTATTTTATTTTGTTCAATGATAAAAATATATTTCAAATATTAAACCAACTCTTTCATAATAATAATAATAATATATTTTACATAAAATAAATAAAAATATTAACAATAATCCCTTTTATATGATCATAATAATTTTTTTAAATAAAGGTTCTTAAATTTACAAATATTAAAAAAATAATAATTGTATCCAATGGCGGAGTTAGAAAAATTTTGAGGGACGGAATTAAATTATATATTTTTATGATAATAAAAATATAATTTTATTATTTTTTAACAGTTAATATATTTATAATTTTAAAGAATTAAATAATTTTTTTTAATATTTTTAAGAGATTAAAGTATAATTTAATCATTACTAATTTAAAATTTTATAAATTATATAAGGTTTAAATGGGAAAAAAAAATTATTTTATGAGGCCGAGCTATGGTCAGCTCCTCTTAGCTCAACCATTGATTGTGTTTATCATACAAACATTGTTATTGTTGTTAATGGAAGGGTGGGAATATTATTGTGGAGGCGTTGGAGTATAAGCTACTTGTAATTAAAAGAAACTTTGAAAATTTTGATTTGAAATTCGGACATTCAAGTCTGACCGTTGATTTCATCAGTTGTTTTCCCCGTGATCGTCGTGATGGAAGTCCGGCCAAATCAAACGGTGGACAATTCATCAACCTCACCTCAACAGCATCGGCGCCGTGCAGCTGCCGCTGCATCTAAACAACCAGTTTCCGCTACCAACGCCGTTGATACCACTTCCGTTACTCAAAGGTAACGCAAAACACCAACTTTTTTCTTAATTCTCACTTTTTTCCCACTGTTTCCGCGGAAATTTGACGAAGAAAAAGAAAAAGAATTCTTTTTAATTCTCACTTTTTTTTTTGCCGTTGTTTCTTGGAAATGAAATCAAATCTTTTCCTTGTTGGTTCTTTTTTTCCTTTCTTTAATTTTTTTTATCTGTTTCCGTTTTCTGGGGAAAATTTATTTCTCTTTGGATTTTGGCTCTAGCTTGACATTTAATTCAGTGAAGGAGTGCTTTAACTCCTTTTCTTCTTCTTCTTCTTTTTTGGGTTTAATTTAATATAGTTTCATAGGGTTTATAAAACGTTCCGAGTTCAGCTTACCATGGTTTATTTTTTTCTTGGAATTTCTATATTATTTAATATTTTTCAGGAATTTGTTTGGCTGCTCAGAAAATTATGGACAGGATAAGAAAATGATTAAGAAATTTATTCTATCTGTTGTTGTGAAATTTAAGGATTGTTTTTATTAATATGGGTTTATTACAATGATATTTTTGCAGGCTCCAAAAGGAACTAATGGCTCTCATGGTATGTGAATCTTTTCCACTGTTTTGTTTCTGAAATTTCATTTATTTATTTGTTGTTTCAATTGAATTACATGTTGATTTGAATCGTCTTTTCTAGTTTCATTGAATGGTGTATTATTGTGGGAGCAAGGCTTGCTAGATTTTTATTTATGGTGATTGTTTGCTTATCAACATTGTTATTGAACCTTGGTTGAGTGTCTATAATGACCAGGTTTCAAGTGTCTCCGGACATCCCTGCATGTATCGGTTTTGGTCGTCACCCTTATGTATGCTTATGTCAAAAGTATTATCCTTTTTGGGAACCTATAGGTCTCTTAAAGTTTTGTCATCCAACGGTGCATCTTCCTTGGTTTGAATCAAGGACCTCTACCTTAAGAGTCATTTTACCTGCACGTGTATCAATTGAGCTGATGTCCAAAACCCAGTCTTTACAGTGTTGCTAATGGAAATAGTTTTTTAAGGGTTTTATATATAAGGAACAAGGCTCCTAGTTTTAAAGAATAGCAGCTTCATTGTTATTTCATGGCATTGGTTCTTTTTACTTTCTCCTGATTGGAGATTAGGGATAGGATGGAAAGGAGTAAGGATGGCAAATTTTGTTAATCTAAGGGCTATGCAACAAATTAGGAAAGTAGTTATGAATCTCTGGTATTTGATTATCAAATCTTCCATCCTCGCTCCTTTCCATCCTTCATACCCAGCAAAGCTTAGGAGTTTCGTGTATGCTTAAGTGTAATGCACTTGTCTTCGTAGATATCCAGAAAATAAATTGGTCTAACTTGAAATATAGATTTTAATGTGACACTAGATAAGGGTTAGACATTTAGGATAAAAAAAGTTGATAGACTTGAATGCATGCCGATGTGCACCCTAGCACACACATCCACATTTATGTGAAGTTACATATATAACAAGCCTGAAATTGTGTTCAATTTACTTTGAGAAAAGAAAAGAAATGCAGTCAAACGACTTAATTAACAGATCAAACTTCAAGTTGGTAACATGGGAGAAACTCCTATGAAGGAAAAACTCTTTAGAACACTCTTCATTCAACATCTGATTTTGTCTTTTGCTGCAGATGAGCAGTGGAGATCTCGGAGTGTCCGCCTTTCCTGAAGGTGAAAGCATTTTTACATGGATTGGGACGATCAAGGGTGGAGAGGGAACTATGTACGAGGGTTTATCGTACAAACTTTCCTTGTGTTTCCCATTGGACTACCCTTTCAAGCCTCCTCAAGTAAAGTTTGAGACAATGTGCTTTCATCCTAATGTCGATCAGTTCGGCAATATTTGCCTTGACATTCTTCAGGTATCAATTCGCTTGGTATATAGCTTCTAATAGAACTATTTGCTTTTGAAGATTATAATGATGGGATTTAAAAAAAGGAGAATCTTCAATCCATTTTGTTCTAATTGTGGTTGCACCAAATAGAATTGGCTGATGTTATAGATTGAATAGAGCTACCCTTAAGCGTTCTGTTATTCAGATTCGTGTGTGAGTGTTAGATATAGTTTTGCTTCTGACACAATTTTCTAAGTTTTTCAATGTACTTAGAAGAAACATCCGAATAGCTATGTCAGTATGTATGTTAGACATAGGGGTATTGGACATGGATACATAAAAAAAAAGAAGAGTTGGAACACCTTAGCTTGAGGGTACTAAGATGGTTGATGTGAGAATTCTTCCTATTAATTGTCAAGTGGGTTCTATATTGGCTCAAGTTTTCAGTTTTATTCAAGTACCTGTATTTGACAACTGAAATCGACACCTACCTAAACACTGATATGTGGATATGATCTTCCAAAATCTTCCAAATACATGGAAAAACTTAAGAAAAATTAAACATGCTCTTGTCGGAACGTACCTGTATCCGTTACTCACATTTGAGTCCAAGTGACATAGACCAAATTGGCTAGAAGTTTCCCTTTCTTGGATTGATACCTCTTCTAATTGCATTCGTGCATACATGTGTAGTAGAATTATAGTTATAGTGTCATATTACCTTTTCTTTTTCACAATACTCAAACTCTTCACTTTTATCATTACAGGATAAATGGTCATCTGCTTATGATTGTAGAACCATTCTTTTGTCAGTTCAAAGTCTCCTAGGAGGTTTGCTTGTTCTTCCCTATGTATTTGATCTACGAAACAAATAACTCTTAGTCCAACCTAATTCTTAACAATTTTCTTACATGCAGAGCCGAATCCGGAGAGCCCTCTCAACACCTATGCTGCGGCACTGTGGAACAATAAGGAAGGTAAAATTTCAAAACCATAATATGCTCTGTGATTTTTCTTTTTAAATGTTTAAGGCCAAAAAACAGGAGGTTTACAGAACTAAAACCCATTTCGATGTTTTTTCCCTGATTTAAATGCTGCATCTGCACCTTTGTTTAGCGTCGTTTACTTTGTGGCCAAAGCATACACCTAAGTCAGACTTAAGTGTAACTGTTAAATTAAGTTTTTCCATGTGTTTGGAAGATCTTTGGAAGTCATATATCTATATTCATGTCAGAATAAGTGTTGGGCAACGTTGAAGCATTATTAAGAACTGGGATAGTACCAGTCTTACCCAGTCTTAACAGATTTTATTGCTTCTCAATTTCCTCAATGACCGAACTTACGTCTTTCTGACATTTCTCCATCTAACATGCGCTAAGATATTTCTGAGGTAACCAACCAATTTTGTGGGAATCTATTCTGCAAATCCAGGGTTTGCAAAGTGCCTTTTTTTTTCTTTTAAAATGTCAGTGGAGGTAAGTTATGTTATTCGAACTCAATTGTGACTATTGGAAATGGTATGTCTTTAACATGGATAGATTTGATCTTTTTAGAGGCTTTTTTGCTTGTATTTGAGAGTTATATCTTCATACTCATATCCGGATGTGTCGGATTTCAGTGTCCAACGAATGAGAAGTCCGAACAACATAGGGATGAACAACTTTCGCAATGCTATGAAAGTAAACTGAATTGATAACAAATTCACCATGATATATTTTTTCCAGATTACAGAAAAATGGTCCAAGAACAGTACTTTGGTGGAAAAACATTAGAGAGCTGATTGGCAGAATGGGGGTTGCTGGGATGCCATTTTGTGAAAGAATTTCTTGATGGAACTTACGAAGAAATATCAAATAGCAGTTGATCAAAGGTTCATATATAATTTGTTACGCAAGAAATACTGAGAATTTGTATGAATTCTTCTTTAGATAAATTTGTTTGTGATTACAAAATAAATGTCTTCAAAATGTTGGTATTTTCTTCAAGGGGGGGACTCAATTGAAATTGGGAATTCATATTCTTGTTTTGATTCAAATTGTACATCAATAAAGTCTTTGTGGAGTTTAATCAATTGAAAATTGATGCCTTGAGTCACACCAAAATTTAAAAAAAAAAAAAAAACAAATTATGTATAGATTAAATAGACGAATATTAATAATATTATTTTTGTTATGCTAAAATTAAATTTATGATAATTTATAAAAAGAATTGTCTTGAATATATTATTTTAATTTTTTTAAAAAAAAAAATTGATTGAGTAGTGGACAAATACTACTACCTCCTTTAAATATATTTTATTTTTATAAGGATTCATTTAAAAAAATTAAAATTTTTAATAGAATAATCAAGGATTTAATTAATTTTTAAAATTTAATGCATTAAATTCCATATTACTATCAATAAATATATCCAATTAATTTTTATCCTAGCAACAGTAGAATTAATACAATCTCCAATGATTCATTTATTTATTTATGTAAAGAAATTATTACCAAAAAACCACCTTGAATCGCTTTGTACATTTAAAGCCAGTTTCTGTTTCAAATGTTTTGGAATGGTATTTAACGTTATTTATTAATTTTAAATGAAATATATTTATGACTAACCATGAAAGTTTTCTCGAAATAGTATTGTTGATTGAGTCTTAATTCGATTGGTATCTCGATTTGTATGAGCATTGTTGTCAATGTAGAAGGACGTAGGTTCGAATGTATTGAAATGCATTATCCTTCTATTTAGGTGTGAGCATTCGACCGAGTCGAGTCGAATTAAGTAAAAAAATTTCGAATTAGTCGAGTTGACGAATTCTATTTTAGCAACCGAACTCAATTTGAATTCTTTTTTGAATTGGGTAAAAAAATTTCGAGTCAAGTCAATTCGAATTAACGAATCATATTATTTCATACTCAATGTTACGTTTACATGGACTGGTTATTGAACTAATAGACGAAATACAAGATTATTTAACTACATGAGTAAGACTGATGGGTAAACATTTATCAAAACGACGGAAATCTAATCGCATTATGTCTCTACGCATGAGTAGCAGGGACTGGAGCACGGATCAGAGTTTTCTTCGAAATGAGGCAGTCAGATTCTCTGAGAAACTATATGGAGAAATCCCTCCTCCCATGAGTGCTCTTCCCTTTGATTTATTTCCCCTTATCACGGAGGATGACATTGGTTTCCTTAGCAAGCCAATTTTGAATGATGAGATAAAGAAAACCCTCTTTGATATGGCTCCATTGAAGGCTTCGAGAAGTGACGGTTTTCATGCGCATTTTTTCCAAAGTCAGTAGGATTCTGTTGGAGAGGTGGTTTGTGAGTGGGTCCAGGGAATTTTTGATGGTAACAAGATTGAGGAGGATATTAATAATACGTTGATTGTGCTTATCCCTAAGAAGGAATGTTCGGAGGATTTTAGTCAATTTCGGCCAATCAGTCTGTGTTCGGTTATGTATAAATTGGTGATGAAGGTGATAGCCAACAGATTTAAAGTGGTGTTTCCTAAATATATCTCTCCTGAGTAAGCGGGGTTCATTGCTGGACGTAATATTTCGGATAATATCATTATTGCACAAGAAGTCATCCACTCGATGCGCAGCAGGAAAATGGGTAGGAATTGGATGGTTGTTAAGTTGGATCTTGAGAAAGCTTATGACAGGATTAGCTGGGGTTTTATTGATGTGACCCTTGTAGCTATTAGGATTCTCAAATTTTTAAGAAAGGTAATTATGAGTGCTATTTCTTCCTCTTCTATGCAGATTTTATGGAATGGGGTTCTGTCTCAGCCTTTCAAGCTTGTAAGGGGGATTAGACAGGGTTGCCCTTTATCGCATTATCTTTTCGTCCTTTACATGTGTCAGATTACAGTTGTCCAATAAGGGATATTCAGTATATTAAATGTTATCTTATGAATATTTTATTTATTGTTATCCCTAACTTTAAGGCTGGTTTTAAGGCACTGCACCCCTAAAACCAGTAGTGCTGCTAGTCTAGAATCTTCTAAGTTAGGCTCTCTTGTATATAAATATTTAGTGTAATCTCTTGTAAAATTAACAGAAAGAAAAATCTATTCTGTCATGGTATCAGATTAGACGATTTCTGGGAATTTTTTCTGGTAATCTTTTACTCCCACAAAATCCTCAAGCCTGCTTCTGTGTTCAAAAGAGATATATCTGAATTTGTCCACACCAATACCAATGGGGACAGTTCAGAAATCTCTATGAAAAACTCCAACCAAACAAGTGAGTTGCAGAATATTCAAGTGGCCTACAGGTTAAATGGGAAGAATTACCTGAAGTGGTCTCAGCTGGTTCGCACGTTCTTGAAGGGCAGAGGCAAGCTGAATCACTTACTCGACACAGGACCTCCAGAAGGAGATCCTCAGTTTGCTGCTTGGGATGAACAAGACTCTATGGTCATGTCTTGGTTATGGAATTCTATGGTGCCCGAAATCAGTGACACATGCCTATTTCTTAACTCATCCAAAGAAATATGGGAGGCTGTGAAGCAGACTTATTCTAAGGTTCGAGATGCTGCTCAAATCTTGAATTTGATGCAGTAAGAGTTCAAATTCTTGGTAAGGAGGAACAACCCTTACTAAATGAGACACTCGCGATAGTTCGTGCTGAAGAAGGGAGAAGAGGAGTTATGCTTGACGATAATCGCGTAGATGGGTCTGCCTTAGTTACAAAGGCTGTCAGTGAGAGGAAAATTGCCATGGAATAGCCAACTGATATGAAGCAACCAGATTCTACAAGGCCTATTAAGAGGGATTCTATATGGTGCACATACTGTAAAAAATCTCGTCACACAAAAGAACACTGCTGGAAACTCCATGGGAAGCCACAGCCGAATAAAAGGAATTTTCCTGCAACCAGTGGACAACTAAAGGAACAAGGGCATGCAAATATAGCATGACAGATGGATGAGGAACAGCATTCTGGTATTTTTAATAAAGAAGACATTGCAAAGTTAAAGACATTGCCGGGCTCATTGGAAAAAACTTCTTCCACAGGTACTTGCAGCTTGGCACTTTCAGGTATTTCCTCTTCTCAAAATTCTAATGTCTCGGACACAGTCACCAACAGGTCTTGGGTCATTGACTCAGGAGCTACTGACCATATGACCCACTCCTCACACAAATTTGTTTCATATACACCTTGTCCTAGTAATAGAAAAATTACAGTAGCTGATGGTTCTGTGATAACAGTGGCTGGTCAAGGTGATATTGTTATAAATGAGACCCTTACTCTTAAAAATGTCCTTCATGTTACTAAACTATTTCCCAATCTTCTCTCCATCCAAAAACTTACCAGGGACTCTAATTGCAGTGTGGTTTTTTATCCAAATAAATGTTTTTTCCAGGAACAGAACACGAAGAGGATGATTGGACATGCTAAGGAAGCAAATGGCTTATATTACCTTGAAGAGTCTAGTGGAGAAATTAGTGCTCTGAATTCCTCACCGTTATCTTTCCTATCCAAGTCTGTTCAAGCTCACAAAGACCAAATTTGGCTCCATCACCTCCGCCTTGGTCACCCTTCATTTTCAGCCCTTCAGTTTATGTTTCCTTCCTTGTTCAAAGGAATAAATGTTAAAAATTTCCGTTGTGATGTTTGCGAACTTGCCAAACACAAACACACCTCCTTTCCCGTAAGCAATAAAAGAACATCTGCTCCTTTTACTCTTATTCATAGTGATATTTGGGGACCATCAAACATTTCAAACGTCTCTGGGGCTCGGTGGTTTGCTTCCTTTATTGATGATTGTACCCGTGTGTCCTGGATATTTCTTTTAAAACAAAAATCTGATGTAGGGTCTGTTTTTAAAATTTTCTACAACCTACTCAAAACACAATTTAGGACTGCAATAAAACGGTTTAGGACAGACAATGCTAAAGATTACTTTAATCAGTTTCTCTCCTCTTTTTTTCAAGAAAAAGGCATTCTCCATGAGTCCTCTTGTGTTAACACACCCCAACAAAATGGTGTTGCCGAAAGAAAGAATGGTCATATTTTTAGCTATTACTAGAGCTCTATTGTTTCAAAGCAATGTCCCTAAACAATATTGGGGGGAAGCTGTTTTAACTGCCACTCACCTGATAAATAGGTTGCCTACAAAGGTCTTTGACTCTCAAAGTCCTATACAAGCTCTATCGAAAATTTTCCCTGATTTTAATACCTCCAATCTTCCTCCCAAAATATTTGGGTGTGTTGCCTTTGTCCATATCCATTCTCAAAATAGGGGAAAACTCGATCCACGAGCTGTCAAATGTGTTTTTCTAGGTTATTCCTCTACACAAAAAGGGTACAAATGCTACAATCCAGCCACAAAAAAATTTTTTCTTTCAGCTGATGTCACTTTTGCAGAAGAAGAAAATTTTTTTACTTGTCCTTATCTTCAGGGGGAGAACTTATTTAAAGAAGATAAGGGTAGAGAGTTTTTTCTTCTTGATTTTCCAGCTTCTGTTCAGCTTGCTCAACTTAATTTTCCAGCTCCAAACACTGAGCCCTTACCTACCAACCAGCCTGCCCACCTTGACCCTATGCAACTTGAAATAGAGCCTACTACACCTAAGTCACCAAAAGGAATTCAGGACACTACTCGCCCTTTACTAGTTTACTCAAGGAAGAAGGCACCGGTGCAAGTTCAATCATCTTCTTCGGATAAACACCCTACTGCTCTACAACCCGAGGTAACTACTGAACCTACTTTGAATACTAGTGAGAATTCAGGTCAGAGAGAGTATGATTTTCCTATTGCTATTAGAAAAGGAACTAGGGCTTGTACAAAACATCCATTGTACTCATTCATGTCCTACAAAAATTTGTCCCATAACCACAAAACCTTTCTTACTAGCCTAAATTCGATCTCCATTCCCAAAACTGAATCTGATGCATTAAATAATGAGAATTGGAAAAATGCCATGAAAGTTGAAATGGAAGCACTTGAAAAAAAATAAGACATGGGATTTGGTAAAATTACCGAAAGGAAAGAAAACAGTTGGATGTCGCTGGGTGTATACAGTAAAATACAATTCAGATGGCTCTTTAGAGAGGTACAAAGCAAGATTAGTTGCTAAAGGGTACACTCAAAAGTATGGAATAGATTACCTTGAGACATTTGCCCCGGTTGCAAAGATGAACACTGTGAGAGTGTTGTTGTCACTTACTGCCAACAGAGGCTGGAAACTACAGCAGTTCGACATCAAGAATGCTTTCTTACACGGTAATCTTGAGGAGGAAGTCTATATGGATGTTCCACCGGGGTTCGGTTCTGATACAGGACAGGTAGTTTGCAAACTAAAAAAGGCTCTATATGGACTAAAACAGTCCCCGAGAGCTTGGTTTGGAAGATTTACCAAAGTAATGCTCAAACTGGGATATAAACAGAGTCAAGGAGATCACACTCTATTTGTAAAACATTTATCTTCAGGGGGAATGACTGTTTTATTAGTCTATGTAGATGACATTATAGTGATAGGTGATGATTTGGAAGGAATGGAAAATTTGAAGAAATGTCTAGTAAAAGAGTTTGAGGTCAAAGAGCTTGGCAAGTTAAAATATTTCCTTGGTATTGAAGTAGCACACTCTCGGGAAGGGATCTTCATATCTCAGCAAAAATACATAATTGATTTGTTGACAGAAACGGGAAAGTTGGGATGTAAACCAGCAGAGACACCCATAGAAGTGAACCACAAACTTGGAGATGCACTAGAAGAGGAAGTAGTTGATAAGGGTTCATATCAAAGACTCGTAGAGAAGCTCATTTACTTGTCACATACTAGACCGGATATTGCCTATGCAGTTGGTATTGTAAGTCAGTTCATGCACAATCCTAAAGAGTCACATCTTCGAGCTATATACCAGATTCTACAGTACTTAAAAGGGACTCCAGGTAAAGGAATCCTATTTAAGAAAGGGGGGAATTTAACCCTTGAAGCTTATACTGATGCGGATTATGCAGGATCTATGGTGGATAGAAGATTAACCTCGGGCTATTGTACATTTCTGGGAGGCAACCTTGTAACTTGGAGAAGTAAAAAACAGAATGTTGTGGCTAGATCTAGTGCAGAAGCAGAAATTAGAGCGATGGCTCTTGAAATTTGTGAATTATTATGGCTAAAAATTATTTTGGAGGATTTGAAGATCAAGTGGGAAGGACCAATGAAACTGTATTGTGATAATAAGTCTGCTATCAACATTGCACATAATCCAGTACAACATGATCGTACGAAGCACATTGAGGTTGACAGACATTTCATCAAGGAGAAACTTGACAGTGGCCTAATTTGCACTCCATATGTGCCCACTGATGGTCAACTGGCAGATATCCTAACCAAAGGACTATCTGGGAAGACCTTTCAGAGACTAGTAAGCAAGCTGAGAATGGATGATATCCACTTCCCAGCTTGAGGGGGAGTGCCAGATTACAGTTGTCCAATAAGGGATATTCAGTATATTAAATGTTATCCTATGAATATTTTATTTATTGTTATCCCTAACTTTAAGGCTGGTTTTAAGGCACTGCACCCCTAAAACCAGTAGTGCTGCTAGTCTAGAGTCTTCTAAGTTAGGCTCTCTTGTATATAAATATTTAGTGTAATCTCTTGTAAAATTAACAGAAAGAAAAATCTATTCTGTCAGCATGAAATCGCTTGGACATATTATTCGTTCTGAGATTTCAGCAGGAAGGTGGCAACCGATTCGGCTTTCTAGGTCAGGGCCTTCTTTATCCCAAATTTTTTTTGCTAACGATCTTGTTATTTTTGCCAAAACAGATATGGATCAAGTTATCCTGTTAAAAGAAATCCTGAAACACTTTTGTGATTTTTCTGGGCATAAGATAAGCGCAAGGAAGAGTAATATACATTTCGCTAAAAGTGTGGATGATAGATTATGTGATCAGATTAGTCTCTTCTTTGGATTTCAGAAGGTCTCTAATCTAGGAAGGTATTTGGGGGTGCCTCTTTTTCATGAACGAGTTACTAAAAGTACTCTTAACTTCATTGTTGAAAAACTGAGGAGAAAACTTCAGTCTTGGGAAGCTAGAAAACTTTCCTTTGCGGGGTGTGTCACACTTGCACAGTCAGTTCTCCTTGCTATTCCTAATTACTTCATGCAGTCCCTTCTAGTTCCGAAAGGGGTATGTGATGAGATTGGAAAGATTGCTAGACAGTTTATTTGGGAAAGCTCTTCTGGTCATCCCAAAAGTGCTTTAGTTGGATGGGAGTCTATTTGTCAACCTAGATCTCGTAGAGGACTTGGATTTCGGCATTTTTATGATCAGAATAACAACTTTTTCATGAAAATTGGGTTTAATCTGGTCTCTCGATAGGATGCTTTATGGGTCCGTGTTTTTCGGTCGAAATATGGATGGAAGAATCAGCTCCCTGATTCCATTTATAGAAACAATTGTTCTCATCTTTGGCGCTCCATTTCTAAGGTATGGCCCTTCTTTTGCGAGAATCTTATATGGTCTGTAGGTGATGGTTCAACAATCCGTGGCTGGAAAGATTCTTGGGTTCTGGATATGGGTCCCCTTTTTAGTTATGTTTCGGCTCATTCTAGTCTTGACTTGGAGTGTGCTCTAAGAGATCGGGTGCTTCCTAATAGTAATTAGAATTTGGATTTGCTCCGTTTATGGCTTCTTGATGACGTGATTAAGCGAATAGTAAGTGTTCCCCCTCTTCATCCTGATGGGGGAGTGGATAAGATCATTTGGGCTCGATCGGGGTCAGGGTCCTTTTCTGTTCGAAGTGCTTATTTGGATTTAAAAGAGAGCTCCTGGAATTCTCATGATAATGCTTGGAAGATCGTATGGAAATATCAAGGTCCACAGAGAGTTCGTCTGTTTCTTTAGTTTGTAGCTAAGCAAAGGCTTCTTACTAATTCTGAACGAGCTAGGAGAGGGATTGGACATGGTAGTGCGTGTCCTCTTTGTGGGCATGACATCGAGGATATTCTACATGTCATCTGAGACTGCTCGAAGGCTAAGGAAGCCTGGATGCTTGTTGTTCCAGCTGAGAAATCTACCAGGTTTTTTTCTGACCCTATCCAAATTTGGTTTTCCATTAATTTATGTTGTCATGATAAATTGCAGGATAAGGCAATTACTTGGTCGTGTCTTTTTGGGATAATTGCTTGGAAACTTTGGAAGAATACCTCTTCATCTTCCAAGACATCAATTAGGCGGCTTATGAGGCCATCAAAACTTCCCTCAGTTGGGCTCAACATTTTGAACCGTTACTTGGTGTAGCTAGTTCCACTGCAATCAGTTCCGGAACTTACCATCATTTGGCTGATAATCGGGTTCATTTATTTGCTGATGGAGTAGTTGCTAAGGATTCTGAAAATGCCTCAGCGGGTGGAGTAGTTCGAGATCGGAGTGGAAATTGGATTTTGGGCTACACTCATTATTTGGGTATATGCTCACCTTTGGAGGCTGAATTCTGAGGCATTTTTTATGGAATCCTCATTCTATTGAGTAAGGGTTATAAAAAAGTTCGAATTCAGTCTGATAACCTTGAAGTGGTTAAGGCATTGTCCACGAAGATATCAGTGGATTCAGGCACTACAATTCTCAGGAGAATTAAATGACTTTTGCGCTCTGATGGCCAATGGGAATTCAAGTATGTCACTAGGGAGTGTAATTTAATCGCAAATCAATTGGCAAAGATTAGTCTCTCTTGGAAATCACCTCTTCAGCTTTTTGAAGTGCCCTCTGATTTGGTGGTCAAGGCTTTTCAGCACGACAAAGTTTTTAGAACCTCTTAGGAGGTTTTTAGTTGTAATTCTATTTATTTTCACCAAAAAAAAATATTACAATTTTTAATTATATTTATTTGTAATAAATTAAATTTAATTCTATTAATTATAAATATTTCCTTCTTTTAGCATCTGAACATGTCAAATATATATTTAATGAGAATGTTAATTTTATCAAAAAAAGAAAATATATTTCTTTTAATTAGCTTAAACTCCGGAAAACATACTATTTTAAATCCAAAATTTTTAAAGTTGTAGAAAAGGAAAAAAATATGACATGAAATATGAGCCTCAAACTTTCTTTCAAGTTCTTTCGCATTTGTAAATAGCTTACCTAATCCCGTGTATGTCAGCTCATATGAATTTTTATTTTATTAAATTTTAACATATTTTTAATATTTATATTGTAACATTATATATTTAGTATGGCATAATATAATGTATAATATATTGAAAATTGAGAATGGAGTTAGATAGGGCTTTGGCCCAACGAACCTAATCTTATTATCAAACTCAATCTTTTTTATCCAAATTTTGTACACAAGTAACCCAACTCTTAAAGATATTTCATAGTTTGAAGAAAACCTTAGCATTAGATCCATTGTGAATGATACAAAAAGAAAACGAAAGTAAAATATAGAAGAAGAAAATATCATACCTTATGCTTTTTACTTGCATTTTAGCTTGCTGTAAATATATACTTAAGGGATGTACTAATTTTGGAAGAACACTAATAATAACAGAAAAATAAATTTAGAAAGACAAGCCCTTCCTAGTATGAATGAGATTCAAAACAATGATGTTATGTTGATGCAATACAAGTATTTGATTTATTTCTCTTTGGGGTACTAAGTGAGGTTTTAAAGATGATTAAATCAACAAAGTTTGAAGCTGATATTGAGTTGTTAATATAAACTCTATACTCTATGAGATTCCAATATACAATTTTGAATAATTAAAGCCTTGCTGACTCCTGTTTTTTTTTTTCTTTTTTTCAAACTATCTGTATCCAAAACATACTTACAACATTAATATTTAAATATAATCTTCTAAATACATGAAGAAAAAACTTCAAAATATATAGGTCTAACCTGAACGTGAGATAGTAAGGACATTTAACAACATGATTTATCCAGGGAAAAAGGACCTAATATGAAGAAAATGCAATGAAATTAGTCAAAATTTGAATTTTACAAGCAAGCCCCAAATAAGACACAATTAAATTTGAGAATGAATTTTCCCTCTGTTTTAATGTAATGCTAGCATTTCTTCCCATTTTTACTCTATAATATACAAATATATATTTTATATAATGCAGAAAACACAAGAAAAGGGGTCAAAAATGAAAAATGAAAAGCAATTTGTATACTATGAGAATCACAGTCCACAGAAGAACACACACACATATATATAAAACAAAACTGTCAAGCAGAGTTCCAGAAAAAAGTTACTTCTCAAGAGATTGTATAACCTCTGTGGTCATCGACGACGAATGGTGGCGTTTCTGAGAGATCAAACGTTATCAGATTCATCTATCTGTGGTTCTTCTGAATTCTTTCCTGCAGCCAACCTCTCAGCTGCCAACCTCTCCTCCAGTGCTCTAGCCCCTCTTTCTCTGTAAGGTCACACGGGTAACAAACCGAATTTTTTTGTCAATCATAAGAATGCCATTGTTTTATAGCAGAGAAGGATAATGATTACTATCTTAACCTGATATCTTATGCAACCAATATTTCATAAGCTCCCAATAAAACTAAAAAAGAGAAAGAAAACCAGATTGCTTTGCTGCTATCATAACTACATTAAATGTCTCAGAGGAAACTGAGCAACTAGGTTACTTGGACTTGTTGGACATGGTATGTTTAGTTTTTTTCTAAATTGTTTCATGTATTTTGAAGGTCATC
This sequence comes from Gossypium australe, assembly GCA_005393395.2. Taxonomy (NCBI): domain Eukaryota; kingdom Viridiplantae; phylum Streptophyta; class Magnoliopsida; order Malvales; family Malvaceae; genus Gossypium; species Gossypium australe. Next base: position 817,367 of record CM016617.1, read on the forward strand.
TCTCTATATTCATGTCCAGGTAACGTATGAGTGCCAGACAGGGCACCTCAAGAAAAATGCAGTGGTTTTGGCTTAATATCGTCTTTGCTGAGGTCGAGTGGGTTTTAAACAAAAAATAATAATAATAATAACCCAGCTAATATGGTGCTTTTCTACAGTGTTGAATTTGAGCCTTTTGTCTTCAAGCTTGTCTTGACTTTTAACCTAGAATTGGCTTCCCTCATATTTGTTCCTAAATTATCCTACTTCAATTAGTAGTAGCCCGAGTTTAGTCTATGCAGTTGAAGGCTTAAAGTAATGCATTCTTTCGTATTTTAAGATTTCAGTAAACAGTATCTTTTCGCTAATAACACATCCAACTCTTGCATTAAATAGTTTCGCCACACTATAATGGACCAGGGTTCAACTACTTTTCAACATAACAAAAGAGCACGCATTCATGATAAGAGTTTCTTTTCAAACACATTGTATGTTAAAATTAATTAGCTAGTCCATTACAATAGAGATAAGAACCCTTCAATAATCCAATGAGTATGGCAGAATTAAAACGAAAAGAAAAAAAAGTACCTTCTCCGCGATGCCTCAATGGGGTCAGAACCGATTAATGGTGCACCTCCCACGGTATAACCCTGAGCATTGGTGGAAGCTTCGGATTTTCCACAAAGCATCCGATGAAACATTGATGCGATGGGATCAATGATTGGCCTATAACAAATCACAGGGGCACACTTGAGAGAGAGAGAGAGATTAAAATAAACTTCTCATTTTATTTCATAAGCTAAAAAGAAAGCCATATAATACTTGAGAAATTCAGGGAAGAATGTAAAGAATGAAAAATCTTCACTCGGATCTCCCCTATGCTTTGCTTCGGGTTTTCTCTGGAAATATCTGAGGTAAATCCAGCCCATATAAGCTCCAAATATCAAGGTTGGAAGATATGTTGCCGAATCTGGAGTGAAGAAACTTATGGCAATCGAAATCAACAGCATAAGTGATGGCAGCCACTGCATGGCATAGGAAGCATCAAACAGAGGGCATGGGGTCAAATTCCCAGTTAGAAAAGTTTATCACTGAACCCAATCAAATGGCACTTGCAATATAAAGTTTTACCTTTGCTTTTATTTTCAGCAAAGACAGTTCTTGGTCAGGTACAATTTGTTTGATGCCAACCAAGAAGCCCGCCAGCACCCCATGGAAGCCGGAAAGAGGCATGTAACTAGCAAAAAGACCAAAAGAGAATAAGCACTCCGATTCTTCATTTTCAAGGAGCCTCCAAATATAAGGAAAATTTGAAACTAAAAGTAAATATAACCATATTGAACACATACTCATGCCCGGCACTTGCATTAGTGTCTAAATAACAAGATGCAAAGAAGTTGAGAATATGATGACAACGAAATTAGGTTAAGTTTTCAACAACTTAGAGATAGATAAACCAATTCCCACAAATCAGTCAAAGAAGACGGAAAAGTGTGGATCAATTTTGACATTTATTCTCTTTCACCTCTCAAACATTTGATTGAGAAGAATGGTGGAAAAAGGAATGAGCACAAGAGAAAAGGGCCTTAGGAGACATACTAACTTAGAATAAATGCTTCTTAAACACATAGGGGGACCGTAGCACTCACAGGTAATTTTCTTCCCTCGTTATGTAGTACAAGGCGATAGCAGTAGTGAAAACACAGACAGAAGTTAGAAAGTTAACTATGAAGATGAACTTCAAGAACTCCTTAGAACCCCATATAGGCTCAAGCAACTTCCCCATGAAAAGAAGACCGATAACACTGACAACCACCTGCAGAAATCAGTGCTCAGCAGTGTAACTATATTGAAAACAAAAAAGAAATGGAAGATTGGGAAAATAAATAGTAGAATAAAAGATGGCCATACCCCATGTAATGATTGTTCAATATAACCAGCTGTTATGAGGTTCCAACCAAAAGGGATTGTCCTGCAAAATAAGTTAAAAGTAGAAGTAAAATAACTGAGTCATTGTTCGGACATGAGTTTGCAGATAAGAGCATCCAAATATATGAAAAAACTACATGCATCAGACACATATTGAGATCTAACATTGTCGCCCAAATCCGAATAACATAAGTAAAAAAGCATAGGCATTTCACTTAACTAGAAAAAGAAACCCATCAAAAGATTACTATCCAAGTTAAAGAAAAATGCTAACATCATCCCAAAATCCAGATCTAAACATTCAAATAGCAAAATCTGAAGTCAGTTCATCAAGTATGTCGAAACATTAACCGTTAATCAAAGCTAGAATCAACCCATCATTACATAAACAACCCCCAAAAATTCTACTGCTATGGTTTCTTCGATTTTGTTTAATTAGCAACGAATTCTACTGAATCCTATTTGGGTAATTCACTAAAACGGCAACCAAAACCAAAACTAATCACAACCCAAGTTTCTAAAACGAAATTGGATAAAATTAACATCAAAGAAATGAAAAAAGAAAGTGAAATGGGAAAAAGAACCTGGCCGGAATAAGAGCAAGGTAAATAACAGAAGAAGGGAGAAGCCGAACAACAATGTGGCCACCGATTAGTATCACCGTTAGTCCCTTGCATAGCTTTGTAAATCCACTGAATGTTCCACTCCCCTGTAAATTCAACAAATTTAAAATAAAACAAAAACTAAGAATTTTGTAATTTTTAAAATGGAAATTTATACAAGATAAGATTACCGGGGAGCTCATGGTGGAGCCAGTGAATTGAGGCAGTTTGATATTTTTCCCGGTGAACGGCGGGATCTTGTTTTTCTTTTGTTCAATCAGTGAACGGCGGATGGATCTAGGTGAAAATGGAAGTAATTATTTTCTTCCGGGTTCTTTAATTGATATAATTTTTGAGTTTTTCACCCTTAAGAACCGAGTTGACTCGAGGCTTTAAGTTTTAACCATTGATAAATCCTAATCATATATAAAATAAAAATATATGTTAGGAAAAGGTGAAAATAAACCCAAACATAATAAAAAATAAATTTATAAAAATATTTTACTCTACGAGGTTTTTAAAATTGGTCTGATGGTCAAATCGATTAAGTTATCAATTTGTCAATCCAATTATTTCAATCAGTTCGATTAAATAAATCATTAAAAAATTTAAAAATCAGCTCAAATGCCCCTATTGATTCTAAGGCGAATTAATCTAATGACTTTCTATGGATCGATATCCCGATTGGTTCCTGATTTAACTAGTCCAGTTGACCGATCCAGTTTAAACATCATTGGCCTTTTCTGTTTTATTTAATGATTTTAGTTGTATTTTTTTTAATTATCATCTACTAGATTATCGCATATCCATGACATGAATAAAAAATAAAATTACATAATAAATATATTTATGAAAATTTGATATAAATAACATGTGAGATTTTGATTGAACGGCATAGTACAAATGTTGAAAAAATATAAGCTTGAGTTTTTTTTCCTTAGAATTATCGTATATGCAAACTCTCGTGCTTCACAATATAATGCACTTGTCACTGGGTCAAGAGGGTATTGGACAACTTAAGTTTAAATCTTAGTTTGTCTTGGCCACTCGCCTTTTAACACTTTTAAAATAAGCACCTACCTAATTTAGTCGTCAACTTTTATATATTATGTCAATTTAGTCATAATTTTAAAAATTTAACCCTCAACATTATAAGTTATCTCAATTTAGTCCTAATCCTAATATATATAAATAAATTCTCTCAATTATAAGTATTTACTATTTGGTCAATTTGGTTACCTGAAATTTTACATTGGAACTTATCAATTATTTGATTGAGATATGTTAAATTATTTTTATTTTATAACCAAGTTTATAATGACATATAGATACTTAAAATTTATATTTTAATGTGTAATAAATGAACGATGAATCTAGTAGGTTTGTCTAGTGATTGTTGTGATACTTCGGATTTGAACAAAGTTTGAAACCCGGTGTTACACTATATCTTTGTACACCTCTGCAACACAATCCTTGGCCGTCAAAGGAAGATTAGGTGTCTTTGTCCTCTTTCTTGTAGTGCGAGGCAGAAAGGCTAACAAGGGTATATCGTCATCAGGAATGGTTGAAGGAGGCCTCTTCTACAGCTTTGGCAGTTGTCGCTGCTTGAGTTGCACATTGATTCAGACTCAAACAAATGTTCCTTGTTTGGTGCATTTGAGGCTAGTATATAAGTAGAAGAGGAAGCTAATACAAGAGTCCATGCTGAGGCTAAAATTGAATTCGAGAAGAACTAGATGTTGTTCCTGAAACTGTGCCCACACCACCTACCACAAGTGAGGGCATTCGCTATTGTCCCTCACATTCTAAAACTAAAAAAGATTCAGATGACAATGTGCCTTTTTTCAGTCTTATGATAAGAGCTGCCAAGAAGAAGGAAAGAGGCCTACAAGATCACCATCCCCTGCAAAGGGAAAGAAGTAGAAGATGGTTGTTGAGAAATGAGTAACCCTTGGGAGAAGAAGAGATGCACCCCATGCTCTTTATTGAACAAATTTTATGTGGCTTTGGATAAGTTTGCTATGTGCAACTAGATGCCATCATCTCATGATGCTACTATTGGGAAAGGATTGGGTGTATTCCTTTATAAAACTGGTGTAAGGTAAAAATTGCTACCTTGATCTTTAAACAAATCCTCAAGCATGCAGAAACTGTTGATGTGCCACAAGGCTTCTTCGGTCTTTCATGTATTGATGAGGCAAAAAGAAGGTGACCACTTGTGAAGATTATTTGGAGCCTCTTCCTCGTGAGCTGAAGCACTCTATCATGTTCTCTGCTGGTAGTCTTTTTGATTACACTATACCATTTTGTTGATTATTTGTGGACATGTTCTCTGCTGCATCAAAAGACTTTTTAATTATTAAACTTTCAATGCCTATAAAAAAAAACCTAAAGTTTCTTTTAAATGTACTCAAAATAAATATAAAAATATGAAATTTGACTTTTGAATTATTAAAATATTGAGGTGTTTATGGGTCGGGTGACCCAATTCACTATAGGCAGGGTTTGGATTTACATTTTTTAACCATGGTTTGATCGGGCCTAACCCATTTTACTATTTATATTATTATAACTAAATTTAAATAAAATTATTTATTATTTTGAGCAATAAAATTAGCCATTTGGGCAAGTTTGGACTTGGGGTCAAGCCTCAGGGGCGAAGCCAGAACAATTGTTTAGGGGCGGATAAAATTTTAATTTTTTATAGTTTATATCTTTATAATTTGTAAAGAATTAAATTAAATTTTTATAATTTTAGGGGGGCAAAGTATAATTTTTCCTTTACTAATTTAAAATTTTTAAAAAAATCTAAAGGCCTAAATAGCACTTTTACATTTTTAGGGGGCGGGGCTCATGCCAGCCCCTGGCAAGCCTGGAAATCTTTTTAAAATAGATCTCAATTTGACTCAACTCAACTTATGAACACTATATATTAAAGATAAAAAAGAAAAAGTAAAAGTTTTGAGCATAATGCGCTTCAACGCACTTGAACCCACGTCCTTATACATTGATAAAAATATTCACACCAATTGAACTAAAACTCAATCAATTAAGCACATTACTATTTAATCCAAAAATTAAAAGAGAGAATAAAATAATATAAAAACAGGAGTGGAAATAGAAGGAGAGAATAAAGAAAGAGAGAAAGTGTCCAAGAAGAAGAAAGTGAAGGGGTGATTAGAAATGTGAGAGCAGGATTCCCACACTTGTTGCTTCCAACACTCCACCATTTGAAATAAAATTAAAATATTCTAATTTCCATTTTAGTTAATGAGGTTCCTTCCCCTTTCTTCATTTTCATCCTCTACCATTTTCTACATTCAAGGGAAAAGCAAATTCCCTTCATTTGCAGCCTTTTCCAACTCTTCCCCTCTTTCCCACACCTTTGTTTTTTCTTCTTATTCCTTTTCTTGAATAGTTGTAAATTTGTAGTGTCATGGGCTTCATTCCCACTTACAACTGCTTCAATCCCACTCTGATTTCTACTGTCAAGCTTGCAGCTATTATTACCATGCTTATATCTATTGAGTTCTTAATGAAAAAAAATTAATTGATGGATTTAACTGTTAAACGCGTTGATGAGACTGACAACAGTCAACAAGAGATAGCACGTTACTTGCCATGTAGAAGGATTCAGCAAAAAAAAAAAAATCAATTTTTTTAAAGTAAATTAATAAATATTTTTAAAAAGTTTTTGAAAACTAATTAATAAAAATTACATCTGGAATGAATATGGACATGAATTTGTTCAGAATCAAGACGGTATTTTGTCCAGATTCGTTCTAGATGAGTTAAAAATATAAAAGTTCAGAAATTATAAAAATTATTTAAAAATTCTAAAAAAATGAAACAAATTAATATTTTTAATTTTTATTAATAAATATATATATATATATATATTTGAATTTTGTATTTTGTATTTGTAAATTATCATTAAAAAAATTAGAATCTAACCTTCCCAACGTGAATTAAAAAATATTGAAAATTGTTGGTAATTATTATTGAAAAATTATATGCTTTGATTGAATCTATTTTTATGTTGATCCACCATTTTTAGCAAGTCTTTCTCTTTTTTACTACCTGCAGTATCCTTTTCTAGTGACCAAGCTTCTGCATTGCTTTTTGTATGAAGAGTTATGGTTAAAAAAGATTACTGTGATGCTTGCTTCCATGGAAGAAAAATGGGACTTAAAATTCAGAAACAATGCTCACCTCATTCCCAGAAACGTGCCATCTCTTGGTGGCTGTTGTCAACATTTTTAACGATCAAAGCGATCAATTAACGGGTTTCGTTAATAGGAGAGTCAAGTTGATTATTCTTTTGCTTTCAAGTAAATTCAAACTCAAGCCTTGTCCGAATAACATCATGTGTTAACCACCAACACTATTTTTAAAGTGTTAATTACACGTTACGCAAATTAGTATATAATAATATAAAACGATAGAATAAAGATTATTTTTTAAAATTATAGCATATAATATATAAATAATTATACGTGTATATATATATATATATAATATTGAATAATTATACAATTATTGATATTTTACAATCGTATATTATATAATGTTATATTGTATATATTATAAACTTTAAGTTATATCATAAATCTCATTATAATATGTGACTAAAGAAAATTACATTATATTATACAATTATCGAGATCGTCAAAAATAAATTTCTACTAAAAGATAAATTTGTAGATAGTAGTGAGTATGATCAGATTCTTAAAGATTGACGATAATCTTATTTCTCTAATAAACAAGTAAAATGAAAATAAGGGTTTAAAATTAAAGGCTAGAAATTAAAGCAATATAAAAAAAGATCCTAAAATAAAATATAAGAAAATCAATGTGACGAAGCTCTAACTAAAGGTAAAGTCTTTGTTTGATTCAAAAGTTTGACCATTGATGCAAATATAATTTTCAATATTCTTTCATAAACTGGTTATAGTTGTTGATGAACGCCTAACAACCAATCTCTTTTTACTTTCTAAATAATCAAGACAAACACCATTAATTATTTACGTTATCAATAAATAACCCTATAACAAATCCTTTCTAGCTTGAAAGCAAACAAACGTTAAAAGTATTTGATTATTTTCAGAAAAACACTTAAGAGGTCACTTAATTTTCAATGAAAAATTTACAGGGTTTTAAATTTGAAAACCGAAATTTTAGTTATTAACCCGTGTGGTTTCATAGTGTCATGTTAAAACACCTAAAGACAAACAAACAGAACAAAAACCAAAAACAAAAGTTTGAACAAGTACACAAACCAAAATAATTAAAACGTAAACTTTCAAATAAATAAACCGAAAATAATCCGAGTTCCTGCACGCCGTCCGATGCTAAATTTTACTAGTTACTTGAAATGTCAGAAACGAAACAAAGGGGTGAGCTACATAGCCGATTGTATAATGAAACTCGAATATGAAACACGCAATCACAATATACAAATCAGAGTATCACAGAGAATTTCATATCGATCAATTAAACAGAACTGATGATGCATGAATATGCCAATGCGGTATTTTTCAAAAAAAAACATAATGTCAATGCGGTATTTTTCATACCCCAACCCCATGCAATGTGACATGACATGCATAAACTGAACAGAACGATAAACATGTTGAACATGATTTCATATTCTTAACAGAAATTTGTAAGCATGTGATTTTATGCTTTGCAGGCAGATGTATCAAAAATACAAATCACCGTAATTGCCACAATGTCAAATGCATGGTCACATAGCTGATTCAAAAATACAAAATAACACAATCGCATATCATACACACATATATAGACATAGTGAATCATAATATACCATCAAAACTAACAGTATTGGATCATGCAAATATATATCACATATTTTAAACACATCACACACAGAACCAAACTAACAGATACCTTGTTTTCAAGCCCTAAAGAAGTAATATGGCCACTATGGAAAGTCTAATTACGGATTTCAGAGTCAAACTGGCCTAGGTGAAATTTTGCAGAAAATGGGCTCACATGCTCGTATGGCCCAAACAGCCTAACTGGCCAGCCTGTGTGGCCCGCACGACTTACACATGCCAGTGTGGCCTACATGACCCGATTGGCTCAGACTGTGTGGCTCACACGGTCTGGCATACGACCTACACATGCCCTTGTGGCCCACACAACCCAATTGGCCCAGACTGTGTGGCTGACACGATAGTGTGGCGTCAATAGCCTAAATTTTATACTTTTGTCGATCGTTGTTTTCTCGAGTTTTTGTGACACACGTTACTAATTCTGAAACACAATGATATGGTACACTTCTAGACCCTAAAATATCAATTAAAATGAACCATTTAGCTTTAAAGACCAGCAATCAATTTATCGATTTGGGCACAACCATCAAATAAGATATTCTAACACCACGACTCAACCCACTTCAAGGCACTCAATTACTCACCCAAACGGAACAATCGCTCCAAAAATCCCTGAACTCGCCGAAGAAACGTTGAACGGCCCACAAACTTCTCCTATTGGAAGAACAAAACGAGCAATGCTCACGTTGGTCACCATACTGAAAAATCTACCCAACCAAGAGAAACGGGAACAATTATACTACTAAAACGAATTTACCACAACCACTTACCAACAGAAGAACAAAAAAACAGAGGAAGAGTCAGCAACATATGGAGTAAACAATCGTAGTACCTTACAAAAGACGTATTCAAAGAGAATGGAAATGAACTGTTTGAGAGAAGAATTAGAAAATAGAATGAACAAGAAAAGAGAACAACAGAGGAAAAAAGTTGCAGAAAAATAAAGGGATAGCAAATGAGAGAGAGGGAGAGAGTGGGAGACTTTTGAGGAAAATAGAGAGGAAATCCTTCACCACTAACTTTTAAAACTACCCCACTAACTTCCTCATATTAACCACATTAGCTTTTTCTTCCAAATTCAAAACAAAAACCACCTCCACTTTGCACATATAAGATTTGAACACAAAACCTTAGGGTAAGCTAATAAACACCTTACCACTAAACCAACAAACTCATTCTTGTCATAAGTTGAGCGAAAATGTTACTTATGCTAGATGATCAGGAATAGAAGCTAAGACAAAAATATCAAAAAAAATTCCAAGAGAGATTTAAACCTATGATTTGAAACACACACATCCAAAGTACTAAACCACTGAAGCAGATACTTAACTTTACATAATTTTCACAATTTTAACTGAAAATTTAGAGCATTAGAACTCTTGGATTCACTAACCCAATTTCTTCTAACTCGATTTTCGGGATGTGACATGTCTACTTCATTGTTTGAATTCTTGTGGATCTACTTCATTAAATATTGTGTTCAATGTTTTAGTTATAATTGTGTCCTCCTCTGTGGTCAATGTCTCCTTTGATTTGATAGATTGAATGCCATTTGTATGGTTGTAATAGGCGGTGCCCAACTAGTCAAAATTGAATTACAAGCATTTTCATCAATAGCTTTAATGAAAGCCTTTATATATGTTCTAAAAATCATAATTTAAGCCATCTAGTAATGGAGGTCATGAGAATGAGCTTCCTTCTTTAATGGAGTCCATGTCTAACAATCAAAAACAAAACCAAACCAATTACGTCTATTGATAGTTTATGGTTCTAATTGAATCTAACATTTTTTACACTAAAATGTGGCAATAAGGTGTGGAATAATCTACTTCAAACAGGAACACTTGAACAAATAACCTACACTTATAGGGTCTTGCTTATAAATGAAACCACTAAATGAATCTCAGTACAAGTAATAATATAATCTAAAGACTAAGTATGGTGTGTGAGTTACAAAAGTGTAATTGAATTTTTAGTAATTTAAGCAACTTATATGGTGCGTATTAAGGTGTGTAAATGGTAGCAATGTTATGATGCATGTTTATATCAAAGGGGAATTGTTTGAGTATCAAAGGGAAAATTGTTAGTTAATGAAATTGTGATGTTTAGATTGATATTTTGGTGTATTTTAAGGTTGGAAACTGTTCATGAATGAATGGAAATGAAATAAGAATGTTTATGCATGTTTTAGATGTGTTTTAGGCTTGTTTATGGCTCCCCTTCACCTAGGTATCGCACCCTAGCCTATAAGTATCGGCACCTGGAAGTCAGCAACTAAAAATACACCTTAGAACATAGATGTACCACACCCTTCGGTCTAGGTACCGCACCCCCTATCCCAAATTCCCTGTTTGGGTTGTTTTGACTTAAAAAAGTCTTGAACGAACCCCGATTGCTTTGAACTTAGAGTAAGCTTACAAAAGGTCCAATGTGCCTTAAAATGAATTAATAAAGACCTAAAAGATTAGTAGAACTAGTTTTAATAATATAGAACAAAAGTGAAATGACCATTTTGAAAATGTAGCTTTCTTTGCTCGAGTTTAGATGTAAGCTTGGGTAAGGGGTGTTATAAATTCAATTAAGTGTAGTCCAAGAATAATTGCCTCATTCCATCCTCTTTCTACATGTTGAACGAATAATTCCAACAACAATGAGCGTTTATTGAGAATAAAAATTAAATAATAAATTAGAACTGTCTCACCCAACTTCCGAAGCTGCTCCATTGATTTCTAGTTGAAACTTTTCCTTCCTTACACTTGATTTCAAATAAAATAATAGAAATACGACTATAGAAAATAAAACAGCTTTTATTAGAAGTAAAAGGTCAAATTTAGGGTTACAAAATTCATATATAAATATTTAAAATACTAAAATAGCCTTAAACCTTGACTTCGAGCTGTCTACTCGTAAAAACGTGGAGAAAATTTGAACAGCAAGTGTCAGGAGTGTCGCGGCATGCAAGCATGGCACTACGGTGCGTAAGAAACCAAGAGTAGGGAGCTTTGGACGTGCCGGCAAAAGCACGCTAAGTAGAAGCTGCAGCGTACGAGCTGCTTAGCATGCTTGACGGATGTTGTAGCACTCGGATGGGGAGTTCTGGCAAGCATTATGGAGAGGGAAGGACTATAGCGCTCTCACCTGTTAAGTGTGTAGATTATTTTTTTAACTATAAATTCTTTTTTCAACTCCAGTTTTCTCTTTTTTTTTTAAAAAAAAAAAAGAAAAGAAATGAATAAAAACATATTATAAAATCTACTTTTAACCCAGTTCAACCTCAAGACTTTGTTTAATGATCGTTTTGCTCCCCTTGCTTGGTTTTACACAAACAAAACAGACAAAGTTGTCTCTCTGTAAGTGTCGTTATTTAACGTCTTTGGCTAGACATTGCTATTCAAACTTTTTTGAGTAATTGTATCGAGTGGAAGAATGCCTCTATCTCTCAAAATATTTTTGTTTCGACTTATTAAGTGATTTCAATCTCTTTTGTAGTGCCGAAAATTTCTTTGATCTTTCAAGAATGAGATTTCTACAAGGTAGCTCTTTTGAACCAACTTCATTACTAGAATCAAATGGGTTAAAAACATCTACAAGATATAACACTCGAATTTTTAACGGTATCATAGATATTAAGTTTGGTTAAATGACCATCAAATTCCATAGTCAGTGTACCATCATACATATTGATTTTGGTTCTAAATGTTCACAGAAAAGGTCTTCCTAACAAAACTTGTGCCGAATTAAGAGAAAAGATAAATAAATTTTCATATCATGCACATTAAAATTGGAAGGAAAAGCCAACTCATTAACTTGCACCAAAACATTCTCTAGGACCTGGATTTTTTAATTTTAACTTTACATATCATGCAAGGGATAAAGAACATACCTAGGTCTTCATACTTAAAAGGTAATTTCTTTTGGAGAACAGCAAAAAATTCTCTCCCGCACTTATTTTCTCATTACCTCCAAGCTTTTTCTTATTGTGCAAAAATCTTTAATAAATTTAGTATATCGAAGTATTTGTTTAATTGCATCAAGTAAAAGAATATGTCACATCCTAAAAATCGGGTTATAAGAAATTGGATTAGTGGACCAAGAGTTGTCACGCTATGACTTTTAGTTAAAAGTTTGTAAAATTATGACAATGATGAATATTAGATTGATGGTTAAGAGAAAATAAGAAGAGAGCCTAATTGGCTTAGAGACTCAAGTTCAAATCCCTTCCCTTGTAAATTGGTGAAGTTGTATTTTTTTTTTGCTTTCATGCAATGTAATATAGCATGCAATATAATAATGCAAAAATCCATAGGCATATTTAACACTTATTCCGTTCAACACTAGCAATAGACTTGTTCATCATATATTTAGTGGGGCGATAACAGTGTTAGCACTCAAAATTTATCAATAACACTTATCATAGGCATGGTTAATAACACATAACTATTCATAGCACCGTGTGGAGGGTTCTAGGTCATGTGAGAATTGAATATCCTAGTGTTTCAAGCGAACATGATCGTGTGAAGGGTCGTGTGGTCCACATGCCCGTGTGCCCCTATTTTGAGACACGATTTGTCCCGATTTATTTGTAAAAGAACACACACCTTTCACCAGAAGCCCGAACAAGGGCTTTCACATTCCAATTTGATCCGATGTACCTAAAACGGGTCCTTTAAATGAAAATTTCACACGAGTTAACTTTTTTTCCCAAGATTTATCGAGATTTAAAGATATTAACAAAAGATTCGTCAAGAACTGTGAAAGACTGACTAATTGATTTGAAAGGTTAATATCGGATATAAATTCTATGAAATTTGAGTTCTAAACTTTAGAATGAGATGTACTTACTGAACTTGACGGAATTAAGGAGGCTATCAACGATGAATTCAACAATTGGTAGAGATTCAATTTACTGAGGATTGATTTGATATCAAAAGCAAAAATAAGTTCAGTAGGGGAGAGAAAAATTGATGTAAAGAAGAGGATGAAAAAGAAATATGAGAAGAAATAGAGAGAGAGAGAAGAGAAATTCTAATTGGAATGGAAAAAGAAAGATAATTCTAGTGTAATTATGGAAAAAGAGACTATTTTGCCCATACTTTTTAAGTTTCCACCCCTAATAATATACATTCTAATGTGGGTTTTATCCTAGGTTGCTTTAAATGAAAAGAAAAGAAATGGGAGGGGAGTGTTTTGAACCTAAGACCTTAAGAGAGTGCATAATCTACTTAACCATCAAGTTTAATTCATTACTTGGTTAATTATTTCAATTAACCCCCTATATTTTAGGGCGTGATAGAGATTAACAAGTGGATGTATGTAACAGTTCGATTTTAGCTAAATCGGAACAGTGGTTTTAGAATCACAAATTCGAGGTCAAAAAATTATTTTAATAGTATTTTATGTGTTTAGAGCATGAAAGCATGAATGTTTGAAATTTTCGTGAATTAGTTTTAGTGATTGAATGCTAAATTTGATAAAAGGACTAAATCGCATAAAATATAAAAGTTGCAATCTATTTATTAAAGGCACTATTTAGCTATGAAATTTAAATGTGGAGGTCCCTATAATGTTATTAAACCATTGATAGTGGAGATGGACATAAATGGCCTTGAATTATGTGATTTATAATGTTTTAACTAAAGGATAAAATGGTAATTAGTGAATTAAGTTATATTAAAAAAATAAAAACAATTTTATGCTTAATTGTCATCTTCTTCAACTGAAATAAGAAAGGAAATAAAGGTTTTGGAAGCTTTGAAGGTTCGTCCATTGTTTTTCAAGCATGTAAGTCCATTTTAGCTCGGTTTTTGATGATTTTTATGTTTTTGTGATCCTTGCATCTAGTACTAGCTAGCCCGTGCCTTAATTTTTGAATTTTTTCATGATTTTGTGAAGTTTAATTGATGATTATTCAAGCTTTTGGATGTCTGATGATAAAATATGAAAACTTGATGATAGATTTTAATATTTTGTAAAGTGATTTTTGACAAAAATGTCAAATAGGGATTATACTGTGAAATGAGTAAATTGAGGGGTTAAATGTGTGAATAAATGATAAATATGAGCTGATATGTACATTAGGAAAATTCGGCTAGCATGTATATGAATTAAATTGTGTGAATTTTGTGTATTTATGAAATAGGGACTAAATTATAAAAATATAGAACTTTAGGGGTTAAAGTGTAAAAAGGCCCAAAAATGTGTTTGTGGACTGAATTGAGTGATTTGATGAATAAATGAGTTAAATTTGAATGTATATAGATCAATAACGAAAGAACTCAGATTTAGATCGGGTAAAATCAAAAGTTATCGAATAATCGATCCAGTCCATTTATCCCTAATACGAGGTAAGTTCATATGCAAATAAATGTATTTAAATTGAATTATATATGTTTAATTTTCATTGAACTATTATGAATGTTGAATGATGAAATACGAGCAAGAATCGATAGGGTTACAATATTTGAAAGTCCCGTACGAACCTTAAGAATAATATAGAATACGAATGTCATGACATTAGGATTATCGAGATGTGATTATGTGTAAGACCATGTCTGGGACATTGGCATCGTTATATGATTTCGTATAAGACCCTGTTTGGGACAGTGGCATCGATATGTGATAACATGTAAGACCATATCCGGGATATGGCATTGTACGAGTTATATGTGATTTTTGAGTATCCTTAACGATTTTGAATGGTTCAACGGGCAAAGTCAAGTCGAGAATGAATGTGTGAATGAGGCAAGTCGAGATTCATACGAGTATTAAAAAGGGAAGTATTTGATGAATTCACTTATGATTTTGAATATGTGTTCAATGAGAAAGGTTTGTGAGCTTTTATATGCTTATTCATGATTTGCCTATTAAAGAAAATGATGTTGATTCATGTGGTAATTTTATTTGTATATGGCTTACTAAGCTTTTAAAGCTTACTTTGTGTGTTCTTTCTCTGTTTTATAGATAATCGAAGCTAGCTCGGACTTGGGGATCATCAGGAACATCATCACACTATCGAACAACTTGTTGGTACTTTTGATGCTTTGTAAATATGGTATATGGCATTATAGGCTAGTGTTAAGATGTTATGTTTTGAGTTATGATATTAGCCATGAGATTTGGCTCATAACTGATGTAAATGTGGGTGTGTATCTGGCCATTTGAGTTGGCTTAATTTATGAATTTGGTAAGTGATAAGTGATGTATATATGGCATTGTGTTTTGACATGTTTGGTATGGTTGAAGATGAAATGGTATGTTGTGGCTTGATTTTAAGATGATGATCTGGTATGTTTTATGACATGAATTAGTTGGTAAGATGATGAGAAAAATGCATAGAGAAGATAGGTGAAATTGTTGGTAATGACATATTGTTTTAGTATGTTTTGGATTATGATTTGAGTAGTGAAATGGATGGATTTTAAATGGCATGATTTGTATATGAAATAACATGTTTTGGTTGCCTATAAATGTGTTGAAATTGTATTATTTTGGTTGTTTAGGTGAGCATGAGAAAGGGTAGCAAAATTGGCCTTGCAAATGGCCTGTTCTTGTCGAGCAGAGAAACGGGCGTGTGTCTCAGTCCTGTGCGACACACGGTCATGATACACGGCCTCACACACGAGTGTGTGACCGGCCGTGTGGCACAAGTCAGTATACCCCCTAAATGGCACACAGCCTAGCACCCGAGCATGTGACTTGGCCGTGTTGCATAAGTCAGTATACCCTACGCACGACCTGGCACACGGGCTTGTGTGGCCATTTCGAAGGGCACACGGGCTAGACACACAGGCGTGTGGTCAGCCGGGTGACCCAAGTCAGAATGTATGCCCTGTTTTCACACGGCTTGAGACACGGGCGTGTCTGGAGCCGTGTGAGGCACACGGCTTGTCCATACGAGCGTGTGACCTTTGTATGTTTGAAAATTTTCTAGGTTTTTAAGAATTTTCGTATGTTAACAGTTTTGTCCCGAACCATTTCTAAAGCATGTTTAAGGCCTCGTAGGCCCTTATAAGGGACAATGTGATTATGATTGAATGGTGTTTAAGAATGGATGCATAAATGTATGTTGTATGTTGTGATTTGATCACTAATGCCTCGTAACCCTATTCCAGTGACGGATACGGGTTAAGGGTGTTACGGTGTAGGAGTAGTTAACGGAGGAATGCGAGTTTCCCATAGAAATTAGTTGGTTTTAAATTATGTGTGCTTAAACCCTAGGAGTGACGACCCTAGGAAGTAATCTAGGTTAAACAAGGTCGGGAGATAAGTTTGCTGAGAAAACCATAGTTTATCCCGGTGGGAAAAGTGAGGTCGAGAGGTAAGCAAGTACCCGTTGATTAGTTAATTAGTAGAGGCCGAGATGTAATACTAGTTAATTAATAGTTAATTCCATTTAAACTCGAATTTTGAAGTTAATTACAACCATTGAAACAAGTTAATCTTTTACCTGTTATTCAGATTTAGTTGTTTGTTTATTTTCTGTTTATTTAATTCAGTTAATTTGGTTTATTATTGTTACCTATTTCATTGTTTGTCGTAATATAATTTTTAATTATTACTATTAAGACTTGTTATTGTAGAAATAGATTTCTGATTTAATTCATCCTCCTTTAGGTACGATCCTCGGAATACTTCCTTGTGTTCCATTGTGCACATCTATATTACAATTTGACTCGTATACTTGCGGACACTGCTGATTTAATTTAATATATTTTTGGTGTGGTATTTTCTAGTCAAATGTCCACACGTTTGGCGGCGATCACTAACTCTCTCATAGTTGGTTCTAAGCGGGCTATTGGTTCTTGTCCTTCTGATTTGCTAAATGAAGCAAATGAATTGTTTTCTATTTCTAACTCGATAGATGATGATGGCTGGTTGGTTCTAGATTCAGCCTTCTTCCATAGTCTTCGAGTAGTTTTGTCCATCTCAGGATCGTACTAGAGTTCACCTACACAAGAAGATTGAGGTATAAAAAGAAACAAAACTATTGACACTAGTCCCTGAAAATGGTGCTAAATTTTGATCAATGTCGAAACCAACAAACAAATTTCCTACTCAAATAATATATATTTTAGATAGTAGTAAGGTTAAATCCATAGAGACTAGTGATAATCTTATTTCTTTAATAAAAACAAGTAAAATAAAGGTTTGGAATTAAAAACGAAAATTAAAACTAAAATCGTGTAAAGAAATATTGCAATTAAAATTTAAGAAAAGCTAATATGGTGAAAATATAATCAAATGCAAAATCTTAGTTTTGATTGATGGGTTTAATCACTGATGCAAAGACAAATTTCAATATTCTATGATAAATTAGTTATAGTTACCGAAGAACGCCTAATAATCAATCTCTTCTTACATTCTCAATAACTAAGGCAAACACCATTAATTATTTTCCTTTATAGATAAACTATTGATCGCTGTAAAATCAGAGTTTTAAATATTTATAAAAGAATGATCAAACCTGGAGACTAACTCTAACAACGATATTAAGGCAAGTGTACCTATCGAATAGTAGTATAGCTTAGGCAAGACCGGTTATCGAACCCAAAGGAACTAAAAGTATTAATACTCACTTTCTTATTATTATTTAGTCTTAAAGTTAGAGTGAAGATTACTTTTTAACTAAATCAACGACAGCTAAACTAAGGACACAAAGACAAGAAGACGAATAGGAAAATAACTTTGAGGAAAAACTCAGTTGATTACGACGATACCCTCAGGAAGAATCCACCTAGACTTCACTTATTAATTAACCCTAAATTATATGATTTCTTTTACTTAGCTTGATCCATGAGACTCCCTAACCTATATTAAACCCTTTCTCAAGGCGAATAACGTCTAACCCTAGGTTAATTAGTGGAACTCTCGTTCGCTTATAATAACCCTCTAGGACAGCAGTAAACCGATCAATGGACTCCCATATTAGGTTTCACCCTAATCCGGTAAAATCTCGTAACCCTATCTCTAGGCGTTCGATCAACTCCGCTTAATTATGTTAGATCTTCTCTTAGGTAGGGTCTATTCCTCCTCCACCTAAGCATATTAGATTTGGATTAAGCAACATAATTAAGAACAAACTAAGTAATTTTATCATATAACTTGAAAATCAAATAATAAAATCCATCTAGGTTTCATCCCCTTCAGGTATCTGAGGGGTTTAGTTCATAATGAATAAACAAAACATCGCAAGAGAAAAGATAAAACAAAACATAGGAAAAATCCTAAAACCCCCTGAAGAAATCGAAGGAGAATTCCGCCGTCTTGAGTATAATTCCGGCTTCTTAGGATGGATCAACTGGCTATCCTCGCATTATTCTCTAACTCTGACCTTCTCGGCTTGGCTTCTTGGCCTCGCTTTCGCTCTCCTTTGATAGGTGATACTTGGGACTTATTTATAGGCTCTTGGAACTCGATTCTTTCTCCCTAAGTATCCTTTTTCGACTAAAATTACTCTTTCCAGCGTCAGAGGCACGGCCATGCCACACGCCCGTGTGAATCGAGACCTGACCGTGTTCGGATTTCTCTTGAGGCACGACCGTGTGTGACGGGGTTGAGGCCGTGCTCTAGGTGTTCGTCGAGGCACGACCGTGTGTGCTTTGGGCCAGGCCGTGTCGATTTCGTGTAAAGGCCCATTTACTCCGTTTTAGGCCCGTTTTGTGTTCTTTTCATCCTCGGGTGCTTTCCTGGGTATAAGACATGAAAAGAAAGGATTAAAAGCACCTTTTTATATAAAACAAGGGATAAATCATCCAAAAGCATATTAAATGTGGGTCTAAAATATGTTACTTTTACGGTTTATCAACTATAATCCTATAACAAATGCCTGACAATTTACCAATAGCATTGACAATGAAAAAGGCTCAATCCTAGCCAACAAACATGCAACTAAGATTGATTTAGACTAGACCACATTTCTACATAACATGAATTGCATTAGCTTATACTCAATCATGCTAAGTATTAGAACCAATTAAACAATTAAATTCTAATTGACAAGGCAAATATTCTTTGTTCTGAAATATGACCCCTATATTTAATAAACTTGAATATTTATAATTAAAATGGAAGATATATGAATATCAAAGAATAAAGAAAATATTAAAAATAAATTAGCTGTCACAAACTTGAAGTATCAAAGTTGAAATTCCCTTCACTAGAAAAGAAAAGTTTAGCAACTAGTGGAAAAAGTAAAATGCAAAAATAGAATAAAATTGAAGGAGGTTATATGTGGCTCTAAACCTAAAACTGTGTATTTATAGGGTAAATTTCGCATAAAAGAGAAAAGACAAAAAAGTTTAAAGGACTTTTTCTAAGTTTTTTTGGGTAGATTTTTGGGTTTCTTCTTGATAGTTTTTAGGTCTAATTCATGGTTAAGTTTGGTTAGATCTTTCGATTCTCTTTTAAACGAAACATTGAAGCAATATAAGTTGAAAGTCCAATCCGAAAAAAATTGTCAAACTCAGTCTTTAAATCCACTTTTCTTTAGTCCAATCCGAAAAATAGAACATGAGATAAAATGAAATAATTAAGAACTTAAATAATATAATTTGAAAGAAAAATTATCCGAAATAAATAAGACTATGCAATTCTTAACTTTCCATTGGACCTTGCCGCACAAATTGAATCCGTATAGGACTATACTTCTTCTATTAGACAGGTTATTTAACCCTTAAAAATTGTGTATAGCCAAAAACCTCTTGTATTATTGTTTTTTCAACATTAGTGAATTTTTCTTCCTTTTCCCGTAATTTTTCTCGATAAGGGTTTTTCACGTAAAATATGTGTATTCTTATCTTCTTTTTTATTACTTTGCGATCATTTCTACTATCATCGTCAATGTATATTATAACATATTTATTTGTTAGAAAAGTTTGAAAAAGAAATCTAAATCCAACAATTTTCCAATATCATCCATTTTTTTCCATGTACCAATTAATTATCAAGATAATAAATCAATAAATATAAGAGAGAAAAAGCTCCCTAAGTACACCCAAATTCCATCCCAACAAAAATTCAACATCTCAAAAGGATTGGTCCCCTAAATAAATGATTGTGTCAATTCTATGAAATTCTTTAATTTAATCTTTTATTTCATGTTGACAGTCAAAAGGAACAATCTTATTCTGTAAGCATCATAATAAGCATTAATTAAAGAAAGAAAAGAATGATGAAAAGAAAAGCTCCAAAGGAAACAGCAGACAGAAAAAAGCCATTTGCCCATCAATGTTTATTATAATAATGATTTTCT
The DNA here is from genome assembly GCA_005393395.2 of Gossypium australe. NCBI lineage: Eukaryota > Viridiplantae > Streptophyta > Magnoliopsida > Malvales > Malvaceae > Gossypium > Gossypium australe. The sequence continues at coordinate 837,985 of CM016617.1, forward strand.
TAAAGTTCACCTAACAATTTCAAAACTTTATGTGAATTGAGTTTTGAAATAATTTACTTTAACTTAAAACAACTTGGATTGAAATCTTTATCAAAATATAAGATTGGATTATTGAACACCTACAAACCTTCTTTTCTATCTGAAAGTCATTTTAGTTAGGTAGTCAGTAATTTGATTATTTTTTCTAGAAACATGTTTTAGAAATCACGAACCTTTAAGAAACAAAATTGTTGGATTCATCTGAGCAAAACAGACCTCAAATTCACCGATGTACTATCTTGGATAGCTATGGCCACTTGTAAGTTGTTAGATCAAATCACTACCTTACTGTACCCTTATCTTTATCGAAGAATTAATCCATCCAAAATAACCCATAATTCAGCATAAAACCCTGAATACTTCCCCAAATAACCGATATACCCAAGAATCCAATTCTCATTCCCTTCTCAATTCAATTACATTTTTGAAACTTCTAAATTATTTTAATAATTAATAACAAATCCTTCATGCAACAAAATTGTTGGATCCGCCTAAGCAAAACAGACCTCAAATCCACCGATGTACTATCTTGGATAGCTATGGCCACTTGTAAGTTGTTAGATTGAATCACCACCCTACTGTACCCTTATCTTTGTAGAAGAATTAGTCCATTCAAAATAACTCATAATTCAACATAAAACCCTAAATATATACCTGAGAATCCAATTCCCATTCCCATTCCCAATTCAATTACATTTTTGAAACTTCTAAATTATTTTAATAATTAATAACAAAGTAGCATGTGCTGAACAAAGGGTTGGTTCAATAGGATATATCGTTAGCTTATACCTATACCAAGATGTCTTGGGTTTGAATATAGGTAGTCCTCTGTTGGTGCTATCATAGATTGTAGGTGCCGAACAAAAAGGAAAATACACATTGCTTTATCTAAACACGTGTTCAATAATATTAAAATATAAATTCATTATTATTTCATCTATATCGATTATTAAAAATAAATTTTCACCGATCACAACAAATACTAAAAAAATTCCACCGTAAAATTAAATTAATTTCATATATATATATATATATATTTCATAAAATCTTATACAAATTATATTGGACATAGATATGGAATAAAACAAAATTTGTAACTATTTGTTTGATTGATGCAAAAGATTTTTAATCAATATTGTTTTTGTTAATACGATAAAAATAGTAAATCAATTTGAAACTTTATTTGGAGTACACTTCCAAAAATAGTTTTTTTTTTTGAAGCAATAATAATATAAAAAGGAGTGTATATATCTAAAGAAATTACTATTGGTGGCCTTATTATGACAGCAAAGATTCTCACGAAGAAATTGACTATTCGTAGAAGGATCACATAAGGTTAGAAATATTATTGGAAAACTTTGGCTAGTCGGTCATATACAAATGTGGATATTCAGAATGTTGGGTAAATAAGTTAAACCTTCAAAAGTTACTCTGATAATGGTATTGGTATTGTTGTTAATGTTAGAGGACGTAAGTTTTGGTGTACTGGAGCGCATTATCGTCTTATTTAAGGGTTTTAGAGGAGCTATGAGTGATTCTAGGCGTTTTATCAAAAAACAAAGACTAAAAATCGTGATGCTACACTCATATGAAATGAATTATACTATTTTAGTTATGTTGGAATACTATTTTTTGTTTTAGTCATTGATGATGTGTCGTGTTGTAATCTATTAATAGTGCAACTCAAACACTGATAATGCATCAAATATTATCTATAATATATATAAAAGCAAGGGTTTGGAAAAACTTTTGAACTGACGAGAATACCCTTTATTTTCTATCATATTACTAAATTAAATTTAAAAATAATTATTAATTTAGAATTATTAGTTAAAAATTGTGTTAATTTTAAAAATAAAGTTATTATTTGAATAGAACACTAAGCATAATATATAAGGAAAATTGTGATAATTATAATTTGTTAAAAAAATTGAAGTAAAAAAAGTTACGTTAATTTTATAGATGTAAAATAAAACTCTAAGCATCTTAATTATCACATAATTAATTTTAGACTTATAAAGTTATTAGTTGAATAAATTCTAAGTATAAAATATAAAAAAAATGTCGATTGAGTCTTAACTCGATTAGCATGGGTATTGTTACTATTGTAGGAAGATGTGGGTTCGAGTGCATTGAAGCACGTTATCCTTCTATTTATGGGTTGGAGAGGGGCTATGGGTAGTTCTAGGCACTGTGTCTAAAAGAGCAAATACGTTCAGAACTTATAATAAAATTATTAAAAATATATAAAAAAATTGTAATAATTATAATTATTAGTTAAAATTTTGGCTTAAAAAGCTGCGTTAAATTTATTTTTTTTAAATTGTGCTAATTTTATTGATGTGAAATATAGTTTTTGTTTGAATAGAACTATAAGCATCTTACTGATCACGTAATTAATATTAGAGTTATATATCAATTAAAAATTAAGTTTAGCTTTATAAATAACATTCCTTAGTTAGACATAAGTTAGACATATTCAACTATGCAGCATCTAAGAAAAATTGTCGATAAAAAATAGAGATTATTAGCATTAATAAGATAGAATTATATAAAAAAATGAAGCATTAAAGCAACGAATCTTCGAAGAACGAAACACTCTTAAAACAGTTTTTTTACTGTGCTATTTATTTGATGCAAATGAAAGCTATTTTGTGGGTTTGTTTTAAAATGAAAGTCAAATTTCAACCCTTATTTTTTAATCACCATTATTAAATGTGTTTATTAATTTAGCATAAATATATTTCCTATTTATCATGACCTACTATAATTAACGCATGTTGTTTTACTTAATTTTTTATTTTGTACATTATTCAAAAATTAAGAGAAATTATCGTTATTAGTTATAAATTACATGTAATGCATGTGACATCAAAAAATACGAGTGTAGCATCACAACTCTTAATCTTTACTTTTTGATACAATGACTAACATTACTCATAACTCCTCCTAACCCTTAAATAAGAGGATAATATACTTCAACGACACGAACCCACGTCCTCCTATACCGGTAACTATACATCCCATTTTTTTCTTTGATTGAGTAATGATAATTTTTTTTATCTAAATTATTAAGGTTATATAAGTGTGAGAACATAAATCTCCAATATGAATTACTTGACTTAAACATTAAACTCATCAAAGTTTCTATTTTTCATATAAAAAGAATAGAAAAAAAAGGGGTAACAATGCAATAATTAGATTCCAAACTTAGATATATGCTACCATATTTTTTAAATATGATTGCATAAAATCAATAGGGTTGAACCTTTGGTTTTATCAAAATTTCTACTCAAGGTTTATAAAGCTAGGTTAGTGACATATGTAATGATAGGGATATCCATGTAAAGCAAATGGGGAATAGTTGGGGAATAGACCTAAAAGAGTTGGAGAATTAGGTAGCAAAGTAACATGGATTGTTCCACAAATCCAAATGGAAATTAAAATTGGTCAAGTGAGAATCTGAGTCAATTACTAATATAAAAGAAAATTATGGTGCAAAAGTTAATTTTTGAAAAAAAAAGGGGAAAAATGATAAATTATGAAGAAAAAGAGAGAGAGAGAGAGAGAGGAATCCAAGTATTTCCAAGCACTCCCAGACAAAATGAGGTTCAGAATAGAAAAGCAACCTTTGCTTTAAGACCCAGAAAAGGAGATTTCAAACACCATAAAGGTTAGCTTAGGAAATTGCGTGGTTAGTAACCCAACCCACCATCCTTTTCTCTCCTGTATAACACGACACGATTATATGAACACGAACACGAACATAAATTCAATAAAATAATACAAAAATATAAATAAAACACTTTAAATATCATTATGGTCTAATAAAACATATGAACAGAATTTATGGGTAAGTTTTTGTTTATAAAAATATATGTAACAATATGAAAATCATTTACCATTACACCACCGACTTAATTCACGATCCATCGATAAGTTTTTTTCTTTTTTTTTTTTTTTTTCTTTTGTCTATATTTAGTGCGCAAATTTGGGGAGGGGGCGGCCTCAACCTTGAATCCCCCCCACAGGTTCTTTCTTTCCCTTTCCCAACAGGGTTTACTTTGAGCTCAAACCCTATAGTTCTTTGTTTGTTTTATGGCAATGGAAGAGGGTTTTGTTTGAGCTAAACATCCTCTCATCATCTTTGCCCAAACTTTCTTCTTTGCTTGTTTTGTGCCAAATCAAAGGAACCCAGTTTTTCTTTTGCCACTCAGATCTTCACAAGTATACGCTTTGCCTGTGCCTGTAAATATGAGCTTGGCCTGTGCAAAGGGATTGAAGGAGATGATGATCATCGTCTAAAAGCATTGCACTTCCCATGCATTTCCTCATTCGCGGCATGATACCATAACCATATGCGCACGCACACATCATCATCATGGCACACATATATGTATATGCCTGGCTCCCTGTATGCCATTTGCAGAACCCATCGAACATCGATGGCCTCCGTGGATGGCGTATGAGGAGCCAAGCATATATTCCATGTATGTATATACTATTTATTCTCCATCAATATTCTTCCTTTGCAGGATTTTTCTTTCTTTTCCCGGCTCAACACCACCTATTTAATTTTCCAGGTTTTTTTTACCTCTACCATATATGAGAGTCTCAAGGTACTTCATCTTCTTATTTAATCTTAATATCTCTTTCTATGCCCCCCCCCCCCCCAACCCACCCCAGCTCCCTTTGATTTGATGCTTATTCAGTCTATTGCCTTCCTACCAGAAATTTTTCAAAGAATTTGCCCTATCCATGTTGTAAATGGAAGTAAGAATTGAGATTTATAACCACTTGATCAAACTATATCTTTTGATGATTTAGGGTTTTACATTCTTTAATATTATTATAGTATATATATATTATATATATGTATGTTAAACCTAATCCATGGGTTTAGTTCAAACCTTTTTACAACTGTTGAAGTCATACATGTTTCAAACAAATAAAAGCAAAGCTTCTCTTTGGTATTTGCCCCCAAATACCTACTTACTCCCTATTGTTTCATGAAGTTTATTTATTAATCGAGTTTTAAATTAAATAATAATTTTACCCTTAATTAATTAATTATTATTCTGTTTATTTCTATTATGTTCAATCTTTATATTTAATCTTTTTAATTAAAAATAGGGTAAATTATACAAATGATCACTCAACTTTAAAAATTTTCAATTTAGTCACTAACGTTTAAATTCGTTCATATTTTGGTCACTCGTCGCCTTTTTCTAACAGGTATAATAACACATTTAGTCTTCGATACTTATTCTATCAATTTGATCTTCAAACTTCTTAGCCAAAACTTTCAGCTTTTAAAACATGGGCATTCCACATCTATTAATTGTTTTATTTATGGTTGAAATTATCTAATTCAATAGATAACCATTTTGTTTATATTTTTAAGAAGTTTAGTGTTAGAAATTAATTAAACACCATTAAAAATAATAGAGAATACAAACTTTAAATATATAATATATAATAAAATGTAACAAAAGAAAATTCAATTAACTCTTTCACATTTTTTTTTCTTATGAAACATTAAATGTTCATAATTTTTTCTTATATTGGTTGAACAACTGGATTTTTCAAAGCCATATTTTTTAGCTCTAGATTTAATTTCCAATTTCAAAGACCAACTTCGAGGACTATTTCTATGTACTTTGAAGGAAATATCATATTGTTAACAACAAAAGTAAATCTAAAGTTTTTTTTAAAGGGTTTTCCATTTTCTTTAGCAAAAGTTTTGTCAATCAGGTTATAAAATCTTATATTTAGAAGAAAACTAATGAAAAAAAGAGAAGGAAATAACGTTTCAAGATAACCTCATTGGTGTCAGGAATTGACTTGAAAAATAGCTTATTAGTTGATAGAAGTTTTTCTTTTTTCTTTTTGGGTTTTACAAATTTATAAATGTTGGAAAGCCTCTGTTTTAAAATCTGAAAGTTTTGATTAAGAATTTTAGGGATCAAATTGATAGAATTTTTAAATAAAAAGGGTTTAATTTATTGAATTATTTAGATTTAGGAACAAATTTATAGAATATGTAAGTATTGATGACTAAATATGTTACTATACCAGTTAGAAAAAGGTTTTTCGTTATCAATTTAATGGCGGGTTGGCCAAAACGGGAACAAATTCAAACGTGAGTGCCTAAATTAAAATTTTTTAAAATTGAGTGACCAAAACAGGAATACAAGCATAATTGGGTGACCATTTGTATAGTTTACACTTAAAAACAACAAAAATCTAATTAATTATAAGAATATTTTAATTATTAAATTATAAATTACATTATATTATATATAATCATATGTTAAAGATAAAATATTTTTTCAATTAATCTATGTAAGGTTTTTTTTTTTTAAGTTATAAGTAGAATTACGGTTACAATTATAAAAAAGATATCCAAATGACTATAATCATAATTAATCATTTATAAATCTATATAGGACCACATATGATGGAACATAAACCAGAAAAAATATGGATTGTTAATCCACATATAGTTTACACGAAGTGAGACTTAAACTTGAGATCTTAAAATTCCTGGATATTACCCATGCGATTAAGCTAGGGCTCATCTTCGGTAAGTTTATTTTTAAAATATTGTTATAAATTACCATTATATTTTTTTATCTTTTAATTTTTTGTTTCTTTTTTAATGATATTTTATGTAAATATATGTAGAATATTTAAATTTTAATTTTAACTATATATATTAAATTTGAAATAAATTCTTTTTTTTTTGTTTTACCTTTTACCTTTTAATTTTATATTCATCAATTTATTTTCCATTAAAATTTTTTAAATTTAAGTTTAGATAAAAATAATTTAATGAATACATCTCCAATTAGCATATATACTAATTAAATATAAATATAAAATACTTAATTTTAATAGAAGTGAAATATAAATTTGCTTATAAAAAAGTCAAATATGCTTAATTTTTTAGCACTTAAATAAGTAATTAAATTTGCATTGTTTGTAATTAAAATTAGAGACATGAATGAAGGAAAAAAAATACTTAAATAAATAATAAATAAGGTATAATGGTCATTTTATTTAAATTTTGCTTAGTAAAAATGTAACCTCTCCAACTCGGCTTAGACGTTAGACTCGAATTCGGAAGATTACATTAGCCACTGAAGTGACCCAGTAAGCTATCAAAGTTTTTTAAAACATTTGTTTAATTTAGTAGAAAACTTAATTAATTGTCGATTAATTATTCCTCAAAATTTTTAGTTATAATTTAGGAATGGAAAAAGTGATATTTACTTGTGTTTTTAATAAAAATTGGGGTTCATGCGCAATTAATTAATATTCATATTTCGATAACCTAAAACAAAATCGAATGTCATGCAAGCTGTAAATTAAAATCCAAATCCTAAGGCTCATGCCATAGTGCGAAATAAAATAATACAATCTTGAATAATAATAATCAAATAATGAGCTTAAAATAATTTGATAAAGTAAAAATTGAGTCGAGACCCTCCGAATGCAGTGTCTGCATCCTAACCTGGTAGGTTATCTGTACGGATGCAAATTAAAGAGGGAGTGAGCTATGACGCTTAATGTGAGTTCCATCACAAGAAAATCAGTGCCAAACAGTAACCCAAGCATATGTAATAACAATTTACAATACATAACTATCATATATCATAGTAGAAATTGACTGTTCATTCGAGCATGCTTATATGTGATGAGGCAATGCATATCAATTTTAGTTTAACGGTAAAGATAAGTCCTACCCCATAGTAAGAGTTCCCCAGAGCTCTTAAATCTCGAACACTCTAGTTTGTGGATGAACCACCAATGTTGCAGGTTAATACGCTGTCAGTAGTTTTGAATACACAATGGTTTCGCAGATGAAAGCTGTCAGTAATTTGTGGATAAGCCACCAGTATTTGCAGTTAAAACTGTTAGTACTTCCTCCTTTCAAAGCATCCAGCCCCATGCAATGCAGTATGTCATGCAAGTATCAATACAATACATAAACAGTAAACATGTTTAACAAGCATTTATATAAATAGTAGCAGTAGACAAGTTTGTCATGTATTCAATTTATCAATACAGTAAGATGCGGTTCATGCAATCGATAATTTAGTTATACTAGTAACAGTAACAATTTATCGATAATTCAGATGTATTAGTCACAAAGCATGCACATATAGTAATAACCTAATCAATTAAATCATGGATTCCACATTATTCATAATAGAAGGGACTTAATTGAACGAGATAATATACTAAAAACAATTCGGGAATTAATCAAGGACTAAATTGAATAAAACAAAAAATTCTAGGCAAAATGTAAATTCTGATATACAGGGGACACACGACCGTGTGATCGGACTGTGTGGAAAGTCTTAGGTCATGTTGAGGGGGTACACGGCTATGTGGTTAGGCCGTGTAACAAACTGTGGCTGTGTGGCATTCGTAAAATCAACCTATAAAGGAGACATGGCCGTGTAGTAGGTTGAGTCGAGGGTCCTAGGCCGTGTGGTCCACACGGGTAGCCTACATGTCTATGTTGCTGGCCATGACTCTATCCCTGGGCACAGTTTACCTCGATTCGCTTATAAAGAAACACACAACTATCTTCGGGATCTCGAACGTCGTTCCTTAAGCTTAGATTTGATCCGAGGTACCTAGAATGGGTCATTCAAATGAGATTTACACATGAATCAATAACATATCTCAAGATTAACCAAGATTATCAAAATTTTCAGCAAAATTCGTAAAATATTCGTAATCGAATTGGAAGATTAACGAGAAACGATGTTGTTTCAGATTTTATGGGTTCTACTATTTGAAACTAGAGTACTTGCCAAAATTTTGATGAGAATTCGGATATTATCGACTATACATTGAACAATCAGTGAAAAACGATTCACGTTCGGGATTGATTTTGATTCGGGTAACAAAAACAATTTCAGCAATTGAAGAGAAAAAAATATTTGCAAAGAAAAGATGGAAAGGAAAAGGAGAAAGAAATAAGGAAAAAGAAAGCAAAATTTTTGTTTAATTGAAAAAGAAAACCATAGTTCTATTGTGATTAAGAAAATATATTAAATATCTAGGATTTTCATACTTTAGGGATTGTTTGAGTAATTAACCAATTTTATCGAAAATAAAAAGAGAAATGAGGTGAGAGAGGCTCAAACTTGGGTGCAAAGGAGAAGGAGAGTGCTTAACCATTGGTTATTACCCATACTTGGTAATCTTCTACTCCATTTAATATATATTTTAGGGTGATTTTAGTTTGCTAGAAAAAGTAAAAGGAAAGAAATGGAGAGAAGTGGATAGGACCTAGGACCTATGGAGAGTGTGTTAATTACTTAACCACTAGATCAAGGTCATTTCTTGGTTATTTATTTTCTATAACCTTATATGTTTTGGGGTGCGACAAAAAACGAGTGAGTTTATAAGATTTTTCTTAAACTTGAGAAGAATATTGGGTACATTGGCAGTACACTTTTTTAACTCCACAATATATATTTGCCACATATGCCATTTATTTTATATATTTCTTTTTTTGCTATACTCTTTCTCTCTCTCTCTCTCTCTCTCTATATATATATATATATATTTGTCATCAACCCAATCATGATTATGTAATTTTTAAATTTCACTTGTAATATACCAAATATTTTTCATACATTATATATACATATATATATATGGATTAGTATTCTGTCCACTGCCTGTGGAGGTTTTCAACTCCACAAATAAATTTTAATACATGACACGTGTCTATTTTAATTTATTTTTTATTTTTTTAATTATTCCTTTAGGAGACATGACAACATTTCATATATCTTTGAAGTACTGTTTTTTAACTTTACTGACAATCTTTCTCTATATATTTGATGGTAAATTTAATGTTATTTTCTAAGTAGAGTTAAAATATTATCAAGAATAGAGAGTTTATCAATAAGAATTAAAGTGATTCATTTAATAGAGCTCAAAACCCACGTTCTCCTGCATTGACAACAATATGCATACCAATCGAGTTAAGACTCAATTAACATGTAATTATATATTTTTTTTTAATAAAATAGCTAAAGCTAATCAGGTGTAAAAATGAACAGTGAATAGCAAGCCTTGCATTTTGTATGCAAAAGCTGACGTTTTAGGGATAGGATTCTCAGCTTTATATATACATATTATTCCCTTTCTTTATCAGTCATGGAAGAAAAGAAAAACCCTTGATGTCTGGCCAGGGATTGAAGAAAAAGAAGTGGAAAAAGATAAAAAGAGAGCAGATTCCTGGGCTGCCATTGGCCAAAGTTAAAAGCTTTGGGAAAAGCAGGCGAATAATTTGAGTACATACAATCTATACTTCCTATTATTTAAATGTTTAGATGAACTAGTGATGGAATTGACATTACAAGTCAAATTGATGCTAATTTAATCCATCAAAGTACTAAAAACAGTCCATTTTTAAATAATTATAATTATTATTATAGGATGATTTTGTATTTTTATTAAAATTTATAAAAAAACAATTTTAACCAAGCTAAATATATATATAAGGATTTAGTGTAGGGGATCAAACAGGTCGCAGATCAAGAAATACGACTTAGGGGTAAACTTATATTAGCGTTGTCGATTACATATATTTTTACTATTATTTTTATGTATAATTGTTCAACAATTAAATTATACATATTTTTTTTGAAGGTTTGGGGTAGAATTTAAATTTTTAGGGGTTTAATGTAATAAAATTTATTTTAAAGGGATGCTATGTAAGTTTTTAAAAACCTAGGGGGCAACGGCCCTCACTTGCCCCATTGTATCCGCCAATGGTCAAGCATGTTCAAGTCTTTAAGATTAAATCTTTAACTTCATAATTTCTATCAAAATTCATCGTTGTCTCATATGAATTCCTTTTTACGGAATTTTTTTTTCGCCCACATCGTGTTTTTATATTTGTTCAAGACCAACTCGGTTAAATATTATTATAGGATTGAAAAACATATAAATGTTGAGATTTGAACTTAAGCCATCAAACATTTTAAATGTTTAACTTTTATCGTTTCAACCAAAACCTTGGTAATATCTTTTATGAATTTCTTATTACAACCTTTGTTTTTCACGCATATGATAACATTCTGATAACATGTTAAATAAAACTTTCTAATATGAAAGCATTTCACCGTGCGATGGTAGAGTACATTTAATGTTTCGATAGTAGAGTATATTTAATGTTCTTATCCATATTATTATCAGTAGTTTCGAATAATCTATTTCATTATTTATTGGAGGTTGTTTTTAGATGCATATCTATATAATATTTCATCATTTCGTATCTCAAATTTTATTTGGTTAATTATAATTATATTTAAATTTTTTAATTTTTTAATATTAATTTGTATAAATCATATTATATTTTTTTATTGCAACATATTTTATATTATATTTGTGCATTATACTTAAAAGGAAAATTTGGACCATCCTCCTTATTTCCCTTTATTTATTTTTTATATCTTAAGCCTTTGATTTCTGCGCTGGGAATAATGGCATACGGTCAAAGCAGGTTAAAAAGAGAAACAGGACAATTTGGACTACATTTCATTCTTTACTTTTATTTTCTAAGTATTTAATTTTTTATTTTTAATTTAAAATTTCAGGTTTATTTATTAATATCACAATTTTTTTTTAAACTTATTGATGTAATTTCTTGAAATAGTGGCGAATTTAGAGGGGGAATGGCATGGCCCTAGCCCCCTAAAATGTAAAATTACTATCTAAATTCTTAAATTTTTTTTAAAAATTTTAAATTAGTAAAAGTAAATTTTACTTTGGTCCCCTCTAAAATTATAAAAATTTGATTTAATACTTTAAAAACTATAAAGATATATACTATAAAAAATTAAAATTTCATTCATCCCCCTAAAAGATTGTTCTGACTTCGCCCTTATCTTGAAATACAAAAAATATTCACTTGATATTCATATAAAAAAAACGTAACGAAGGTAAATTTAACAGAAAAAATTAAGTTTGATGTAATCTTTAAATCATTAAATGCATCATATAAAAAGAAAACTATTTTTTCAAAAAAGGTTGGATCATAATCTTAAACTATTGGCTAAAGATAATGTGGACCAACCCCTTTTTTAGTTACATCATTTAAAGTTAAACTAAAATAATTAACAAATTTATTTCCTTTACATTAAAAAAATATGATAGATTAGATATTGGGTTAGTATTCGATACATTAGTAGTGTACTTTTTTTTTTATTACACAAACTATCTTTGAAAATTAGCATGCGTCTTTTTTTAATATTTTACGATATCCTTATAGAATACTTGTCAATCATTAATCCTACTTATGGAGTTTGAAAACTTCACTGACAGTATACCAAATAATTTCCCTTTCATATTTATTAAATGACCTTTTTGATGCATTTTAAACTCTAGTGGCAGTGAGTAACCTCTCCAGCCCTGCCTAGACGTTAGACCCAAATTCGGGAGATTAAATCAGTCACTAAGATGGCCTAGTAGAGATCGGGGTTTACAAAACAATTAATTTTAAAACATTGGTTTATTTTAGAAGAAAGCTTAGACTATTTTTAAAAAAACATAAGGATTAACAAAATCTGGTTTAATTTAACTTTCCTACTACGGTGACTACTTTTAAGAAAACTTAGTTAATTTTCCATTTGTTTATTACTCAAAATTTATCTACAATCTAGCAACGAAAAGGTGATATTTACTTAGTCTTAATAAAATCTATGTTTCATGCATAATTAATTAAGTTCTGTATTTCAACATTTTAAAGTCAAATTTAAAATAAGCAATCTAAATGTTATGCATGCTAATTAAAACCAACCTAAAGTCTCATGTCCCAGTTCAAAAAAAAAATATAGTCTCTGGATAATAAACTAACAAATAATAAATAATCTAAAATATTTTTATAAAAAGAGATCCGTGCTGAGATCCTCCGAATATTGTGTCCGCGTCCTAACCTAGTGGATTATCTGAAAATATGGAAATATAAAAAGGGAGTGAGCTATGAAGCTCAATTTAAGTTCCATCACAAGAAAAACCAAAACAAAACAACAGACAAATAAAGCACATGGATTAGCAATTTTGAGATTAAACACAATCATAAAGCACCTAAGATTAACAGTTTTTCACATAAAACACTTTACTTCACTATTTCGATATTCATAGTTTTATATGGTGTGCTTATGAATGCAGTGCAGTTTCAAGTTAACATAAAAGTCCTACCCCACTTTAGAGGTGAGTATTCGATCGAGCCGATTCGAATTAAGTCAAAAAATTTCGAATTAATCAAGTTGACGAATCCTATTTTAGCAACCGAACTCAATTTGAATTTTTTTGACTCGATTGAATTTTTTTCAAATCGAATTGAATCGAGTCAAAAAAATTCGAGTCAAGTCGAGCCAAGTCGATTATTTAATTAGTAAACGAAGTACAAGATTATTTAACTACATAAACAATATAATGGTTTTGTCTTTTAACTTAATGGGTAAACATTTATCAAAACAACGTAGTTTTATCTTTTAACTTAATGGTTTTGACTTTTAACTTTAAAAAAACTTAAACATTTATCAAAACGACATAGTTTTGCCTTTTCTTATTCAGATTGTTGGATAACTCGAATTGTGTAATTCATATTCGTGTTAAACCGAAAAACTTAATTTTTTATTCAAGTTGATTCGAATAACTTGATTAACTTAAATAACTCGAACTATTTAATTCAAAATTTAAATCTTTTATTGAGTTTTTTGAATTGAATCGACTCAGATTTTGCTCACCCCTACCCAACTCCGGTACACACCTCACTTATGAGTTCCCCAGAACTCATCTATCATATCACATCGTATTGTGGACGAGCCACCACTGGTTTGCAGTTAAATTGCCACTTTGTAAAGAAAAACGTGGGCAAACCACTAGTGTCGTAACCATTTTTTGACAAAAACGGGAATCGAACTTGGGCCTCGAAAGTGAGTAAAACGGGAGTCGCCACCGACCTTTATTAGGTGTGATCGGATCACCTTTGTTTTAATAAAACATTTCAGTTTACTAAAACGGAGTTTTTGGTCTACGAGTATTCGAGAAAACAGGTTCGGGAGTCGGTTACGCGCGAGGAAGGATTAGCACCCTCGCAACGCCCGAAAATCGGTACCAAATTGATTAATTGATGTCTCAATGTCGAAAGTTTAAAAATTTAGAAACGAATTTAGAAATTTGGGTCTTTTTGGAGATGTTTGAGTCTTCTTAAACTTGAATGTTAAGATTTCCTTGTTTCGAAGGGACCAAATATCACATCCAATACGTAGGAAATGATAATTTCAATCCTCAAATCGAAGGTCGTCTCTCAATCCCTAAGACTCATTTATTAAAATAACAAAAGGTTATTCGATTATTTGGTCAAGCAAGAGAACCGAAACCCAACACATAGGGCACGGTCCCTCGAATTTCCAAACACGGAATATTGCCTTATTTTGAAAAATTTTAGTTTTTTGGGGGAAGTTGATGAAACACTAGACTATGTTTTAAAGAAACATTATTCAAAACGTGAATAGGGTCATGCGATGGATAATGATGAGGTGACACGAATTTGGCATAACGACCACATAATACACGTAATATATGACATTGAAGTCAATGATGGTGGAATTAGTAACAATAACAGTGATAAACTTAGTATGTACCAATAATAATACGATAATAATAGTAGTAACAATAATGGTAATAAAGCAAACATAATAATAATGATGGTAATACAAAATATATACAAAATAATAATATAAGTATAATAATGATAGTAACAATATGCAATATATACGATATGTTAATATAAACGTAGCAGTAATAACAATATATTAATAATAGTAATTAATACGCTATATGTCCAATATAATGATATAAATATAGTAATAATATATAGTAATAATAATTATGATAATAACACATAATATACACGATATACTAATAACAATAATAATAATAATAATAATAATAATAATATAATAATAATAATAATAGTAATACAGGAAATATAACAATAATAATGACAATATAATATAATAATAGTAAATACTATAATAATAATATAATAGTATAGTAATAATGATAATAATAATAATTATAATAATGCAAAATATGTACAAGATGATAATAATAATAATAATATTACTAGTATTAATAAAAAATAAATATAGCAATAGTAATAATGATAATAATAATGGAAAATATAATAATAATAGTAATATAATAATAGTATAATAAAAGACTAAGAAAATTAAAAATAACTAAAAGGGACCGAATTGCGTTTTAAAGTGGGATTTGGGGGTAAATTCGAAATAAAATGAAAGAAAAAGGGGTTATTTGTGACGCGCGTAAAATCTTGGAGGTCCAAAATAGCAATAAATCCCTTTATTGAAATGGGGCGCTGAAGAAAGGACTTAGTTGCACAGACACATGAAAACGGAGGGACCAATAGGGCAATTAGCCCCTGGACCAAAAATGCGCGGACCCTTAGCCTGTGCGAATCGGGTCTCACGGATCCCCCCGAAACGGCACCGTTTTGGTGCCTGGTGGGGAACCCATGAAACGGTGTCGTTTCTATGGGTATTTATACCCTGTTTTTGTTGGAAAAAAAAACTTTTAACCCTAAAATCTAAAAAAGAAACAGCAGCCACTCAAATCTTCTCTCTGCCTCTCGTCTCTTACCTGCAGGCGCGCGAGGGGAGGGGCACTCCGTCTGGCGCCGTTTCGTCGGCCACCGCGTGAAAGGTTCGTTTCTTTCTCTCTCTCCTTTTTTTTACTCTAAATATTTATATCTATATATGGATACATATTTGCGAAATAACGAAGAAAAAAAAATAAAAACAAAACAAAATACCTTCGATTTGTTGGGTTTTTGGATTTTCGTTTTTTGTTTGTGATTCGAGAAAAAAATGTTGGCTTGAGATTTCTATCTGTATTGACTGCCAATCGAAAAAAAAGGTCCTTTATACAGTATTCTCGTTCGGTTTATATAACCGATTTCTTTGAAATAAAATACAATATGTTTTGTTTTTTTCTCCCTATTGCTGCCTTTGTTTTCGTCTTCTCCTTTGCAGTCATGGGCTGGCGAGGTGGCCGACAGTGGCCAGTGCGCGCGTGTGGGTCGGCGTTGGTGGCTGAGTGGCAGACAGAAGGTCATGGGGGCTGCGGCGCTAGAGGGGCTAGGGTTTCAGAAACCCTAGCCAAAAATTTTAAAAGTCTGAGCCTATTGGGCTCTTTGGATTTTTGGGCTTGGTTTGTAACGGGTTTGATTTGGGTTGTGTAGTTTTTGGGTTTTAAGACTGGTCTGTAATTGGGCTTTTAATATGGGTATTGGGCTTATGGACTGTAATTGGATATTTGGACTGTTAAAAGTTTATTTTGGATTTCTGTTTCGTTTTGGCTAATGGGCCTTAGTTTGATCCTGGGCCTGGGTTAACGAACCCGGGCTAAAATTGGTGATTACAGCTGCCCCTCTTTGCTCATTGTCGTGAAACGAGAATAGAGCAAAGACAATAGAAGAACCAATTTTGCCCAGTCTTGGCCAAGCTTGACTTGTTGGTACTCGTCTTCTTCAAACAGCTTCAGACTCCACTGTAACTCGTTGCTTTGATCCGCTTCACTGTTTCGTTATATCTTCAGGGAGATAACATTTCCTATTCCATTGTTTCTTCAAGGGCACAGTAGCTAGTGCCTTGATCGGCTTCGATGTGATTTTAGGGCTTTGATCTTCTCCACCGGGACTTCGAGGGAATAAATCTGAATTTTTCAAACTGCTTCCTTACTATCTTCGGGGAGACATCGATCTTCCTTCTATTCCACTGCTACTTCTGAGAGATATAGCCCATAGCTTCATCATGCTCTTGTTCAGTCTTCTTTGTCCACTGGAACTTCTTCGTCCGATTTGCTCAAGGCGACTTCAGTCTTCCATCTGTAAGTACCTCCGCGTGTGCCTCGAGGCTCAACCTCACTCTCATGAGTTTTTTTTTTTTGAATCAACAGACATTTGTAAAGCAGAAATTGAAAATACTTCACTTCGGCCTCTCGTAATATGAACTAATTTTGCAAGCAAAAATTGAAAATAAAAACAGAAATTGAAAATACCTCAGCGTGTGACCCGATGCATCAACTCACCTCTCACAATATGAGTTGATATTTTGAAAAGAAATTAAAAGACACCTCAGGGTGTGACCCGAGGCTCAACTCACCTCTCTCTGAATATGAGTTGATGTTTTGAAAGGAAATTAAAAGACACCTCCGGATGTGACCCGAGGCTCAACTCACCTCTCTCTGATATGAGTTGATATTTTTGAAAAGAAATTAAAAGACACCTCAGGGTGTGACCCAAGGCTCAACCCACTTCTCTCTGATATGAGTTGACATTTTGGAAAGAAATTAAAATACACCTCGGGGTGTGACCCGAGGCTCAACCCACTTCTCTCTGATATGAGTTGATATTTGCAACCGGAATCTCAAAATATATCATCTGGTGGAACTCGGATGTCTCCTTTCTCCTTGGTTTGTCACAACCATCGTCAAGACTTCTCGCTTTACTGGCGTACCTGTATGTGTCATGAGTGGTGATGCCATGATATGCATGTGTTTGTCTTAAATGCCTACATGATTATGCCATGTGTCTTGGGCTTGTTTGTCATGTATCTCTTCTTGTCACGACTCTCGTGATGACCTGCATTCACTGCTTCGACTCTTGACTTTCCTCAGGCTTGATACCCGCCCCCAGGTTCTACAAGTAATTCGTGTTTCTCGTTGTCTTTTTTTTTTTTCCTGTTGAATTTTGTCCTTGCTTTGAAGCTCCCGTATTTACCCAATTCTCATCCAGGTAATGCTCCATATTTTTTTGTTTAGAGTGTGTAATTTCACTATTTACCCCTAAAATGAAACGTAAAATGCATGAAAATGGCAAAGTAGGCATGAAAGGTGTTTCTCATATTTATTTCAAAAGCAGCAAGAAAATTGACAAGGAATGACTCGATTAAGAAAGCATTATAAAAGGAAAACAAGTTTAGTTGTAATAAGTGCTCTAGATATCCGACGTATGAACTTCTTCATGTTTCTTCATCCTGAATCTTTTCGAGCAAGATTTTTCGTGTAAAAGATTCTTAAGCTTCAGAGTCCGCTTCAATACTATGATCTCGCAGTTTGACTCTTCGTTCAACCCATTCCTGCCTTTCCAGACCAAATTTGCTTCCTTAGGATGCCCTTTCGGGTTTTCATCCTAAGCCTTTTCTGTTTATCAGGATGCCCCCTCTTTTTTTTTTAGGCGTAATATTTCTTCACGGCATCTGAGTTCACCGGATTTGGTAACTCCTTCCCATCCATTTCAGTGAGAATCAGAGCTCCACCTGAGAAAGCTCTCTTGACGACGTAAGGTCCTTCCCAATTCGGTGCCCATTTCCCTCGAAAGTCCTTTTGTATAGGAGAATCTTCCTCAGCACGAGTTCTCCTTCGCGAAATTCCCTTGGCCGCACTTTCTTGTCATGGACTGCGATCATTCTCCTTTGGTACATCTGTCCGTGACAAATTGCTTTCAAGCGTTTTTCTTCAATCAGATTCAGTTGGTCATGTCGAGCCTGAACCCATTCAGATTCTTCTAGTTTTGACTCCATTAAGATTCGTAGAGAGGGGATTTCCACCTCGATAGGCAGCACGGCTTCCATTCCATAAACTAGAGAAAAAGGAGTTGCCCCCGTAGAGGTCCGCACACACGTGCGATATGCATATAGGGCAAATGGTAGCTTCTCGTGCCAGTCTTTATACGTCTCAGTCATTTTCCCAATGATCTTCTTGATATTCTTGTTAGCGGCTTCTACTGCTCCGTTCATCTTTGGACGATAGGGTGAGGAATTATGATGCTTTATTTGAAATTGCTCGCACACTTCCTTCATCATTTTGTTGTTCAGATTTAAAGCATTATCTGAAATAATTCTCTCTGGCAAACCGTATCGGCATATGATCTCCTTTTTTAAGAATCTGCATACTGCTGTCCTTGTCACATTGGCAAATGAAGCAGCTTCTACCCATTTTGTGAAGTAATCTATGACTACAAAAATGAATCGATGTCCATTGGAAGCTTTCGGGGAGATTGGCCCTATAACATCCATGCCCCATATAGAAAAGGGCCACGGGGAAGTCATGACATGAAGGAGTGAAGGTGCTGCATGAATTTTATCGCCATAAACTTGACATTTGTGACACTTTCGTGCGTAACTAACGCAATCGCTTTCCATTGTCAGCCAGTAATAACCGAGCCTCATAATTTGTCTGGCCATAGTGAAGCCATTGGCGTGCATTCCACAAACTCCTTCATGGACCTCTTCGAGTATCTTTCTAGCTTCAGCAGTATCCACACACCTCAGGAGGACTTGATCTTTTCCTCTTTTGTACAGGATGTCCCTATCGAGAACGAATCCCGCTGCCAATTTCCTGATCG
Source organism: Gossypium australe (assembly GCA_005393395.2). Taxonomy (NCBI): domain Eukaryota; kingdom Viridiplantae; phylum Streptophyta; class Magnoliopsida; order Malvales; family Malvaceae; genus Gossypium; species Gossypium australe. Next base: position 857,498 of record CM016617.1, read on the forward strand.
TTCTTTTGTCGTTCTCATTTGCTTGCTCGGGATATCTTTGATTCTTAACATATTCTAAGATGTCATGGAACCATGGTTACCCGTCTGCCTCGTTGTCAATGCTAAAACAATGCGCAGGGGCCTCGTATATGCTCATCTAGAAAGGCATTATTTCTGTTTCTCGGTTCGCTTTGAACATTGAGGCCAAGGTGGCCAGGGCGTCAGCCAGTTGGTTTTCTTCCCGTGGGAAGTAACTAAAAGTCACTTCTTCGAATTCTTTGACCAATTCTACAACAAGATCGCGATATTTAACCAACTTCGAGTCTCTTACTTCCCAATCTCCACGGATTTGGTAAATCACCAATACCGAGTCCCCGGAGACTGCCAAGACCTTAACGTTCTGCTCGATAGCTGCGCGAAGTCCCATGATGCAAGCCTCATATTCTGCTATGTTGTTGGTACAGAAGAAATTTAATCTGGCAGTAAAAGGGTAATGATACCCTTCTGGTGACACTAAGACTGCTCCAATCCCGTGCCCCAATGCATTCGACGCGCCGTTAAAACTCATCTTCCATGATTTCTCTTTCGACGATTCACATTCTTCTTCCGTAACGCATATCAAGTCTTCGTCTGGGAAGTCAAATTTCAATGGCTCGTATTCTTCTGTTGTCCGAGTTGCTAAAAAATTAGCTATTGCGCTCCTTTTAATCGATTTCTGGCTCACGTATACGATGTCATACTCCGATAGTAGGATCTGCCATCGCGCCATTCTTCCTGAGAGTGCAGGTGATTCCATCATGTATTTTATTGGGTCCAGCTTTGAAATCAACCACGTCGTATGATACAGCACATATTGTCTAAGCCTCCGAGTTGCCCAGACCAGAGCACAACAGAATTTTTCGATTGACGGATACCTTGCTTCATACTCCGTGAATTTTTTACTGAGATAATAGATTGACTGTTCTCTTTTTCCGGACTCATCATGTTGCCCCAAGACGCACCCCATTGAGTTTTCGAACACAGTCAGATATAGTATTAGCGGTCTTCCAGGAGTTGGTGGTACTAGCACCGGAGGACTAGATAAATACTGCTTTATCTTGTCGAAAGCCTCTTGACATTCCTCGTCCCATTCTCCAGAATTGTGTTTTCGAAGGAGTCGAAAGATTGGATCACACTGCTTGGTGAGTTGAGCAATGAATCGAGCGATGTAATTCAGTCTCCCTAGGAATCCTCTGACTTCCTTTTGTGTGCGTGGGGGCAGTAGTTCTTGTATAGCCTTTATTTTATCTGGATCAACCTCGATACCTTTCTCGCTAACGATGAACCCCAATAATTTCCCCGAGGTAGCCCCAAAGGTACCTTTGGCAGGGTTAAGCTTTAGTTGGAATTTTCTCAGTCTTTCGAACAGCTTCCGGAGGTTTTCAACATGCTCTCTTTCTCCTTGAGATTTGGCGATCATATCGTCGACATAGACTTCTATTTCCTTATGCATCATGTCGTGGAACAGTGTCACCATGGCTCTTTGATATGTTGCCCCGGCATTCTTTAAACCGAACGGCATCACTTTGTAGCAGAATGTCCCCCATATCATTGTGAACGTAGTTTTCTCCATATCCTCGGGAGCCATCTTGATTTGGTTGTAGCCCGAAAATCCATCCATGAAGGAGAACAATGAATTCTTCGCCGTGTTATCTACCAATGTATCGATGTGTGGCAACGGGAAATTATCTTTAGGGCTCGCTCGATTCAAATCACGGTAATCCACACACATTCGTACCTTGCCATCTTTCTTCGGTACTGGGACTATATTAGCCACCCATTCTGGATACCTAGAGGTTTGCAGGAATCCAGCGTCCAATTGCTTCTTTTCTTCTTCCTTTATCTTTAAGAGCATTTCAGGTCTCATCCGCCTTAACTTCTGTTGGATAGGCTTGCATTCTGGTTTCAGTGGGAGTCTATGGACCGCTATATCTTCGTTCAAACCTGACATATCTTGATACGACCATGCGAACACGTCTTTGTACTCATGAAGCAAGGTGATCAGATCATGTTTGGTGTCTTCAGACATGGAGGTCCCAACTTTTACCTCTTGCTTCTTTTCTTCACTTCCTAAATTCACTGTCTCGACCGATTCTTGATAGGGCAAAATCTGTTTATCCTCTTGTTCTACCATTCTCAATAAGTCTGGAGAAGAGACATAATCTTCAGCGTCTTCTTCAGCCTCGGATTCTCCCACACAAATAGCTTTCTCGAAGTCGATTTTAGGACTTGTAACAGGATTGTTAGCGTCGTTGATATCTGAGCACCTGAAAAGTAAAAAAAAGAAGACTATAGAGGGGCATCAAGGTATCGGATCCTATAACGTGACATGATGATATGGGATATATAGGGACAGGTAAAGAAAGAAATGAATGTGGAACTGATGAGAATGAAAGAACGTGACAAAATGCATCTTTATTCATGTTTCATTTAAAAGCTAGATAGACAAAATAAACTCTCATAACAGATTCCCCTACAGCTTAGGGGCATACAAAAAGTTAATACTGAGCATTACTCCGGAGGGGATTTGGAAACTACAAGGAGATCCACAGCAGTCCAATTGTTCAAAGTGAATCCTGGAGGACAAGGGCGTATCATCGAAGCATTTCCAATCGCATTATTCCCTTTGCCAATGACATTTATGCTAAAGTCCTGTAGACCCTTTTCTACCCATGACACCATACTCTGTGGATCATCTTCTCCCGGGAATATAATTCCGGCCGAGGTAAATGTTTTCGACAAAGGCGGATATGTTATGGGTTCCCACTCCAATTCCCGACCTGTGACTCTTGCGATCCTCCTTTCTTGCTCTCTTTAACTGTTTCTTTCTTTGCTGCACGTCGGGCTTAAATCCTAAGCCGTATCGAGCCTTGTGGGGTACTGGTTTTAGCGCTCTAGCCATCCCTTGCTGGTATTTCCCTAAGCCTTTCCTTGCTCGGGCTCCTTTTCCAACCGTTAGTTTGATTCCCATCCTGGTATTCCTTGACAACTTGGGCGTGGGAGTTTTACTTCCTTCAGCGACAAAAGTAGCATTGATGAATTCAAAGGAGCGGAAGGAACATTCTACTGCATCTTTGTTCACTTCGATGTAGGGTGCATCAGTGGAGACAGACGCGACGATGTCTTCCTCACCAGCTACTGTGATCAAGCGATCATCCATGACAAACTTCATTTTCTGGTGGAGAGATGAAGGGACTGCCCCAGCAGAATGGATCCAAGGTCTCCCTAAGAGGCAATTGTATGAAGGCGAGATATCCATAACTTGGAATTCTATGTTGTATGTGCACGGGCCCACATCTAGAGGAATTTCAATCTTCCCCATGACCTCTCGTCGTGTCCCATCGAATGCTCTTACTGTAGAATGACAAGGCCTTAGATAAGACATATCTATTGGCATTCTGGATAGTGTGGACAAAGGCATGACATTAAGCACAGACCCGTTATCAATGAGCACACTCGGCACTATGTAACCCTTATAATAGGTGGTGATGTGCAATGCTTTGATAGAGCCTCTACCGTTCGGCGGTATTTCATCATCACTGAAAGAGATGAAATTATCCGCATTTAAGTTGTTTGCCCATCTATCAAGCTTTTCAACGGGTACGTTGCTCGGCACATATGCTTGGTTTAACACTTTCAATAAAGCATTTCGGTGTGGTTCTGAGCTTAACAGTAGAGATAACACCGAGATCTTTGCCGGTTGCTTGTTCAATTGCTCCACGATATTATACTCGCTATGCTTGATAAACCTTAAAAATTCATGTGCTTCGTCCTCGTTCACCTGTTCGGATGGGATTTCAGTCTCGACTACAGCCTCACGCATTGGTGCTTTTCCTTTTTGGCTTGAGTCGATGCCTTTCTTTTTTGGTTCGAACACCTCGGGAGAATAGCACCTCCCGCTGCGGGTAAAATGTCCTACCTCGCTAACACTTCCATTCGTAGCTTCTGGCAGGGTAATGTTGACATCGTATTCCCAAGGCACTGCTTTGTCCTCTTTGTAAGGGAACGGAGTTGGCACCTTAATTATCATCTTTGGTTTTACCTCCTCTCTCTTTGCTTCATAATAGATTACCAAGGGTCGGTCAACACTATAAGGGGGACCTGATGATTGGCCCTCGGAAGCATATACATCCTTTTCGTCGAACCCTTCTTTCTTACTACAAACCGCAACTTCCTTATTATCCATCATACCTTGAAGCAGTTCTTTAAACTCCTCGCAAGATTGGATGTGGTGTCCTTTCATGCCGTGAAAAATACAAAAACTTTGACTTCCCACGATTTCCTTCCTGAATCTTCTGGCAAGCAAACCTTTTTCAGTCATTATTTCCCATATTTTCCCCAAATGTGTTTTTAGCTCGGAGACGCGACTTTTGGCTCGCCACCTATTTTCCTGTGCTACCATACTTATATTCCCTACGGGGTGGTTAGGGAGTGGATTCCCAGCCAGATTACTGACCCCATCAAATCGTAGAATGCCCGCATCAATCAGACTTTGAACCTTTCTTTTAAAGGCTAGGCAATTATCCGTGGAATGCCCCCGGTTTCCAGCATGGTACATGCAGCTAGCATTAGGATCGTACCATTTAGGGTAGGGAGGCTTCAAAGGTGCTATGTAATGCGGTGCTATCAATTGTTTCTCTAGCAACTTTGGGCACAGTTCTCCGTATGTCATAGGAATAGGGGCGAACTGAGGCTTTTCGGGGTTGGGTCTCGTTGGCCTTGGTTCGCTTTTGGGTTGGCTCAGAGTGGTCATGGTATTTGGTGAGAATATGGTGAGTGGTCTTTGGGCATCGGCGGTATAGACGAGATAAGGAGGAGGTGTTTGATAATAGAGGTTCTGAGGAGGAAAATAGAGATTTGGAGGTGGGCGGAATTGAGGTCGTGGTTGGATTGGGTACGGATTAGGAGCATAGTGGTTTCCAGTCCCTACCATGTAGGCTTCATGCTCTTTCTTCTTTACTGGCCTTTTCGAGCTTTCAGACCCTTCCATCCTTCCGTTCTTGATGCCATTTTCAATGAGTTCTCCGGATATTACGACATCCGCGAAGTCCTTCGTGGCACTTCCTACTAGTTTGTCATAGAACGGTGCTCTTAAAGTGTTGATAAAAAGAACCGTGATCTCAGTTTTAGTCAGTGGGGGTTCTACTTGAACTGAGACGTCCCTCCACCTTTGAGCATATTGTCTAAAGGTTTCTGACGGCTTCTTCTCCATCATCTGTAGCGTGAGTCGATCAGGTGCTATGTCAGAGACGTGCTTATATTGTTCACAGAATGCTGTAGCTAAATCATCCCATGATCTAATCCTTTCTCTACCGAGCTGATTATACCACCGGAGAGCTGACCCTATCAAGCTTTCTTGAAAGCAGTATATCAGCAACTTGTCTTCCTCCTCATAACCAGCCATTTTCCGACAAAACATGATGAGATGCGCCTTTGGGCACCTTGTTCCATCGTATTTCTCAAAGTCTGGAGCTTTGAATTTTGGAGGCAAGACCAGACCGGGGACCAAACTGAGCTTTTTGGCACTCATCGCTGAAGAGACTCTAGTTCCTTCCACCACTCTGAGCCTTTCTTCCAAATCCTTGTACTTGTCTTGAGCATTTTGTTCCTTCATTTTTAACTTGGCTAATTCCACAGGATCATCCAAATCTGGGACAATAGGGTCAGCTGGGTTAGTTCCGTGACTTGATGCAAATACTCCTTGCCCTAGATGAGCAGGTGGAAGTACAGGTGGGTGTTTTAGGCCTGTAAATTCCTTTTGAGGCCAGACTCCATGGGGTGGAGTAAATCCTGGAGGATGGCCTTCGCTTTCTTTCCCGGTACTAGTTGTAGGGTCTTTTCCTTTGTTTGTTATCCCATTCATTATTTGAGTCATTTGGGCCACCATATCCTTTTGAGCCTCTACCATCTGGTCTTTCAATTCTTGCTGAAACTTCTTCATCTGGTCTTCTATGTCCTTCTGGAATTGTTCGTATCTTTGGTCCATTGCTTTTGCCTTACGACGAGTGTTGTAGTAATGTATGATAGGTTGATTCTCGTCGGTTTCCAGGGTAACCTCTGTTATGATTTTGACCGATTAGGCTCCTTTTTGATAATGTGATGTATGCGAATGGATGGAATGCAATGCAAATGCGTGGAATGAATGCAAGAAGAAAAAGGTGTTGATTTGATTCAATCCCATTAGATAAACTTTACTAGAAAACGAATTTCCTTTCATAGAACGGACGATTACATATACGACCTTGCCCTAATGCCTAAATCCTTAACTTTCCTAAGAAGCCAAGCTAAACTTTGGCCTCGCTTCGATCCCGACTCGTATATCAGACTTAACGTGTCAGCCCGAACAGCCAGGGTTTGCAAATGATCAGCCGCCTCTCGAATTTGAGCCACGGCTTCGCCCATTATATAGCCTCTGTTTCTGATCTGTTCTTGGGAACGGTGGAACTGCTCCTTCCAGTGTTCATTGTCCACTTCAAGGATCTCACATCGAATTTTGCTATCTTGTAATGCAGTCTCGAGCTCCTCTATCTTTCCTCTCATCTCCTCGATTTTGTTATGACTAGCTCTTAATTCGACTACCGAGTTGCGACTACGGTGCAAAAGTAGTGACCTTTCTAATTCTACTACTCGGGCGCATAATTCCTCCTTTTCGCTTTGGTTTTCTAATAGGCTCTTTCTCAAAGCATCTTCTCGTACCCGAGCATCTTGAAATTTTTCCTCCCACTGATCGGCTCTGGACTTTTCTTCTTTAATTTCCTGTCGCCATTGTTCCGATGTCTTCCCCAAACCGGCAGTTCTAATGGACAAGCGTAACTTCTTATAGTCCGTCTTTAGGCTGTCCAAATCCTCTTCGGCTTTATTCTTGCCTTTTTTCAATTTTTCGGCTTCGAACTTGTGGAGGTCAACATCTAACCCCAACTGCATCTTTTCCTCTTCTAGCTGCTCTATTCTTTTACCCAGTTCCCGGCTCATTCTCTCGAAATCTTGCTTGACAATCTTTAATTCAGACGGGATCACTTGCAGCTGCTCTTCTATTGGCCGAGCATTCCCTTGGGTTGGCCTTGGGACGTTGTCATTGACCCTTTTAGCCCACCATCGATCGTATTCAGGCGTAATCATTGGCCTTATGGCGAGCCTCTTCATTTTCTGAGTTTGGGTCCATGCATCTGATATCTCACGAACTTTCTTCTTATAATTATCGTCCTTGTACGAAAATTCACACTGGGCTAACCCATGTGTCGCCGGTATAAATTGCCTTGATTGATACTGCCTCATTACTAACAATGGGGCGTACCCAACAGCTCCCCATATCCCGAGCAAAGGGACCCAGTCGAACTCTCCACATCGATACAAGATTTCGTCAGGGATCATCCATGGAGTCTTCCATTCTACATCTTCCACTTGCAAATTTTGGAGGATCACTATCCATTTCTCTCCTGATAGGTCGTCCCGCCTTGGCGTATCCGCTAATTCCTTTAGAGGGGAGTAGTTTTCAAAAAAGATTTTGCATGAGACTTTTTCTATCTTCCAGAAACGGCAATGGAACCATGATAGCAACAGTTGTGCACACCCCATGAACCTCCCTTCGCCCGCTCTTCGGTAGGCGTTCAACGATCTGAAGGTTTCGGCTAAAATTGCAGGGACAGGTGTGACTCCCTTGTCAAGTTTATCAAATAGGTCTGAAACCGCATCCTTTATGTGCCCTAATGCTTTGGGGAAGATGACCAAACCATAGATACCTAGAGCAAATACGTCGACCCTCTTTTTCTTATCAGGATGTGCCAAGATCAAGTCCCTCAAGTGTTTCCATGGAATGCACTTACACTCCCCTTTTTGTTTGATCCGAGCCGTAATCCATTGCTCACTCATTCCTATGATATTCATTAGCCTTTTTGAGAATGCCGGCACGCTAGCAAACCGTGAATATGCCTTATCAATTTGAATTCTCGGACATCGAAACAAAGCTGTGTACTCCTCTATAGTTGGCACCAAATCCACCTTTCCAAAAGTGAAGCAACTATACGCGGGGTTCCAAAACTGGGTAATAGCTCGGAGTAGGTACTCGTCTACCTTGATATCCAACAGATATTGCAGATCACCGTAATTATGGTAGAACAGTTGCTTGTACTTATCGCCCCAGGAATCCCATATTTCCTTTAGTTCTCGCAGGTCATTTTGAGCCACACTGACGCGGGTGAAATCCCACAACTCTGACTCATACCCCACTGTCAAGCTATCTCCTTTTTCTCGCTGTATTCTTTCGGACCACACCTGAACGGCCGCATTATCCTCCACTCTATTAAGAAACCCCTTTTCCATGTCAAGCTTTTCTATCTAGCAATCGAATGTGGATCAACACCCTTTCTATAATGAAATGCCATGCAATGAAAATGAAACACCATAAGTTATTACCAGGTACAAAAGGAACTTAAAACAAACAGGAGGTAATCAAACTCGTATTTGAGGTAACAACTAGAGTTTGCACGGCTCTATCTACGACGGGCTCTTAGGTCTCTCTACATGTGGTTCGGTTCTAGAGTAAAGGTACCTGAACCAGTAGATTCCTCAATCCTCACCCATTATAGGCTCATACGGACCGAGTTCAGTTCAGGGGAATACATTTCCCTATGGCTGCACGGAGATAAAAACCTCACGAAGACATAGGTACGGATGTATCCCGAAAGCGATCCACTATCTTGCACGGAGGTAAAAACCTCACGAAAGAGTAGCTTTTCACTCCCACTTAAGGGTGTGACCATAACGGTCATGCAATGCAATGTACACAAGAAAATAGGAATCATATACGATGACACAAGTAAAGGCAACGAAAAGGGTAGTAATTTTCACATCAAATTTTCAAACTTTCGATAAAGGACATAAAATAATCAATTTACGGCCTGACTCTCTTTATGGGTCCCCAGTGGAGTCGCCAAGCTGTCGTAACCATTTTTTGACAAAAACGGGAATCGAACTTGGGCCTCGAAAGTGAGTAAAACGGGAGTCGCCACCGACCTTTATTAGGTGTGATCGGATCACCTTTGTTTTAATAAAACATTTCGGTTTACTAAAACGGAGTTTTTGGTCTACGAGTATTCGAGAAAACAGGTTCGGGAGTCGGTTACGCGCGAGGAAGGATTAGCACCCTCGCAACGCCCGAAAATCGGTACCAAATTGATTAATTGATGTCTCAATGTCGAAAGTTTAAAAATTTAGAAACGAATTTAGAAATTTGGGTCTTTTTGGAGATGTTTGAGTCTTCTTAAACTTGAATGTTAAGATTTCCTAGTTTCGAAGGGACCAAATATCACATCCAATACGTAGGACACGATAATTTCAATCCTCAAATCGAAGGTCGTCTCTCAATCCCTAAGACTCATTTATTAAAATAACAAAAGGTTATTCGATTATTTGGTCAAGCAAGAGAACCGAAACCCAACACATAGGGCACGGTCCCTCGAATTTCCAAACACGGAATATTGCCTTATTTTGAAAAATTTTAGTTTTTTTGGGGGAAGTTGATGAAACACTAGACTATGTTTTAAAGAAACATTATTCAAAACGTGAATAGGGTCATGCGATGGATAATGATGAGGTGACACGAATTTGGCATAACGACCACATAATACACGTAATATATGACATTGAAGTCAATGATGGTGGAATTAGTAACAATAATAGTGATAAACTTAGTATGTACCGATAATAATACGATAATAATAGTAGTAACAATAATGGTAATAAAGCAAACATAATAATAATGATGGTAATACAAAATATATACAAAATAATAATATAAGTATAATAATGATAGTAACAATATGCAATATATACGATATGTTAATATAAACGTAGCAGTAATAGCAATATATTAATAATAGTAATTAATACGCTATATGTCCAATATAATGATATAAATATAGTAATAATATATAGTAATAATAATTATGATAATAACACATAATATACACGATATACTAATAACAATAATAATAATAATAATAATAATAATAATAATAATAATAAAAATAATAGTAATACAGAAAATATAACAATAATAATGACAATATAATATAATAATAGTAAATACTATAATAATAATATAATAGTATAGTAATAATGATAATAATAATAATTATAATAATGCAAAAATATGTACAAGATGATAATAATAATTATCGTAACCATTTTTTGAGGAAAACGGGAATCGGACTTGGGTTTTGAAAATAAAGAAAACGGGAGTCGCCACCGATCTTTTATTAGGTGCGATCGGGCCACCTATAAAATATTTTGGTCTACGAGTTTCGAGAAAATGGGCTCGGGAGTCGGTTACGTACGAGGAAGGATTAGCACCCTCGTCACGCCCAAAATTGGTACCAAATTGATCAATTAATGTCCTTATGTCGAAAGTTGAAAATTGTGAAAATGAATTTTAAAAATGTGATCCCTTAAAAATAATCGAGTTTCCTCGTTAAATATCAAACTTTTCTCGTCCTGAAAGAATAAAATATCACACCCAATGCTTTAGGACACGATAATTTAGACCCTCGGCTCCAAGATGAATATTGCCTCATTTAGAAAATCTTACCTCGAAACATCGGAATGTCACATCCAGTAAGTTAGGATGCGACATATCGAATTCTCGAAAATAAGCTTTTTTTTTTATTCGGAAACTCTTTACTTTTAAAAGATATTTCACTGTTTAGGTTAAACGAGGAGAATCGAGACCTAGTAAGTTAAGGCACGATCTTCCCGAATTTCTAAACGCAAAGTATTGCTTTTAGGAAAGAAATCAGTTTTGTGTTGGTGAAATGTAGGGCGAATTTGTGACAAAATGTAGAAAAATAAGCATAATGCTAGTAAGCATAGAGAACAAATATATTAAATACAAGAGATAATAATAAGACGAAGATAGAAATAAAATGGGTGAAACCGATATACTAAAGGGGGTAAATAAACAGAAAACGAAAGGATGACAAGCTAGGTGGATGCCTTACAGGAAGACAGGAGAATGAAATTAATAGAAATAATAATGATGATAACATAATGATAAAGAAATAACGCAAAATATGTACAATACGCCGATATAATGAGGTAATAATACTAATGCAAAGTAAGTCTAATAACAATCATACTAACAATAATAATAATAATGATAATAATAACGATAATGGACATAGTGATAACAATGGTACGAATTATATATATACAATATACTAACACGATTATAGTAGTGATGGTAGTAATCTAATAATAATGTATTAACAATATAACGATAGCAATAATAAAAACAATAATAATAGTAATAATGTTTGCAAATTACTAAAAAGGGTCAAATTGAGTTAAAAATGGAATTTAAGGGTCGATTCGAAGTAAGGGAAAGAAGAGAGGGGGTCTATTTAAAATATGCGCGAAAGGAGCGGGGCCAAAAGCGAAATTTCCCCTCCCCTTTACACGCCGCGTTTAGCTCTGGACTAAAATGGAAACTGAACAAAATCTAATAGCCAAATTAAGACTGAGCGAAGCGGGATTTGCGAACACAATAAATGGGGAGGGACTGATGTAGTAATTATCCCATTTGAACAAAACACGCGGGTCCTCCGGGTCGCAAACGGGTCGACACGCGGACCTGCGCTTCCCCAAACGACGCCGTTTCACCCTTCACATTTAAACCCCAAAATCCCGTTTGGAAACTCATTTTTTAGATCTCAGCAAACAGTTGAAGGCCCCCTTTTCGTTCTCTCTTCTGCTAGGGTTTCGAAACCCTAGCACACCGCCGCTCGGGCTCCCTTGACCGATCCTCGCACCGCCGAACCACTATCGCGTTAGTGGCCAGTGGTGCTTCGAAGTCAAACCCTCCGGCTTACATCCAGGCCCCCCTTTTTTGCGAAGCTCAGAAACCCAGAGGAAAACTCGCTTTTCCTTTGGTTTCGTCGACAGCGGCTAGCCCCGACGACGTGCGTCGTCCGCTCAGGTACGATCTCCTCCCCTTTGTGTATTAATGGTTCTTGTATTTTGTTTCAAAAATAGTAAGATGAAAAATAAAATAAGAAGGATAAGTGACGGGAAAATAGGCAGTAAAATCAACCTTGAAATCTTCTTGATCTTTTATTTCTGTTTGCTGGTAAAAGTTCTATGCGAAAGGGCGAAAAACCGACCGTTTTACATTGATTTTCCAGTGGCTTTATAGCCGATAATACATGGTCTTCTCAATATTTTATCGTTTCGTGCCATATTTCTTTGTCTTCTGGTTGTTTCTGTCTGTCGTGTGTATTCCTTGCAGAGCATGGGCAACGATGGTGGCGCGCACGAGGGACAACGTGAGGAGGGGTGTGAGTCGTGTGAGGCGTGCGACTGTCAGAAGCGGGGGAGCCGAGGCGCGTGGGGAGCCAGACCGTTGCGCGCGTGGGAGGACGCGTGGCGGCGTTGAGATGGGAGGAACCCTAGGGTTCCAAAAGTTTTTCTGATTTTGGGCCGGTTATAGATTGGGCTAACTGTTGTAAACGGGTCATCCGGGTTTGGGTTTTAGTTTTGGGCTTTGGGTTATTGGGCTCTGTAATTGGACTGTTAAACATTTTTATTAATATTTTGAATTTTTAATTTGGTTTTGTTTTGTCTATATGGGCCTGGGCAGAAATTGGGTATTACAATAATAATAATAATATTACTAGTATTAATAATAAAAATAAATATAGCAATAGTAATAATGATAATAATAATGGAAAATATAATAATAATAGTAATATAATAATAGTATAATAAAAGACTAAGAAAATTAAAAATAACTAAAAGGGACCGAATTGCGTTTTAAAGTGGGATTTGGGGGTAAATTCGAAATAAAATGAAAGAAAAAGGGGTTATTTGTGACGCGCGTAAAATCTTGGAGGTCCAAAATAGCAATAAATCCCTTTATTGAAACGGGGCGCTAAGGAAAGGACTTAGTTGCACAGACACATGAAAACGGAGGGACCAATAGGGCAATTAGCCCCTGGACCAAAAATGCGCGGACCCTTAGCCCGTGCGAATCGGGTCTCACGGATCCCCCCGAAACGGTACCGTTTTGGTGCCTGGTGGGGAACCCATGAAACGGTGTCGTTTCTATGGGTATTTATACCCTGTTTTTGCTGAAAAAAAAACTTTTAACCCTAAAATCTAAAAAAGAAACAGCAGCCACTCAAATCTTCTCTCTGCCTCTCGTCTCTTACCTGCAGGCGCGCGAGGGGAGGGGCACTCCGTCTGGCACCGTTTCGTCGCGGTGGCCGAAACTCGCAGAAAGGTTCGTTTCTTTCTCTCTCTCCTTTTTTTTTTTACTCTAAATATTTATATCTATATATGGATACATATTTGCGAAATAACTAAGAAAAAAAAAATAAAAACAAAACAAAATACCTTCGATTTGTTGGGTTTTTGGATTTTCGTTTTTTGTTTGTGATTCGAAAAAAAAATGTTGGCTTGAGATTTCTATCTGTATTGACTGCCAATCGAAAAAAAAGGTCCTTTGTACAGTATTCTCGTTCGGTTTATATAACCGATTTCTTTGAAATAAAATACAATATGTTTTGTTTTTTTCTCCCTATTGCTGCCTTTGTTTTCGTCTTCTCCTTTGCAGGTCATGGGCTGGCGAGGTGGCCGACAGTGGCCAGTGCGCGCGTGTGGGTCGGCGTTGGTGGCTGAGTGGCAGGCAGAAGGTCATGGGGGCTGCGGCGCTAGAGGGGCTAGGGTTTCAGAAACCCTAGCCAAAAATTTTAAAAGTCTGGGCCTATTGGGCTCTTTGGATTTTTGGGCTTGGTTTGTAACGGGTTTGATTTGGGTTGTGTAGTTTTTGGGTTTTAAGACGGGTCTGTAATTGGGCTTTTAATATGGGTATTGGGCTTATGGACTGTAATTGGATATTTGGACTGTTAAAAGTTTATTTTGGATTTCTGTTTCGTTTTGGCTAATGGGCCTTAGTTTGATCCTGGGCCTGGGTTAACGAACCCGGGCTAAAATTGGTGATTACAACTAGTATTTTAGATAAAAACATTTGTAGTTACTACCACTTGTTGTGAGTGCGTAACATGGTTGCAAATTAAACAAACTGTCACTAGGTTTTGTGGACGAGCCACATATTTGCAGTAACTGTCACTTGTTGTGAGTTCACAACATTTTTACATATTAAATAAATTATCACCGGGTTTTGTGGGCGAGCGACGTATTTGCAGTAACTACCACTTGTGGTGAGTGCACAACATATTTTCAGATTAAACAATCTGTCACTGGAGTTTATGGACGAGCCACCACTTTTTTGCAGATTTAATAAACTCCCACTCTTCCCATATAATGTCCTACCCCATGCAATGCACTATGTCATGCTTTGTATTATAACCAATCAACATTAGTAGTAGACATGTAACATGTACTCAATTTATCATTAACACTTAACATGCTTATCATGTTCTTCATAGAGAGGTAACAGTATTATCACTTTCAATTTAACAGTTTCCCTTAAACTTATAACTTTCACGTATAATGCGATGTAATAAGAGCACTTAAGGCATTAAACAAAAATTTCAGAATTCACACAGTATCAGAGATCTAATTGAGCGAGGAAAAACTTTAAAAATAATTCAGGGAGTGTACAGGGATTAAATTGAACATACCATAATTCTACATAACATTAATAATTTAAATCAATCAATCATGGTTTCTAGCTTAAATCATTCTATTAGGGACTTAAGTGAACAAAATTAAACATTAGAAATAGTTTGGGAATTAACCAGGGACTAAACTGAAGAAGATATAAAATTTTGGGTCAAAACTATAGTTTTTTAGTTATATGGGGACACATGGTCGTGTGATCGGACTGTGTGGGAAGCCCTAGATCGTGTGGAGGGGGTTACACGGTCGTGTGGTGTACGAAAAATCAACCTACAGAGGAGACACAGCCGTGTGGCAGGCTGTGTGAGAAGTGAAAACCTAGGGTTTCAAGGGGAACATGGTCGTGTGAGAGGGTCGTGTGGTCTACACGGGCAACCCACACGCCCATTTGACCCTATTCTAGGCTCGATTTTGCCCAATTTTCTAGTAAAAAAACACACACTTGTCTCCGAGAACTTGAACGTCGTTCCATGTGCCTAGGTCTAATCTGCGGTGTTTGGAATGGGTCCTTCAAGCGTGATTTACACAAGAATTAATAATAGTTTCCAAGATTTATCAAAATTATCAAGGCTTTCGGGAAAACTCGTACAATATTCGTATTCGAGTTGAAAGATTAACAAGAACAATGTTATTCAATAATTTATGGGTTCTTCTAATTGGAAACGAGAATACTTACCGATCTTTGATGAGATTTTGAAGGTTATCAGTGATAAATTCAACAATCGGTAGGAAAACATTTTAGTGGAGATTGATTTCAATTTGGGGTGAGCAAAGAAATAACTTTCAACAGCAAAATAATGTGAAAGAAAAGATGAAGATATATAGAGAATATAATTCTAATTGGAATGAAAGAAGTAAATCAAAATCCTAATGTAATAAGGGAGTTTGGCATGACTTGAACCTCAAATGTAAAGGAAGAGTATCTTTTTCACCATTTGGGCTTATGTCCTTTCTTATTTTGCTTTTACCCCATTTAATATTTATTTTAGGAGTGTTTACAACTTAGTTTGCTAAAATGTAAAAGAAAGGAAATGAGAGTGGAGTGAATAGAACCTAAAATCTCTAAATAGTGCACTAACTACATATCCATCAAGACTAAATCACTTCTTGGTCATTTTATACAATTAACCCCTATATTTTGGGGTGTTACACAGTGTACCAAATAATTATTTTAAAGGGAAATTATTTGGTACACTACCAATGAAGTTTTTAGACTTCACAAGTGGGTTAGAGAGTTGACAAGTGACCTACAAGGTATAGTAAAATATTAAAAAAAAAGACACATGTCAAATTTTCAATGCAACTTGTGAAGTAAAAAAATACACCATCAAATACTAACCGTCTTTTAAATATGAGATTAATTGATAGGAATACGACATAAAATACAAACTTATTAAGATCTATATAAACTTATAATAGTTTAGATAAAAAAAAAACATAAACATTTAAATTGAATCATAATGATAGACTATAAAAAAAAAATAAGACAATTATTTAGTACACCAACAATGGAAAGTTTAAATTTCACTAGAGGATTTGAGATTTTGTCATATGTACTTAAATTATATTTAAAAAAAAATAAGACGTGCCAAAATCTCAACCCTACTTGTTAAATAAATGCTTTCTACCACGTGTGTACCAAATAATTACTAAAAAAGTATGGACGAAGTAACACATAACACAAATTTAATATGTAAAATAATTAAATATAAAAAATATAAACTTGATAAAAAAAATGCATATTCAAATGAGTCTAAAACAAGTAATTTCAAGGCTATTAACACATTAAATAGAAAATTCACTAGGCAAGTAAAATATAAAATGTAACAACATGCATATAATATGAGAAATCACATTAAAAATCCAATATAAAGATGGTCGAAAGTCCCAAAACATTATTGAAACTTAGCAAATGTACCAACCATCTCAACGTTATTGAAACATAGCAAATGTATACCAACCATCTCAAAACAACATAGGAATTGATTTAAAGACATAAAAATCCACCTAGTGACGTAGGTACATGCCACAATCTAAAAGTTTGAAAAGGAAATTTACAGAACTCAAGGGATAAACTGAGGCTTATTCCTTGGATACCAATTAACGTCCTAATCAATTATGATATACCGACTACTTGCACATGGGACAAACATTTGCACGCTAAGAATAAGCTCATGCAAAAGCCGGACATCATTGAAACTGATAAGGTCTATATATGAGCCAATGTTACCTAAGTGAAATATTCCTCGAAGTGGAAGAAGAAGAAGCATGTTGTAGCTTATACTGAAGTGATCATCCTCCTACTAATGATATTGAAGATGATAATGATGAGCCAACACCAACCACAACCCCAATTGTAATTGGCTCGACATCTACTAGAGTTTTGAGCGTTGCATGCATAGGCTAGAATGATAGAATATTTGGATGAAAAATAGCATGCCTTGATAAGAATATTCAATATTATGAGCTCAATTGAAACCTCACCAATGATAGAGGACTTGTGCTCTATGTTACAAGGTGGAGCTACTTGCTCAAGGACTTTGAGCCCTTTGTATTTTTTTTAGCATAAAAAAAAAAGTGAAAGTGTGCTCAAGAGGAGATAAGGGGATTATTATTGTTCTACTTCTAATGGTTGAAGTTGTTTTTGAAGTATTTTATAATACTTTAGTAATATTTTAGAATGTTACCATTTGGGGCATGTAATTGTTGATATGTGAGAGAGACAACCCTTTATTTATTTATCGAGAAGTTGTTCTTTGAGTGCAATTTTGTAAGTAAACTTATTTGTTCATCGGTTTGTACCTAAGCTTTCAGAGAGAAAGATTTAGAGGGAGAGTGATCTAGACTGAAGTATAAGAGAGAGAAGTTGCAACTTGATGAGCGAGTTAAACTTAAATCACAACTTGTACTTATTGGTTTTATAGTAGATTACTCTCTAGGTAAGGTTTCATAGATGTTGGAAGTTTACAAATTGCTTAAACAATTTCTGTGTTGCCCGTGTCTATTTCATAACTAGCAGTAACTTTGTCTAGTTGGAACTGAACAAATATCTGATAGATAAAATCAACGAGTTTTCACATGCCACTGATAGCAGTGACAAAAGGTAGAAGTTTTTTTGGAGGATCGATATTAAGTTATATATTTTTATAAGAGCTAAAACGTAATTTTATCATTGTATTAGCTTATATTTTATAGTTTTTTGGACTAAATAAAAAAATTACCATTTAGGGGTCAAAATATAATTTTATCATATTTATTAACTTATAAGTTTATAGATCTTAGAGATCTATAGCATAATTTTCTCATTTTAGACATCTTCCTTGATTAATCGAACCAAGTGACAGTGCTGATGCTGTTGAAATTCTCAATTCTAAACGAGTTCAACAGGATATCTAACCGAAGAGACGAGAACGGAGAGGTCACTGCTGCACTAGCTGGCAGGCTCACTGGAATTTGCTTCGGAACTGGACTTATCATTTCAGAACTCCAGAATGTGGAGCCTCACATCTCTCCGATAGGCCATACAATGAAAGCTTGTCGAATTAGGATACACTCTTTCATTATTGCTCTGTAATGCATATGAGTAGGGAAGGAAATACTGTAGCTGACAGTTGGGCTACATTGGAGTATTGAGGGGAAGGGGACAATATATGGGTCGCCAATTATCCTTCTTGTATAAACCAGATTGTTGCCTATGAAAGTTCAACATTAATAAAGTTATTTTAAATTTATTTTTTTTCAAATAATTTTATAATTCGATTTTTGGTGCATTCAAAATTCTACTCTACAATTTTTTCTCACAAAGTTTAAATTTAAGATTTAGGTTTTTTTTTTAAAAATTGAATAGCTTTTGTGAGTAATTTTGTTCAAAATTAGTATAGGTCTCTACCACGCTTCGCCTTGGGTTAAGTGTTTCTTGATCAAATTATAGAATAAAATTTAGAAGTTAAAATATATTTTTTCTGTACTCTTCGAGCATTTAGAATTTAATATTTATACTTTTACTTTTATGAATTTAGTTCCTTTACTATTGGAATTTGAAAATTCAACTCCAATTGTTGACACATTAAAATTTTCTATTAAATTTGTTAGAGTGATATTTTATTTTAATTTTAAAAAGAATATTCACATGATAACCAAGTAATAAAAAAACATTTTAATGGCCATGAATTTAATAAATAATTTTAGTGGTGTTAACAACTCTTAAAAATCACATCATCATTTTAATCTAAATAAAGCATTTGGGCTAATCAATGACATTGTAAAAGTTGAGGTACCAAAGTATGTCAAGAAGTTGAAGCATAAAGACCAAATCTTAAATTTGAGCGTAGTATAGCGACAGAAATTGAAACTTGACCATTTTTATATATGTTATTTTTTATAAAAGAGAAAATAATACTTTTTTTACTTTTTTGCCGCACGTCAATTTTTAATTGGTTATCTTTTTTTTATACCCAGTATTAGTAAAGGGAGAAAAATAAAGAGATGGCAGTAGTGACAAGGAGGCTGATTCACTTGAGTTAGGTGGAAAGCTGGAATATGTAAGGAAGAGGAGCAAGGAGGGCAAAGACAGGGGAGGAGAAGATTGATGGCTTAGTATGTTGCTAGGGATGCTAGAAAGGAATAAGGAGCCCCCTTTCTCATTATGCCTTGGGGTATTTATAGGGAAATGGTACCCCTTATCCAATAGGGTCTTGTTGTAGGCAAACTTGGAATATGATAAACATTTGGTCGGTCAGGTGGCAAGGTTGTCATGTACGACTCTAATAAACATGTGGTTGGCAAGGTTGTCGTGTACGGCTCTAACATACCTTTGCTGAGGTAGTATGAGGTAGTAGACCTCAAAAGTCCCTAGGTGGTCCCTTCTTAGAGATAAGGGTGTTCTCACTAAAAGTGGGTGACTTAATAGCAGGCGATTCGGTGGAAGATAGGGTGTCTGGGTGGCTGGTCACTCGATGACTAGTTGAACAATGTGAGTAGGGGGTCATGCGCAGGTGCTTCTCAGGTAGCTTCTCATGGTTCCAATGTGTAAACATTGGAGGGCTAAATTTGTTATTATACCAATAAAAAAAAGCACAAATTAGCTTTAAGTGACCAATGTATTTGATTTCAAAAATTTTAGTGACGAAAATAGAACAAAGGCAATAGTTTAATGACTATTTTTATAGTTTACCTTTTTTTTTTTTATAATAAGACTTGTTATAGAAAAAAAATTATAAATAAAAATTGATTTTTTATGATCAAATAAATATATAAAAATTGCTAATAGATATAACTAGTGGCATGAATAATAATTTTATCTATCATCCAAATAAAAAGTATGGTTTCTTTAAAAAAAATAAGGGTAAACTATTCGCACATTCTATTTTTAGTCATTAAGCTGTTAAGCATTTTTTTTTTTAAAAGTTCAGACTACGAGCTTTAAGTGATGCTTCGATGAATGGTACGATGGCACAACACTCACCAATGACTAGAAGAACATATCTCATATCCAAGTCACTTTGACAGTCAATATCAGAAATTAAAAAGAAACCATTCGAATTTTGGTTTGTAATTTTGTGACATTTAAAGTCGTTTAATAAAATTAAATCATAAAAGAGAATAAGGGAAGTAGAACTTTCGATTGATGCCAACCATGTGAATGTAGAAGGCTATACGATGATGATTAGCTGCGATAAGGAGAGGCTACAGTTAAAACAAAGTGGTTGCCACTACTTGGCCTAAAACTCTAAAAAAAAACCTAAAACAAAGTAATTTAGGTTAAGTTAATTCATTAAAGGATAAAAAAAAATCCAAAACATTTTTTCATGACTTACACTTTTAAATAATTTGGTGTCTATTTTGTAATTTTTTAAAGTTGAATGACTAAAATGTAATAGTTCAATGAAAATTTACCAAAAGTAATCAAAGGAATATTTTTGGTGAATTAATTTTTTTTTAGTTTTAACATGTACATAAATATATGAAATTTTCTTTTCAATTAACAAAGGTTCTTTTTTTTTATTTGAAAGGGTACAATATCAAGATTGGATGACTATTAAGTAAATTAAAACTATTAAGCTTATATGTCAAAAAAAAAACTTTTAAAAATGCAAAAAAAATTAATAAAGTTTTTGTATTAAATTCACACCTAAATAAGTCCATGCTATTAATAAAAAAATTAATTAAGCCCCTTCGTTAACAGTTTTTGTCAATTACTTCGTTGATCGTTAAAATAAATTGACAGACCAATCAGATAGTGACACATGAAAGCTTCTGGTTTAATCTAATATTTTCACATAAAAAACATTAAAAATATTATAATTTATAAATTTATTAAAAATTAAAAATATTAAAATTGATATAAACTTATAAAAATATAAAAAACTTATAAAACATTATAAAAAGTTATTAAAAATCTAAAAATCTATAAAACTATAAAAAAATTTATAAAATTAATTAAACATATTTAAAAATTTATAAAAGCGTATAAAAATTCTTAAAATCTTATAAAAATTACCCTTTAATTTTTTTATTCTTGCTTGCATTCACTACGGGGAATGTAATAGATCTACAAGGACATATTTCTAAATGTTCTAATAGATTCTCTATTTAAAAAGAATCAATATCACAAAAATTCATGTTTGAGTCAACAATCAATATATATTTTATATATTTAAACAAAGAACATTTGATAAGAAAATAATATGTACTCTGTAACACCCCTCGCCTGACCCAATCACTAGGTTCAAGCTACAGGATGTTACATTCGTTACCGAGAAACTACAGTCATATTATAGTAAAATATTCATGCGTACATGTAATTCAATTTCAAAGACATTTATTTATTGATAAACAATCAAAATCGAGTCTTAATTGAGCTTACGAAAGCTCTTTTACCAACCCGAGAACAAAATAGGACCAAATTGCAAAGTTTTAAAATATCATCTTAATGTCACGACGTGATAGAGTTCCTCGTCACGACGTAACTTATTGAGTAGGCTTCATCACAACAACTAGGTTCATCGCCGCACTGTGACCTGAAGTTCAAAGCTCGTCACAATTACCATTGCTTGACGTCACAACGTGACATACTGTTTTTGCAATATCCTGCAATTTTTCCAAATGAAGCACTTATCCACAATTTCAAGTTAACTTATATATACAAGTACACATCTATGGCTTACAAGCATTTAGTAATCCACCAATTATAAGAATTAAACCACATTTTACAACATGCTACAAGTTATAAATGTTCAAGTACATTTCCATCTCACTTACCTATTAAACACGCTTTGACTTCTACCTCAATCAATACCATTCCAATACCCAACCATATAGTTATACATTATTACATATTTTAGCATAAAAGCTCTTATATGCTCAAACAACATGTATGATTCAAAACATCAAATTAACCATTCACTAATGCATGTCTAAAGCATGGCAATTAAACATACCAAGTTAATAAGTTCATGTTACAGCTTTCCAAAAGCAACTAACATCAACGAGTTAAGTATTAACTAAGCTATCAATTCAATTTTTCTACCTCAATTATGCCATTTCAATACCATACATATCTCAAACATGTCAATCAAAATATACCATCACCACTAGGCATTAACCATTGCCAAATCATAAATTTCAAACCATATGTCAAAACAACATTCAAACTAATCATAAGTTCCCAAATAAACAAGACTCTTATACATTAAAATATATACCAAAACACTTATATACATGCCACAATTCCTTGACTCGAAATGAAAAAAAAAAAAAACTACAAATTTGGTGATTCGATAGTGTGAGCTTCAAGTCGATCCGACTCGACGAGTTCTGCAAAGTATGATCTACAAGGGAAAGGAGAAACAAACGAGGTAAGCATATAGAATGCTTAGTAAGTTCATAAGCATTAAACAAAAGCTTACCTTAGTTTTCAATTAAGCACAATAAGCTATTAGCTTGACATAGATTATCTAGACATGGAAAATCACAATAACAACAAGGTGAGCCTTAACATATAATCAAACCATATAACACATCAATTAATTATCATACCAATTCGTGTCATTTTGTGCAACAATTTTTCAATCTCATTCAATCAAGAGAAAATGCAATCATATATGTTTTCATGACATTAATCCAATACAATATTCAAGTTCAATTCAACATTTCTATATATGAACATCAAGATCATTATATCTCATTTTCAATTTCTCATTTCGTATGAATTGCATCACCCGGTGAACTCTAGTAAACGGACTCAGATACCCAGATATCTTCAATACACTAGTTGCTCATTCGAGCTAAATATATAATTGTGTCAAGTTATTAATCCATGCTAAAACTTTATAACAACACATCCGGTTGTTTTTCCAAGCTGAAAATATACATGTTAGGTTGCCCATCTGAGCTAAACTTTTAAAACCACATCAGGTTACTAGTCCGGGCTAAATCTGTGTCACATGTATCTTCGAGTCCGCAACAAATGCTGGATCTCAGTAACATCTGTAACCTTGTATAAACGCACACAAAACCCTATTGCCATGTCATCGTATCCTAACATATACTAAGTTCACACGGGCCTTACTTTCACTTATACCATCATTTTACAATTTAGTCCAATTCTGACCCTTCATACTAAATTACCACAAATTAACCCACAATCTAACATACATACACAAATAAATTGCATAACAACTTAAACACATTTATACCTTATGAACTTACTTGCTCAAAAAAGCAATCAAATTGAATCTTCAATGACTATTCGACAATTTTGGGATTTTCCCAATTATCTCCGATTTGATTCAATTCTTGATCTAAATAATTATTTTGGACAATTCATTAATACCAAATATGCTTATATCATTCCATGATATGCATGAACCTATTCAATTTAGTGATGTACGGTAGATTCCGCTAGTAGATCCATGGGTGAGAGTCAATTTTGATAAATATTTTGAGTTTTTGAAATTCTTTTTGTAATTTTTGTTGAGAGAGACCAATTTGCTCATTTTCAAAATTGACTGGGGCCAAAAGAGTATTTACACCAATCTATTATTCGAGTTATTCGAATTGTAAAATTCAATTCGACTCGAACTCGAAACTCGAATTACTTATTCGAGATGACTCGAATAACTCGATTCGATTAACTCAAAATGCAAATTTTTTTCGATTTTTTTAAATCAAATTGAGACTTTCTCACCCCTAAGTTGACCCACCGAACTAACATACAGTCAACGTTTCATTGTGGCTACTGGGTTTGCACTGATACTTGACAAATCTTCCCAACTTCACCCTTGAAGCTTGATGTGAGCAAGGAAAGCTTGAATGGTGGCTATGTCGATTTCATTTTCTTCTCAAGAGAAAGGGATTCTTTTTTAGCTTAAATCATTGCTTCTCCTTTTTTTTACCTGATTCAACTAAACTTGAAAAAACTTAAATCCAAAAAGGTTTTAACTTGAAAATGCTTAACCTCAAAAAACTTGAGTTAAAAAAACTCGGATTCAGAAAATTTTAGCTAA
Organism: Gossypium australe; assembly: GCA_005393395.2. Lineage (NCBI taxonomy): Eukaryota > Viridiplantae > Streptophyta > Magnoliopsida > Malvales > Malvaceae > Gossypium > Gossypium australe. The sequence continues at coordinate 881,656 of CM016617.1, forward strand.
AAACTCCAAACCCAAAAGTGACTGTTACCAATCCCGAATTTAATACTAAAAAAGTAATAAAATTTTAATTTGTTTACCATATTATAAAAATAATGACACGTGTGAACATAGAGGGAACGGGGGACCGAGATTTGGGGCAAGGAATTCTTTTCTAATTGATGTGCTTTCAAGCCATGCACTTCTACAAGCACCTTCTCAAACAACTTGTTTCTCCAAGGGCTTAGCCTTTTTCAAGTTATGTAATTCCCTAAATATCTCATCACACTAAGGTTTAGGGTTTAGTACAAAGTATCCCTAAGGTTCCATATTAGTTACATTATCATTGAAAGTGATGTTCTCGCCAATATTAGTGTCAAGGACATCAACAAGGGGCAACAACTTCTTGATGATCTCCTTCACTCCCAGTCACAAGGATGGCAAGAGGCACGAAAACTTTGCTTCCCCACTCTTCTTTGAAAGACTCCCAACCCTCGTAAGAGGGGTTCTAGATGTTAAAGTCTTCAACACAACATCCCATATCTACGTCAACCAGATTCAAAGGCCTACAAGGATAAAGTCCATTGTATTATGCACACCAACATGGCCATCAACAATAGTTTTCTTAATTCTTCTCTTCACATTCATTGCGAACAGATGCCAGTGGCACTCTTTCTCGATAGCATCATTCTCCAAGCGACTATTCTTCTTTCCCAACTCGGACAACTTCATCTCCTCCTTTGTCTTCATATCCTCAAAGTTACATTTGGCAATCTTATCCATAATCTCAAAATTCACCCACAAACCTCACTCATACAACTATTATAGTGACATGTGTCCATCACAATAAATTCAAGATTATCGTTAAAGCAGAAAAACAACACTCCTCACTCGTACAACCTTTCAAAAAAATCCAATACTCCTCAACCATTCATGCATCAAAACCCCATCACTAGTCACACGCGTGCTCGAACAAACCCTTCATATTCCACAAAAAGAAAATCCCACCAAAAAAACAATTACCACATGTCTCGAAAGTCCTCATTATAACAAAGCAACACCAAGTGTATACCCTGTCAATGGTCAAGGCTTAGCACCTTGCCGACAACTAGAACCCACCAAGACCACTTGGCACCTATAAAAGCACACAGATCATTCATAATGTAGACTGGGGAAGTCTCATGGAGCAACACGCAGCTTAGGAATTGAACCCTAACACACCTACAAGTAGACCCACATGATTCATATCTCAAGTGTAGGTAGAAGAGCACCTAGATAGGAAACGTGTATGTATATACACATACTCCCACTTATTAGGGAGAGGGCAAAATCCACTTTCACGACTCTCAGTATAACATACTTGTGTGAACCACCAACATCTTTAACCCTTTCTCCTTTTTCACCTTCTTCTTTTTTCCTCCTTGTATGGACAGTTAACAATCATCGCTCTATTCTGAACCGTTGAATTAGGCATAAGCTCTAGCTTCTCAAGCTGATGTTTTCTCCTTAGAGATATCAATCTCCATTATGATGCTACATTCAAAGAACCATCTAATTTTTTTAAACGTCTTTAAAAAACACCCATCACACTTGAATAACAATGATTAGAATGAGTATATTAAATAATGAAACTAAGGTCTCTTACTGTGAATTTACCCAATAAATTAGAAAAATGGAAAAAGAAAATATAACACCTTTAAAACAAAGTTTGCTTGATGTCCTCTAGGCCTTTCTTTTTACTAACACTATATGGAGAGCAAAATTAGAAATTCTATGTCGGAGGTGTTGGAAGAAAACATAATTAAGTTATAAACATTTTCTTTGGTACTAGACCTCGACATGGGCCTGGTCAGATTTGGTCATATTGAGTTAGGTTGATATAAAATTTTAGGCTCATTTTTAAAGTTTGTGTCGCCTAAAAATATAAACCAAAAATTCTATTCAAGCTTGGCCCATACTAACAGTGGCGAATCCAGGGGGGCTGGCATGGGCCCCGGCCCCCCTAAAAGGTAAAATTTCCATTTAGGCCCTTCAAATTTTTTAAAAATTTTAAATTAGTAAAGATAAAATTACACTTTGGCTCCCCCCTAAAATTATAAAAATTCAATTTAATCCTTTACAAATTAGAAAGATATAAACTATAAAAAATTAAAATTTCATCCGGCCCCCCTAAAAAATTTTCCTGGCTTCGCCCCTGCATACTAAAATGCTAAATCTGAGTCAAACTCGGCCTGCTTGTATTAATTTTTTAGATTATTTTTTATATACAAACAAATTTAAAAATTATAATACATTAAATACATGAAAATAAATGTTTCCCAACAAATAAAGAATATATTTAAAAAAAGTATTTTTACTAAAATAACAGAAAAATAGTTATAACTTAGCAAGCAAATGTCTCTAAAATTATAGAAAAATTAACAATAAAATAAGAGTTATACAATATCCAAATAATAGCAACAAAATAATAGTAAAATAATAGCAAAATAATAGTAAAACAATAGTACAATTGATTCAGGTCGGGTTGGGCAAAAAAAAATTCTACTCGAGGCCTGACCATTTAAAAACGGACTTTATTTTTTTGTCTAAACCCATTTTTCGACCCTATATTTTGTCCAAATCCTCCACTTTTCAAACAAACATGGACAGATGACTCGATAGTCGTATTTGGTATAGGCAACAATTAAATATATTTATTTTTCTTGGGGATTAAATATTTTTTAAACCTTTCCTAAAAGCTGTTTTTAAAGTGAATTCTAAAGCTTGTGCACCGTACCCCTACGTTTGCATGCCTTCTCTTTCCTTTTTTTCTTTTTGAATATTCTATATTTAACTTTTGAAATTTTCAAAATTTACACTATCTTTTTCCTTTTCCTTTTCCTTTTCCCTTTCTCTATCTTTTTCATATTTATTTTAAAAAATTAATTATTTAAGAGGGTTTTGAGCATTGTTATTTGAATCAGATTGGACCGAGAACTAATGATTGGTTTTGAGAAAGACATTAAATGAATTGGCTTGAAAACTGTTACGGAGCGGATGATTAGGTGGTCAAATCAATTTTTTTATTTTTTTAATATTTTATTTTTATGATTTATTTAATAGAACCCTACAGACTTGTCAAATAGATCGTACCAGTTAAACCGATTAAGTCAGGTGTTTATAAATTAAAATTGTAGAAATTATGGTATAAATGAAATTTGTGAATATTTATACTGAACTAAATTAAATGTTTATCAAACAAAATCGACTAATCAAACTAATCGGATCGATAATTGATCGGAGTATCTGTCCGAAATAAAAGGTAAGATTGGTTGACTCGTGAACCGACCAAACCAACGATCAAACCAGTTAAACCGATTTTATCTATTTTTAAATATTTATTTATTTTTAAGAATTTGTAGAACAGAGTAGGAATAGATACAAGAAATACCATATGTAGTAAATACATAGATTGCCATGTCTAGTAAAGAACTTTGGCTTATATTCATGGCTTTTGATTACAAGACAAGATAATCCACCTCCATATTTTTGCCCCTTGAGAATATACAACAATTCATAAAGGAAAGAAAAAGAAAAGTAGGGAATATATAATTTTTTGCAATTTAGTTTCACACCATTGCTTCTAGTTTTAACAACTGTTGAAGGTTTTGATTGGGAGAAAAAATAGGATGGGAGTGGACAACATCATCCAAACTATCTTTGAAACCCTTTTTAATGTGTTTTTTCTTCTTTAATTCAACTCCATGGTTTCATTCAAAGCTGCTATCTTTCTTCTTCTTCTTCTTCTTCTTCTTCTTCTTCTTCTTCTTCTTCCTGCATTTCAAAAACAAAATATGAATGTCAGTAGACAGATAACATTACCCATTAGTACGAATGTCGGTAGATAGATAACATTAAGAGCTGTCTTCCCTTATATTAATATATATATATATATATACAAAGGTATATTAAGAAATAAAGATGGTATTTTTGAGTGACATAAAGAAAATGACAATACGAGGCTACAAGCACAAGAATTTTGACGATTTCTTGGGGTTAGTTGGAAAAAGTAAGGTAGAAACAGCTATTTGTCAACAAAATAGTTGGAAATTTAATTAAGAATGGTTTTGTTTGTTAGGTGTGAAATTAGGGTTTTCAATATCAATTGAAAAGGACATTTCATGGAGTTGAAAAAGGTAAGTTTGGATTGGAAGAGTGGGTCAAAATGGATGACATTTGTAAAGGAAACCAAAAAGCAAAAGCTTTATAACATTAAAAATATTACTAGTGAGGAAGAAAAAGGCATACCTTTGTGAGTTGTTTTTGGGTTTCAAGAAATGGTACAAACTGTGTTGGTTGAGAGAGAAACCTAGTTGATCTTAGGGCTGGGTTGCTTGAAAGCAACAGTGGGAGCAATTCTGCAACTCCTCCTCTGATGTTCCAAAACAAGTTCACCGGCAAACCAATCTAATTTCTCCATATTGCTTTCTTCACTAATCCTTTTACCTCCAAACAGAATTGATTCAACGTTTTTTTGCTTCAGCATTTCCTCACCTATCTCCATCAGCAACTTAACATTGCTGGGGCTGGGGTCTGTATCTACATTTGGACCACACCTGCCTAAACTGGACCCATTTGCCTGTCACCCAAAAATTGAAATAAATGATCCAATGCTCAAATTACAGTGAAAAACCTGAATATTATACCAAAAGCATGTTTCCAGTCATGGTGTCCACCATTTAAACACTTTTAGTGTACTATCATATAGAGCAACGTGCAAAGAGATGACCTCTAAATACACCTGCACACCATTATTTGGTTTAATGAGTCGCTGCATGTATTCTACCCTAAAAGACCGGCACCATACTCGGATTGAGTATCAGATACAGCATACTATCTCGGTAAATTTATTGGACAGAGTCGATGAAAATGAGGGCTTTCATGAGACATATTGTGATTCATAACTACTAAACAGGAGAGAGAAAGCAGTATATAATAAGCCTAATAAAAAAAGCTAAGCTAATTATAAAAGGAATCCTCTTCGACACCCTTCACCTAATATATGGACATGGATAAGAAATTGCTTACTCAATGATGTCCCACACTCTTTACCAAGGCAACATATCCCCCACAGCATCAATTGAAAGTTGTTTTTAAAAACACCTAAAAACATTCCCATGGTATACTTGGAGACTATTGAAATACGTGAAGGAATCCTCTTTGACCAAAAGAACCAAAGGAAAACTGACAATTTTGACCAAAAGAAATAAAGTTGAAGCAAACACCATGAATTGGTCTTGCTTTTAGGAGTTGCAAAAGTCATCATGTGCCACCCACATCCACCGTGCTAGTGAAACCAAGCGGCACCTATCAAAGGCTGAGGCATCATATCATATTTTACCCATAGGCCAAAATTAGGCATAGATTTCAATGCCCTCAACCATACACTACTAAAACAGCAATAAAAAAAGAAATATTTGGGAAAACCCCAAAGCATCAATGACCCCATTGTCCCTTATTCTAGAATGCCACTCTGCAAAAGACAAGACCCTTAACTCCTACCAGCCTGTCTTTCATTGTCCCTTTTGCATTGCCAATGACAAATAACACAACTTGTTAAAGACAGTCAGTCACAAATATTTCAATTGTCTGCATTCTATCATCAAAATCGTATACCTGAATCTCATAACACAAACAAAACATCCAACATGTTGAGTGTCCCTGAAATATGTTACCTGAATTCTTACGTAATTACTGCTTCTGCATTGTTGAAAGGCCATGGCCACGGTTTGATCCACCGAGTCGGCTGAACCGTCACCGGATATACGAGCCATCGGTTTAGCCCAATCCTTGAGCCTCCAATTCTTGACTTGATCATATTCATAGCTAACCTCAAGGAGCTGACCCGTCCCCAATGACAGCACCAACAAATCCTCAACCCCTCTAACGAAAGGAAACTCCTGTTTATTATGTAACACATGCGTAATGGCTGCAACGGTCGGGTTGCTCATTGCCAACCCACCATCGACCGCCACACACTTGGTTTGACCGTCAACGGATTGCATCAATACCGGTCCGGATAAGCCCGGTTCAGCAGAGGTTGCCCGACAAACTTCCCATAATGGAAAGTCGAAACTATCCGTCTCCAAAGCATCGGCCCTCGAAAACAAAAAAGGCGCCGTACTGGAAAGATCATAACACGGAATCAAAACCGGCTTTAGTGTATCTTTCAACGTCAAACTCCTTCTACCCGCCGTGAACGCCTCCTTCATGGCCTTCTCCATACCGTTCGAACTTGACCCGGTCGAACCGTTTTTCAAAATCTTCTTTAGAATACCGCCGTTTTTACCCGCACCGGACCGGTAGATCCTCTTCCCATTATCAGCAAGGAACCGCCACGTCTCCTCGGCGGTGAAAATCGGTTGGTTGTTATCTCTGGTGGCAAAAAGCATGGCGGTGAAGATACCACCGACACTTGAACCCGCGGCGACGTCGAAATAATCGGCGATTCGAGCGTTTGGATTACCCGACTTGGATTTCAAGGCTTTTTCAAGATAAGCCAACGCTTTCCCGCAAAGAATTCCTTTCATGCCACCGCTATCAATACTCAAAATACAGATTTTACCCCTCTGGTTCTTTATAGCTGGCAAGGAATTCTCGTCACCCGGTTGAACCATCGGTTCCGAAGCCGGGGGAGAGATCGGTTTGGGAATCCATAGCTTCTGATTGTCATCGTACCCAAACAAAAATTTGCTTTCCAGTATAGAAAAGATTTCATAACTCAACTTATCCGTATCGATGCTCGGTTCTTGCATCTCTGATGGAGTATTAGACGACATTATCAAACACTAACACCCAAAATCAAAAACCAAAGAAAAACAAACAAAAAACTTTCTTTTTATCAAATGAATGTTCTCTGCATACTCTCAAATGGGGTTTTCCCCCTTTCTACGAAACATGGTTTTTTCATACAATCCAGCGCATGAAAATTTCTCTGCGAAATGGAAAATTTAATCAGTTTAGCTTCAAAACAACAACAACAATAAAAAACAACATAAATGAAGAGTTTTCCAAAGTATCACCTTATTTGACAAGAATGTTCAACCAACATTTATCAGCTTCTAAAATGAAAAATCACTCTTCATTTCTCAATCATTATCATCATTAAAAAAAAAAATCAAATTCTTCTTGAGGTTCACGCCTTTCGCCCACCCTATCTTTCTTTCAAATAGTCTTCTGGTTTCTGGTTAATTAACCATCAAAGAGCAACAATACCCCCGGAGAAAGACAAAGAAAAGAAGCCAGAATGAGAAGGAAAGAACAACAACAAGAAACAGCAGTCTTAATTTGGCTTTGAAATAAAACCCATAAAGGAAAATCCATATTCACCGTTTTAAATTCGCCATTGAAAACCAACGGTTGCGATTGTTTGTTAGTTTTCCATCGGACGGTCAATATTATTTCGTTACTATTGGTCCGTGATCAACGTTCAAACTACGTAAAAAGAAAAACTTTTATTTTTAATCTCCCGCGCTTGTCGTTCACCGAGTGGGGCCAAGACGCCACCGCCCTCGGCAAAAGAGTGGAGGAGCACCACTAATTATGGCCGAAATATATATATTTGTGGACAAATTTGCCCTTTGGGAAAAACAAGTACGAAAAAAAATGTGGGGTCATTTCTTGAAGGCTGTGAAAGTTTTTTTTCTTTTTTGGGGGGAAGGGGGGAGTGTGTATTTTTCTGTTTTTGTTGTTTTAGCGTTGGTGAAAATTAGTGGATAAGATTCTTATTGATGTACATATTGGTCAAAAATATTGACCAATGTTGTGGTAAATTCAGTACTAGTCACCAACCTTCTTTTTGGATAAATATTTATTTTTAGTACGCTGCGTTTAATTTTATTTTTTTATATTATAATATTATTATAGTGTTTAAATTTATTGTCACCACTATTTTTACACCCGAAAAGGCTCTTAATAAATATCCTTTTTGGTTACATGATTATTAGTGAAAAAAATTTGGTCAACTAAATATTTAATATTATCTTTTTTTATCATTAGTTGATTAACGATAACAACTTTAAAATTAGTATACTAACGACTTTAACTTTCAATATTTGTATATTAAATCAATTTAGACTTGATTCTAAAGAATCTAACCTTCAACATTTACATATTGTATAATTTGGTCTTTTTTGAGTTTTACATTTTTTTTGTGACCATTTCACCTAAAAATTATCAACTAATTTTGATTGAAAATATACAAAAAATGAAAAGACACATAAATTCAAGATAATAATTTTCATCTTTTCTCACTTTTAAAATTAACTCTCAATGTAAAAAAAAAAAAAAATCAAATTACACAATATGTAAATATTGAGTGTTAATTTGTTTTTTATAATCAAGACTAAATTGACATAATTTATAAATGTTGAGGATTAAAGTTACTATTATGTTAATTTTAAAAGTTACTGTGAAGGGAAAAAAAGATAAAATTAAATAGTAGGATATATTGCGTAATTTTTCATAGTTGAATGATAAAAGAAAATTATTAATAATTGAATGATTATTGATATAATTTTTTGTAAAAGATATTTTATTGAGTTGAACACTTTCTTGTTGTAGTAATTATATGGGTACCTTACAACTTAGAAGGGAAAAAATAAAAGCACTTAAACCTAGAAAAGAAAAAGTAAATTAGCAAATAATAACTTAAATATCTTGCTTTAATTAATTAAATTGAAGTGACAAATCTTTAATCATATTTTAGATGTATAATCCATCACCAATTCAGGAAGACGTAAGTTCGAGTGTTTTAAAGCGTATTATCCTTTCATTTATACGTTGAGGAAGAGCTATAAGTAATTTTAAATATTATATCATAAAAAATAGATTTGATCAAAACAAAACCTATAATCGAACTATTAAAAAAAAAAAAATTGTACACCATAGGGATCATTTGGTTCCATAGAACGCTGGATTATGGAAGCAGCAAGTTTCGGCTACAGAACAGATTGTACAGCATGCGGATATTTATTTACATGGCGGGTTGGCTGCTCGAGCGGTTCATGAGACTCAGTTTGTTGTGCAGCAGCCAGACGTGGGTGGCGGTGATCAATGGTGTAGGCCTTTGACGGGCAAGTTTAAATGTAATATTGGTGAGGTTGTGTTTGCCAAGAGTGGGGTTGGACTGCACTTGTAAGGGATTTTTTACACAATGGCTACAACTATTTATAACCTCACCCTAATCCATACATGGGAGGATAATGTATTTCAGCGCACTCGAACCCACATCCTCCTATATTGACAACAATGCTCATGTTAATCGAGATAAGACTCAATCAGCTTGAATAATATATATTTTAATGAATAGTATGAAAATATTGGAATTTTTTTGAGTAAGTGTTTATGAAACATTTAAAATTAAAAGATATAGTGTAATACAAATAATATATTTTATAGATATTCTTTTTAACAAAAATGGAATATATGGAAAGATTGGTAATAAAAATATGTATATTTTATGGAAACATTTTCAAAAAGGAAACATAATTTTGTGGGAAGACATTCAAATATGTTTGATGGAAACAAATATAAAATTATAATATATAGAAACATATATTATTATCTGATCATTTAAATATATAATCAATTGTATGTAAATACATTGAAAAGTATGTTTTATTTGTTAAAAAAGTTCGTAATTCATTGTAATGAAAAATCAATCGATAATTGCCGATTAAGTCTTAACTCAATTGATATAGATATTATTATCAATACAGGAATACGTTGATTCGAGTGCACTGAAACACATTATCCTTCTATTTATAGGTTGAGAAAGAATTATGGGTAGTTCTAAACATTGTGTCACAAAGAGCAGATACGATCAAAACCTATAATAAGATTATTCAAATAAAATACCATTTATGGGTTGATTGATTGGATTCAACAATTGAATCAAAAATTGATATACACTATTAGGTTCATATCAAATGTTAGATAAAATTCAATCATTTTCATATACTTTCAACGTTAGCAAGCAAGGGTATGTAGCATAACATTTCCAAGTCCATAGACTCGTTAATCCACAATTGGCCCCTAAGGCTTGTTTTCAATTCCTTTTAACATAACATTTCAAGCATATCGATATCAAAACATTCTATTATCAATCATATTTCCGAGTTACCATTCATAATGTCAATTAATTCATTCATTCTAGGGTCCTCCAACTAGTTTGAATCCACTTCGGCCCCTAAGGCTCGGTTTCATTTGATTTACATACTTTGTCGTATGATTACAACATTTAGTTCACATTTAATCACCAAACACATTAATAAAATCCTAATAATCTGATTTACATCTCAAACTGACACTGTAGTATATCATCAGCTAATCTGAAGTATAGACCTGTACATTTAATGGAGTAACTGATTTACAACATCATCACATACTTCATTTCACATCCCATCATTCTCAATTCATTTTAGAAAAGCAAAAAGTGAAAACCGATATTTTTTTATTTTTTATTTTACTAGTCATATATTTTACCATTCATAGACCAGTCATGACAGCAGCAACTTTATTTATTTACATTGTTTCCACAAAGCTTCAAATTGGTCAGGTGATCAAATTTATTTATTTTTAAATGCCACCTAATCCAATTTAACGGATGTTCACTAATGGTGTTATTAATTGAATCTTAATTTTAAATAAAAAAGAAGGGATCAAATTTAAAATATACAAAGAGTAAAGCGACTAAAAGCATAATTAGACCTCATAAAACCAGACATCAAAAGAAGCAAGTGTTCCTTCTCGTCCCTTGCTTTACCCCCATTTCTACTCTGAGAATATCTTAATATTATTGGTTCTCATTTATGTCAAACATCTCAATGAAAAATAGTTATAAACCAACAAATGATAGCATATGAAAAACCCAGACGTACCATTATGAAGATAAATCTCTCGATTCATCTACTTCATGCTTTCAACAGCCAGACATGAAAGTGAACAATTGACCGCTTTCAACACGCAAGCGCCCTTAACAGAAATAGAAATTAACAAAGTTAAACTACAGAACAAATTCTATAGCCATTGCAACCTTGCTAGCTTTGAACGAACTAATTCAGTGGTATACGCACCTTTGAAAAGAATTGGAAACTTCAATTTAACTGGTATATATAAATATTTACCCCAGAAAAGAGGATAAGAAACTTTAATGGAGTTTGCAAAACACCACTCAATACACATCCCACTTTGTCTAAACCAATAGCTCTACCATGCTTTTATGGGTAGTGAGACTTGTGACAACACTTGGCACTCACAATTCATAGGTCTTGCTTTTATGCCCTTTGTACAGAAATAGTGCAAGAGGAACAAGTTTAATATCATTAAAAGTCTTATCACCCAAATCTCAAAAGAAGAATTCAATCAAATCTGATGGCGGCAACAACCTTAATGCGGTATACAACCACACTTAAGGGGACTTATCTCAGTGAGTAGATCAATCATTGTGGTATTTGCCTTCAACTAGACCAAAAGAAGCTATAGAATAGGTCAAGGCAGTAAAGTGTGAAGCATATTATTCCTAGGAAGACTCAATTAAGGACTACCACAGATGATGAATGCTAAGTAGAGAACAATCAAATCATAAAACAAGGCAATTAAAAAATGCAGTAGTTAAACGCAAGTATGTTATTCAAGTAATAACAGAAGATTCAGGTTTAATTATGAGCCGGGGGAAGAAGGAGGCGGAGGTGGAACTTACAGAGTCGATCCTAGAAAGTAATCAGCAGCCAGGAGATTTATGGAACCAAGTGAGCTGAAGTACTTTTCCACTACAATCAATGAAATCTCTTCAGCCTGGTGTGAACTCAGTAAGCCTGCAGTAGCAACAAAAAGGTACCTACTTCTATGGTCCTAAAGTTAAAAGAAAAAACAGAAACCAATTCCATAATTTCATTCTATGCATTGAAAATAATCAGAAGCAAGTTCAATTTACATCATGCATCCTTGGTCTCGCTAACAATATAGTCAGATTCACATCTAGATTATTAAATGATTATTCAGTTTCATACCAAGGAATTTAAAGAGTTTGAAAGTAAATCTAAGTTTCATAGTGTAAAAAACTTAGTATATCACAGTTAGCAATCAAAAGAAAACCAACAACATTCTACAACCTTTAAGTGAAAGGTGCAGTAGTGACTTCTTAAATATAAAATTGGCAGGAGTAAGCATAATTCATCTTATTTGCTGTCATTTAAAACTACAACAACATCACCTCCTCATCAAGAATAGACTAGATTTATAGCCAGTTTGAAACCACAAGTTGGTGCCTTGGTGGTGATTGTAGTACCTATAAATTACCAAAATAATTTCTTGCCTGCAAGAACACCTATTATCACACCAAGTAAAGCTGACAAGGCTCCATCCCTTGAAAGCCAGAATTCAGTCCATGTCAATGGCCTTTTGACCTGCGACAGTACCTCACTGAACCTTTCCTGCAAGTCCTGACGTGATCCAGTGTTATCTATCACAATATCTGCTTCGCTCTTCTTCAAATCTAGAGACATTTGAGCATTGATCCTGTTTCTGGCATCCTCCTCTGTCGAATTATCTCTTTCCATAAGTCGTCGAAGTTGTGTTTCAGGATCAACCCATACAACAACAATTGGTTTTGTCCAGTTATCCATTTTGGCCTCAAACAACAACGGAATGTCTAGAACGATCACCTTATGACCTTTTATCCAAAGCTTGAAAATTTCTAAAAATATGCCAAAAGATATATAGGGAGCCAATAACCTACGAGAAGAAAATTAACCAAATTAAGGAATCAATACAATCTGCAGTTTCAAGACAAGTTAAATGACAGATGATCCATAATAAGCCTCCCTAGATTATACCTCCAGGGATAAAAGGACATTTACATTTTCCACCATTTAGCCTAGGCGAAAATTAAACATCAAAGTACTAGAATTTGACCTCCATGATTTGAGAACCACAAGGTGACATACATAACTTCCAATAGCCTTTAAATCGTTAAAAAGCAACCTCCTAGGAGATCATGATATCAATTTGCTACAACATTGACAAAATCATGCATACAAAACAAACTAAAGAAAGACCAAATTTTACACTAAAAAAACTAATAAAACTTGCAATTTGGAGATAAAATTCTGACATCCAGGAGTAGTATAGACTACCGGATAAGTATAATAGTAGAGAAACAAAGCTTTTAAGCTATTCCAAACATGAAGCTGAGTTTAAAATATTTAAAAAGGAAGAGGATGAAATTAATGAAAAATCAACCGATTAAGGAGTTGACGTTTGGAGGCATCAGAGAAGACAATTCGTCCCAATTTCAAACGATCAACTTGGCCATCATCTTGTAGAATGTCCGGTCCGAACGCCGCCACCACTTTTTTGTACCCGCCGGAGTTCTTCTTCAAGGCATCCTGCAAAAAAAAGAGTACCAGTTCGTAATTTCAATCAAACAGGTGATATGCCCCCAAAAAATTGGAGGAAAAAAAAGGGGAGTGTACCCGAGCGATGATGTCAGCATCGACGACGGGAATATGGTTATGCTTGAACATGGAAGAGACAGTACTCTTCCCTGAAGCAATCCCGCCGGTCAGTCCTACTAACCTCATTTTTGCTCCCTGTTTCAGATCTTTCCCTTTGACCAATCCCCTGTTTCCTTCGCCACTTACCTTACTACCTACTTTGGTCAAAAATAGACGTGTAACATATGAAATAGAGAAATACCGAAGATAGAGAAACAAAACTCAGCGTCACCAACACCCTTTGGATCCCAAAAGAACCCAGCAGCATTCGCCTTTCTTTATTTCTGCCCAAAATGGCTCAACTTACCACATCATTTTCACAGACCTGAAAGTGGAGCACACCATACACAGTAGTATAATTTCGTAAATTTGGGGTAAAATAGAAAATAAAAAATAAAAAAAAAACTGATTTTTATTAAAAAAATTAAAGAAATAAGCTAATTTCTAACATATTTATTGAAAAATATAAAAAACCGTAGCTAAATGCGTCTAGTAAGGCACACTTTCTTATAGAGACAATCGAACGCGTTTTTTTAGATGCATTTTCACTCTGACTAGGCCAAAAAGCATGTCTCATTGCACCCATTTTTCCCCAACCATCGAATTTCCCAATGACAATAAAAATGACTAGTTTTATTTTTATAAAAACCCAAGCATTTTCTTCATTTTTTTCATTTAAATCCATTTCTTTCGATCTCTCCATTGTCTCAACTTTTTAATTCTAAATTTTCAATTAAAACTCTCTCAAACTCATCTTGAATTAATTATTTATTTCGATTTTTAGCCATTTTAATTGAATTTTGCAATGGCAAATACTCTTATTCGATTGGATGACAATAATATTTTCACGGTCTAATTGTAAATGGTAAGAAAATATTTCTAACTTTTTTAATTTATTTAAGTTCATTATTAAGTTATTAAAAATATTAGATTTTAAAATAAATTATTTTTTTATAATCAGGCGGAATATCAAATTTTGGAGACATAACAATCTATCTTCAAGTGCATCGCCTACAATTCGACCCTACTTGGAAGATGCACGATTCTTGCGCGTGTCCCATATGCTAGGGGTGTAAAATGGACCCCCACACTTATCAGCACAGTGGTGGAAAGATGGAGACCTGATACATATTCCATCTTACATGTGGTGACTGTACAATCACGCTCGAGGACGTTCAATTACATCTCGGTTTACTGATGGATGGGCTACTCGTTATGTGATCAGTGGTCGTTGCCAGTTAAAGCACAATTTGCGAGCAATTGCTAGGCAAGGTGCCAGACAAGTTTTACGCCAACCAGATAAAGTTGAAATGATTGCAAGATAGTTTCAAATATATGTACGATAATTCGAGTTAGAAAACAGCATGCCTAAGTATACACTCTGAGGTTAATCGAGGGTGTTCTAATGCCCCGATAAATCTCGAACTCTAGTACATTTAAGGCGACTGTGACAACTCGTCGACTTAAAAGAAACGAGCTGATTCAATTGGAGACCAACCGTGCTGGTGACGTACCAAGAGATATGTTAGGCTACACAACCAAAAAAAATTAAAATCGGTAACAAGGTAAATTTTATTCACTCGTAACAAGGTAAAAGTCATTTGATAATATAGTAACCACAATAATTTTTTTTTTTTGCATTTTTATATTTTTAAATTGACATATTATTTAAATAAGTGGAACTATAGCTCGAGTTATATGGAACTACTGAAGGAGCTCGAAGATATCAGACTATTATTGGATCAACGATCAAAAGTCGAGTTTAGTTTTTTAAAAATTTCAATCATATAATATTGATATAAGGATTTCAAATTAATATTAAGTAGAAAATGAACTTTATTATTTCTTATTATAGTTTGAATGGACGCCATACTCTGATCTGAGAATTCAACAATGCATCTCGTCCAAAATGTTAGTCAATCCCAATATCTGGCATATTCACGTGCCATTGACTGTATACGCCGCGGTGGAGATGTACATTAACATTCATGTAGCAAGAATGGATAGGGAGAATGTCACGAACCAAGGATCAAAGCCAGTCACTAATGCGCACAGAACGTCCTATAGAGGTTAACAGATAATAGAGCACATTCAACCCATTTGAACTGACCCGATTCGTAGAATATAATAGCAAAAGCCCATCTACTTGAAGCTTTGGTGGCCCAATGAAGCACTCCACTAAAACTAGAGTTACCAAGGTAAATAGTGTAAATCCTAAAGGGATAAAATTATATAGAGTTTAAATCCCTTAGGACTCTCATCTTGTAGATAAGGACGAATTTTAGTCGTTGATGTAAATCCATTTGTATCGTTGGATTTGGGTGAGCTCAACTATAAATAGAGACCTCCCCCTTCATTTGCAGTTACATCTTCACTTTATTTTTTCCGAGTTAATATATTTAGAGCTTTTACTCAAAAATTTTATGTGCATTCTTTCTTTGTGGCTTTTTTTGTTCATTCGTAGCTTTTTCTATTTCACAGTTGGGTCCGTTTTGCTTCAATTCCTTAGAGAATTTCTACAAGAAATCTTAATTTTCGAGAGTTAAGCTAACTTAGGTGCATTTGAAACGAAGGAATTGCCTAAGGCCGCAATAGGGTGTAAGGTGTAGGGTTTGGGGTAGCAATAGAAAAATTTAGTAGGGAATGTATATATATATATATGCTTGTGTTGTCATTATGAGTTAATATAATATGTAGTATTGGGTTTAATTGAGGCATGGAACTACGTTGTGTGAAGGAGCTACACCTTACAATGAAGATGTTGCTTCCTATATAAATATGTTTTTACACTAACAACTATGAATTATACACAACCACCAAATTTTCAATTCGAATTATGAAGAACCGATTCTAATTTCTATCAATAACCAAAGAGGTTAAGAGGTAGTCAACACAAAACTCATTTAAGAGAAGTTAAACACCAATTACTATTACAAAACAGTTAATAGAAACCTCATAAACACTATAGAATCAAAAGAAAATTAAAAAGAAATACCTAGGATTGGAAAAGCTAGTACAAAATTCTTCTCATTTTTACACACCAAAATTCATCGTTCTATTGCCATCAATAATCATGAACCATTAATCATCATCCAATACCACTTTTTTATTTTGTTTACTAACAAATTCCCATCGGCACTAGTTCAATTTCTTCCACCAAGTCAACCAAAATACCATGATAACTTGGGTAACCTAACCCCCAAAATGAAATCCAAAAACTACACAAAACAAAGAAAAGGAAAGGGAGAATAATAAAAGAAAAAGAAAAGAGACAAAATAAAGAAAAAAATGGAATAATAAAAAAGGAGGCTGCAGCCTGAAAGAGTTGAGGAACAAAATGAGTTAGGGTTTTTAAGAGATGGAATGTGTAATAATAGGTTCCCAAACGACGTCGTCTGCGCAAAGAATAAAGGTGACCGAATAAACAAAACTTGAAAATCCTTACATGCAAATTTATATGGAAATATATCAAAATAATATATACACACATTTCACTTACAGATGCATGCAACAAAATTTATATAGAATGTGCCAAATAAACATTAATAGACATGCAAACAAGAAACAATAATCAAATAAAACAACACATATCAATGTTATTCCAAACAAAATCATGAGATTGTAAAGAGATACCTTGGGTGGATATGAATGGCCAAGTCAATCGAAGGATCAATTGAAGCTCCCCTTGAAACACTGTCGACGTCCTCAAAAGAGAAACCTTCTTTTGCTACATAATGAACAATACAAAAGCAAAAGATAAGTACATTAGTCAAGTTTTAGTTGGATTTTTTAAAAAAAATAAACCAATAATATGATTCAAATACGAAACTTTGAAAGCAAACTCTCACAGTAAGATCACAAAGGCAAATACATTGCATTCTTTATAAGGAAGAAAACAACAACACATAGTTAACATCTTCTAATGCAACACAATAACCATCTGTAACTACTTTGTAATATAAAACAACCTCTTCGGTTCAATTACATCCCTAATTTCAACCATGCCATGCATTTAGATATCACTTGAATAGTTCAATCAAAATCCATTTCCAAATCATATATACACCAGCATACAAACAATCCCAACTAAGTTTATCGATGAGCTCCACCCAACCATTTTAAAGAAAATCCACCCCAATCCTCACTGATGATTGCAAGCACCTAGCGGTATGAAAAGAAACCCGAATATGCATTGATCCATGAACTGACTAATATGCGCCACCTTAACAACAGATAAAATGTGAGATTGACTAAAAATTTCATAAATCTTCCACTCCAAATATAACCAAGTTCTTGTAGTTAAAATTGAGGTTGATTGATAATACTAAAAATATATTGCTTTCAATTCTATTAGAAAACACATAACAATGTCATACAAACTGCATTTTTCCTTGAAAAATGAAAATAAAATAGCACTCGTATAAGGTAATAATTATCAAACCATTGGTCAAACAAAAATTTTAAATTCTCTTTTAAGCTAACCCAGAACAAACAATCAAAAGAAAAAAAAAGTTATTCAAAACCAGAATGCATTGAGAAATCAAGTACAAGAACAAATGAAGAAGAAACTAATGATGTAATTGTTAGATAATATATCCAACACATCATTTTTTTAGTCTCATATAAGAACCAACAATCAATAACCAAATCAAAATTATGTTAATTTAAGGGTTGCGACTAGAACCTATTCACTTAAAAGATTACAACTCAATTTCCCTTCATGTAAACATGCTATAAGCCTAGGTAACACAGATGAATATCATTCTAAGATCCAAGTATTTTTCACCACATGGATATATCAGTAATCACACAAAACTTCACATTCAACTGATATAGAAAGATACCTAGGGTCTACTGATATGCGCCTTGGCATAGGATCTAGTCATAGGTCTAAACGAGAAAGAATTCTTACTTCGACCTATGGTTACTCAAAGAGGCAGATTCGTCATTGACTAATAACGTTTCTTTTTTATAGAATAATTGCTTACCTCTTTATTTCATATCGGCAGCCTTTTATAGACTGTTAATAACAAATAAGTAAAACTCAAACTCAACTCTTATTGCATTAAAAGCATCCACATCATTTACGTGAAACTTTCAATCAAAATCCATTTGCAAATCATATCCACCAGCACACAAACAATCCCAACAGCTCCATTCAAAACTATTTTAAAGAAAATCTACCCAATCTTTACTGATGAATGCAAGCACGTGGGAGTATGAAAAAGAATACGTCTATGCATACAGGAATCATGACAATCTCCACCGTATGATCATGAAACCCAAAACAGCACAATGCAAAATGCAAAAAGTTAGATGGAAGAACAACTAAACCCTAATACTGAATAACAACTTAGAACATCAAATTTTGATACATAGTGACAATAGTATGCTAGCCCTTCTTAGACAGTCTTAGTTTAAAATTGTCAAAAGAGAAACGCGAATACTATCGGCTTCATAATTGAAGAAATCAAAGAGATGAAATGTAGAAAACGAGAATAAAAAGGGATAAAGAAGTAAATCATTCCAAGAAAATGTGGTTATCAGTAAATACACCCAATTTAAATTCAAGCCACAATCTAAATATAAATAAAAGTGACAATTTAACGGATTAAAATTTGTATCATAAAATACATGATAAATTAACCACCCAACTATCCACTAGTACTGCCAACAGCGGCGCTTAGACCACTGGCACCCTTTGCCTCTGAGGCGCGTGAACCTCTACTTTTAAGCCAATCAATCATTTCCCCAAACACTAACTCGACGCTTTCCTCCGGTTCCCCAACCAATTGGTGCCACATCCCTGGATGGATCCTCAATGTCTTGTCGGTGCTGGCGGCGCGTTTATAAAGCTCCTCCACGCAAGCCGGATCACACACCACGTCATCACCACCGTGCACGATTAGCAATGGAACATCCACTTCCTCAAACCTCCCTTGCAAGTCGTTGCATATTCGGATGAGCTCGTATGCCGTGGCGGCGCGTGGCCTTGCTACTGTTCTCCTAGGACTGGCTATCGCCAACTTCCTCTTCCACGGTTCTTTAAACGAAACATCCGGTATAGACCCGCGCGTCGGAACCACTCGCCAGGTGGGGATAAGTTTGGCGACTATGAACAGAAAATGTTCCAACGGCCATGGTGGCTTGAATTTAGCGCTTATCCCGCACATTGCTCCATTGAGAATCAAGCCATCCCACACGCCTTTTTGACGGAGAGAGATATAAAGCGCAATGGCTCCGCCAAGCGATTCCGAGTACAAAAAGGCGGGCAAATCCGGCGCGTGGCGAGCACGGAAGGAGTCAAAGCACTGAATGCAATCGTCGACAACGCCGTCGATGTTTGGAATGTGAGTATCAAGTCCGTCAAGGCCTTCGGAGAATCCGTGGCCCTGGTGATCGATCGCACACGTGGCGAATCCCGATTTGGCAAAAAGAACGGAGGTAAGTTGGAGGAACCAGCTTGACTCGCCGGTGAATCCGTGGACAACGGCGACGATTCCGGTGATCGGAGTACCGAGTGGGGTCCAAGACTGGGTGAAGAGTTTGAGACCGCGAGCGTTAGTGATGAACTCGGATGAGTGACTCACTGAGTGGCGCGCATAGAATTCGTCCGGAGTTAAGGTGCCGAAGGGGCTCTCCTCGTTGGCTTCGGCTATCGGATGCCGGGCCATTTTTGCTAAAATGCGCCTTAGGTGGAGGATTATTCGAGGAGGATTTTTCCTAAAACTTCCCTTGGGACAAACTTTCAGTTGAGCGTTGGAGGATATTTATCGTGAAAGGGGTAGTGTAATCTGGCGCTTTATGTACTATTCTCTTATCGTGAAACCAATAAACGTGAGCATGACACGTAAGTAAATGAACTGTGATTCTGGATTATTTTGAAACACAAATTTAATTCAGTTAAAAGGGTTAATCCCACCTGATGTATGAATGAAGTCTTTTTTTTACTAACTTATAATTTGGTTTATATGGTAAGTACTACGTGCATTTTGGAAGAGTTAAAGTGTAATTTTATCATTATACTAATTTATAATTTCATAAATTTTTAAGTGCCTGCACCCTTTTATCAACCCCTGTATGTGCTTCAAATATGTTCTGTCTCATATTCGAGCTAATATTTAATGCTTAAGTTGATGGTTAGGTTGATGAAAGGACTTAATTGATATAATATCAATACTTTGAGGATTCAATCAGAACATTTTGAAGTTTTTAAGACTAATTTGGATTTTAGACCATAGTTTGGGGTGTATGTGTGATTAACCCTTATAATTTAATTCTAAAAGGGGTAATATCAAAACTATACGTGAAATTTGGTCTAATGTGTAATGTTATACATGAATTTTGATTTTATGCAATTTTATATATGAAATTTTGATTTGATTCAGTTTTCATAGATCACTAACAACATTATCGAATTAGCACCATTTTGCGTTGATATATTGCATACACAAACAATTATATTAATTCAATATGAAAATATTTGTATACATTCATTTCTTTAAATGAGTACACTTGAATCAAAATCGAAATTTTATGTATACATATGCACCACAATTCAAGTTTCATGTGTATCATTATACAAAATCAAAATTCACATATTAAATCAAATTTAATATATAAATTTAATATTTATCTCAAAAATATTTCAATAATTAAAACTTGGAAATTCTTCTATATAAAAGAATTTGGTTAGTCATTATAAAGATTTAATAATTAAAGAAATAAAAAAGAAAAGAAATTTGGATTTCTTCTCTCCTAGCATTGAAAGGTCCTCTTTTCCTCCTCCATTATTTTTGGAATTTTCTTTTTGATTTTTGAATGTTACAAGAATCAGTTTTTCTTTTTAACAATAATTTCAT
This sequence comes from Gossypium australe, assembly GCA_005393395.2. Classification (NCBI taxonomy): domain Eukaryota; kingdom Viridiplantae; phylum Streptophyta; class Magnoliopsida; order Malvales; family Malvaceae; genus Gossypium; species Gossypium australe. The sequence continues at coordinate 903,029 of CM016617.1, forward strand.
TAAGGCGAAACCAAAAAAATATTTTAGGGGTCGAAATTAAATTATAATTATGATAGTAAAAATGTAATTTCATCATTTTAATAGCTTATATCTTTATCATTTTTAAAAGATTAAATCAAATTTTTATATTTTTAAGGGGGCAAAGTGCAATTTTACTTTTACTAATTTAAATTTTTAAAAAATTTAAAAGGTCTAAATGAAAAAAATTTCATTTTAAAGGGGGTGGGGCCTCTGCCACTCCCTAGTTTTGCCCCTGAATCTCATTATAGGATTTTTTTAATCATACATCTGTTTCTTTTATACAATATTTAAAATTACCTATCGCTCTTATCTAACCCTTAAATAGGAGGATAATACGCTTTAGCACACTCAAACCACATCTTTTTGCACTGGCAATAATATCGATGCCAATCGAACTAACACTCAATTAATAAAATTAACTTATTTTTTATTGTATTTAAAAATGAGATTTAATATTTTTTAATTATGTTTTTTCTAAAACAAATAATTTTTAAATTATTTTAGGTGTATTTCAGTGACTTTGTTGGCTATGATGATGTGTAAAAAAGGACGGTGTTGGGTTGATACATCAATGTGGAGATTTAATAGCCTATGAATGGCAATGAATTTTATTGGTGAGCAAAAGATTATGAATTAAAAGAGGGAGGGAGTAATTGTGTGCATTTAAGTTTTGAAAAGAGAAGTAGTTTGAAGTTAGGCCAAATTCTAACTTGTGACCTTTAAGTTTAGTATTTGAACTAATACAAAAAACGGTAAACTATCAAAATAGTTACTTTTGTTTGTCTCGGGCTACATTTTAGTTACTTATGCTTAAAATGTTATGTTTCAGTCACTTACGTTAACGTGTTGTAACATTTTAGTCACTAAACAGTTAATTATCGTTAACAGTGTAACGGTAAGCTGACGTGGCACGTTAAATTATCATTTCAAACAAAAATTTTAGGTTAAATTATATAATTAGTCCCCATATTTTTTCGTTTTGAGCAATTTAATTTTTTTCTTTTATGTTCTTTTAACTTTTTTTTTCATTCTCTTTTACTTCTCCCGCTGCTTTTCTCCCTTCCCCGTCTCTTTTAACGTAGTTTTTTTTTTATATTTTTCATTTGTTTAAACTAGTCCCTATACTTTTATTTTTTTTGAACAATTTAATTTTTGTTTTTTTTTTTTTTCATTTTCTTCTTCCCTTTTATTTTTCTCTCTTCTCAAATTCTTCACTACAAAAACATAATATTTGCCCACTAAATAAACCAAGTCCTTATTTCTTCCACATGATTCCTAAACTGAATTTCACTGAAAATCGAATATTAATCATTCTTAATCAAATCTCGATTTGAATATAACCTAATTTTGAAACTAAAATAGGATCTAACTAATCAATATAAAACTGTACATTAATCAAATCTAAACATAAATTGAATTATTTATATTTAGAACAATTTTTTTTTTCATTTCCAAACTTTTGCAGAACCGTGTAGATTATTAATTTCCTGTTCTTTTATTTTCTAACGAATAAAATTAAGCAAATGATAAAATTGATTTAAACATTCTTGGATATATATCCATAAAAGTTATTTTTCATAATACATTTTTTAAGGGTACCTCAACACTCGTGGGTGCAAAGTTTAGTGCATGATCAAATCACCACAAAATTAATGTGTTGTTTGTTAGGAGAAAAGTAATGTAAAGTATAGTGCATAGGACCTTGACATTCATAGGCGTCAAGTTCAAGCTAATCAACTTTGACTGGGGTATTTATTTGTCTGTTGGCCCAATCAAATCATTCAACATAAGGAGCTTGAGACTTATAGGTAATGGCTGATCAGAACAAGGCTTTTCTTTTCAAGGTCGACTTTGGTTTAATATTGAATTCGAAGGCATACTAGTTGTGGGTGCTACGGGGCAAGTACAAGTTGCCTGATCTTGTGTTGATATTCCTTCCCAGAATGGTGTGGCTAAAAGAAAAAAAAAAGACACCTTTTTGAAGTAGCTAGAAATCTTCTTTTTCAAATGAGTGTTCCTAAATGTTTCAGGGATGATGTCGTTTCAATAGCCTTTTTTCTTAATAATCGTATGCCAACTTTTTCACTTATGGTGACATTCCTTACCATATCCTCTTTCCTTCAAAACATTTGTTTCTTATTGAGCCCAAGATATGTTGTAACATTTATTGTGTTCGTGACGTTCTTTCACAAGTCATAAAATTGGACCCAAAGTCTCTTAAATGTGTGTTTCTTGGTTATTATCAACTTAAAAGGGGTTATAAATGTTATTATCCCAATCTTAAGAGGGATCTTGTAGCTATTGATGTCACCTTTATTGAAAACATACATTTTTTCCTTGTGCCTTCTATTTATAATACTTCCCCAGAAGATGATGTTATGTTGTTTGATACTGTAAATTATCCTGCCAATTCCTTTGAAACAGGTATACTAGAAGATGCAACAACTCGACCACCAATCATTCATGTTTGTTCAAAACAAAAAGATCCTCTAGACACATGTCCGACACCAGTCTCTTTGTCAAAAAAATTTATTCCTAGTCAACCCAATCCTAGTATCAACATTCCCATTGCCCTTTGAAAAGGTAAACTACAATGTACTTATATTATCTCCTCTTTTATATATTATGATCATTTATCTCATGTGACTAGATCTTTCATTGCTTCATTGGACTCTATTTAATTCTTAAAACTTTTAGGAAGGCTTTATCTCATCTTAGCTAGTGAGATGCAATGATAGAGGAGATTACTGCTTTAGATTGTAATGGAACTTAGGAACTGGTTAGTTTTCCTATGGGGAAAAGGCTATTCGATCTTAATGGGTGTTGATAGTCAAACTTAATCCTGATGGATTAGTTACCCAACTAAAAAGCCCGTCTTGTTGGTAAAGGATATGCTCAGACCTATAGGGTTGATTATTTGGATACTCTCTACAGTAGATGTTAATTATGACTCCTATTTTAGTCAAATTCGAGAAGTAATCTTCTAGTTAAACTCTGTTTATTTGTTTCAATAAAACACTGATTAGTTTAGATTATTTTATTATTATTTGACCTATGGATTTAGCCTATAAATAGGCTCTTTTACAACCTTAGAAAAATACACCCATTAGATATTAGAACTCATAACACATTTAGAGAATTTTGTGTTTACGTTTTGAGGGTTCTTTATTTTCGGGTTTTCGGGGTTTAGTTTTTTATCTCCATCTTTTGTACTCTTCATTCTGTTACCATTATAGTAAAATTATCTTTGCCCATGGTTTTTTATCCTCTTTGGAGGAGTTTTTCCACGTTAAATTTGTGTGTTCAATTTATCAATTTCTTCTGCTATTTTTACTTGTTCGTTGCTTAATCGGGACGATCCTAACAAGTGGTATCAGAGCTAGTTCAATTTTCATAAATCAGCCCATTCAGATATGGCAGCAACAAGGTTTGAAATTGAGAAGTTCGATGGTGAGACAAATTTCAATCTGTGGCAAGTTCGGATGATGGCAATTCTAGTTCAATCCGGTTTGAAAAAGGTTGTTATCGGGAAAAAGCCTGAGAATCTAAATAAAACAGAATGGGAAGAGCTTGATGAAAAGGCTTTGTCTGCAATCCAGTTGTGCCTCGCGAATACGGTATTGCAGGAGGTATTGATAGAGAAGACCTCATCTGCCTTATGGAAAAGGTTAGAAACTCTTTATGCGACTAAGTCTCTGGCTAACCGTTTAGTGTTGAAACAACGTCTATTTACGTTTCGCATGAACGAAGGTGAGCTTCTTAGAGATCACATCAGTCAATTCATTACTCTTTTAAATGATTTAAAGAATGTTGAGGTTCATATTGATGATGAAGATCAGGCTATGCTATTATTGTGCTCTTTACCCCCTTCATACAAGTCTTTCAGGGAGACCCTGATTTATGGCAGAGACAAACTCTCGTTCGAAGATGTGAAGGGTAATCTGTTGAGTAGAGACAAACTCGATAATGAGCTTCATTTGGATAGCAAGGCAGATAGGCGAGCTTCCGTTTTGATAGCATCAAAGAAACGAGACAAAAGGTGTCGCTATTGTAAAAAGTTAGGTCACGTCAAAGCAGATTGTTATAAACTGCAAAAGAAAAGAGCTGCTGAGAGTAACGAGGAAGATGTAGCTGGTGCTAATTTGGCCGATGAAAGCGGTGATGATTTCTTGTTAGTGTCAACGAGCGATAACTCCAAGCTCACGTCCGAGTGGATCCTAGATTCAGGATGTTCTTTCCACATGTGTCCCAATAGAGAATGGTTCTTCACATACAGTTCGGTTGAAGGTGGAGTTGTGTGCATGGGAAACGATTCATCTAGTAAGGTAATTGGAATTGGTACTGTTAAAATTAGGATACACGATGGGACAATTAGGACACTCTCAGATGTCAGGTATGTACCTGATTTACGAAAGAATCTCATCTCCTTGAGTATTTTAGACTTGAAAAGATGCAGAATCAACATCGAGTCGAGCGGCATTAAAGTATCTCGTGGAGCTCTCATTTTGTTAAAAGGTAAAAGAACTGGCAGTCTTTATATTCTGGAAGGTTCTACAGTGACCGGTGAAATCGGACGTCCCTCGTCTGTTACAAAGTCGAAGTTAACTCATTTAGAGCGGAGGCAACTTGGTCATAGGAGGGAAAAAGGTATGACCGTTTCGTTGAAGAGAGGTTCTCTTTTGGATGCAGGTTTTGAAAAGTTAGGGCACTGTGTTCGTGAAAATCAAACCCGGGTTAGTTTTGATTTGGCAGTGTACAAGTTGAAGGCTAAAAGTCTTCCAGCTTCTAAGCATATAATCGACTCAGTTAATTCCCTGCATGGTTCAAGATAGGCTCGTGGCGGGCTTTGGCAAAGATGGCATTGTGGAAATATGAGTCAAGGTGGAGATTTGTTAATTATGACTCTTATTTTAGTCAAATTCGAGAAGTAATCTTCTAGTTAAACTCTGTTTATTTGTTTCAATCAAACACTGATTAGTTTAGATTATTTTATTATTATTTGACCTATGGATTTAGCCTATAAATAGGCTCTTTTACAACCTTAGAAAAATACACCCATTAGATATTAGAACTCATAACACATTTAGAGAATTTTGTGTTTACGTTTTGAGGGTTCTTTATTTTCGGGTTTTCGGGGTTTAGTTTTTTATCTCCATCTTTTGTACTCTTCATTCTGTTACCATTATAGTAAAATTATCTTTGCCCGTGGTTTTTTATCCTCTTTGGAGGAGTTTTTCCACGTTAAATTTGTGTGTTCAATTTCTCAATTTCTTCTGCTATTTTTACTTGTTCGTTGCTTAATCGGGACGATCCTAACAGTAGATAAGATGGCTTCTGTCTATTTGTTCATTTCTATGGCGGCTACATATGAGTGGCCTTTGGACCAACTTGATATAAAAAAATATCTTTTTGCATAGTGGTCTACATAGACCTGATCATGGGTCAGGCCGAATCAATGCCAAATTTTAGGCTCGTTTTCTAGGCTCGGGCCCGACTGGCCCGAAAAATGAGCCTAAATTTTTTTCAAGCCCAATCCAGATAAAAAATGTTAAACTCGAGCACTACACATCTCACCCGTATTAAAAAATTTTATATTATTTTATATAAAAATAAATTTAAAAAATATAATACATCAAATGCACTAAAATTATTAAAATAAATGTTTCCCAACAAACTGAAAATATATTAAAAAAAAGTCTTTATACTTAATAACACTAATATAATTGCAACTTAGCAAACAAATGCATCAAAAATAGTAGCAAATTAATAATAATAAAAAGAGTTATACAATATTCAAATAATGACAACAAAATAGTAGCAATATAATAGCAAAAAAAAAATTTAAACAGTTTGGGCTGAGCCTGGGCCAAAATATTCTTACTCGAGGTCCGACCCATTTAGAAAACGGACCTTATTTTTTTTCTAAGCATATATTTTTGCCCAAACCCTCATACTTTTTGGGTCGGCCTTTGAGCCTAAGCGAGTGGCCCGACCCATGATCAAGTCTAGGTCTACAACAAGAAGTTTTTATAGAGCAACCACCTAGTTTTGTTGCTTAAGGAGAGAGAGCGGAGGTGTTTCATCTTTAAAAATCTTTGTATGGCTTGAAACCGAGCCTATGAGCATGGTTTGGATGTTTTAGTGAGGTAATTCAGGATTTTGGTTTAGAAAATAGTAGTTGAGATAACTCGTTTTCTACAAACACTTGGAGGCAAGAATGATTCTTCTAATAGTTTATGTTGATGATATTTTTTTATCTGGAGTGATGATGCAGGCATTCTTTCTTCGAAATCGTTCCTTCATACTCGATTTCAAACAAAAGTTTTAGGACAGTTCGAATATTTCCTTAGAGCTAAAGTTACTAGGAGTAAGAAGGGTATTTTCTTGTCTCAGAGGAAACATACACTTGACTTAATTGAAGAAATTGGAAAGTCAAGATATAAATCATGTAACACGCTGATGGATTTTGATTTGCAACTTATGAAGGGAGATAATGATCCTTTTGAGGATCCTAAGAGGTATAGTGGACTAGTTGGGAAACTAAATTAATTATCTTAGAGTTACACATCCTGATATTGCATATTCTGTAAGTGTTGTGAGTCAATTCACATCTTCACCAATGGTTAAACATTGGGAAAGGTTAAAACAAGTCTTATGTTACCTAAAGGGGGCTCCAGGTCATGGTTTTTTATATCAAAATTATGGGCACACCTATATCGAATGCTTCACAGATGCAGATTAGGCTAGACCAAAGATGGATATGAGGTCAACTATAGGTTATTGTGTATTTTTTGGGAGGAATTTAATTTCTTGGAACAGCAAGAAGCAAAGTGTAGTTTCATGATCTAGTGAAGAATCTAAATACAAAGCTATAACACAATTTGTGTGAGATTATATGGTTACAACAATTATTGAATGAATTGCGTTTCAAAATGTCGTTACCCACAAAATTATGGTGTGACAATTAAGTTGCACTTCATATATCTTCTAACCTAGTATTTTATGAGGAAGCCAAGCATATTGAAGTCGATTGTCATTTCATTTGTGAAAAGATTCAACCAAAACTTATATCAACTGGCTACGTCAAAACAAGAGATCAATTAGGATATGTCTTTACGAATTCTCTTAGTGGACCTCAAATTGATTATATTTGTAATAACCTGGGCATGATTAATATCTATGCTCCAGCTTGAGGAGTGTTAAGGAATATGTAGATATGTAATTACTTGATTACTAGGAATTTAATTTTATTCTCTTTTATTTACTTTCCTTATAGAGTAGTTCTATCATGTATATATGTATTGTATAATACATAAAATTTTATTCTCTCTTCCTCGTGTTTTGCCATTTCTCTTCTAATATTTCGTACTCATTGTAATTTTTACTATATTGAAATAAATAAATAAAAAAAATGTTTTATCCATCTCAATATTTTAACCAAAATAATTAAATCACATTAACTATTTAGACAAACTACCAACATTATAGAGAGATAAATTATCCAAATTAAGATAAATAATTTAAATTTAAATTTAAATTTAAGTAGATACTTATACTCGGCTTCGCCTAGAATTTAACAATAAATTATAAATAAATTTAATTTATGACTATACCAAATTATTATTTTTATATTTTTATATTTTATGTAAATAAATTTATAGTTATTTGACCAATTATGGTAAATTATGTAAAATGAGAATTATATTAAAATACAATAAAATGAGGACTACTATTATGTAATATATTTATTTAAAAATAAAATAAAAATAATTATGTAATAGAATATTTTCCTTTAGATTGAATTATTATGAAAAAAAAGTGTTTAAATATATTAAAAATAAATCATTATGAATCACGGAAAAAATCAATTTTTTTTATAAATTAAATTAGAAGAGTATATAAAAAAATTAGATGTATATATTGTTATTTAAAAATAATTCATAAAAGATTCATTTGCTCAAATTAGGCTTGTTCATGGACCGGGCTACCCATTCAGGCCCGAAGGCCCATTCAAAATTTAGAAGGGTTTGGGCAAAAAATTAGGCTCGTTTAAAATATGGATTGGGATCGGACTTGAACATTCAAGACGCAAGCCCAACCCGACTCGATCCGTTTTTAAGTTTATAATACTTTACATTATGTAATTTATAACATATTAAAAAAAATAAACATATACTAAATATAATACTATTGTAATGTAAACATTAAAATAATGTTAAGATGACTATATAAAAAATTTCAATAAAAAATAAAATTATTAATATTAAAATAACATAAAATAAATAGTTTTAAAAATTATTTAAAATATAATATAAGCAAGCCTAAAATGAACTTGGGTTAGTTTTTTGCAAATATGGTAGGTTCGGATAAAATTTTAGGCCCATATTTCGGGTCGGGCTAGGCTTAAGCAAGTATAAAGTATGTTAATATCATGCTTAGGCCCGACCCAGCTTGACCCAACCCATGAGCACCTCTAACCTAAACCCGTTAAAATAGACCATTAAATTTGCAACTAATGAACATGATAATTGATGTAGACATCATTTCATGTAGTAGTTATAGATTTAAGAGGTCTTTGTTTTTTCAGAAATAACACGAATAAATGAATTATTTACGAAAATAACCTACTTGTATAATCATGTACAAAAATGATCCGTTTTGAACAGTGAATTTCAATGCCGCTGTTGCTATTAGCGACACCACCCTTCATAATCGGCCAATCATTGGCTAGATTTAAAAAAAGGAAAACAATTCTTTTTGGTGCCGCCGTTGTCATTGGCGACACCGGACTAAAGTGTGATTATATAAAACGTTTAGGGACCTGATGAAACAATTACCCTTTTTAGATTGGATAAAAAACTGTAGCAACGTGACTGCTGACCCCACCAATTAAATACTTTTAAAACTTGTGGTCTATTTGCATGTTAAGTTTATCCTCTTTTGAAATTAAATTTGAATATCCCCTAAAAATATAAGAATAACAAAAATAAATCCTTTTCATTTTTTTATTTTTTAAAAATGATAAACTTAAAAAACTACATAAAATTCTTATTTAAATTACCCAAATATATCCCTCAAGAATTTTCCTCAAGTATTTACTTAAGGGATATATTTGGGTAATTTAGATAAGAATTTTATATAAGTTTATATGTTTATTGTTTTTAAAAAATGAAAAAAAATTTTGAAAAGTGTCTATTTTTTTATTCTTATATTTTTTTAAGAGCTATTTAAATTTAATTTCAAAAGGGGATAAAACCTAACATGCAAATAGACCAAAAATTTATAAGCATTTAATTGGGTGTAGCCGCACCACCTTTTTTATCCAATCTAGAAAGAGTAATTGCTTCATCAAGTCTTTGAACATTTTATATAATCACACTTCAGTTTGGTGCTGTTAATGGCAACGACGACACCCAAATAATTTTATTTTTAAACCAACCAATAATTGGTCCATTATAAAGGGTAGTGTTGCCAATAACAACGATGACACTGAAATTCACTATTCAAAATGAATCATTTTCGTAAATAATTTTGTAATTAAATCATTTTTATAAATAACTACTTTATTTAAGTTATTTCTAAAAAAAACACCCTTTAAGAGGGGTAGGTGGTGAGTCCTAACTAACACTTAGTTTCTATTATTTTTATTTTCCATCATTGAAAGGTCCCAATGACAATGGGGCACCATACCATAACAATAATGGTTGATAGGGTACAACAAAATTTGAGAAAATTAGAAATTCAATCCATCAATTTTTTTATTAGGTGTCATAAGTTAATCAACATTAATTTAATTAAAAATTAAAATATTTTATTTTATTATAAAAATATTTACATCTTTCAATAATTTTATAACTTTTTAAGAATTAAATAATTTAAATTACAATTTTTTTAAAAAATATAAAAAATAGATAAGTGATAAATTTGGGAGTTTTAAAATTCTTAGTCACGGGTTTGATTTTTTTTATGTTGATTTGATATTACATGAATACGTGTAGAATCTACGAGTTTAGAACATAAATATGTGTTTAAAATAACATATAATAAATAATAAAGAATATGATTTTGAACTAATTAATAATAACACATAAAATATGTACGATATTAAAATGAAAAAATAGATTAAATTGTGTGTAAAATGAAATTTAAACAAAAAATACATCAGATTAAAAATAGTAAATAAATGCAATTGTTTATCATGGTATTGTCATCAATCATGTGTTGGTGTTAACTTAATTTGTTACTCCAACTCAATCAACAACATTATTAATACATACATATATATATATATATATATAACAATTTTATATAACAAATATACTTATTAAAATTTCATATAAAAACTAAAAACTGGTTTAGTTCAAATGGTAAAGGAAATTTTTTTTATGTGTATAGTGTTATTGGTTCAAATCTCATTATGTACAAAATAAAACATTAGTTGAATGGTAAATTAAAGATTTTACCAATGCAATTGATGTGATTTCAAATCCCACCATATGCATATTTTTATTGGTTTTTTTTTTAAAAAAAAGATTAACATACCCTCTAATAATATAACTTTTTTTCTAATTGCGAAAATGTATTTTCGTAATTTCTCTAATCGAGTTTGTATCCGGTTAACTTTGTTGCAAAATTGTTAGTGAAATTAATAGTAATGTAGATATAAAATTTGAAAAATAGAAATTGGAAATAAAACTGGATCGAAATTGTGTACTCATAGACTAGCAGAAATCCGACTAATAGTTGAGGCTTATTTTCATAGTTTCCTTAAGACAAATTCGGCTGCTCCTTTGGTGCTGGAGAAACGTTGATCAACTGTCTCTTAGGATACAACAACAAGAATGAAGCCATTAACGTCCGTGAATTAATGAGTCATTAACCTCTGTAATCGGCCCATTTTGCCCGGGCTTGAAAACAAACCAGAAATAATAAAAATAAAATAAAAATAAACCAAAGTCCAAATTCTTTTACAGTCCATTTTTACAAAATCAACCCTCAAACCCAAGACCAAACAGATTACCCGAAGCCCATTACACCCTTAGCCCAATACTAAACACTAAAACAGATTACCCAACTAGACCCCCAGGCCTAATTACCAAAACAAATCCAAACTCACACGGGCCCAAAACCTAATCAGAAAACTAAGGGTTTCTGAAACCATAAAATTCTCTCGCGCCGCAAGAGCCAGCACGCACCCAACGCAGCCCCGACACCAGCCTCTCCTCACGCCGCATTCAGCGCACAGATGGGGGCTCCGTCGCGAGATTCTCGTCATTCTCCTGCACAAAAAAGGAAAAGACAGCAGCAAAACATGGCAAAACGAGACAAAATATTTTCATTCCTTTTTTATTTTATTTCGAGGGATATAAAAGCCCTACAAAAATCTGTAAAAAAAGAGATACAGAGAGAAATATACAGACAAATACTTTGAGATTATACAGAGATTTAAAAAACAGCAAAGGTGATTTTTTTTATTTCGCTCATTTTCATTTTTATTTTTTTTCGATCTAAGCATTTTGTATATATAAAAACTATTTAAAAATATAAAAAGAGATTACTTGTCGACTCGCTTTGAAAAGAAGAGGTTTTTAACCTCCAGCCGCCATATTGGGCGGCGTTGATGGTGGCGCGTGAGGCGCGTGGGGGCAGTAACCCAGAGGTCCGATGACCGGAGCCAGACAAGGGAATGAGGGGTTTCAGAGGTTTTTTGAAGTTTTTTTTTAAAACATATTAGAAATGATTTTTTTTATTAAAACGGACTTATATAACAAGATGAAAACAGTGCCGTTTTTGCTTAATCCAATAAGTATAAAACGACGTCGTTTTCAGGAAGGATCCGTGCGTTGACCCGAAAACCAGGGGAGGATCCGCGCGTATTTGTTAAAAGGGCTAATTGCCTCTTTGGTCTTTCCGCTATTTTTAGTATTTTTAATTCAGTACAATTTGAATTTTTATTTTTATTAAATTAGCCCTTAAATTTATATTTTGTTTGAATTGAGTCCTCGGGCTGCTTAAAGGCCAAAATCAGAACGACGTCGTTTTGGAAAGAAGGCATAATTGCCCAATAAGTCCCTGTGGTTTAACGCACGTTTTGATTTAGTTCTTTTATATCTATTTTTATTGCTATTTAACCCCTGTTTCTTTGTTTTTTTTAAATATTTTTATTTTATTTTATTATTTTATCATTGTATTAAATTATTTTATCATATTAAATATTCTATATTATTTCTTTATTATTTATATATTAATTTATTAATAGTAAAAAATTTGTATATATATTTTTTTACATGTATTATCCTTATATATATTAAATTATTATTATTTATTATTTTATTTGGTTTAATATTATTTTTATTACATATTATTTTTATGATTTATATATAGTTATTATATTATACATTTTTTAAATTTCTATATTATATAGTATTATATTATATCATATATTACTTCTAAAACCTTATTTTGTATAAAATTTATTTATATTGTATAACATATATTTATTTTTATTGTTTATATGAAAAATATATGTATTAGGTTATTATATTATAAATGTAATTTTATTTAAAGTTATATATTATTTATTTCTTTAACAATATATTTTACTTATTTTCTTATTATGAATATATATATTATTTTTAAATACTCCACATCTTTTTTACATATTAATTCATTTTTTATATAATTCATATTTTTATTATTCCACATCATTTTTATTTAAAGCCATATGTTTCTTAATTTACAATATCTATAATAATTCATTCTATGTTGATATGCATTTAAAGCTTTATATTTATTTGTTATTTACAATATCTTATATTTGTTTATCCCTTTTTTTATTTTATCCATTTATCATTTTTATATTTTGCTTTAGTATAATTACTCTATTGTTTGCATCACTTATTATTTCGTATTATTCTTTAATTATCCATTAGTAGTAATTGTTAATATGATTCGTAGTTATGATAAATTGCTATTTGGTATGTATGTTGTAATGTATTCATGCAATGTCTTACTCAACCCTTCTTTATAAAAACACATTTTGAATTAATGCATTTTATTCAAATATTATAAAATAGCGATATATGATATTTGGGGACTTCGAGAGAAATTATACCCTAACTTAGTGGGTTTTAATTTTTTCTCGTGGAACTTAAGTATCAAGTATCCTTTTTTTTCTAACTTTCCAAATCAAAACTTATTCTCGGGATTTCAAAATGTTATATCCTAACTTATTGGATATGATGTTTTGTGTCTCGAGATAAGAATTTTCTAAATAAATGTGACCTAGTTTCGAAGCCATGAGATGTTATATCCTAACTTACTGGGTATAACGTTTTATTTCTTTAAGATAGGTAAGTCTTGGTTTTCTTTCTAATTAAAGGATCATATTTTAAAAATTTTCAAGTTTTCAACATTAGGACATAATTTTATCGATTAGGTACCAATTTTTGGGCGTTATGAGGGTGCTAACCCTTTCTCATACGTAACCGACTCCCGAACCTGTTTTCTTGTATTTTCATGTACCAAAATCAATGTTTTGAAATAAAACGTTTTACAAGGTGATCCAATCACACCTAAGTAAAAAGGGATTGGTGGCGACTCAATTTCCTTTTTTTAAAGTCGATCCCCATTTTTTATAAAAACTTTCAAATGAAAAAAATGGTTTCGACAACCTCAATTTAATATCTGTCCTTTTAATTCCAAACCGAATTTGAAAAGACAAGCTCTACTGAAGAAAAATAAAATTATGTATTGGGCTAAAATATCTGCAGGCCTAATTGGTTCGGACATTTCGCGTCACCCACATCATGCCGGTGCGCCCCCAACCTCGACCAATTTGGCTTTGCACCCCCCTACCTGTGAAGAAGAACATTAGCTTAGTCATTCAATAACCACCAAGTTGGTTCATATATATAAACATATTCCACATTTGATATCTAACCAATGTAGAACTAAGCTTTCCATTTTCCTCAACATAATTCACAAGTGACTTACTTTGAGCATCAATTTCTCATTCATCACTCAACCATTTTGAGCATATGATATACCGTTGTAAAGGTATCATGGGTAGAATATAAAACCGTTATTTTATGATTCAAATCTCCACCTTTACTAATCGAGAATATGCCTCAAAGCTTCCAAAAATCTATTTTTTCCAACAAACTTGTGACACTAACTCAATTAGGAGCTTAAATAATAGTATAAATTTACAAATATATATAACAATTTTATATAACAAATATACTGATTAAAATTTCATATAAAAACTAAAAATTGCTTTAGTTCAAATGGTAAAAGAAAAAAAATTATATAAGTAGTGTCATTAGTTTGACACACTTATGAATTTCAAAAGATTAAATTTTGAAACAATTTTATAAACTTGTTACATCAAGTTTAGAGGCTTTGACACATTTCTAAAATCATTTTAGATCATTTTGAAGGGGTTTTGACATGCTTAAAACATAAATCAAACTTTGAGATACTTGCATAGCTTTTTAAAGTGAACTTGAATAAGAAAAATGTTAAATCCAAAATAAAAATTCAACCATCTATTTCCAAACATTTTCCTAACATTTTTGAGCTCTTAAAAGTTATTTTAGACCTTCCCCAAAGTCTTATTACTAAATGAGTACGTTTGAGCATCATTCACAACCATTTCGGGGCTTAAAAACACGTGTTTAGAAGCGCAGGGTAGGAATGTCTTAAGACATAATATCCCTAAACTATTTTTTGACCAATTTGATGGTTATGCCTCGAGACATTGGGCTCAATTTCTTGAAACATTGGACCACTGAAGCAAAATTTGAGTATTTTGACCAATGTATCTCGAGACATAAGTACCATGTGTCGAGACCCAAAGGCAGAGAATAAAAAATACAAGTTGAAAACACATCAAAACCATCCAAAAACATCCACTTATGATATCAATAGTTTCCAATCATTTTAAAGCTCATTTAAGCATACAATATTGAAATGTGTTAAAATCAATTTATAAATCAAGGTTAACTCGAGCATTCAAATGGTTTCAATTGATATTTGATCTCATACAAATCCAAACAATTACAAAATCTTATAATAGCCTATGTTTATACATACATGCTAAAATAGAAGCAACAATTATATCCAACATAGATACATTAAAACCTCAAAATTTAAAATGGTGATGCGATGCTCCCAAGCCAGAATCACAAGCTTCTTGACAAGTCTATAACCTATGCATTTAAGCAAGTAACGCGTGAGCTTGATGAGCTCAATAAGTACATAAGGATAATTGTACCAATCCTATCCTATTATCAGTGTTGATTCCCTTATGAATATTTTCCAGAGTTTACTCATTTTACATTTTAGTATTACTAATGAATTCATTTATTATTATTGATGGCTCAAATTATGTGGCGTCCCAAACCTGGCCGGGACAGTCCGACTCGAATTTCGAACGTCACATTAGCCATCGAAATGACTCTCCATACCGGTCAACCAACTCACCACAAACCAACCATCACACCAATTTAAAACATGCTTAAATAAGTAAATCAAACAATTCTAAAACATGCTTCGGTCATCATAATACAACGAAAAGTATTAGGGGTAAAATTCTCATTTTTACACAATGTAAACTTTAAATACGTAAATCATAAATTTGGACCAACCAATGTCCTAAGCATTTTATTTTAAAGCATTTGTAAAAGTTTTGGTTTCAAACAATATTTAAAACTCACTTAAATCCAAAACAAAGTTTAAGGGCTAAATCATAATTTTTCCAAAATATCCAAAAAAGTCATTTTAAGAAATTGGAGCTACCATACTGAAATTCGAGGATTGAGATTAAGATATGAAAGTTATAAAACATGTTTTCCTAATCATATCAACAAAAATCAATTTCCACTAGGAAAAGAAGCAAACACTTAGACACATGCAAAACCCTAGCTCACGAACCCTAAGTCTAGCGAGCTTCTAAGCCTGGCAAACACTTATGTCTGACGAGCACCTAAGCCTGGTGAACACCTACATCCTGCGAGCTCACCTATGCACACCCTGTGGCAAACTCACGTTTGACAAACCTTTATGGTAAACTTGTATTTAGCGAACCCCTATAGTGAACTCATATTTGGTGAACCCCTAGGGTGATCACACATTTGTGAACCTTATGGCGAACTACTATGTCGTACCCTATGGAGGACTACTACGGTGAACTCTTAAGGAGAACTCCTATGGCGAACCCTCTGTGGAAAACTCTCCTATGTGACCTCACTTATGTGAACTCTCTTATGTGAAACCTTACGCAAACTCACCCAGGTAATCTCACCTACGCGACCCTTATGGCGAACTCAACTATACGAACCCTTTATGGCTAAATTGCCATATGTGAACCCCTATTGCTAAGCTGCCTATGCTAACCCTTATCGTTGCTATATGCGGACCCTACGACGAACCCCTAAATAAATTTGGCAGTTTATCAATTTATCTACCATTGCTGCATTTTTCAAGCATAATTCAAGTAGTATAAACACACAAATAGTTATAAAAATCTTTAAAACATCCACAGAAAGTCCAATAACAAATCCAAATCAAAAGTAAAATGTAGTCCCTCAAGTTTGCACCCACATTGCCATCTTTATGAACCAAAAACCATCTCATATGCACAATTAAAGATGCATTTGCCTTTGGATCACCAACTTGCTCACCTCACCACTCCACTCCAATTATGTCACTGCAAAAATAATCATAAAAGAGTGTGAGCTTAACCAAGCTTAGTGAGTATTCAAGATGCTACAATAATCCACAAACACAAGAGTTAAAAACAAGCATGCTAAACACATTTAACACATGACATCGTTAACATCATGTCATATTGATACATTGGCTACTTGTGAAAATGAAAATACATGTTATGACACTCATTGGATACATGGATCTCCATCACTCCACACATGACTCATAAATTTTATATGGGCCCATAAAGTGTAGCATAAAGCTAGCACTCGCCAATACACCAACATGACCCATGAATGGAGCAATGCTCTATATTCCTTTATCCCTCCACATGTCACAACATCAAACACATATATGAGTAATCAAATTCTATGGCATGCCAACTATATCCAATGTTTTCAAAAGTTCACAAGGCCAATATATCCATTTTACACATTAATTTTCTGGTTTATGCACACTCGCACACTTCATATTCATATCACTTGTCATTTTCACATAATGCACCTCAAGTACAAACACTTTGCTGAATAGGACAAATACACTTTCATTTTAATTGTGTTCACATAAAATCAATTGTTCACGAGGCATGTTTAGTCATATAATTAACACATATATTCACATCACAACTTGCACATATCACAACACATGTAAGCTTACTTATAAAAATAACAAAGTTCAAGTAAGAAAACTTGCTCTTAGGACTTAGATTAGATTATTAAACCACTTAAGCCCCCTTTAACTCACTAATTTTTACATTAATTATAGCATACAAGACCACTCACCTTAGCAACTTGCTTGCACAACAAAGCTCCAGTAAGCTTTTGCTTACCTTTGTCCTTGCTTATAGAGGCTCCCAATTGATTTGCAACTTCTCATAAACATCAATTATAAAACATAGGCATTATAAACAACATCAAACACATTTAAATCCCTCCAAAATCACAGATCACAACCTACTAACTTCTATACCTAAAACTTAGCTAGTTTTATAGAAATAGATGTTTAACCACTCAAACCTCATTTCTAAGCTTAGATTTCAACTTCATACCTCCTAAAAATCATCTAATTACATATCTAAACCATCAATTTACCTAATTACATGGATCTAATTTTTCCAGAAAAATCAAGCTTATATGAACATCAAGAAAGGGAAAACGTGCAATTTGTTTAAATTACCAAAGGATTTGTTAAATCAAGATTAAAAACCTTTTAATTAGATCAAAATGAGTTAGAAATCGCTTTAAAATTGAAACTTAACTAAGTAATACAAAATCCACCATTTCTAATAAAGAATGATACGGCACACTTGCGGAACAGGATCTTAGCTTGTCTAAGTTACGGATTCTCCTAGATCTCTAGATGAATGTAAACTAAAACGAGAAACAACGAAAACAGATTAGTTGTCACAAAGGAGAGTCAAACAAAATTAAAATAAAAAAAAGATGAATCGACTGGTAAAGAGTCCTTAAAACAAAACACAAATTAGGGTTTCTTGGATGGAAAGAAACCATCCTTGGACCTTAAGAAAATGCCCCAACCAAATCTGGAAAAATAAAACAAAAATGGATTTGTTAGAAGTGATTTTAAAGACAAGCAAACTATTTTGTGCAAGAATGTTTAAAACAATAAGAAAATATTAAAACTCCTAATTTTGATGTGTTTCTTGATGGAACAAGATAGGAGAACGTCTTTCTTGAAGCAACTTTAACCTAGAACGAAAATCACTAAAATAAGCAAGTCAAAATAGTAAGAACTAACTTAAATAAGCAAGAAACGATAAATTAAGAATAGAAAAGAGAACATGACATCCTAAGAAGCCTTAGAAACATTAAGAATCCACAACTCCTTTCAAAGGCTCTAATTCCCCTCCAAGAAAAAGATCTTGGCAAAAAAAAGCTTGAAGATGATTTCCACAACTTAAAAGATTGTTAAAACAGCTTCTAAAAGAATCTCAAGAGCAATTCTTGAAGAAAAACTCAAAGAAACATAAATCAATTGTATGTGTATAAGGGTGAACATCCATGCTACTTATAGGCCATCAAAATAAGTGTTCCTAACCCTAATGGAGTAACTAACATGACAACTCATCAAATAAAAAATAATGATAATTTTAAGTGTGGACTTTTAATGGGAATTCAGCCGAATGAATTGAATGGGCTTCTTGGGCTGAATTCTTACATGATGATCCACCTATTTAAATAAAATTAGACTTATAGTTTAAATATTTACAATTTGGGCCACTTTGATAATTTGACCTAATATTCAATTAAATTACTTTCCAAACTCAATGATGGGCTTGTAGACATCTTAATGGGCCATTTTTTCAAGAAATTGGTCATGTGATCCATTTGCTCTCGAAATTGGCTCATTCAAGCTCGTATATGAAATCCAATGCGCCTTGGTTGCAAGATTTCCAAGATTTGAAATCTTGATTTTCTTGATTCTTGAAATTGTCCAAAATAGCATAATTGGACCAAGATTTGATTTCTTAATTTTCTTGAAAACAAGAAAGTGAATCTTGATTTTCTTTTTCGGTCGTATGTGCATCTAGGGCCTTGGTAAGAAAGTCTTGGATGGTCCCGTTCAGTCTTGCTCAGATTTGCTTGGCTTTTGACCTCGTTATTGGGCCTTGAGGTAATGTGAGCTCATCACATCCATGCATTTGAAATTGAGCCTTGAGGCTCGCATCAATTTCTAAGCCTAAAATCAACTTAAAATCACTTGATATATTGAAATCTTGATTAAATCATTTAAATCTCAAATTGAAATAATAGATCACTTAGTTTAATCATAAAAAGTTAGAATCTCACCTTAATTTTGAAAATCGATGAACTATAGAGCTAATTCGAGCTAAAATGTGTGAAGATATCTTTGAGAAATTGAGGATGAAAACATGATTAATCTTTAAAATTGAATGAGGATTTTGTGTTTGAAGAGCTTGAAAATCATAAAGGATGAACTAATTTCGAGAGAAAAGCCTTGATTTGGTGTTTGAGAAAATTTCGAATGAGACGTGAAAATGAGAAGGAAGGGATGGTGGGGGTTGTTAAATAGGCAACCATTTTTTTAAAAAATTGGGTCATTGCCCATTTAACCACCTCTAGTTTCTTCCCTCTTTCAAATAGGTCTTTATTTTCAATTAAAACTTATTTTCTAAATTATTTTCAAATCCGATCTCATTTTTAAAATCCGTTTTAACCAAATTAATTCTCGGACACTTAATTTTAACTTCTTAACCTAAAATTGTTTTAATATTTTATTTTATTAATTCCTAGTTATTTAATTATCTAGTCTAATTACGGTTCCCGATTCACTAACCCTCGATTTACTAACTCGACTCTACTATCCTGATTTTTGGAGTGTGACAAATTACATATTAATTATATATTAGTCAATAATATTATGAATTTTATTCCTCTTATACCCATTTTGTTCAATATAGATGTAGTTAACCATTATATTTCCCTTTTCTTTATTAAGGATATACAAAATTAGAAGTTTAGATCTCACATTTGTCTTATGGCCCAAATACTTATGAGTTGACCCATAGTTTTCCCTTTATTGTTAAAACACATTCATCCGTTCAATTACTTACATATAATAACCCATTATGGCACAGATAAATCAGAGCATGATGTCATGTCATCCTTTAAGCTTATAACCATTAGTAACCTTAAGTAAAATGAGTCAGATAGACAAGACCATCTAGACACAACCAGAGAGTATATAAGTGCTTAACCATAAAGTACCATATCTCATCCTTCCAAAACAACACCCATAAAGCAAATAAGTGTTAGTTTGCCAAAACACACCAGAGAGCACGTAAATGTTAAGCTTGAAGGCATCAAAGAGTGCACACGAGTCTACAGCCCGAAGGCAATAAAGAGTGTACATACTAATTTCAAGGCTGAAAGGCATAAGAGAAATGCATCTAATCCCTATTAGCATGCCAATCATATCCCGACTTAAAAAATTATTTGAACATATAGGTACTCAATCATACAAATAATTCATATATTTATATGCACATCATAGCTACATTCAAGTGTTCCACGTCACATATATGCATAACATGATTGTCTACTTGAGTAGCAAGTTATATGTGACACCCCACACCCAACCTGATTGTCGGATCCGAATGTGTAACATCACATTTCGTTGCTAAAGCAACTCATATCAAACATACACAACGTTCCATATAATTAAATTTCATAAATACGTTTCAAATATAATCTAATTGAGTTGTTAAGACTATAGAAGAACCGATACACATAAAAAATAATCATCAATGGCTAGAGATTAAATTTCCATTCATCTTTTAGTTAATTTTTCATGTTTTAATATTTATGAGCATGTTTATATTTTGCATAAAATATTTAGAGATATCTAATATCATTTACATACTTTAACTTGTAATACATTTTAAATCATTAAACTTAACCTCAACTTTCAAATTTACGATAAACTTTCGATTTAATCAAATTACATAATTTAACTTCAGTTATTTACAACCTAAATATGAAAGAAGTAAGGAGAGTTGAAAGAGAGGGGATTTTTCTTCAAAGTTTATTATTAAAAAAATTTAATTTTGCAACATAATTAATTGAATAATGATTTCTAATTTAGTGGTGATTAATATTAAGTTTCTTAACAATTAAAACAAAAATCAAAAGAGTAAGGATCAAATTGACAAAAAGTTGTAAAGCTTGAGGGGTTAAATTTGTAATTGTACCTAATATTTTAGCATAGTTAACAGTAAAAGTTCATGGAGGGATTGGAAATGAGCAAATCAAAAAGTAAAGGAACCAATTTTAAGCAAATAAAAGTAGAGTGACTAAAACTACACAAACCAATAAGTGCAGGGACTATCCTCGAAGTTTACCCTCATATTATTTAGTGGGGCAAGTGGCGATGGTTAATGGTTTCATTTTCAAGCTTTGTAGAACTCCAATAAGAGCTTGGGCTTGTAGATGATTGATAACTAGGGTTATTTGGGCTCTTGATAATGGAGAAATGTATTTGGGTCATTTAGGATGTATTCCGCACTTCGAATCCAATTACGGCCTACATTAGGAAATTTTATTTTATGGATCATTTCCACCACATTATTTATAATAACTTTTTAATTATTTTATGGCATTTCAAAAAATTTCTTTATGTTATTAATACATAATTTTCGTATATTTTTTACCCTAAACCCCAAACTTAGAATCTCAAATCCTGAACCTCGAATCTTGAATCCTGAATATAAACCCTAACCCGAAGCCGAATTTAAGTTAAAGTTCGGGGTTTGAGTTTGGAGTTCAAGTTTAGGGTTCGAGATTTAATATCCAAGTAAAAAAATTGTCAATATTATGTGTCAATGATATGGAATAAATTGCTGAAATGTCATTAAATAATTGAAAATGTACTATAGATGATGTGGTGGGAATTATCCATAAAATAATTTCTCCTACATTAGTATTTGAATTTGGTAACTTTTTTCAATTTTGGTTCATGTAATGACGTAACACTCAGATATTGTCACATCATCACCTAATTTTTTTTATTATAAATAATAGTCATTTTTAGGTGATTATATGACACAATATTAAAATATCACGTCATCACTTAAATTAAAATTAAATTCAAGTTTATCACACTAAAGTGTCTTTTTTTTTCTTTCTTATTTTGTTTTGAAATTTTTTTCAAATATATATGATGTAACAAGATTTTAATTAATTTTTTAATTTAACTCATACAATTTCACTCAATTTGACTTGAATTTTATTTCAGACGATTCAATTCAAAAAAAAAAAAAATCAAATCGAGTTAGAACCATAAAATAAGACTCAACAACTCGATTAACTTAAAATTTTTTTTCATTCAATTCGACTTAATTCAATCGGATGGTAACCCCAGCCACAACTTCTAAAACCTAAATCTATTAAAGAAATTTAATTGGTTCAAATCTTGATGGTCTAATTTTGTTTTCCAATACCATATTTGTTTATTTAAGTGCATAGGAAATTTGAATACAAGTTGTACATTTTTGTATTCCCATGTCTCAATTAGTATACTATAATTTTCTTGGGATTTGACCATTACACTATAATATATAATATATGTGTGTTTATAATATATATATATAATTTAAATATTTTATGTAATATTTTCACTTAATATATTAATATATTAAAATGTAAAAAATACATAAATTATTATATTAAAATATTTTATTAAATAAAACTTTTGAAGACCAAAAAAAAGCTTAAATTTGACATATATTATTTTTTTCCTTCAAAAAGTTTTATCTTATTAATAAATTTCTCGAAAAAATAAAATTAAAAAATTGTTTATGGTAATGTTGTCATCAATCGTGAGTTAGTGTCGAGTTGACTTGTGACACCAACTTAATTAACAAATATTATTAATACTAGCAATAGATGGAGATAATAAAATACATCTAAATGAAGCTTTGGTTGTGTTGTAAATTTAAGCTTTTATCAATCTAATTAGCATATTTTATTTTTACTGGTTTTTGTTAAGATGAAAAGAATAAAATACTCTCGAATAATATTAAATTATTTTAATTACAGAATCATATTTTCGTAATTTTCTTAATCGAGTTGATGTCCGCTTAACTAATGACACCAACTATTTGAACTCACATCATTTCATCAAACAAAGCTTTAACCTGCTCTCTTAAAATATATAATTTTAAACTTACCTATAATGTCTTTTAACCTATAAATAGGAGGATAATGTGTTTCAATACACTCGAACTCACTTCCTCTTACATTGACAACAATGTTCATACCAGTCGAGCTAATACTCAATCAACTCCAAGATGATGCGTTGAATTGGGTTGAATTTTAAAATATTTTATACGCGAGAAAAAGACGAGAGGATAATAAGAGAAGTTGAAAGAGAAAAAGAGAAATTGGAGATAATAAAAGAGGTGGGGCCAGCATTCCTTGACTCACGAATCTTTGTCTGCCTTGTGCACTGGAAAACGCCTGTTCTATTTCAATGTCTGAATCAAACCTTAGTTGGTTTGACCAATTTGTTTTTATAAAATTATAAAACTTTAAAAATATAATTTAATAATAAATTATTTATTTAAACAGATTCCGATAATATCTACTCTTTTTATAAGAGCATATCTAAAATTACTCGTAGTCTTTTCTTGATTTATAAATAGGAGCATAATGCACTTCAACTTACTTGAACTCACGTCCTCCTACATTAACAACAATACACATACTGATCGAGTTAATAGATTTTCAAATAGTTAGTCTCATTTAATTTTTAATGAAAAATATAAAAGGTGGATGTTGACTTTGTTTAAAAAAGCAAATTTATTGAAGATCCCAAGGAGATTAAAAGTGACATCCAATCCCAATGCCTAGAGACCCGGCAAAGGCAAAGGCAACACACACCTCCTTCATCTCTGTCTGTGTCATCATCTCAACAGAAATTCCGCAGAATCTTGATGCATGCTTGCTTTTGTTTCACTATCAATTTCAAACCCCCTACTTCCTCCCTTCGGTCAAACTTGAGATCCAACTTTTACTCCATTATTGTTGAGATTTTTTATTCGACGGATAAAATTCGATTCGATTTAAAAAAATTAAAAAAAATTAAAATTTTGAATTAATGAAATCAAGTTATTCGAGTCGACTTAAATTGAATTTACAATTTGAATATCAAATTGATGTAAATACTCCTTTGGTCTCTGTTAATTTAAAAAATGAGCAAATTGATCTCTTCCAACAAAAATTACAAGAAAAAATTAAAATAATTTTTAAAATTCAAAATATTTATAAAAATTCCAAAATTTACATTTTTTAAAAAATTATAAAAAAAATTTCAAAAAAATTCTGAAGAATATATAAAGAAAGTTAAAATTTTCTTAAATAATATTTTTCAGACATAAATAAGTTAATTAACGATTCAAGTTTATTATACTAAAGTGTCTTTATTATTATATGTTTTCAAATTTATGTGCTCTAATATGAAATTAGTTATATTCTAACAAGATTTTAATTTGACATGTTTATTTTTTTAAAAATTTAGCTCGAACAATTTCACTCCATTCGACTTGACTAAAATTTCATTTTACTCGACTCAATTCAAAAAAATTCAGATTGAGTTAAAGATGATAAAATGACTCATGAACTTGATTAACTAAAAAAAATTTCACTCGATTCGGTCGAACACTCACCTATACATTTAAGTGTGAAAACCTCAATTAAATTTTATTAAGCTTAAAAAGAAAATCTTATAACCGAGTCACATGAGTTCAAATTATAAAAATTTTGATATATTCGAGTCGAGATATTTACATGGCTGAAAAAAAAAATGGACTAACTTGAACGCAAACAGTGACAAAGTTAGGGGCTAGCAGAGTCTTAGCCATAGTTCCTAAAATAGAAAATTTTTTATTTACGTTTTTTATAATTTATAAAATTTTAAATTAATAATAGTAAAATTATATTTTTACCATTCAAAAGAATAAAATAAAAATTACTTTAATTTTTTAAAAATTATAAAGATATAAACTATTTTTGACTCTAAACACTTTTTCCTTTGTTGGTATAAAAACACTGTAGGATTATGAAATGACAAAAAGACGAATTTAATGGAATGGATTTCAAGTCTGACAATAAAAAAAGATTTTGACTTTTTTTTTTTTTGGTGGTGGTTGGGAAGTTATTTCAAAATGTAAGACCACCCTGTTGTTAAGGATGCTTTTGTCTGATTCTACCACCACCATGCCTAGGAAACCAATGGAAGCGAACAACATGCATTTATCCCGATTCAATCGAACTTGAATTTCCTCAAAGGTTCTCTTCATTTCTTAGTCTGATACAAAGGCATAACTAGGAAACAATTATTGAGCAAGTTGTAGGCCTAAACTCCGTGAGGACTAAAATGGCGGCCATTTCAGTCATAAGCTTACAGTTAGGATAAAAAGAAATATGGTTTACAAGTAACCCAAAAATGGGTGAGAAGTGAAACCTTCCCACAACTAACCAAAAGAAATGAAATGAAAATCAAAACCAAGGGTTTGAAACTGTACAACTAGCGAAAATATGCAATCTCTAACTTCCCATGTTGTCACTGATTGAATCTGTAAGAACGGTCGGCCTCCTTGCTGTCTTCAAAAACTCACTGCAACATTGAAAGCATTAGGTAAACAAAATGGTTGACCTTTGAAAAGTTAAAAAGCAAATGATCCCAAGGAACCATTGGTACCTGAAGGGCTCATCTCCTGTGTGCTTAACAGAAGCAGCAGCATCTCGGTAGAACACATTGCTCAGCATATCTGAACTTTCTACGCCAAACATGTTGGCTAGCTTGCCATGCAGCTCTTCATATGATCTGAGAACTGAAAGATCTAGGGTTCTTCCCACATTCTCTGATTCCGTGAAGACTTGGCAGTGACCAGTCTCCAACGCCATGTTGGTTTTTGGGAGCTCTTTGTACCAAGGAGACCCTTCATCTGAAGAATTTTCACGAGCATTTTGATGAAATGCAGATCCAGAGGCATCGGAAGAAATCACAGTCTTCTCTGTATTCCCGTTGGATGAACTGTTTCCAATTGTATCTGAGCAGCTCTGAGAAACCTGCTGCTCACAGAAAATGAGTTGACCAAACAATAAGATATGGGGCGTCTTTATTTCATTGCTTTCTTTTAAACTTTGGGTAAGATTTCCCATTGTAAGCGAGGAAGAAATATTCCTATTGTTCCCACAGTCACTGGAGTGTCCCATAGGTGGGATAGTATGATCAAGCTGATTAAAACCATGTGGAAAGAGGCCCGACTGCAGCTTGCTGGAACGGAGATCCGATGAAGATAATCCAAACGGTGCATGCCTGGCTCCCTGTATGCCTCCAGGAATGTTGTTTGTAATGCAACATGCGGGGCTGCTGGACCTGAAAGTGCTGTCAGAAAAAGATGGCATTGGAATTTGGCCAAGTGAAGAAAAATCAGGGTGTTGCGGAAGCCGCATCCTTTTCCTCGGGGGCGAGAAAGGATTAAGATGGATGGCTGGTATGTTTGTCACCAATTCAACCAACCATGGGCTAACACGCTTCACATCGTGTAGTAAATCCGGCTCATCCCATGCCACCTGAAAAAAGATGTTAATTCGAGAAAAATTTATTACAAGCAAATCTAAGAGCAGAATATAAGGTAAATTGCAAATCAATGACAATATAATGTTAAGAGAAATATTGGATATACCTGAAGAAGGCGCCATGGAGAATTAGGCCAACGGATGGGATCAACGACCTGAGCGATAGATATTGTTCCCATAAACCAGCTAATCCGTGAGAAGTCCTCGGTTTCAAAAGCCATTTTGAACCTCATCCCAGGATACCAGTGGGTTTGCATTGCAGTTCTAACTGATAAGGCCTTCACACAGAACTCAGGAGTGCTTGCTCGTGGATAGTAAACAACCTCAAAGGGTTGCCCATTGGCAGCACGAGTCACAGCTTCAATCACATTCTCGGGCCTTATTCTTCCCCTCAGATCACCATTCGAATCATTCCTCATCGATTTACTCTCCCCCTCCCTCAAGATTGGAGAATAACCGGAGCTTCCATCCCCCAAATTCCAACTAGAAGGATACTCATGTCCACTTCCAATACCTCTCTTCACCCTACGAATTCCCACACAAAGATCTCCATTCTCTGCTCGAAGAAAGACAATCGAATCACCAGCCACAAGCTTCTTATGATTCACAAAATTACTCCACCCCGTCGTCAAAAGATGCCGGCGAGGTGTTCCCCTATATATATGTCTAAATTTCCAAACATTACCATGTACATCCCTTGCATGAATGGTCTGAACAGGGGGTTCAGCACTATAATCCAACCTAGGAAATATAGTCTCTGCACAATACCGCGGAACTGAGAAACCCCCACCATTATTGGCATCGGATTGAGTCAATGTCTTAGCAAAAGAAGGTGGTTTTTCAAGATTCTCTATCCCAATATTTCCATCACAACCATCTTCATACCCAAAATCATTCTCTCTCAAAGGAACCAGCATAATTTTAGCATAAACCTCATCAGTTTCAGGATCTGCCATAAACTTAATGGCCGAAATTCTACATAGGATGAGTGAAGGAATTAAAAGACTCCCAAAATCTACATTCCCATTGGCATGTTCAGCATGACCTTGAGGAAAATAGAACACCTTGGAGTTCACCGCTGGCATTTGCACCATATTACCAGCACAAGCATGCCATAGTTGAGGATCTAAGCATTTTTCTGATGTCTTAACCACTTCTTTCCTACAATCCATTACTGTTATCATTGTTTTCCCAATTCTTGAGGTCTAAACCATACAGATAACTACCCTTCCTCTTTTTCCTCACTTGATTATTCTGCTAACACATGAAATTGGAAATATATCTTAATCACACAATCAATTAGACAGATAAATTAGAAGATAGAACAAAATCCGCTCCCTCCCCCCCAACAAAAAAAAAAAAAAAACACCATAGCTAAATACAATCATATTTTCCACACACACCCAAAAAAATAAAATCAAAGAACTCACTTAAAAGGGAGAAGGAAAGAGTAAAAGACCTTACCTTTAAATAAAAGGAGATAATTTTTCCACCAAAAGGAAGAAACCCAGATTACAATGAACAAAAAGAAGCAGAAACAATGCAAGAATCTCAACCCTTTTAAGGCCAAAACAAGAAAAGAAAATGAAAGATATAAAAATTCAAAGACTTAGAGAATGAAGAGAAACAGAGTTTGAGAAAGGAAAATGAAAAACCAGGTCGTTATGGGAAACTGAATAGAAAATGAGAGTTTTAAAGAAGAAAGCAAATGATAGAGAAAAGAGATTTTAACTGGAAAGATTTTGTGTTGTTTGCCGACCAGAGGACCGTGCATAGACAAAATATACAATATATAGACGCATATATTGTTTCTTTTTCCTTTAAAAAATAAAAGAAATTATTGGGACGAGAATGGAGGACAAAAATGGTTTTTTACAAGACCATTTATTAATGGACCGGGTTTCTCGTTCAGATTCAAAGTTCCGTTCGATATTTAGAAGAGTTTGGATGAAACTATTATACTCGAAAAATGACTTTGAATAAAAAAAACTAACCTCGTTTAAAATATTGATTGGGCTCTGGTCTAAATATTCAAGGTCTGAATATTCAAGGGACTATAATAATCCTTTTATTAGATTTGTGAGTATAAAAATATTATAAATTTATAAAAATATATATAAAAAAATAAAATGTAATTTTTGGTTAAATTTGTAAAACTGACATTATAAAAACTATCATAATTTTATATGAATTTTTTTGTTATTTTATAATTAAGTTAGAATCTGGTTGTTAGGTGATACTGATTCAATCAAATAGTTAATATATTGTATAAATAAACTTATAAAAAATGATATAAAAATTAAATGTGATTTTAATTGAAATGGTAAAACTAAGATCGTAACATAATATGATGTTTGGGTTCAAATTTCATAATCCCCATTTTGCAGGAGCAAAGCCAAGGGGGGCTGGCATAGGCCCCGACCCCCTAAAATGTAAAATTACTATTTAGACTTTTAAATTTTTTTAAAAATTTTAAATTAGTAAAGGTAAAATTACACTTTGGCCCCTTCTAAAATTATAAAAATTCGATTTAATCTTTTACAAATTATAAAGATATAAACTATAAAAAATTAAAATTTCATCCGGCCCCCTTAAAAAATTGTTCTGGCTTCGCCCCTGCCATTTTGCATGGGTTTTTAGTTATTTTACAGCTAAATTAAAATCCGATTGATGACGATATTAATCTAATCAAATGATTCTCATTTTGTATGGGTTTTGTATAGATAATACACTTTTAACACACTCGAATCTATGTCCTGCACTGATAACAATATTGATGCTAATCGAATTAATACTCGGAAATAATAAAAAAATAATTTAAAATGGTTATAGAACAAAAAATATAAGTCAACTAACAGGCAAAATCAGAAAATAATATCATAACCAAATAAAAAATCATCAGAGAATTTATTTTCCTAATTAATAAATCTCTGTTACTTTTTTTTATTATCAGAATAATCCCCAGAAAATATTATTATTTTTAATCTTAAAATCTCACGATATTTCGGCGGAAGATATCACGAGTTTTAAAACTTCATTTTATCAGAACCGAGGCCCTAACTCTTCGGGACCAACCATGGGTTAATTAAATTTTAAATAAACTAAATAATTATCCATCGGTTTTGGTTGATTTTTGGTAAATCACCTATAAATAATATATAATTATTTATTATTTTCATCCTTAATTTATAAAAATTTTCGATTTAATTTTCGATTTATAATTAATGAAAGATTAAAATAATTTTTTTATTAATATAACAATAAATTTAACGTTAATATTTATACATTTTATTAATTTAGTCGTGCAATCTCTTATTAACATTGTCTGTTATTACAATATACGAACAAGCTTAGCAATTCTAACTTGCCCTTTTTGTATTCTTCAGCGGCCATAGATGAAACTATAAATATATCATGTCGAAAATGATAAAAAGTATTGTCCGCTATAAAGAGTATTAATAGGAAAAGTTTTCAAAGTGTCATGTATTAGGTGGTTGATTTGGTCCCCTAACAACCCGAAAGTATTATCCCCGTATCTATCTACTAGAAAATATAAAACTCATTTTGATTAGAATTTAAATATTTATCTATAATTTTATAAAAATATTTTCA
Source organism: Gossypium australe (assembly GCA_005393395.2). Lineage (NCBI taxonomy): Eukaryota > Viridiplantae > Streptophyta > Magnoliopsida > Malvales > Malvaceae > Gossypium > Gossypium australe. The sequence continues at coordinate 933,499 of CM016617.1, forward strand.
AGTTAAGAATTTCTTGAATAAATAAAAATGTATTTGTCATATTAGTATTTCGATAGCACCTTCCATTCGTACTCTACATCGGGACGGGTGAAGAGTGTTAATTCATTCATGCTTAATGGGAGTTTTTTCCATATGTGTTGTCATGCATATATTTTGCATTGGGTTTGGATGGGTGATTGGATACTGTGTGGTGCATTTAGCTTACTTTATGTCTCACGTTAGAGGATCTAATCTCACCGCCACTGCTGTTTTTACACTAACCGCGGGTGAATGCACCGTCCATCCAAACTCGCACAATTCCACAAAAAATATGTGTTGATGTTAAAATGCGATGAAATTCTACTTATTTGATACTTTAAATCTACTTTAGCTTATAAGAATGCATTCCCTCGTTGGGTGCAATTACATCATGATCTTTTGTACGAACACTTGCCAACTGAAAATGATAGGTGCCCTTGCAGAAGAGATTTGTGAAAAGTTGAAATCTAGTTTAGCTACAATGTACTGACTTCTTACTACAACTCATAGTATCATGATCCAACACTGGTAAAATCGACATGGGAGGCTTGATATGAACATGCAGACCAACAGCAAGAGGAACCGCCATTTTCGCCATGAAGTCAGCTGCAAAACTAGATTCACTGAATATAAGTTTGAGCTCAATTTGCCAATCTTGGTCCAACAAATCTCTAATCTCTTTGGCAATACTCGACACTACCTCAACAGTTCGATCTGAAGCCATCTACATTGCAACTTTACTGTCGCTCACAACTTGCAAGCTTTTTGCTCCCAATGCTAGTTTCAGCCCATCCAATAATGCCCAAAGCTCCGATTCGAGTACAGAGCAAGCCTTAATATTCCTGCAAAAACCCAGCTGCCAAGCCCCATACTCATCCCAAACTAAACCCATGTAAAGGCCTAACTAGTAATTTGTTGAACAGACCCGTCCACATTCAGTTTAAACCAACCTGTGTTTGGTGCTTGCCGCCCATCTACAGTGAGGCTAGAAGAAAATGGAGAAAATGAAGTTGATGACAATGGCGGATTCCTATTGGTTCGGTTGTTTAGTGTGGCGAGAATTGTTTTTTATTAGCTTATGTTTTGAACTTATGTTATGACTTATGTTTGAACTTAATTTATGTGGAACTTTGTATTATGTTATGAATGATTTATTAGAATTATAACGACTTTAGTTGTATATATATATATATATATATATATATATATATATAAAGTCAATTGAATCTTAGCTCGATTGATATGGGCACTATTGTCAATACAAGATGACATGGGTTCAAATATATTGAAACGTATCATCCTTCTGTTTATGGGTTGAGGAGGGACTATGTCTAGGTCTAAGCATTGTGTCAAAAAAGAGAGTAAGCAAATCAATATTTTTGAACAATTCATCACTTTTTATAGTTAAATAATTTATTTGAAGCAATAAAATGACATAAATTCACGGTAGGTTGCGTCAAGGTTGGACTTTTTTTTTATTATAAAATTTAGAGGTCATGTTCAAGGTGGGCATTTTAAAAAAATTGTCGAGGTTAGGGTACAAGTTTAAAATTTTAGGTTGCGATCGAGACAAGCAAAAATTTGACTCACTCCACTTCACCCCATTACCATCACTAGACACCACTAAATGTAACACCCTAACTTAAACTGGCGATAACCCAATCAGACGGTACCACATTTGATGCCTAGGGCATCTCCAATGATACGGTATACGGTCAATGTCTATATAGAGATTATTTGATTCTACTACCTTTATACAATGAACCTATGTTGTTAAGCGGTAACTCTAGGCCATATAACACGTTTACCTCGTACGTTTATCTAAGCTTTAGAGCAAAACATTATCGAGAGATGTATGGCTATGGGTATCAACGCCAACCCTTTTGGTATCTATACTTGGATCCTCTATTTTTCTATTTTTGGCTACTAACTTTGAGGGTCTCAATGCCATCACCCTAGGTATCGAGACTTGTGTGCTAAATTGCACGAGTTAGGCTAATTTATGGTTTCTTTGCTAGTAAGAAAGCCCTACTCTTGCTTGAATAACATTTTAGCTAGTTGACCAATAGTTTCAAGGCCTAAATGGCTATCTAAAGCTTTACCAAGTCATTTTCTAATCTCCAACCAAACTACCTATCATCCTACAACCCATACACAAGCTTAATGCATACTTAAACTATCACTCTTTAAGCACAAGGATCTACTTATCAAAATCAAGCATACCTCGAATGCATTTAGCCAACAGCCCCTACTTATGGTAAAACATAAGACGTATCGCATATATATGATTACATAAGATAATAGTCAAGACCACCTATGTACATGCCACCAATGGATAAGTCAACAACGACAAAAATATTACATAAGATAGCTGTGACTTGTAGGAGATGATGCAACTCTTCAAGCTTCATGTTAGAACTTGTGCACAAGAGACAACTATGCGGGGAGTACTCGATATGTTGCCATACATCCAAATGAAATGTAAAACAACATAAATCTGATTTATTCAAAACGAACTATAAAACAAGAGTCATTATCATTCTTTATTAACCAGCTTTGAATTTAAAAAAAGAGAACTAATTTCCAATATACACAATGTGCAATTTAGTAGCATAATCTTATTATCTAATCAATTTGGTGGCATCTTAAAAAAACATGTTGCATTGGGATCCCAATTATTTCAAAATCCTACAAAATTTCTTACACTGTATCAGATACAAGCAATTTAGAAAACTTGGTCTAAAACATCCAATGACATAACAAATTTAAGCAGAAATCAGAAAGTAAAAACCTATAGCAATGGTCTAAATGAAGTTCCGGTTAATCAGCACCGTTTCACCGAAAACGGGTCATCTCAAAAGCCACCACCGACTGTTCCATTGAACCTCTCAGCTCGCCTCTCCTCTTTAATTTTTTCAACAATTTTCAATATCTCTGGACTGGAGAAACGTTCTCGGACAAACTTTCTCTCCAGCTCTTGTCTCTCCTTGATTGCACTAGGGTATGGGTTTGGTGGAGGTTTCTTTCCTTGAAGACGGGCGATTTGTTTTAAACGAGCATATGCTTTCTTCTTCTCCTTTTTCTCCTTCCGATATTCCATCTAAAATGGGATGCCAAGAGTTAACAAAATGTGCATAAGACTTAAGCAACTTTTATCACTATCCATGTTCATAGAACCCACCATAAATTACAAGTTCATGGCCTATGAGTAGTGATGATGAACTCATGGACACAACAGGCAAAAAGTAACAAGGACAGTTCCATTCAACAATCATCAAAGCATGCACTGGCAATTTATAGAAGCAAAAACCAAAAACAAGAACAACAGGTAGTCTCAGAACACAAGAAACATACATCAGCTACGGCCATTGCTTCCTCCTCAGTGACTCCCTGCTCTTTCAATTCAAGTACTCGCAAACCAAATAGACGTGCTGGTGGAGGGTCATAAGCAGATATTCTGCATGGAAGCAAGGCATAAACTTAATCGACTCATCCACCATGTCTAATATGAAACCAGAGTAAGAAATCATTCAATCAAAGATTAAAAGAAAAAACAAAGTACCAAACTATTAAAAGAAGCAAAACATAGAGATCTCTTATTTCAGAACTGCATGAAGGATAAATTCATGTCGATCAATCATCCATAAGTTAATATCAGATGCATAAAAAAGTTGCAGTGAGTTATCAACCAAACTTCCATTGTGCAGAATTCCTCAGTAAATCCATATTATGACTCACAGGAGTTTCTCCAGAAAGAATTCTTTTTACTATGTTACTTGAGACTCCATGAGAGAGTAGATTATTTGAAGGGTCCTTAGAAGGTCATATCCCTAACTCAAATGTGTTGGACAAAAGTGCTTTGAGAAAAATGAAGAGTTAGAGCAACATACCATACCTTTTACAATCGTTTTCAAAATTCAACAACCAAACAAATAGATATATCCATACACATGTGTAAACAAGAAACCCTTAAAATAAAAATGCAAATTCAGAAGATTTTAAAAAAAAGCACATGAGCATCTCACTCAACTATATGCAAAAGATCATATTTGCACCATTTGATATCTGCATCTAATCCAGTTAGCATCGAGAACACAAACTCATAAGACTTGATTTGTTTTCTTCAGACAAAAGATTAAGAAAACGAAATACCAATTTTCATTATTAACACAGTGATAATTCAAGCCAAATTGGCTCTAAGAGGGCATGTCTAAATCTATTGTTCTTAATACCATGTTACACACGAAACTGAATAACAAAAACATAGTAAAGGGAGGAATATTATACTTGATGGCATCGTGACCTTTCGCAACCGGATATTTCTGGAAGAACTTTTTAATGTAAACATCCTCTGGGAGGCTGATAGCCTTAAGTTTTCCATCGGGGCGAGGAAAGGTTGCCGGTGGAGCCCTGTAAAACACAAAACCACGTATCATTCATAGCTTAAACCAGCTAAAATTCTGTAGAGACAAAGTTTAAACCCTAAACTAAGGACATGAATGCCATAATTAATTAGTTATGGACCTTCAACAATACAAGGGATAACAAACAAGTTCATAAACAACATTCAGTCTCTTAATCATATTTCACACATAGCAAAGTTGCAAATCAGAGCTTCACAACAATACTTCAGCTTCAAATAAATAAAAACAAGCCTTATCTTTTCTTTTCCATATTGCAGCAAAGCAAGTGGCACATCATCTAAGAGAAATAAAACCTAGAAAATGAAGTGGAGTCGCCATTCTGAAGCTAAGCCAAGAGACTAAAAGTTATTTGTGTTCGTTTTCGAGTAAAAGACGAGAGAAATCAAACAATTAGGGTCATCAAAATAATCCGATTTTCATTACCTACACTAAAAATTAACTCATTGGAGCAATTCAAAGAAAACCAGATTTTCAAATCCTAAAACAAAGCATCTTTAACATCCATTTGGATTTTAATTGTAAAAAGTTAACAAAACAAAAGAAAAATAAACTTAAACCCAATTAAAAACATAAAAAAGGGGGAAATAACGGGGAGAGAAAGAGACAAACTGTTCCATGGCTTTAAGCCAAACAGGCTGAGGTTTGGCTAAACCATTGACGAGTTTCCTTGTTTTCGTTAACAAATCTCCTTTCATGAACGACATGTCTGCGCTTTTTTAGTTTGCTGCCCGCTTTTCCCTTTTCTTCTCACGGTAGATTTCTCCTCAATTCAGGAAAAAAGAAAAAGAAAAATAAATCGAAAATTTTCTCGGCTAAGTGGCTGGATGAATTGGGTAATGGGTATTCGCTATTGGGCTTTTTTTTATTCAAATGAATCTTTTTGGATTTTTTTTCATTACAACAATGTCTTTTTTTTTGTAATAAAATTGATTTCCTTACTATGGACGGTGTCTTTATCTATAATTAGTGTAAAAATAACGGTGACAGTGAGATTAGTTACTGTAGTAAAATTATAGCATGAGACAAAAAAGAAAACTAAACGCGCCGTACTGAAAGTAAACGCCCATCCAAAAAGACCCTAAATCGATAATCAAAGCATAATAGCGGGTATATTGTGTTTCAAGCTATCAGAATTTATGTCAAGTTCCATTCTTTTACCTTTAATTAAAAGTTTATCTAATTTCATTAATATTTTTCAATGAGAATACAGACATAGTTTATGTAGGGGAAAAATTCAAATTTGAGATTATAAAATATTCGTATCTCAATCTTATCATTAAACAAATACATCATTAACATAAAATTAATAATTTATTTTTGATAAGGGTTGAGATAAGAGCCCAATTGGAGTGTTGCAACCTTTAATCACCATTATGAATTTTTAATCCCCAAGGGGGTGAACTTGTTGAGCACAGTGGTTATGAAGGGCAACGGTAAAGGCTGGTGTTCTTTATGCCTCTATACGTTTTTTAAGTCAGATTTCATCTTTCACTATAACTATTTTTCATCAAATTGTTGAATGCTTATGTAGAAGTTAGAAATATGGTTAGGTAGTTATTAAGTTTATTTAGTTTGTTTAGTGAGGGGTTAATAGAATGATATATGTAAGTCAACTATTGTAAGCTTATTGGATAATGGGATGGAGTAAGAAATTCTTTTACTCTTGGTTAATCGATTGTTTTTTTATTTCAACCGATTGTTTTTTATTTTAATCGATTGTTTCGCTATCCGTTGATATCTTAAAATGGTATCAGAGCTTTCGTTCATAGTGGTGATAGTAGTGGAGGCTACTAATTAATCAACTTTCTTGCTTCGTGGTCTTTCTCTGCTTCAGTTCGTGGTTTTTTTTTTTTTTTGTTTCAGTTTGCTTATACTTTCTTGTTTTTTTGCTTTGTTGTGCATTTCTTGGTGATAATCCAATGTATTTGCATCCTTCAACCACACCAGGCACTCAGTTGATTTCGTATAAGTTAATGGGTCATGAAAATTATGCTGTTTGGAGCTGATCCATGTGAATTGCTTTCCTGCCCAAGAATAAGGTTGGTTTTGTTGATGAATCTTGCACAAGAGAGTCAGTGCAATCAATCTTTCAGTCACAATGAGATCATTGTAATGCGATTGTTCTTTCATGGATTTTAAACATTGTTAATACCGATCTGTCCGCTAGAATCGTGTTTGCAACCAATGCTACCCGATAGTATGGAAAGACCTTAAGAAACATTACGATATGGTCGATGGGTTACGTATCTTCTTTCTTCAGCTGGAGATTGCTTTGCATACTCAAGGTACTTTTTAGGGTTTTCAATCAGATGATTGGGTGTTCAATCAGAGGTGGTTTCAAGAGTTTTTTTGGTGCGTTTTAGGGTTTTAGCCACTGTATGGTACTATTCCGAATTGTTTGTATTTAAGTTTTTGGTAGTGAAAACAAGGGTTGGGATCTCTGTTGGACTATTATATTTTGGTAAGTTGTTCTGAGGTTGTAACAATAATTGTACCGAGACTGGTAATCATATAACTGGTAATCATGAGCCCTATTTTTCTTCTTCTCCGCTGATTCGTCACGTTCTTCTGTTGCTTCTCTTTTATGGCTTGACTGACTCTCAACATCAAAGTTCAGTGTCACGTTACCTTGGTTCCCTAACACTTGTTGTTGGTTGCCATCATTTAGTGACTGGATCACATTTATGCCCTCTTCTTTAGCATTCTCTTATTGGTCCGATGAAGGATCCTCCATAGTCTTTAACCAAGTTTCAAATATAACTTCATTCTCGAGCTCTGAAATATCAATATCAAACGTGACACACTCCTCGTTGGTTGGGTGGTATAAGAGGGTTCCATTCAGGCCAAAACTCGGGGATTTCTTACTACTTTCCCCAACTTCGAAGTTGCCCGATGTAAAATAAGTGCTCGTCGTAAGCCCTGCCACGTCCAGTGCCACCTCCACCATTTTTAGCTTTCCATGTTCATTTTTTTGCATGGCTCTGCATGGATGTTTATGTGCTCCCTAGACCGTTTCAAACTGTTGAAGCCTTCCCTATCATTAAGTGGGCCCCCTACTATGTTAGGGATTACCATACTGAGAGGTGAACCCTCACCAGTATTGAAGTTCCTCATGGGGATTGTATCTATTTCGGCCAGATTCAGTGGCCCCTTTTTTGTCGACCTGATTCCTCCATGTCCTGCAATTCGATTATGGTCGAAACGTCAGAGGGATCAAAATCAGGATCACCATACATCACCTGTATTGGTTCCTCCATGACTGGAAAAATTGCTTGATCCCAATCATCTTCCTGGTTAAAGAACTGAACAACTGTGTTTCTTTTCTCTGGTCTTCTCTCATAGGCATGTATCTTGTTAATGAAGTTGATCCCATTCCTATGCCAACGTTGTACCTTTTACCGACCCTATCCATCTGTTCGTTCAAGCTTCGTATTGTCCATTGTGCAGTTTGGGAACGTGTGCCCTATTCGACCACAATTCCCGCAAAACTAGTAAAGTGTTTCATATCTAAACTCAACCCAGATTCGGCGTCTATTGTTCACTCTAACGAAGTATCCCTCCATTAAATGACTCTATGGGTCGAACGCCACCTTCACACTTAAATACCGGATATTCATGGGCACTATCCCATTCCAATCAACTTGCAGAATATTACCAACCAAAACTCCTATATTCAATGCAATATATGGGGTTATGTATTCTAAGGATAAACCCCATATTTGCACCCAAATGGGAGCACTAAGAAGCTGGAGATTTCTCAGCACCATACCAGGCCTCCATTGGTCGAAAACAAAAAAAGCTCCATCAAAGGTCCATGGGTTTTCAGCAAATAAATAATCTCTGTTCATTGGATCATCAAAGTGCACTACAAACAGTTCTCCAACCTTTCCCATGATTGTGATCCTGTTTCTCAGTCTCCAGCCCGTATTGATTTTTTCTTGGAGTCTATGGATGGAGAACCATCGACTATCTAGCATGAACCCCACGAGACAGTGTTCCCAGAACTCCACTTGAGCTGCAATATCATAGTCAACCAGATCTAAGATCGGTCCTCTTCTTGTCTGATTCCTAAAGAGATGCCATGGCAAAGGTAATTTCAAATACGAAATGACATCAAAGTAGTCAAACTAATTTGCTAACCTAGTTGATACCCAATTGACTCGTGACACCAAATAAAAAGTTTAAATAATAGTATAAATAGTTTAACATCATTTGAATCAAAATTAAATGCTTAATTATTTATAGATGAGTACTTTTACGTATAAAAAAATCTAATATCGGAATCCCAATAAAATAAATGGATTAATCTTTAACATCATATTTTTTACCTACTATTCTCATATATCCCTAACAAAATTTAATTTGATGTTGGTGTTCACTAAAGTAATATTGTCTTGTGTATAATTTTGAGTTGGTGTTTTTGTGTCCATTGAGTCTTTAATACCCTGTGTTTTGAGACATGGTTGCAATGTTTGCATGTTGATGCAAGAAAAGTGGAGTGTAGGTTAGAAGACAATCCGACAGATCCCAAATGCTTAAACGGTCGTCCATTTGATGTCAACATGTATCTTCCCGTTCTTGGAATTCATGAGATGGTATTTGGTGTTGATTCGGCCGTTATGGACCACGTCTGTGAGATTGATATCCAGTTTCCCCAGGCATTCCTACAAACACAAACATGCAAATAGATTATTATATATGTTTGCAAAATGGATGGAGAATGAAGTATACCTTGGAATGGAAACCAATGCCTTTTCGCCTGCTCATAACTTGGATACGAATGGTGTCATTTAAAGGAGGCTCCTCCAGCATAAATTGGAACTCTTCATTCCACAGCGGATGTCGTGTTTTCTTGATTTTCTGAAATTACCATTCATTCACCACGTCAGAAATGATTGAATTATACATAACTCTGTGTGTGTGTGTTCACTAAACAAAAAGAATTTATATCCACCATGCCAAACCTACTTACCTATATACAAACGTAAGTAAAAAAAGAAGAAAGAAATGCACCTTAGTCTTCTTTTTGTCGCCTCGGAATCGGATGACAGCATAGGGATTATTGTGGCGTAGACCTTCAACATCCTCGGCTCCTTGAACCGTAACCGAAAGCAAACCTGCTCCACTTAACACCTCATGACTACTATTCTCAGATGGTCTGTCTTGACTGCTTTCCTTTCTGGAAAGTATATCACCTATACCATCTACTTTAATGCTTTCCTCTCGGAACGGCGCATACGTCAACTCGATCACGATATTCCCTCGTGGCTTCTTATCATAAGGATCTGCAATGAATGTGTGCTTCAGCAAATCCAGCTTAAATTCCTTGGTCTCATTGGCTGTAAGTAGTTTCAATGGCACGAACTGCATTCCCAGCCGATCATGAGTACCCACCTGCACTCACAAACATCTCATTTCTATCCTGTCATCAACTAATTAAAAACTCCATCCAATTCCAAAAAGGATAAAGAAACCTTGTCCCAGTCGAAGACTTCCAATTGAAGAACTTGAGACTCGGGGTCCTTTACCACCAGCTTGAACTTCTCATTCCATACAGGATTCAAATTCCTCTTCTTGATGGATGTTTTCTTGGCTGGCAAATTCTCTCCAGTTAGATTTAATTTCACATAAGGATCCGATGTTCCCAGGAAGTCCATCTTTAAGAGCTTATGTGCTCGTACTACCTTAACGTGTAGTATTCCCACTGGCTTATTTATAGCCACTCTAGGAAACATCAAAATATACTACTGTTAAGCACTTCCATTTTCTTTTTATCTATAATACTGGCAAAAGATACTTACGTTGAAGGATCAAGGATAGGTATCTCTAACGATTGTGGCCAAAGATAAAGGCTTGCGATTTGCATTTTAATTGTTCTCTGCAAGCAATTAAAACAATTAGTTGACATCTCCTTGGACAAAAACATCAGCTCCATAATAAACCTCAAACATTGTCAAATCTACTTGTATATTGAAATTACCGGTACAGCACCTGGATAATATGATAAACTCCGGGTATAGACATAAGATCCCCTCCAAGAACATTCAATCCGAAGTCGATCTCGGGCTGCAAGAAGACGATAAACACCATCAACACAACGCGGTATTTCAGTTTAACGTTCAGGTTTTAGGGTTTAAAACCTATGAATGTTTGGAAATACTAACTCTTTTCAGCAGTGAGACTGAAGCATTTGCAAAACATGGTATGGTTGGAACAAGAGGTTTCAAAGTTACCCTTGGGGCCACAAGTATTTGCATATCTACAACCTGTGAACAATAAATAAATAATCAAAACTTTCAATGATAAATGATATTGATGTCATACATGGGTTCGACTTGCCTGAATTGTGATTCGAAAAGTCAACACTTTGACCACCAAAACTATATTTGGATTGCCAGCCCATCTAACTGCTGGTTCAAGAACTAGTTCGTTCTCATTAGTTTCACAGATTTTAAAACCTGCAAATGGTGAAATACGGATTTCAATTTTCATGTGTATATTCCAACATAAATGTAAGAGTATTGATTGTTTGAAATCTATAGAAGCATACCGTAAATATCAGGAGGAATTGTTCCGAGGCTTAAATTTTCGAAGGCAATGGTTTTAATCTGAAACATCCCAACATACTCTGCAAACATGGGTTCTGTCATGCTTCTTATTGAAGCACAAATTGCCTGTAGATTAAAATTAAACTCCACCTTGATAACCTAAAAAATCGAAAATTGAATAATCTCAAACTGTTTAAACTCATCAAACAACCTTATTAAGGTATGGCCACATGTCAGCAATGATCTTGTTCAGCCAATCTACCTGCATCAACCCAAAAATAATCATAATCCCGTATTATGGATTAACGGGTATACAAATTGAATGACTTACTCTCTCATAATCAGGGCATTTTACCCATAATGGAATATCATGAAGAAGATTAAGCAAAGCTGTGTTATCTAGCTGACTCACCCGCCTTGTGATCGGTTCCTGTAACTAAGCATGCTTTAGCTACATGATAACATCAAATCTCAAGCTTTTCTATCCTAAAAAGATTCTCTAAGTTGAAATTACAGTAAAAAAATCCATAATGGAAAAGTAATTATATATTTGGCAGTTATTAAACAGAATCCCCCACCCCCTCCACCACCTTTGTTAAGGCTATGAAGAAATCAATAAAATACAACCAAGCTTGGATACATTCTTATCTCTAAACCAGTAATAGCAAAAGCATTATAGAACAAAATGAAGGAAAGAAACAAATACCCAGATGAAATCCAAACAGGAAAATAAATGGAAAAGGGTTGAACTTTGACATGACAGACAAAGTGAAAATAATTAGAGCAACAAAAATCCAGATTCAAATCTAAATAAAAATTAAAGATGAGGGTAAATTCTGTGTTTACCTGAACAATTTTGGGTTTAGAGTAAATGAAGAAATAGAATCCAAGCAAGAGTCCAAATGGAACTCCCATTCCAAAACCAATAATTCCCGTCAAAGTACTCAAAAATGCCATTTTCCCCTTTATTTATTTTCTGTTTTTTTTTTATAATCAAAAAAACAGAATTAGGGTTGATTTTAGAGACAGAAGGAACCAAAATAATTGATTTAGAATGTGGGAATTTTGTTTGAAATTCAGTTATATTCTGTTAAAAGGCAGTGTTGGGTATGGGGATTTGTGTTGGGCCATCTTCAAAAAGTAGCGCCTCACTGATTCTTATGGTAAGAATTTATTATTAAAAATAATTGAAAAAAAATTAAATTTTAAATTATTCGATTTTTTGAGATAATTTGAATAAGTAATTTAAGTTTTTAGTTCGTATCGAGTTGATTAATGTAAATATCTTTTGATGAAATAGAAATACATAACTGAGCTTCATTGATTTACTACGTGATGATTTTATTGAAAAAGATTGAAGTCGTGGTGTTCTGTCCGTAGCTTCGAGGGGTATTCACGTTTGGCATGTGCCTGCTTTGACCAAGGTCTTTGGAGATGATTCTGTACTACAATTCAGTGGAGAAACTTTAGAACACCCTTAAGGAAATGCACCGGGTGCCGTAGCTAATCGAATAGCTTTAGAAATATGTGTACAAGCTTGTAATGAAATGCATTATATGCTTATTTTTATTGATTTTTTGTTAAAATAAAAAGACTAAAATCTGTGCCAGAAAGAATGTTTGTGTGTATCTATATCTCCCTACATTTATCTAACTCTGTATTATACCCAACATGTACAAATATCTACATTTACCTCTACTTGTTTAAAAGAATCATGAATTGTTAGTATAAGAAAGCAAAATAAAAAATAAAAATTACAAGCTCTCAAAAATTGTGTTGTTCATACAAATAACCAAAACCTGCAACCAAATTATGTATGGTTTTTACCTTGGAGCCATTGAGACCGAGATATCAGTAGGCAAACCAATGTTGTCAGCCCAATTCTTTGACTCCAAATACAACTTTGATACCTTCCCTACAACTTTCTTCATTTCAGGCCTTCTCTCTGGATCTTCCTCCAAGCATTCCAATGCCACCAACACCATCTTCTCCGCCACTTCCACCGGAAATGAGTCTTTCAACCTCCTATCCACCCACCTCCTCACCCCTCCACTGCCTCCCGCCGCTGCCTCCCTTGCTGTATCTATCACACTCACTCTCTTGTACCCTCCATCCCCTTCATCAAACGTAAACTTCAAGGCTTCCTCTCCACTCAACAGCTCCAAAACCACTACCCCAAATGCATAAACATCACATTTTTGTGTCACCAAACCATTGAATTGGAGCTCAGGTGCCATATACCCTCTTGTTCCTTCAATTTTCATAATTTTACTGTCTGTTCTCCCAAGGCTTCTTGACCCTTCTTCTTTGCTCACTTCCCCACATATCTCAGCAGTGCCAAAATGACAAATTTTGGCTGTTAAAGAATCTTCAGCGACTAAAATACTTGTGACCTTTATATGGTTATGGGTGAAGCTAGTTTCCAGACCTGAACAATGGTGAATATAATCCAAGCCATGAGCAATATCAATAGCAATTTGCATACGGGAAATCCAAGAAGAAAGTAGTGTGAAACTTGGGTTCTTGGGGTTCCTCAAACAATCGCCTAGGTTAGCCCCCTTAACATATTCATACACGAGATAAACAAAATTCCCAGACAGGGAAGCACCCAAAAGCTTGATCAAACTACTATGGTGACTCCTACAAATGACCGACAACTTGTGAACCAAGTCATCTAACTCAATGGAACGCCTCAATTTTCTTCGAAAAACGACAACTTGTTTACCATGAAGGTGACAAAGCCATGAAGATGACGAGGAAGAAGAAGAGAAGAGCTTGGAGAGGAAGTTGGTGGTGGCTGAAGAGATGAGGGAGAAGTCGTAGATATGGGGGTTTTCAGGGAGAGAAGCTCTTAAAGATGAGAGGGTGTTGGAGGTTTGGGTTGAAAGGGAGTAGCTTGAAGAGTTGAAGTCAAAATTGCTGGAGGAGGAAGCTAAGTCGTTGGTTGTGGAAGTGGTGGAACGTGATGGATCAGAAAAAGAGGATGAGGGTTTCAAGGATTTGGGTGTTTGAAAAGATGATGAGAAGGATCGTCTTCTGGAATTAGAAGATGTTGGTTGGATTGCATCTGTGCTTTTTCTTGATCTACACATTAGGAAGATGGAAAACGAAATGACAAATTTTCCTTGGGGGAAATTTTAGCGGGTTTTAAGGTGTGATTGGTTCTTCAGGGTGGCTGAGGTGGTGGTAATGGCGGAGGAAGTGGTGGTAGTTTGGAGGGGGTGAAAAGATGTGATTTTCTAAGGAAGACAATGGAAACAGAGACTTTGAAACCTTTGTTTCCTTCTCATGTTTGGCATTTACAAGAATTACTTGCAGTGTTGTCTTTGTCAAATTAGCTTCAAGGCTAAAATTGGAATTTTATGTTTGACTTCCTGATTGATACGTTGGGGTCAGCGTTTTCTTTTTACCTAAATAAATAATTTGTATTATATTTAATATTAAATTTATTTAATGCTTCATTAATTAAAAATATATTTATGATAATGAATTTATATATGTATAAAATAATGCTTATATAATTAATTTAAGTGATTAATAAAATAAATACTTAAATCCCGTGTGTTGTTCTATGAGTGTGGTATGAGTTTGAGCCGCGCTAATTACATTATTGTTTAGATTTTGCTCTCCTCTTGTAAATCACCAAAAAATAATAAAACAATGAACACTTAGTACAAAATTGATCCAATTTTTAGGCTCATTTTCTAAGCCTGGTCTGAAAACTTGACTTAAAATTTTACTCAAATCCGACCCATATTAAACATACTAAACCCGAGCTTGACTTGACCCGATTGTAATTATTTTTTAGATTATTTTTATATAAAAATAAATTTTATCAAATACACTAAAAATATTAAAATAAATATTTCCAACAAATTGAAAATACAAAAAATATATAGGCATGTGATTCGGCCCGAACTCGAGCCAAAAATATTATGTCTGAGGCCCAACTCGTTTAGAAAATAGGCCTTATTTTTTGTCCAAGTCCATTTTTTAGACCTATATTTTTGTCAAAATCCTCCCACTTTTCAAGCAAGCCTTTAGGCTTGAATGAATGACCCGACCCATAATTAAGTCTAGATACAATCAAATTTAAAGAGTAAATTTTGATTTTGTGAGACTTTGAAATTTTTGTTTATTACTTAAAAAATACTAAAACATTTAAGAAATTAAATATTATATATATATATATATATCTCTTATAATTGAATCGATATAATTTTAACCGAATAAAACTAAATATTTCAATCAAACATTAAATTTACCAAATTAACATTCAATAAAATATGTTCAAATTTGCTAATCATGTTGTTGTTAGAGTTTTGTCATTCCCTTGTAAATTACAAAATAATAATAATAAAACAAATACTTAACAAACTCAAATACCCAGTACAAAATTAAATATCTAGGCTTGAAAAATGAGCTTGGAAAAATGGGTTAAATCACCCGTTTAAGTCCAAAAACTGGACTGAAAAATGAGAGAATTTGGATAAAAATATATACTTAAAAAATAAGTTTGGACATAAAATAAGGTTTGGCCCGAATCAATTGTTTTGCTGCCATTTCACTATTGTTTTGCTACCATTTCGCTATTATATTACTTCTATTTTTTTTTGTTATTGTTTAAATATTGTATAACTTTTGTTTTATTGTTAATTTTGCTACTATTTTAGAGACTTTTTACTAAGTTGTAATTATCTCAATGTTATTTAAGTATAAAGATTTATTTTTAATGTATTTTCAATTTGATGAGAAATATTTATTTTAATGCTTTTAGTGTATTTGATACATTATATTTTTTAAATTTATTTTTATAAAATGATAATCTAAAAAAAAATACGGACAGATCGAGTCAAGTTCAAATTTACTATTTTTAAACTGAGTCGGACTTAAACAGAATCATAAATTCATTTTTGAAGCCTGAGTTAAACCTGAATCTAAATTTTTGAGTGGAAAAATCAAAATTTTTGAATGACATGAGCCCCTTAGCTGAGAGACCATAAAAACCTTTATTTTATTTTCTTAATTATATTTAATATTTAGTTTCTTAATATTATTTAAGTGATGTGTGTCGATTTTTCTAGACTAAATAACTCGAAAATAGTTTGATTTTTTAAAAATTTATAGGAATGGATTAATTTTGATATGCATTTTTAACTAGAAGTGTTTTATTAAAATCGGTTTATTCCCGTAAATTTTTTAAAAATCAATTTATTTCAATAATTTTATTAAAAATAACTTTTTTTATTATATAATTTAGTTTTTTTTAGGTAATAAATGAAACACCGCCGCCAAAAGAAAAAAGAAGAAGCAATAATAATGTTTGACAAATTCATGTGGATTATGACAGAGGTGAGAAAGATTAAGACAACAACTATATGTGTATATATATATAATTAAAATATGGTTTTTTATATTGAGTTTGAAGATTTTGTGATCATGTGCCATGGGAGCTGACGGCTGCTTATTTACTTTAATTATTAGTAGCAAATAAATAAATAAGAAGCATTGGAGTTGCAGTTTGTAGGATGTTCCAGCTCAGTTTTTCATTTAAGAAAACTGCATTTTGTCGGCTTCTATGAGGACTCGACTTGATCAAGTCTCCAAACTCTCAATTATTCACCATCATTTTAAAAATTCATCTATTTTCCAGTAAATAAATTATTAAATTAATTTAATTAATTCATATTAATTTACGGATTAATTAATTTTATATTTTTTTATAAAATCGATTCTAGTTTAATCAGTTGGATTCAATACAGACATCATTAATTTAATTTGTTTTTAGTTAAATTTAATTTCATCAGGTATACTTACCATTAAGTGAGACCTTATTAACTACATATAAATATGTAGAGTCATGGCTGGTTGAGCAGCTGTCGCAGGTGGTGGTGCAGCTAGCTTATCTCCTCCTCTTTTTCCTCCAGGTTAATATCTGATTTCACCCATTGACAGGAACAAGTTAAAATTTACATAAAATGAACTTAATGTTAAAATTGAAGTGATATGAACAAATATGCAGCCCTGTTTGCCACCCTTAATGGTGCGACTCTTGGTTTTCCCCTCCTTGGTGGGTGGAATCTTGTCCCTCTCCTTTATCCAATTGTTGGCCGTTGATGGCTCTGATTCTGGGGTGTTGCGTTGATTGTAGTATTCTGGTCTAATTAGGCCTTTTCCTTGTATGGGGCTTGGGCCCATCACTTTTGATTAAATTTCTTTTAAGCTTACTTTTCCATACATACACCGAAGACGCCTGTGAGCAGTGAGGCTGGCAACCACATAACCAGCGGTGTCTGCAGTAGCGATTCCATCCGAGGTCTCTCGCCTTTGCAATCCTGCTGTTTCTTCTGCATCTCCCAACAACAATGAGTTGGTAACATGGTAAGAACCTCATAAATCTCCCCCAACAATCCTAAACCCATGTTTTTTCGCAACTCCTACTTTACAACCCACTTTGGAAATCTATTTTTTTGTTCCAAAATTTCAATCTTTTCCCTCTTCGATCACCAGAAATCTCCTTTTAGATATACCCAAATCAGCAACTATGTGAATGTGTACATGAAATGGAAGAAAGATCCATTCTTTGACTCCATACTACACATCCATAAATCTGCTGAGCTTAAACCGATTATTCAACTCAAAAACTTCATTGTGAATTATCCCAATGGTTGTATCCCAATTTCTGCTGTTTCAAAAAAAGGCTTGGAATTTGATATTTCCATTAGGGTTGCTAGGTTCCTAAGGCAATACCCTTCAGTTTTTGAGGAGTTTAGAGGTGAACACAATTTGCCTTGGTTTAGGTTGACCCCTGAAGCTGCTGAGATTGATAGAGAGGAGAAAAGGGTATTGGAGGAATGCAAGGAGGATTTGAAAGATAGGTTGAAAAGGTTTGTTTTGATGAGTAAAGATAAAGTTTTGCCTTTGAAGATTATTAAAGGAATGGCTTGGTATTTGGGGTTGCCTGAAAGGTTTTTGGATGATTCAAAAGGGGATCTTCTTGATGAGTCTTTTAGGTTTGTGGATATGGAAGATGGGTTGAAAGGATTGACTGTTGAGAGTAATGAAGAAAAAGTATTGTCTACAATGCAAAGAAATGCAATGAAAAATGGGGTTTATTTTGGTGGTACATTGGAAGGAATTGAGTTTCCACTTTTTCCATCAAAGGGTTTAAGGCTAAGGAGGAAGATTGAAAGTTGGCTAAATGAATTTCAAAAACTTCCGTATGTTTCACCTTATGAGGATTTTTGGCATTTGGATCCGGATAGTGATTTTGCCGAGAAGAGAGTTGTGGGGGTTCTTCATGAATTGTTGAGTTTATTTGTTGAGCACTCAGCTGAAAGGAAGAAGCTTTTATGTCTTAAGAAATATTTTGGATTACCTCAGAAAGTCCATAAAGCATTCGAAAGGCATCCTCATATGTTTTATTTATCTTTTAAGAACAAAACTTGTACTGCAATTCTTAAGGAGGCATATTGTGGTAACTCTAGCATAGAAAAACATCCTATGCTGGTTGTGAGGAAGAAATACATAAGGTTGGTAAAGGAATCCGATCGGATTTTGAAGAATAGAAGGATAAACAATCGGTTTATTAAGCATGAAAAGTTGGAGAAGGATTCAGATATAGATGCAGATTCTGATGACAGAACAGATATTCAAGCACAAGAAGTATTAAAGAGCTTTCGTTGAAGCTTAATGCTAATGCACTAGTTTGTCAGTGGGCAGGGAGGATCTGTTTTAGACATTGTCACTAACTATAGCAGTCAAGAATGGCTTGTGTTAGATCTGTTGCCACATTCGAGCATTCCTTTCATCGTGGAGGTACTTTTTGAAACTTATAAATGGTTTAAAATATTTTAGTCAATTCCAGAATCTTTAATTTCCAAAGGAAATGTGCAATGCGACTTATCTTTGTTCAATAGAACTAGTAGTTAGTTTACAAAATTCTTGAGAGATTATATCTGACAATACACCATTCTGGTTAAACAAGGGAGACGACACCATTTCAGTCTTTTCCATTGGATCCAACGTGTAAGATTTTTGTATTTACTTGTTTGCAAATAAAATATGAGTACACAATGATTGTTAAGACTCTCTATCATTAACTTGTGTAATTGTCCTGGTCACCTTTTTCACTTTAACACAACTTTGTGCTGAAATTATGTATCTGATGATGGGCAATTTCAGAGGGTTAAAGTTGCTCACACATTGCTACCAAAGTTGGAATTTGAAAACCCTGTTGCACCGGCATGTCTGTCTTCAAAAGTCAATGAGGTACTAAGCAATAGTCTTTGGTTTCAATTTATTGTATTTGTGAATCAAATTGTGTGTTATCAATTTGTCAATGTTGCTTCCTAGAAACTAAACTTGAATCTGCAATGTTATATGCAGAAGCAGCTTAATAAGCTTGAAAGGTGCATAGAGAAGGCAATATACAAACTTATAGGTAAGTTGGATTGGCGTTTCAAGCTATTTCTATTATATAAGCTGATAATATATATGCCTGATAATATATATAAGCTATTTCTATTAGAGGTGAGCAAAATTCGATTCGATTCGAAAAAATCGAAAAAAAATTCGAAATTCGAATTATTCGAATCGAGTTAATCGAATCAACTTGAATTTTGAGTTTCGAATTTCGAGTTCGAATAATTCGAATAAACCGAATATAATATATTTTTATTTTTTTTTTAATTTTAAATTTTTACTTAATTATTTTAACCCAATTTCCCTTAAGCCCAAATATTTTATTTTTATCCAATTTCCCAAGCCCATCAATGATCAGCCTAAAAATTTATTTTCCATAACCCAATTTTCCCCCAAATTAAACCTCCAACCCCAAGCACCAGCAGCCAAGCAGGTAAACATTCCATTGTCTCCTCCACCACTCCAACTCCAAACCTCAAATTAATTTCTTCTTCTTTTTTCTGACTCTCAGGCTCTCAGCTGCACCTTTCCCTTGTAAGTCACTAAGTTGTCTAATCTTTTTTTCTACTCTTCAATTCCATATTTCTTGTTCTTGAGTTTCTCTTCTTCAGTTCTTCTTGCTTTACTTTCGGTGTGATTCATGCAAGTTAAAATAGTTTTATTGTTGTCCATAGATGATAGATTTATCACTTGTAATGCTGGGCAGTCATTAGATAGGAATCCCTTATCTTAAAAATTCTGATCGGGACTCTAATTTGAAATATTGGTATTCTTTTGGGTATTCTTTTGAAATATTGGTATCGTATTAGAACTATTGGGTATTCTAATTTAGAAGTTTGGTACCGTATATTGCGTTAGAAATATTGGTATTGTTTTAAAAATTATTACTATAATAGAAAGTTTGGTATCTCTTAAAAATTTTAATACTTCTAATGTTAAAATTTTAATATTACTTTAAAAATATTGGTTCACGATAGAATTTTGGCATATGATTAAAAAATTTTGTTTACCAACAAACCAAAATTTATTCTTTTACGTATTAAAATTTTTTGATACACCAAAAATTATTTTTTTTAATGTGTAACAATTTTTTTTACATATATCACAATTTATTTTCAATGAAATTATGAAATTATAACACCAGAATTTGTTAGTATGGATCAAATTTTGGTTCATATATCCTATACCAGGATTTTTAAAGGATATCAATATTTTTCAAGGGATACAAAAATCTGAAAGGAAACTAAAATATCTGAAATCTTTGAAGTGTACCAAAGTTTCTTTAAGGTGTACCAAAATTTTTAAGTAATACCAATCGGGAACATTAGTATCATTTTATATATTTCAATATTTAGTTAAATTTTCTGGTATACTAAAATATCTAACAAGATACCCTTAGAAATTTTAGTATCAATTAAAAATATTGGTGCTCCATTAGAAATTTTAGTATCAATTAAATAATATATTTATCTTTATATGATTGTATCCTCAGTCCAAAAAGGTCAAAAGGTTTAAGACCACTGTTTGGGTGGTCAAACGGTCAAATTTTGGGTGGTTTTTTCACTGTTTTAATGGAATTGTATCCCTCTTATCCATTGAAATCAAACGGTTTCTTTGACCTTCCCTTGTTGTCCAAAGAACGATTTCTTTTACTTCCTAATTTATGAAACATTCTAAATATTTACTTTATTAAATATGAAAAATTCAACCGTGTTCATATATTTCTTTGTAATTACACCTACTACATGACCACAAGCAGCACGGTCCACATTGTAATATTGTATATCTTTACAGTCTTGTGTACCTCTTTGTCCTTTTCAATTGCAGCAGAGATCTGCAAAGAATTAAAGAAAACTTTTCAATTGTAGTATGACTGTCATACTACAGATGTTGTAGAATAAATTAAACTGCTTTTCATTTGTTTATTTTTTAATGGTTGGAGTTGACTTGGTTTTCATTTCTTTTGAATTAGTTGAATGATAACTTTGGTTCAGAAAATGAATTAAATCAATTATTGGTCATCATTAGTGATTGCAACAAATGTTTACTTGTAGATGAGTGATCCAAAGCGAGATGGTTCAACTCAAAGTTCACAAAATTCTTCCCCAAGTAGAGATGATCAAACAACAACTAAGGAAAATGTTCGAAAAAAGATTACTCCAAGGGCAGCTTGTTGGAACCATTTCACCAAGTATGTGACTAAAGAGGGAGAGAAGAGAGCAAGGTGCAATGCATGTGATGTTACTTACACCATGGAAACAACTATGGGTTCTACAACAAATTTGAATAACCATTTGAAAACATGCCTAAAAAGACCTCGAGGTAATACTTCTGATCCGAAGCAATCAGAATTAACATTTGTGAATGTTAGGCAAGAAACAGCGGATTTATCAGCTTGGGTGTTTGATAAAGATGCTATTAGAAAAGTATTGGTTCGTATGATAATTGTGGATGAACTACCTTTTTAAAATTGTAGAGGGAAAGGGTTTTAAATACTTTCTTTCTGTAGCATGCCCACATTTTAATCTTCCATCTCGTTGGACAATTAGACGGGATTGTCTTGATTTATTTAACTCCATGAAGAGTTGTTTTGAAAAAGATATAAGTAGAGTTTGTTTGACGACAGACACTTGGACTTCATTGCAGAGGATATCTTACATGGTTTTAACAGCACATTGGGTGGATGATGAGTGGAGGTTGCAAAAATGAATTATAAATTTTTGCCCAATATCCGCTCATAGAGGTGAAAGCATAGGTCAAGCTATTGAAAAATGTCTTCGAGATTGGGGGATTGAGAAGGTCTTCACTATTATTGTTGATAATGCATCCGCCAATTGTGTTGCCATTGAATATTTGAGAAAGAAATTGAATAATCGAAATGCTTCTGTTGCAAATGAAAAATTTATTCATATAAGATGTGTTGCACACATTCTTAATCTCATTGTGCAATACGATATTAAGGATGTTTCTCTGTCTGTGGATCAAGTTAGAGGTGGTGTGAGGTATATAAGAGCATCACCATCGAGGTTGATAAAATTCAACCAACGGGTAAAAGAAGAAATGATAGATAGTAAGGCTTAATTGTGTTTAGATGTGCCTACTAGATGAACTCAACATATATGATGTTAAAGGTGGCCGAAAAATATGAGCGTGCATTTGAATCATATGTACGTGATGACCATAATTTTTTTCTTGACCTTACTGCTGGAGATGAAGTTCCTACATTTGATGATTGGGAAATTGTTCGAAGAGTTATGAAAGTATTAGAGCCTTTTTATCATCTTACACTGAAGGTGTTTGGATATTTGCATGTTACCTTTTATTCACTTTTTGAAGTATTGACGGATGTACATTGTCTTTTTGATGGGTGGCAAAGTTGTGGAGATTTAGACATAGTTTCTATGACTTCCAAAATGAGAGATAAATATAATAAGTATTTGGGTGAAGGAAACAAGATCAACATGCTAGTTTACTTGGCGGTCATTTTTTATCCACGATGTAAAATGAGTTTTTTGAACTTTGGGGTCAACTTGCTTTTTCCTAATGTTGCTAATGACATTATGAAAATGATTGATAAAGAATTGCATTGCTTGTTCAACGAGTATTCTTCTAATGCCGGGAGAATTCAACAGTTTAAAGGTAGATCTAGTTCTTTGACAAATCTTTGTAGTTCAATGGAAATAGATCATTCAGAAATGAAAACAGGTTTGGCCAAACAAAAATACCTTCAGAACAAGAAACAAGTTGGATTAGAAAGAAAATCTGAGTTGGATAGATATTTGGGTGAGGATGAAAAAGTAAACAATTCAACTTTATTTGATTTACTATTGTGGTGGAAAATGAACAGTCCTAGATTCCCTATTCTTTCACAAATGGCTCGAGATATTCTTGATACTCCTATTTCAACAGTTGCCTCGGAAAGTGCATTTAGCACTAGTGGACGTGTTCTCGATAGTTTTAGAAGTTCTCTAACTCTTCTCATGGTCGAGGCTTTGGTTTGCACACAAGATTGGCTCCGAAATCTAATGATGCCATCAATCTTGAAATTTATGTTGATGAACTTCAAACCATGGAAGATGGTAATATATATAAATTTTAATTTATAAAATAAGCTTTTGTGTTATTTATATTAGTAAGCATAATTTAACTAACACTTTTGTTTTTAAATTTGCTAGACTTGTCAAAAATACCTGAAGATCAAGAAGGTAATATACTTAGCATTAATTTATAAAGTTAAATGTTTATTTAAATTTTTTTTTTTTTGCGAACTGATGTGTGCAAAACCAACAACAATAACAAACCAAACCAAACTAATAATAATAACACATCAGTTCAAAAACCATTATAGAATAGTTTAAGTTTCTTCTTGTAAACTAATGCTAAGTATATTACCTTCGCAAAAAAATAATAATAATAAAATGCATGCTCATATTTTTCGGCCACCTTTAACATCATATATGTTGAGTTCCATCTAGTAGGCACAATTAAGCCTTACTATCTATCATTTCTTCTTTTACCCGTTGGTTGAATTTTATCAACCTCGATGGTGATGCTCTTATATACCTCACACCACCTCTAACTTGATCCACAGACAGAGAAACATCCTTAATATCGTATTGCACAATGAGATTAAGAATGTGTGCAACACATCTTATATGAATAAATTTTTCATTTGCAACAGAAGCATTTCGATTATTCAATTTCTTTCTCAAATATTCAATGGCAACACAATTGGCGGATGCATTATCAACAATAATAGTGAAGACCTTCTCAATCCCCCAATCTCGAAGACATTTTTCAATAGCTTGACCTATGCTTTCACCTCTATGAGCGGATATTGGGCAAAAAATTATAATTCATTTTTGCAACCTCCACTCATCATCCACCCAATGTGCTGTTAAAACCATGTAAGATATCCTCTGCAATGAAGTCCAAGTGTCTGTCGTCAAACAAACTCTACTTATATCTTTTTCAAAACAACTCTTCATGGAGTTAAATAAATCAAGACAATCCCGTCTAATTGTCCAACGAGATGGAAGATTAAAATGTGGGCATGCTACAGAAAGAAAGTATTTAAAACCCTCTCCCTCTACAATTTTAAAAAGGTAGTTCATCCACAATTATCATACGAACCAATGCTTTTCTAATAGCATCTTTATCAAACACCCAAGCTGATAAATCCGTTGTTTCTTGCCTAACATTCACAAATCTTAATTTTGATTGCTTCGGATCAAAAGTATTACCTCGAGGTCTTTTTAGGCATGTTTTCAAATGGTTAGTCAAATTTGTTGTAGAACCCATAGTTGTTTCCATGGTGTAAGTAACATCACATGCATTGCACCTTGCTCTCTTCTCTCCCTCTTTAGTCACATACTTGGTGAAATGGTTCCAACAAGCTGCCTTTAGAGTAATCTTTTTTCGAACATTTTCCTTAGTTGTTGTTTGATCATCTTTACTTGGGGAAGAATTTTGTGAACTTTGAGTTGAACCATCTCGCTTTGGATCACTCATCTACAAGTAAACATTTGTTGCAATCACTAATGATGACCAATAATTGATTTAATTCATTTTTTGAACCAAAGTTATCATTCAACTAATTCACAAGAAATGAAAACCAAGTCAACTCCAACCATTAAAAAATAAACAAATGAAAAGCAGTTTAATTTATTCTACAACATCTGTAGTATGACAGTCATACTACAATTGAAAAGTTTTCTTTAATTCTTTGCAGATCTCTGCTGCAATTGAAAAGGACAAAGAGGTACACAAGACTGTAAAAATATACAATATTACAATGTGGACCGTGCTGCTTGTGGTCATGTAGCAGGTGTGATTGCAAAGAAATATATGAACACAGTTGAATTTTTCATATTTAATAAAGTAAATATTTAGAATGTTTCATAAATTAGAAAGTAAAGTAAAAGAAATCGTTCTTTGGACAAAAAGGGAAGGTTAAAGTTTGATTTCAATGGATAAGAGGGATACAATTCCATTAAAACAGTGAAAAAACCACCCAAAATTTGACCGTTTGACCACCCAAACAGTGGTCTTAAACCTTTTGACCTTTTTGGACTGATGATACAATCATACAAAGATAAATATATTATTTAATTGATACTAAAATTTCTAATGGAGCACCAATATTTTTAATTGATACTAAAATTTCTAAGGGTATCTTGTTAGATATTTTAGTATACCAGAAAATTTAACTAAATATTGAAATATATAAAATGATACTAATGTTCCCGATTGGTATTACTTAAATATTTTGGTACACCTTAAAGAAACTTTGGTACACTTCAAAGATTTCAGATATTTTAGTTTCCTTTCAGATTTTTGTATCCCTTGAAAAATATTGATATCCTTTAGAAATCCTGGTATAGGATATATGAACCAAAATTTGATCCATACTAACAAATTCTGGTGTTATAATTTCATAATTTCATTGAAAATAAATTGTGATATATGTAAAAAAAAATTGTTACACATTAAAAAAAATAATTTTTGGTGTATCAAAAAATTTTAATACGTAAAAGAATAAATTTTGGTTTGTTGGTAAACAAAATTTTTTAATCATATGCCAAAATTCTATCGTGAACCAATATTTTTAAAGTAATATTAAAATTTTAACATTAGAAGTATTAAAATTTTTAAGAGATACCAAACTTTCTATTATAGTAATAATTTTTAAAACAATACCAATATTTCTAACGCAATATACGGTACCAAACTTCTAAATTAGAATACCCAATAGTTCTAATACGATACCAATATTTCAAAAGAATACCCAAAAGAATGCCAATATTTCAAATTAGAGTCCCGATCAGAATTTTTAAGATAAGGGTTTCCTATCTAATGACTGCCCAGCATTACAAGTAATAAATCTACATCTATGGACAACAATAAAACTATTTTAGCTTGTATGAATCACAACGAAAGTAAAGCAAGAAGAGAAACTCAAGAACAAGAAATATGGAATTGAAGAGTAGGAAAAAGAGATTAGACAACTTAGTGACTTACTAGGGAAAGGTGCAGCTGAGAGTCAGAATAAAGAAGAAGAAAATTAATTTGGGGTTTGGAGTTGGAGTGGTGGAGGAGACGATGGAATTTTTACTTGCTGGCTGCTGGTGCTTGGGGTTGGAGGTTTAATTTGGGGGAAAATTGGGTTATGGAAAATAAATTTTTGGGTTGATCACTGATGGGCTTGGGAAATTGGATAAAAATAAAATATTTGGGCTTGAAGGAAATTGGGTTAAAATAATTAAGTAAAAATTTAAAATTTAAAAAAAATAAAAATATATTATATTCGGTTTATTCGAATTCGAAAAATTCAAATTGATTCGAACTCGAAATTCGAAACTCAAAATTCGAGTTGATTCGATTAACTCGATTCGATTTTTTCGAATCGAATCGAGTTTTGCTCACCCCTACACTTGTTTACTTCAATTTTTTGTTGTATGATCATGTTTAAAAACTTTAAAGAATTTTTTTTTGAAAAATTACATAAAAATAAAAAACACTAAAGTTATTTTTTTAAAACTTAACTCGAACAAATATATTCGATTCGATTCGAATTTTGTCTCACTCGACTCGATTCGAAAAAATTCAAATTAGGTTAGAATGATAAAATACGATTCAAAAATTCGATTAACTCGAAAATTTTCGATTCAATCGAATGCTCACCCCTAGGCAATATCGTGTACTGATGATGAGGGTTGAACTGGGCCATTGAACTGCTACAAAAAATTCTGAATCCACCTCGACCTTGATGGAAGCTTAGATCAAACTCTGCATAGTTAAATTAAAATTTTAGATGCTTTAGAGTAGCTTGTATGTGATTCACCCTAAAATAGTAGCTAGCTTCTAGGTTCTTATATAAAATCTTATGTACTTTGTTGCCCATGTCCAATGTGTATGGAGATACATGCAGAAACTTAAGACCAATTTTTACCAGTTTAATCAGTTGTTCACTGGTTTGCAACTGGTTCGATGGTATACACTGGACCAGTCTCCCATTCCCGATTGGTCTGGTGTTCTTGACAGTGTTCTGATTCATCGGGTCTTTCATTTTTTTCTACAATGGAGCTAATGAACATATGTGAATCATTCAAATCAATTTTTGTTTTTTTTATATTCGTTTTACTGTCCATATTCGGAGTTCATGACTATCCCTTCCAACGATGTTGTCTTCAAAGCTCAAGCCCTATTTTCTTTTTGAGTTTTGCCATTGCATCCAACACTCGGTGGTTGAGCAAACGACACTTACCATTTTTCAGTTTTAATGTAAAAAAACACTTGATTCCAATAGTTTAAAAAAAAAAAAATAGGGATTGTAATACTTTCCCTTTTATTATTTCTCTTTCATCTGCAGTGGAAAGATAAGATTTGGATGCCTAAAATATCTAAGCACACGTCAGAGAATGTGGTTTTTTCAACATTCCAATTCATGCTTAATCCCTTTCTTTAAGAATGTTTGGATGGGCAATGCGTTTACTTGCGATTAGTATAAAAATAGTGATGACGGTGAAATTAGATACTGTAGTTAGAGATAAAAAATAAACTAAATGCATTGCACTCAATTGTCCATTCAAATTCACCTAAAGTTGTCAAACAGTCGAAACAATTAAAAATATCAATTTTTAAATAAAATATTTTCATGAAATAATCTAATCCCTTAACCACGTGTTGCATTAAAATGAATGGAAAAACCAATAAAAGTAAATAAATATAAAAGGTATAAGTAGTTTTTTTATTCGATAATATATATGTATATATTAATTAAATTATTTTTAATTTTAAAATTTTGATATTTAATATTAGAATAAATTTTTAATTTTTTATAAATAATTTAAAAAAATGATCAAATTAAATTAATATTTTGAATGAAAACTTTAGTTTATTTTCGAATTGTAAAACAGATATGATTTATTTTCATTTTGGTGGAGAATATTAATAATTGACAAATTAGGGATTTGTCAAAAATATTAGGCAAACAGGTGTTAATGTTAGGTATATTTAGTTTTCAAGGCTGTACTTTTTTGAAGTTTTCAAACTGAGCCGCTTCTGTAATAGTATTTTTTAAGATAATTAAAATTTGATTTGTTAAAGATCAATCCATTCTCTTCTGCTATTCTTGGCTCGCTGCTGTACTTTTTAGATCAGGTAAGGTTTTGCTTTTTTTTTAGAATCTATTTCTCTTATCCATGAAAGATAATTGGATTTTTCTGATTTTTTTCAATTCATTTTTCTTCCTTACTGGAAATAAATTCTATGGAATTCCTATTGTAAGGAATTGTATTTCGACCTTGTTATATTTAGCGATAGGTAGGCAATGTTTGATTGAGTGATATATGGAGGAATCAAATCGATGAGATGGATATCAGTAAATAAAGTGGAATTGGTTTCTCATGTTGCTTCTAAAACTTTACCACAAGATAAAGATGGGAGGATATATGTATATATAACACCAGATTGTGTAAAATAAAAGGAATCTGAATTCCAATCTCCTATTTACAATAAAAAAAAAATCTTGAATTAGATGTCAATGAGGTAGTATTATTGGAATGAAGACATAAATCTTCACTAAAAATTCACTCAAAATTGTTGATAAGGCATTTCATCGCTTAAATATTGACGCTAAATTTCAGTGTATTCCATGGTAGTCGGTACTGTATCAGTACCGGTTGTTCAGACTGGCACATAACATTCCATCAAATTTTCAATTTGTTTTTTCTCATTTTGGCCAATACCGACTTATACACTGTATGCATCAATTTTCATTGATGGAATAGCTAAAGATAAGAAGATTTTTTACTGGATATGATCATTGTAACTCGATCATGACAATTATATCTTGAATGTTATAGAATTTTTGCAATAATTTTGTTTATAAATATTATATTTGGAAAATCGTAAACCATTTCTAAGAATTTGTAGTTTGGAATTAGAGTTTTTGTGCTTCTATTCTACATTCAAATTTTTATGTTAGTTTCTTTCGGCAATTTGTCTATATATTTGCCTAATCTGAGATGGGTGATATTCATGTGCTAATTATGACTCATTTACTTCTTCTTTTTTTTGTTCTTTTCCTTAGAATTTCTTTCAGGGAGTAACAAGTTAAGGAAGAAACGTGGACGACATTCTTTTATAATTTTACCAATGATTACATGTGATATAGATCCTGATGTTGCTCGATGGGGTCTCCAAGATATACAAGTTTGTGTATATAGCCATTCTGGTGCCAGTTGTAGTATTACTCAGTATGACAAATACAATAGTCAAACTGTGCATATTAGAGAGGGTTGTTATGAACCTGAATGTGTAAATGTAGAGAATGATGCTGTTATTGCACATGCCCTGCAAGAGGAACTCTCACGAGTCGCTGCTGCAGAGGCATCCGGATTTACTAATCCTAGCCGAGACTCTATTCTTTCCCAAGATTGGTTTGGCCTTCAAGGAAGACAACATAGTTCCGGTAGTGTGAACTTCTGAAGTTGCCATTTTGACTAATTGATTATAGGGACTTTATTTAATGCAATAGTGTTGCCTACTGTGTATAGATTGTGAAGATGAAGTTAATCATGGGACGAGGGATTTAGATGATTTTAGAAGTGAACAAGGTGGTAATTATGGCATGGGAGACAACCTTTATCATGGTGAAGACATGTTGCGTATAGATACAATCGACGAGTCATCTGTTCTTGATGGTGAAGTAGAGAAGAGGTTGAATGACATGGTTCCTATTGCTGTAAGTACTACGTACAAGTCTGGAAAGTTGCTTTGTTTATTAGATTTCAAAGGTTGTTTTTTTGTTAGTTTTAACTGAAGTTCCTCTGCATTGTGGTGGAAGCATCATTTCATCACATTTCTTTTTCTTTCATTGTTAGTTGATTTTATTTTATTATAAATTTGATGAAGTCCTTGTGTTTTCGATCTCTTTCCTGAGGAATCCTGCATCAGTTGCAATCTTAGACAAGCTTTCAATAAAAGAATGCCTGTTCTGACTTCATTCCTTATGTTTTGTGGAAGTATATCCAGTTTTTAAGTTCAGTAATGAAGGCTACAAGATTACCATATTTTTTTCTCCTCCAATGTACTGAAAAATAAGAGCCAAATGTATTTAAGTTTAAGGATAATTATGATTTTTTTCCATTTGATTAGAAAATTTCTAATGAATGTTATGAAACTTGTTCAGTGTACAATGTCTTCGGGAACGGTAGGATTAATGTTCATAACTGTTCAAATGGATGCATTGTTTATATGTTCCTCGTTTAAACTTCAACCATTAGAGTTGAGTAGGGTAGGATTGTTCGAAGTGTCTCAAGGTTCACCATGAAGTTGTTTCTACTGATTTAAAAAGGAAAAATTCTTTCATGCATATGAATTCTTGACCCTTTTCCCATTAGTGAGTTTAATCGGAATTGACGTTGCTAATTTTGTGATTGTGTAGCATGTACCTAAAATTAATGGAGATATACCATCGATTGATGAAGAGACATCAGACCATCAAAGGCTGCTTGATAGGTTTGGCTTGACATTTTCTTTTATCTTGGTCTGTTTCATCTGTTTCTCTTTTGATTGAGGCAAAATACTATTTTTGGGTTGCTTTGCTATCATATCTTAATTTTCATATAATGAGAATTAACATTCCAGAATATGATGCAATTCCAGGATCAGTAATTCGAAGAAAGCCCTTGACCATTGATAGAAGCACATCTGCATATCAAGCAACTAGGGTAGTACCACTGGTTTCTTGCTTGTTACGTGGTCTATCAAAGACTAAATATCACTCATTTAGAACCTTATGCATCACTGGATACTACTTGGTTAAAATATGATCTCTCCTTGAATGTTATAGCCTCCCCCCCCCCCTTTATTTTTCTGGTAGTCCTGACCAAGAGCCATAAAATTCCTAAAAGAAGCTTTTTTCTTTAATGATAGCAATACCTTAGAAGGATGATACCTCAAATTTATGCAGTGCTACAAGTAAATCACGGTGCAAATCTAAATTAACAGCTCCAGGTAAAATAAGAATCAAGTTTAGTTCCTCACTCTGTCCCCTCTATTGATATTCCTTTTGCATTATGTTTTAAGAAAAGTAACTAACAAAGTCTATTAATAGAAATCTCACCTATCTAGTTACCTGAGTTCATTTAGCTCCAAACTGTACTCACTAGAATGAGATCCACTTGCTCTAAGTTTCATTCTTGCAGTAGTGGGAAATCAAGGAATGAAAAATGAAAAGAATGTTATCTTTTAAGATGTGGATAGAGGATAATTGGTGCCATTTAATCGGCACATTTGACATTTTCCCATTTCTATGATGTGGTTGCTAATGTTTGGATCCATATTAGTAGATAGTTCTTCTCCTTTTCGGAAGGGTCCTTAATTCCTTTTTTTTTCAATGTGGTAAGGTGTATTTGAGCATGCATATTTTGTTTACAATGAGAACTTGTTGAATTAAAGCTCTCATATAACACAACACAGATATCTTGCCACTAGGCCAAGTGGTTGTTGACAGTTCTATAAGATAGTTAAATTCTTGTGTTGGGATCCATTTTGGTAAAATCTTTGTTCCTTTGCCATTCAGTTCCCTTTCTCTACAAACTTCCTTCTCCATTTGTTTTTTCTTCTCCATTTTCTTAAAAAGATGCTTTGGAGTTCAGTTGGTTTAGTCATGAATGCAATCTCTTTTGAACTTTTGGTTTTAATCACATATATTCAATTTTAAGTTTATGATTTTGTCTTTCAGGTTGCTGTTGTATGGTCTGGTTGAGAATAAGGTTCATGGTGATGGTAACTGTCAGGTTGTTTTTACTTTCACTATAAACTATATATTAAATTGCATATTTACTTGCATGGGTGTTAAATAGGTTGTTATGCTTCAGTATTGACTTATTAACTGAACTTTATAACCCTAGAGCGTCTCTTTCTAATTTTGATTAGCCCTTCTTGTCAATACCTTACATGTGTCCCTTATTTTATATGTCCCAGTTTCGCTCTTTGTCAGATCAACTTTACCGTTCTCAAGACCACCACAGGTTTGTGAGGCAGCAAGTTGTTTCCCAGGTTGGTTGTCTTTTTTCCCTCCCCTTCTGTAAGTTCAATTTTATCTTGTCAACTTAAGTCCTTTCACAGCATAGTTAATAGTTTAACCTGTTAGCCTTGTGCTTCTATTTTCTCATGATGTGTTGATTTCATTAGCTTAAATCAAATCCGGAGATGTATGAGGGTTATGTTCCAATGGCTTATGGTGACTACTTGAAGAAAATGAACAAGTAATAATATTTATTTCTTTACTATTTTATCACTAAAAACTTTCTAAGAACACGTTCATCCTTAATATACTTATTTACATTGATGATACAGGACCAGTGAATGGGGGGATCATCTTACATTGCAAGCAGCTGCTGATTGGGTATGGTCAACTACCAAACCTTTTTACTTCTAGCATGATTTAGCATAGTTCATTTCCAGCTGACTGTTGAGTTGCTAGAATTTGAATGTAGACCATAAATTTGTACTACCATAAAGGCTTAAAGCTCCTGTTACATATGAAACTGAGTTTATTACTTTTTTTTTAATTTTTTTTGAAACTTCGCCATTAAGTTCTTTATTCATGCTTATCTTCTAAAAGAAGTATAACAAGAAGCTATACCTATTTGGTCAAACTTTGTTACTACAATGAGTTGGTGGTTTTTCTAAGTTTGCAAATTTATGTGAAGCAATATCTTGTAAAGCTTGCCTAAAGAAATGACAATGGCTGCAAATTTGTGGGTTGAAGTAAGGCAACAAAATAAATCGTGTAATATGGGTTCCTATTCTTTGAAATTTTAAACCTTTAATCATATTGGGTAAGTCTCATAGCATAATAATTTAGGACTTCTGTTTGTATTTTCTTTAGCATTTACTCATTGTAAAGAGAACTAGTTTGTCGGATCATGCATGGTATGCTTGAGAAGTTGCAATGAAGAGATGTGTGATTGTCGCAAATTTATATGGTTTCC
Source organism: Gossypium australe (assembly GCA_005393395.2). Taxonomy (NCBI): domain Eukaryota; kingdom Viridiplantae; phylum Streptophyta; class Magnoliopsida; order Malvales; family Malvaceae; genus Gossypium; species Gossypium australe. Next base: position 966,919 of record CM016617.1, read on the forward strand.
AGCACTCAAAACTTAAGATACTTCATTTCATTTCCAATGCTAGTGTTTTCGCTTTTTCTGACATGGACTACTTGAGAAATGTAAATTTGCTGTTGACTGCAGTATGGGGTGAAGATATTTGTACTAACTTCATTCAAGGATACATGTTATATTGAGATCCTTCCACATTATCAAAAGTCTGAACGAAGTAAGATATCTTAATGTTTTTAATCCTTTCTTTTCTTTTCTTGTTTCCTTCTTGATTTAATATTGGAGATGTAGCATTAATTTTTCATGACAGATATGATTCGTGTGTCTGAGATGTTCCAATATATAATTAGATTTTAGATTTCAAGGTCAATCTGAAGTTGCAATGCTTGTTGTGTATACACTTTATGGTATAAAACAGAAAATGAAGAATTTAGATATGTAAAAGAAGGCTGTGTGCGCATTGCTGGTTGTGAAACAGTTTAGGTTGTTGAATTATTGACGAGTGGATATACTTGTGCTGAGATTTTATTTTGTCGTATCATGGTCCAAATTGATAATCAATTTGCTATGTTTGTGTCTTTAGTTATTTAAGCATTGTAGTTAAAGCCAAGAACTGCTTGGAATTGGGATTAAATTGGTGCTATACTTTGTCTAATAGGCTGTTCTGGATGCCAGTGTTTTTATGTACTAGATGCTTACTTCGATGTTGCTTGTTTATGATTTGTGGTTTGTGCAGTTATTTTCTTGAGTTTCTGGGCTGAGGTGCACTACAATTCCATATATCCAGAAGGAGGTAAAAACAGCAACACTCATTTATCAAAACATCGCTTGCTAATCTTAACTTACTCCGGACTCATTTGTTCCTTGGTAACTTAAACTTTGAGAAGATGAAAATTGGAATTACTACCCAAAAACTTTCTACTCATTTTGTTTTGTCCGGTGGACATTAGGTACAAGTGTTACATATGTTCTTCTTCTTTTCCCAATGCTTTTTATGTTGCCAGATAGAGAACATGATAACGATTAGATTAAAGAAAATGTTGTTGTGTTATGTCCAGAACTGCCTAAGAAAAAGAAATGGTGGATGGTTTGAAGAAGTTTAGCACTTCATTTAACTTTCCAAGGAGTTCAAAGAAAACCTGCTGCTCTGTCTTTCTTGGGTTGCTTTTTCCAAGTTCTTTTTTTGTGTATATAGAGATAGAATACCATCTTTGATTGTAAATAAGTGTATGTAATGATGTTTTCTGCTCCTTTTTATTTACTTATAAAACCATTTCTAAGTTAAATAAATAAACTATTCATTTTTAGTTCATGTGATATTTTTAAGATTATAACACACTTCTATTGTTTTTGAAATATATCTTCAATTTGCTAATATTGTTTGTGAAGCCTAAAACCAACGGAATGCAAAAAAAATTCTTCGATTAATGAACATGTTTGTATTTTTTTAGATTTCTTTTTCTTCTCTACAGAGCCTTTTCTAGTTGCTCTTTTAAGTTGCTAAAACTTTTATCGAATAATGCTTAGCACTGGCAATACCATACGTTATACCACTACATGACACGAATAAACAGAGAGAGTAACTAAAAACAGAATGGTTGGGTTGGGTTGATGCATTTTTTAGATTTGGGTTCTGCTTAACCCTACCAAAATTTTTATTCAAGTTTGATTAAGATTAAAAATGTTAAACCCGAATCCAATCCAACCCATATGTATTACTTCTTTTCTAAGTTTTTTATAAAAAAATAAATTTAAAAAATATAATATATCAAATACATTAAAATAAATATTTCTCAACAAATTAAAAATATATTAAAAAATATTTATATTTAAACAACATTGAGATAGTTGCAACTTAACAAACAAATATCTTTAAAATATTAACAAAATACTTTTAAAATAATAGCAAAATTGTTAATAGTAATATAATAACAAAATAACAGTAAAACAGTGACAAAATGGCAACAAAACAATAACAAAACAGTTGTTTTAAGCCAAACTTAGACCAAAATATCCTATCCAAGGCCCAACACATTTAAAAAACAAGTCTTATATTTTTGTCTAAGTCAATTTTTTAGACCTATACTTTTGTCCAAATATTCCCAATTTTCAAGCGGGCCTCTAGACCTAGACGAGTGATCCGGCTCATGATCAGGTCTAGTACCAGCATAACCAAAAATAAACTTAAATAAATGATCCAGCTCATGATCAGATCTAGTACTATCATAACAAAAAACAAGTAGGCATGAAAATGCAAATAGGCCAAAAATTTAATAGTTCAAATTAATATATTGTCATAGAAAATGTTTCAAAGGTATGAAGAAAATTTCCCAAAAATATTGTACTAATATTGATTTTGAATTAACACTAAGCTATACCGTACGTACCAAAAAAATACACTGAGCTATACATTAAAAATATTTGAGAAAATATCAAATATCACTGAAATGATATACTAAAAGATAATATCCACAGAAATGAAGCCAAAAATATATGTTGGAAGTTGGAGATAAAATTATTAAAATTTGAAAGAATCAAGATTAAAAATTGTATTAAAAGAGCTTAAATTAAATTATTTGAATTTTTGAAGAAGCCAAAAATACAATTCTCCATTTAAACAAGGGCTTAAATTGCACTAATAATTAACCGGAGGGTACCAAAACAAGAATCAAAATGATTGAAAAGATCAATACGAATATTCCTATGCATTGAGAACCCTTGAGTAAATTAGGATGGTGAGTACATTAATAAATAGCAAAAACATTATAAATAAATAATATTCATCAGATAATAAGCCTTGCCAACAAAATAACAGTCCAAAACTTTGCTGCATATTTACATATAAATATATATATATATAGCTTCCCATAAAAAAATCTCAAAGTTCAAAAAGACTTCACCTAATTGGGGAGCTCTACCTGTTATTAAGCAATTTACACCCAAACTTCTGCTTTGTACAATCTCTATAGCTTCAATCATCTAAATTTCCAGAATGGATATGAAAAATATATGCCATCCTCTTCTGATTCAACCATCGGTGAAGTCTTCTTTTCATAATAGTGCTAGTGCGACGAATATACAAAATCATATATCGACAACGATCATCTTATTCTCTAGGTCTAGCAGATTTGTGTTTTTATCTACAAACTTCTTTTCAGTAGGGATAAGACTCAGGATAATGAATAAGAAACTCACCATCCATGTCAGCTGTACAAAATTGCATTGATTTGCAGTCTTGTCATGAATGCAGAGAAGAGAAGCCATATATGGGCTTTTCAGGGGCTCAATGAGGATAGGCTGGATAGTAATCCTATACGCTTTTCTGTGATCAGAGAAAAAAAAATGTGGTTTTTAAGTTTGCATGAGTGACTAATAATAGCAGGCTAAATAGAAAGTAGGTCGAACTTTATGACAAATATTAACCAGTGCTTACCTCCAGTTGCAATAAGCTTCTCAACACGGGAAACAATATGTTTCCCGTAAGTATACCTCTTCAGGCCATTTAAATGGACCTTGATTCGAGAAAGAATCAACTCAAGATTTTGATCATCGCATGTTTCGAGAACCTTTTGCACGACATAGTTTCCAAATTGATCTTTCATCATAGCCTGTTATGCATTCAACAAACTTCATATTATGCAACTGCAAATCAAGGATCAAAAGCAGAAAAACTTCATAGAAATTAACGAAGAGAAAATTGCTATTTGCTGATCATTCAAATGTATATATATGATATTTGATTTGTAGATATAGCACAATGTGAGGTCTGCAATAGGGACAACTAAAATTTATTGCTTGTCAGTTCATCAAGTGCACAGTTATACTGCTTACAAAAGCATCCCAATGTACCTGGGAATTTTGCATCAACATATATATAAGGAAAAACTTGGAGTGCAGGAAAAACCAAAGGTAAAACAACAAAGAAAAGGGGGCCTAAAATGCACTTAGAATGGTCTAGGGGATGCTAAGAAAGGACTAAAATATGGTCACCGGATGTGTTTTTTGGTCATGTAGCATCTATTGTAGTTGCGGATATAATGGATGCTATTGTTGGCAATTATGGTAAATATAAGCAGTGAATATCCATGGCAGAGAAATCTGAAATCAGAAAATAGTGGCCGCAATGTCACAGTGCAGCTACTATTTAAATCCTGATGCAAAGCTATGTTCCTCGGACCTGGGTGTGAGTGTCGAATATGGATATGGTTAATTTTCAAGGTTTTTCCATATATTTGAAGGATCCTTGGAGGTCATATCCCCATATCCATGTGTTGGAAACAGGTACTTCATGAAAAATGAAGAGTCCAAGCAACATAGATGCGAAGTATTCTACAAACACGCCATATTTTTTAGGATGACATTGAATAATTCCAAATTTCCTATATTTTTTTTCAAGTTTCTTGCTAAATTTATTTATTGTATTGATTTGATTAGGATACAAAGAGAGATGATGCTTCAACATATATTGTAACAAAACTCAAGGTTTTTATAGAACTTGATGTGAAAAGGAAAACGAAGAAATAGTACTAGAAGATAAAACATACACAAGTAAATATATGAATGATGAATCACTATTTAAATGTGGAAAAAGAAATTACTATTGCAACATACCTGTAACGGCTCATTTTCATCGGTTGAACCAAGCATCTCGTTGACCAGAATTTGTCGTTCCTCTGGCCCCCCAAAAGTCAAGCACTTTTCAACGACATTAGAAGCAAATTTCTGCTGACTCATCTTCACAATTTGTCCAGCAAGCTTGCTGATGATAGTGGACCGCTCATGTGGCTTACCGTGTTCAAGAACATGCTACCACACAGAGATAAACGTGTCAGTGACACATAATACCACAACATTGATGCTCGACATAGGACATATTCGCAGAAGGTGGCTAGAGGAACAAGCAACAGGAAAAAAGGGAAGAAATAATGAGTCAAATGGGACAACTAATGAGTCATTTAAGCATAAAACCAAACATACACAGAAACAGGTTCAAGACATTGTTCAAAATAATTCAATAATAAGATTGATCTAGAAACCAAGACAAAACATATTACAAATAGCAATGGATATGCAAAAACAATAAAGCAGATAAAGTAGATCAGTTTCCCAATAGGCTAGATTCAAAAGGGATGCTCGGATACCTGAATAACATAATTCCCATATTGATCTTGTGCTAGAGTGCATACAGATTGCATGATCTCATCCATAATGATTTGTTGGGTTTTTGCATCATTGCAATGTTCCAGCACCCTCTATCAGCATTAATAGTGAGTAAAATCGATAAAAGTAAATGACAAATCCCCAGCAATGAAAGGGTAGGATTGGGATGTTTCAAACCTGAATGACACGACAACCATAAGGGTGGGTAGAAAGCGCCACGACTTGGCCATGGAAAGCTGAAATGATAAATTGAATTCGGTCCTGAGGGACACACTCTATACACTTTTGAATAACATGATTACCGTTCTGATCATGAACACATTTCATGATTGAACCATCAAGCTCTGCCACCATTCTGGTTTGCTGGTCCACATCAACCACTTCTAAAGCCTGCAGTCACCGGATTTGTAGCAATCAGAGGTTTCCATAACCCAAAGATATACAAGCAATTTACTTTAACCTTGTAAACCATTCTCATAAGGCACTTGCATGAAAAGCTCCAAACTCATTACAATGCTAATTTATCCAGTTACACTCAAAGATTCTTGGATGCACTCAAGTGCTCTGAACAACAAAACAATAGCTATTATAATTTTAAATGATTAAAATGGTCTCCAGCAGCATGTAAAACAGTAAAAATACCAATATGCCTGGAATCAATAGAAAATGAATTCAGTGCCATGGAGACTATTGGTAGTCAATGACTCCAAGAAAGCAAGAGATTTTTTTTTATAGGAAGAATAAAAAGAGAGGGAAACACAGTTGATGCACCTTTTGAATCACTCTGCAACCGTACATTTGAAGGCTAAGAGGCAACACATGACCTGTAAGCTGAGTGGCTAACTCCGCTCTTTGACTTTCTGTACCATGCTCAAAAAACTGCAAATCCAGCTTAACAGTTAGACTAACCAATTACATATGGATAAACAGGTGGTTGGAAGATATTTAAGAGTACATCATGAAGCATTTACTTTCTGTATGACATAATTTCCAAAGACATCAGTCATCAAAGCACGAGCATGGGGAACAATCTTAGGAAATATTTTGATCTTCTCTTCCTCTGTGGCAGTTTCTAATTTCTGCTGAATAAAGCGACTACCATACTGGTCCGTACTGCATCATAATACAAATTAGGGTCAGGACATTACACGCACGAATGCATTATAAGGTAAAAGAAGGCACTGATACACCTACCTGAATTCAACAACATGGTCAACAATGTCTAAGAGTTCAAAAGACCTAGTCTTGTTGTTCTTAAATTCATCCAATAAAGATGATACATATCTTCCATCCATACTACTACTGATATCTGCGTGCCATGACCCTGATGAGCTTCTCATCATTGAATTAAAACGTGCAGTTCTATCATTCTGTATGCTCCCAGAACCAATGTTCGCAAGTACAGAATTTGCCAGTGGATTTCCAGCATATGGCATGCCGAAACCATATGAAGAATTCCCATAATAGCCCTGATTTAGACCACCAGCTTTACCTAAAAGCGACAATTCATACTGCTGCTTCTGCTGAGCTAGTATTGCCTCAATGTATGCCTTTTGAAGGCCATCCAAATCCCCATGCAAAGTACCACCATGGTTCCCAGCAAGCAAAGAATCAGGACTAGCCGCAGTATGTGTTCCATAAGAAGTTCTTTGTAAGTATTGGATAAAACGAGGATCTACAAGTGGAGAAAGGAGGTCAGACCCTTGATTTCCTGCTCTATTTGAACTTTGCCTATCACCAGTACCAGTCAAGGAGGAACCTAAAATAAAAACCAGAAGAAAAAGATGTAAAAGAGACAAATTTAGAAAATGAAAAATACCAAAAGCAAAGTACAAGATTTGAGAAAATACCATACCTGCACTTAAATTGTTCTTAACTGCAGAATTTAGCTTCTGGTTAACCGAATAAGCACCAGGTAGACGGCCAATGAAATCTGTGTTCAAAAGATTCACATTGGGATGTGCAACATCAGATCCTTCCAAACTTCCAAATCCAGAAGGATGCACTTTTGCATAAAGATCTGCAGAAGAGGAAGTTCTTTTGGGAATCCTGACTTCCCCATTGGAACTAATCTTAGAAGCATTAATATTAGGTGCAATCCCCTTTTCCCTTGCGAAGTCAATATAGTTTGGAGAAAATGAGAGCTTTTCAGCACTGGACTTGTCAATGAATTGCTGCTGCACACTATGACTATGACCATTTGGCATGTTTAATGGAAAATTCAGCTGATTACCCAGATCAGCCTGAAGATGAGATCGCATGTGGCTATTCTCATCTGCATGTCTAGTTTTCGATAAGTTCAACCCAGATATTGTAGCTGCAAGTTCAGCAAGTTCAGGCACAGCAGACGAATGCCCATTTTGAGCATTTGATCCAACAATATTCTTTTTATCTACTAGGCTGACCTTGCTCCCAACAGGAGGAAGTCCAGAACCAGGAGACCTCCCAACTAAATGTTGTTCAGGAGTTGTACTCCTTGATAGCGAAGAACCCACAGCAGAGGCAAAAGAGTGAGAAGTGGTTTTACCATGGCTCTTAAGATGAGCTACACCAGCAGGCAAGCCCTCCAAGGACTCTGCTCCACTACCAAAACCAGGAGGGCTGGGATCAGCAATGCTAGCCACATCCAACATATCACTGAAAGTATTTCGACTTGCTGGCCTTGACAGGTGACCAGTTAAGATAGCAGGTCGATCAAGTCCACCCTGCAGGATTTATCATATCAGTTGTGCTACAAAACAAGTTAAATTAAATAAATAGTATTTCACTTAATGATCCATTTTCAATTAACTTAGATTAGGATGTTTAATGTTAAGCAATATCAAGATATTTCAAGCATAAAAAAACAATTTATATACGAAAAACAATAGGAATAAGAAAAGATTACATCATTACTAAACAAAACATCAAGGTGGAAAATAACCATACATTATTAAATAATTGAATATATTCCATCATAAATGTTGGAAAACTATTTTAAAGGGCAGAACAAAGTAATATAGGATCTAGAAGCTGAAATTTGATACCATCCTTTTCTTTGCACAGATTATTTTGATCATCGTATGAAGGTTAAAGTAAGTTATCACATTATTGTATTATTCAGTTTTCAGATAATCCTTCTAGCATGAAAGACAAGAAGAACAAAAGAGAAAAAAGGAACTAGCATCCCTAACTGGTTCAAAATATATGGTTAAGTTCCCATAAATTCACGGAATCCTACAAGTTGTCTGATCTAGAAAGTGTATTGTGAAAATAGTTTAGTAACTTAAAAGATAAGTCCAACAAGGAAAAAAAGGAATTAAAAGAAAAATATATATTAATCAAACAAAGAAAAAGGGACATAAACTAGAAATCACCTAAAGATCAATATATTTTTGAGGTGGGGTTAGGAATATCACAAGAAAACAGGACAAAACAACCCATATCAGGAAAGAAATATTAAAACAAATCATGTTACAATGAGGATAAAAAAATTTACAAAACCTACAATTTATCAATTGACCTGGGGGCTACATCACCTGAAGAATGTCAGCAAAACTCTTCCTCCTTGCACCAATCCCAGTACCAGACAGTGGAGCCAAACCATCTGGGCCTCTATCAAGCCACTCAGCAGACATCTTCCTGGACATATTCCTTGCATTGGCATTCCTCAGTTCCATCAAATCATTTTGTCCTTGTTGCACATAAAGACCAGGTTGCATCGAAAATAATGACGAACTATCACCACCATCAACCAACTTCTTCTTTCTCCAGTCCCCAATGTTCCCACTGGAAGAGCCACTAGCCTGGAACCTTTGTGCAACTCGCCAATCCTCTTTTGATAACAATGGTGGAGGCAGCCTTGGATTTATGTTTTCGTGGGAGTAATAGTATGAAAGATATGCAGGATGCGAGCGTATCTCATCTTCAGACAGCATTCCATTATTGCCAGTAGTACTATCACCAACACCACTGATACCATTATTGTCTCCAAAATCAGGATAAGCAAAAAGACTACCAACAGCACTCAAGGATCCCTCAACCGTGGGTGGCGCACTGCCACTTCTATATATGTTAAGATCCCTGTCACGACCCACAGATTGTTGGTTATGACGAGCTCGCAAAAGCAATTCTAGTTCAGTCAAACTCTCTTCCAAACTCCCACTAGGTATTTCAAAACCATTATCCATCGTTGGTAGCATATCTATGTTACTGCCGGTAACCATCCTCAAAACCCTACTTCCATAGAAAAAAAAAATCAATCAATAAAACTATATCAATAAGACAAGAAAATAAAAACCCATCTTTCAATGTCTAAATATTATTTAGATTTTCCTCTTCATTTACTACAATTAATAATGGGTTTTGTGTTTAAAAGATACCAGAAACAACTTTACAACTTTTTATATTTCAAAAAAGTCCCATCTTCATTAAAAAACGAAGAGAAAAGAAAAGAAACAAATTTTTAGATGAAATCTTCAGCAACCAAATAGAGCACAATCGACCATTAGACTTGTATAAAAAAGCAAGTTTTCATTTTAAAATTTTCATAATATTTTCTCAGCAACAAACCATATAACTGGACGTTAAATTCAACCAAAATAGAAAAGAAAAAAGAACAAAAACTCACATCGTATTTTTTTCATCACGACATAGGTTAGTTAAACATTAAAATTCAACAAGAAACTTAAAAATCTAAAAACAAATTCCCGCATCAATTAACTCCCAAGCACCAAAAAGAAATCTCCCTGAAACCAAACCCCCCCCCCAACCCAAAAGAAATGTAATCCTAAAACTAAATTACGATTAAATCAACGTCGATAACGAGAAACTTACGTTGCCTGAAGATCAATACTCCGTTTCCTCTTTCCTTGTAAAAAAAAATTATAAAATTTTAGAATATAGAAAAAATAAATTAAAACTATAATCAGAAGCAATAAATATTATTTAAAAATGGAAAAAAAAGATAAAAAATGTACAGGCAAAGACGGAGGAGAGGTAAGGAGGAAGAGAAAGAGAGAGCGTAATGTCTTCTCTGAGATTCTTCCGAAACGGCCGTTTTTTTTTTTTTTTCAAATTATCAATGAAGTTGTAAAATAAAGTAGCAAAAAGAAGAAAAAGAAAATCAGAGATAGAGGGGGAAGTAGGACCAGAAAAATGTGATTTCAGACGTTGGATAAACAATGGACGGTGATGAACGGTGATTACGTGCATGGACGTTAATTGCTATGTAAAAAGTAGTTCATTTTATTTGTATTTTACCCCTTTTTTTTTATTGCTAAACTAACATGGAGGATAGGTTAATTTATGTGAATATGGTGAAATTTTTTTTTGAGAAATTAGGTTTGAAATTCTAAAAATTTATCGATTTATGATATTTTTGGAGATAAGTATACTCTTTAGGATACGTTTTTCTTTCAATGATAATTTTTTTAACGGCCACAAGGAGTTCAATAACTATGAATACTCAATTTCAATACTCGATTTCTAATTTTTCTATTTTTAATCTTCAATTTTCAATATTCAATTTCAAATTTTCAATCCTCTATTATTTTTTTAATTCTTGTTTTTAATTTTATTCTCTTCGATTTTATTTTATCTGTTATAATTTTTAAATAGAAAATCAATTTATTGATTTAGATGACAAGCATATCTCTGACATTTAATTACAAATGTTAAGAAAATTTATTAAATTATTTAATTTTAAATAGCTAATTATTATGTTGTTTAGATTTTTTTTTTTTTTTAGGTTTATATACTCACCCCGAAGATTGGATTTTAGAGATGTACATAAACAATTTAAGTGAAGGTGTACCAGATGTCATTCATGGACACTTACGAGATGTAAGATTTTTATACGTGGCTCACATGCTCGGAGGACTAAATTGAATCATCCACTTATCAGTGCTTTGGTCGAAAGATGGAGACTGAAGACACACACATTCAATCTTCCCTTCGACAAGTATACAATTATATTTGAGGACGTTAGTTTACAACTCGATCTACAGGTCGATGAGGAAGTCATTACATGGCCAGTTATTAATGTCGATTAGAGTGCAGCATGCAAACAACTATTAAGGGAAGGTGTCGAACAAGATTAGGAGTAGTCGGATCGAGATGAGATAAGTTGGAAGACAATTTCCAAACTATTGATGCTTCTGCGAGTGATGTTAAAAAGGAACAATTCTCACGAGCATTCATTTTGAGGTTGATCGGAGATCTACTAATGCCAGATAAATCTCGCAATCTAGTACATTTAATGTGGCTACTACTACTAGCCGACTTGAAAGAATTGAGATGACTTACTTAGGGATTAGCGATGCTAGAGACATTGCACTGAGAAATGTATCGAATGACGATATCGAATAAAGTTAAAATTGACGGTTGCATGCTCCTTTTTTAATCGTGGACATGATATCGACTATCATTTTTACGCCCCTGAATGGAACTCCCTTACGAATTTCTACTCACCATATGGTAAAATTCATTTTAATGGGTTTACAGAATACAGATGATTAGTTACTGAATTCACCCTGATTATCTTAAAAAAAATTTAAAACTCAAGCTCAAGTAAATTTAAAGTTAGCTAATGTGTGTTGATTTGTGTAATAATGTAAATTAAAATTTCATGACCTCTTTGTTGTTTCGTTTTTTCTTCTTTTCTTTTTTTCCAAATCAAGTAGATAAATGGTCTCAACCAATTAGAGGTGTTCATGGGTTAAGTCGAGTTAGGTTCAAGTCGAGTTTAATCATAATATTGATATAGTTTATATTTGTTCAAGTCTGGCCCGACTTAAAATATGAGCCTAAAATTTTGTTCAAACTCATCCATATTTGCAAAAGATTAAACCAAGCCCATTTTAGGCTCGCCCATATTATTTTTAAATTTTTTTAAATATTTTAAATATTTTTATTTTATTTTAATGTTTAATAATTTTATACATTTTTTTATTTATTGAAATTTTTTATATAATCATCTTAACATTATTTTAGTATTTATGTTAGAGTAATATTATGTATTTAGTATAGATTTATTTATTTAATGGGTCCTAAATTACATAATATATAAACATAAAATATTATAAACTTAAAAATGGGTCGAGTCAAGCCGGGCCCGAACTTCGAATGTTCAAACTCGAGCTCGGCCCATATTTTAAATGGACCTAATTTTTTTGTCCAAACCCATTTTTCAAACTTAATTTTTTTATTCAAACCCTCCCAAAATTTGGACAAGCTTTCAAGCCTGGACAGGGAGCCCTGGCCATGTATAGGTCTATAATCAATCTTCAAAATTAATATAAGCAATGACTTTCCTTTTAATCTTGTAACAACCCAATGAAGTTCTTGAATTCAAGACACAACCCTTCTATGAATAAGACAGTTTTTTTTTCCTTAAGATATTTAACGGAGCGAGCCCGATAACTAATCCTCTGTAATCTGTAGGCCCATTAACTGGATAGATGCTGGCCACGAGTTTTAAAGTTGCTCCATACCCGAGAATCGAATCCTCGACCACTAACTAAGTAGGAGAGACCTTTATCATCTCACTTACCTCCCATAGTTCATAAAACATGATTGTAGTACATCTTGCCAAATCTATTTAGAGTTGCCATCCCATAATGACAAATATTGCAACATCCTTCAATATCAAAACCCCATGAGATGAGTCTGTCTTTTGTAGGAAGCCTGTTAAGGATAGCCATCTAAGCAACAAAAGACAACTTTGGAATATGTAAAGGAAACCAAAGGAGTTTGTTCCAAGCAACCCTCTCCTTCCTTGTTCTGATTTCTTTCCATATTTTGGACACAGATACCCTACTAGTTTCTTCTATATTTTTAAGAACTTGAGAAGCAACATCCCTCAACTTCAATAATTTCTTTCAACCTCAACCTGCTAGAAGGAATCATACTTCAGGATATATGCTTGTACCCAAGCAATCCATAAAGATCCCTCACCAGCAAGAATAGATCTAATATGTTGAATCATGCAGGCCTTATTCCAATTCTCCAGGTCCTTCATTCCTAAACCCCCTTCAGCTTTTGGAGAACAAATCACATTCCAGCTAACATCCTTCATTCAACCTCCTTGTCATAAGGGGAACTCCTGAGTAACGAACAGGGAGTTTCCCAATCTTAAACCCAGTAATTCCACTAATTTCCTTCAGCTCATCTTCTAACATCCTAGTAGAAAAAATCTCACTTTTGGCAAGAAAGTTCATAAAAATACTCAAAGCACACTCCAAATACCAAGTACAGAGTCAAGAGAGCCTTTAGCAAAAATCAACAGATCATCTGCAAAGCATATGTGAGTCAATTTAATCCTATTGCATTTTGGATGATACTTGAACAGACCATACTAAGCAGCTATACCCAAAAGTCGGGAGAAAACATTCATAACAAGGACAAAAAGGTAGGGAGAAAGGGAGCTCCCTGCCTTATGCCTCTTGCCCCTTTGAAGTAGCCCACCAATCCACCATTTAAAGAGCTGGAGAACCGGGAAATAGTAACACAAGCATTGATCCATTTTACAACCTGCTCTGGGAATCCCAAGGCTGATAGAACAGCAATGATAAATTTTTAGTGCACACCTTGACGATAAAGTCCTCTTACCATAACCCCTAACAAGCTCAATTTTTTATGAAGGCAAAATTCACTTGTTGCTCAATTTTTGGGAAGGCCTCCAAACTTTAGTTCACTTCAGAAGATTGTGAATCTTCTTTGGGGTAAGAAAAGTGTTGTGGAGGTTAAATTGGCAGGTAATAATCTTTTCATTTTTCAGTGTTCTAATTCTGAAGCTAGGAACTTGTGTTCTTGAGCAGGGTCCCTGGCATATTCAAAATCAACCTGTCATTTTACGTAAGTGGGAGCCAAATTTGAAGAGTTTGGAATTTAATATGGATCGCTTACCTGTTTGGATTCATCTCAAGCATGTTCCTCTTGAATTGTTCACGAGAGGTGGCTTGAGCTATATTGCTAGTGCTCTAGGAAATCCTCTGTATATGGACGGATTACTGCTTCTAAGCAACGCCTACCTTATGCTAAGGTGTGTGTGGAGTTATCAGTGGATCAAGTGTTACCTCGTTTCGTTTTATTAATGTGGTTCATAAGGATGGCTCGAGAGCTTCGGTTGCAGTTGAAGTTCCCTGGATGCCTCAGAAATGTTGCTATTGTTACTATAACTAATGAGGGGGATATGATGAAGTCTCAATTAAAAACTATTGCTACTAGCTCTAATTCACCTGATTCAACTAGGAACGTAAGTTCCAGAAAAGGGAAAAACGTTCTTACTGGTCTAGTAATCGTTTTGAGGTGCTAAGCTCTATGGAGGATGTTGGATTGCCCTCAACTAGTGCGACTTCTAATGTAGAAAATGATTCTTATTCAAATATGGTGAATGCTCCGCTTCGTCTCCAGGAAAACCAAGAGCTGCTTCTATGGGAATAGTTACTTTGATGCAGGCCATGAAAACTAAGAAGGGGGGGAAAATTGAAAGCAGTAGGAGTATGGTAGTTCTACCTACCAATGGAGGTTTGACTTTAACCCTGTGCGATGAAAATTCTTTTTTGGAATGTTAGACCCTATAAAGCAGAAATTTATTTTTGATAGGATTAGGCAGTGGAGGATTGATGTAGTTTGCTTATTAGAAACTAGAGTGAAAGTAGATCAAATGCATCAAGTAATGGGGTGTACTTTTCATGGTTGGAAGGGGTTTTACAACTACAGTGAAGCTGTAAATGGGAGAATTTAGGTTTTGCGGAGAGAAAGTTTACATATTTTCAAAGTTTCTTCTATGGCCTGGATATCTTTTCTGCTGCAGTTCATGGAAGTAACATTGGGGGTGAAAGAAAAAGACTTTGGGAGCATTGGGAAGATGTTAAGGAAAGTGTTGGTAATTGCCCATCCTCAAGAGAGCTGATATGAGGGATTTTCAGGAGTGCTTAACTGATCATGTGTTCAATGGTCCACAATTTACCTGGTCAAATCATCAGAAGGATTCTTTTCTTGCCACAAAACTGGACAGAGTCTTGGCAAATGATGTCTGGTTGAGCTGTTTTCCTCGAGCTCCAGGAGCTAAACCGTTTAGGTTCTCTAATTTCTGGGCAAAATATCCTGATTTTATGATGACTGTTGAACAATCTTGGAAAGAAACTGTTGATGGTGATCCTATGTCTAGACTTATGAAACGGAGTAGACAACCTATCAAACTGTTGACTTAAGATGATGATAACAGGTTAGAAACTTATGAGCAAATTTCAATGGAGATTATAGGATTTTATAGTGGACTTATTGGCACTGCTGATAAGGGAGTAAAAGGGTTGTTCAATCCAATTTCTTAGGGAATTACTGAATGTTACTTTACCAGCTGATGCACATGATTAGAGATATTACAAGGGAGGAAATTATTGAGTCTATGTTTGCACTTACAACTAATCATGGGCCGAAAAATTTGAGTTTGGGTAAAAAAATTATTATATTTTTAAAATTTATTTTTATAAAAAAATTAATACAGGTGGGTCGGGCTAGATTCAAGTTTTAGCTTTTTTATTCGGATCGAACTTGAACAAAATTATTAATTTTTTTGGGTCGAATGGAACCAGAACCCGAACCTATCAAATGAGCCTGAAATTTTGTTACGGCCTAGCCCGACCCATAGTCACCTCTATTTGCATTGAACAATGAGAAGACACCTGGTCTCAATGAATACTCATCGTATTTTCTCAAAATGTGATAACTTCTTAACTTTCATTTTGAAAAATGAAAATAAAACAAAAACTCAATCTCAAGAGAGATAAATTTCAAAAATACAATATAGAGTATATCAGGTATTTTATTTCTCATATTTGTCCATTTTGATACAATGCCTACAATTACTCATAGCCTCTCCCGAACAATCAAATAGGAAGATAATGCACTTCAACACACTCGAACCCACATCCTTCTGCACTAACAACAATACCGATATCAATTAAGCTAAGACTCGATTAACCATCAGAATCGAATTTTAAAATATTTAAAATTCATATTAATAAATAATATTTTTTATAATATTTGAAATTCAGTCATGGAAAACCCCCAAAAAAGATATGGTGGAACTCTTCCCAAAATCTTAGGTTTACCAAAATTTATTAATCATATTAACCCATTTTGTTCGTAAATGGATGCCAGACCATCTGTCTGGGTCAAACCAAATCACCCTTTTATCCAGCTACATTGATATAAACATCATGATTAACAAGGGTATTATCGTCTTTTAGCCGTTCAATTAATTCACCATCAAATTATTATATAAGAAGAGCTCCTTCTTGTTCACAAGGGAAAACCAATCCCTCTATTTCTAGAAATGAAGCAAGCTGAGATTAACAGTAGCTTCTGCTACCGGCACGTGGCGGATCCATGTAAGGCATTCGGACGTCGGTGCACCCGGTTCGGACAGCGGTGTACCCGGTTGGTGGAGGAGCAAAGAGCAAAGTTCTACATTCTCCGCCGGTGTGTCACCATGCTTGTTTGCTGGCATGAATGTGGCGACACTTGAAGAACCCTA
The DNA here is from genome assembly GCA_005393395.2 of Gossypium australe. Classification (NCBI taxonomy): domain Eukaryota; kingdom Viridiplantae; phylum Streptophyta; class Magnoliopsida; order Malvales; family Malvaceae; genus Gossypium; species Gossypium australe. Next base: position 983,570 of record CM016617.1, read on the forward strand.
ATATGTTAGTGCTTATATTAGAAGAAAGTTTATATGTTAATATATATATATATATTAGAATTAATACACATCAAAAGGAAGGGTTCTCTTCTTCTTCTTCCTTTCTGCTGTTGTATTTTATGTTAAAATCTAGTTTTGTTGATAAATTTTTGATGAGACGAGTTTTTAAGTTGATTAGTATAAAAATTATCATCGTTAATATAGAAAGACGTGAGTTCGAATAAATCGAAGCGTAATGGGTATTGCAAGAATTATAGCATATATATTTCCTATTCCAGATATATACAGATATAATTTGTTTGGCCAACAAACAATACCAATTTCCTCCTGTTGGAAATTGAATTATGGAAAACAATGATTTGACAAATTCTAATAGTATTTATAGAAGTCATCATGGGTTGGGTTATCGGCCCGGTCTGACGGCCCGTCTGAAAAATAGGAGGGTTCGGATAAAAATATAGGTCCGAAATATGGGTTTGGGCAAAAAACGAGGCCCGTTTAAAAATGGGCCGGGCCTCCAGTAAAACTTTTTAGCCCGGGCCCGGCCCGAATTATATATTAAATATATTTTATTTTTAATCAAATATACTTTTTAAATTTACATATTTTTATTTGTTTTTTGTTTTAATATTTGTTTTAAAAAATTTTATTTAATGAAAAAGCTAAAAAAAAATTAATATAGGTCAGGTTGGGCTGGGCTCGGGTTTATCAATTTTCTTTCCGGTCGGGCTTAGACAAATTTTTAGGCTCATATTTCGGGCCGGACTCGGGCCTAAAATTTTGTCTAGGCCCAGCCTGGCCCATGATCACCTCTAAATATTTATATCTAAAATATAATTAATAGTACTAAAATAAAGTATTTTTTTCTGTCAAAATAACATGTTTTCTAAACTGGGTTTCAATTAATTATGCCAATGTTACAATAGGAATTAATTTGGGGAATTTCCAAGCTCAAGAAAATTCATATAAATATTTAATATTTGAGTAGATTAAATTTAAAATTAGTACTTAAACTTGTCCAATTCTTTCAGATTGGTATTTATGATTTTTTTTTTATCTTAGATTAGTATTTAATTTTTTTTTTGTCTATTATATTGGTACTTGAAACTAATAACGTTAATTTTTTGTTGCTGTGGCAATGCTGACCAATCACACATCGTCATGTGGCATCCTCTTATACGTCATGAGGAAAAATAAAAAAAAATGAGGTATAAGATGATGCCACGTGACGGCGTGCAATTGGTCAGCGCTGCCACGTAAGAAAAAAATTTAACACTGTTAATTTCATGTACTAATATAGTGGACGGAAAAAAAATTCAAGTACTAATCTAGGACAAAAAATCATAAGTACTAATTTAGGAGAACTGTATAAATTTATGTATCAATTTTATATTTAACCCTATTTAAATTTTCTAAAACAAATTTCAATATTTTAGTTAAAGAAATTCAGGAAACAAGGAGTACGGATAGTTGATTGCATGTGCACGTGCATAGAACATGAACAATTCTAACTACAAGCGTATAATGTCAAGTTGTAATATTTATAAGCGTTACAATGGAACATTTTGAATATTCTAATGATCGAACCCAAATAATTGTCAAATTGGTAAACGTGTTTATCAAGTTAATTATAAGTTAAACAATTGCTAATTTAGTTGAGTCAAAATTTATTAGCGCAATAGAATAAAATAAGATTTGAGCTATACCTAAATTACCAAATAAAAAAATATATCAAATTAATTTTCTTCCTTTTTACTAGAAACAATGCAAATGAGGTGAAACGATGGTTGAATGAGTAATGGATTACTAATTAAGCTAATAAACCTAGAATGATTATATTGTTTTCCGCTCTTGCTAGGACTCTCCTCTCAATCTCACTTAGGCATATAGAATTCCTCTCGATCTCACTATAAGATAGAAGTGTATCAAAGTTCTACATTATAAAATCTTCTCTCAGTCTCGTCTATCTAAATCTTCCACTAGAGGCGTCAATCTTCCACTAGAGATGTCAATTCTAGTATAATATGCAATTTAATACATTTAAACAAACAATCAATCAAGGTATAAATAATAAGCTAGTTAAGTAACTCACTCATCAATCAACCAATAGAACCGTTCAACATATTATTAAACTTAAATTCCTCACAAGCAATTAAGCTCTTTAACCATAAACTTAAAAAAAATAATTAAAAATAGAAAATAAAATTATAAAAATCGTAAAAAAATTATAAAAAATTGTAAAATTTTATAAAAATCATAAAAAAATACAAAATGTATCAAAAAGGCCCTTTAACCATTGACCATTAAAGTTAACAACCCCCAATTTTTTTTTCAAGTAAAGCCATCACGTGTCGCAACACAACGTGACATGTGGTGAAAAATGATAAAAAATAAAAAAATTTATAAAATGCTTCTTTTAGTATAATAATTTTTATAATCTTTTACGAATTTTATATTTTTTACATTTTTTATAATTTTCTTATGACTTTATAAAAGATTATAATTTTTTCTATATTTCTCTATATTTTATAAATTTTTTCTAATTCTTAATAAAATTTAAATATTTTTTAATATTTTATATTAAAATTTAATATTTTTTATTTTTGTATCATTTTTTCCACATATCATTCCATGGTTGTGATACGTGGTGGTTTTAACTAAAAAATAGTAAGGACGGTTAATTTGACGGTCAACTATTAAAGTTAGCGGTCAAAAGCCATTTTTGATACATTTTGACAGTTTAAGTACATAATTGAGTGCAAAAAAAAATCAATTGCTTAAATTTTTTTTTGGAAAAAGTTCGAGGGGTTTTTTTATACATTTTGAAAGTTCAAGTTCCCAATTGAACACAAAAAAAAAAGCGAAAACATAGTTAATTTTTTTAAAAAAATTTAATGGCTTTTTACACCCTTAAACCTTTATTTTACATTTTTACTTCAAATTATTTATTTAAAATGATTCTTCTAAATTTGACTCACAAATCTATTTAATATACTTATTCAGCCCTAATTTATCATTATAAGTAAATTTAATTTTTAATTATGATATTATGACTACTTAAAAGATTAAGTATATAAAAGTAAATAATTACTTAAATTAGTTATATTTTAATTTTAATTTAATATTTATTTAATAAAATATTTTTTTGAAAAAATTATAAATCCTTTGTGGGACAGTTAATGCTAGTAATTATAGAAATAAAGATGCAGTTTTTATAGGATAAATCTCAAAATTATACATTAAATTTGGATTAATATATAATTATATATAATTTTGATTTGATCTAATTCTTGTAAATTGTTAACATAATTATTGATATAACGTTATTTTATATTTATATATTGCATACATAAATAATTATATTTATTTAATATAAAAATAAATTGATGTACTTATTTTTTTTAAAATGTGTATGATTAAATCAAATTAAAGTTTCAAGTATACATTTGAACCACAATTAGAGTTTTACGTGTCTAATTGCACAAATTTAAAGTTTATGTATACAATTGAACATTAAACCAGATTTCGTGTATAAATTTGAGATTTATCCCTTTCATATAAAGTCATTTTTATCTAGGAATCAAAATACAATCTATCCTATAATACAAATACATATATAATTTTTGAAGAATCTCATTATAGGTTTTGATCATATCTGTTCTTTTTGGTACAATGCCTAAAATTACTCATAGCTCCTCCTGTACACTCGAACCCACATCTTCTGTATTAACAATAATACTCATATCAATTGAGTTAAGACTCAATCGAAATAAATACATATTTTAAGCTAAATAATTAAATTTAAAAAGATACAATTTTTTTAACCCAACCCAGCGAAGTAAACAATTTAATTGAACATCATATAAATTTATAAAAAATAATCATGAGAAGGAAAATGGGCTGTTGGTCATAAATAATTGTTTTTCATAAAAAAATTATCGAAAATAAAAAAAAATCACAATACTTTTTAAAATTATATGTATTTATAGTCTTATTGTTATCATTCGCTGCCCTAAATTGTAATATACCAAAAGAAAAATCATATGCATTTACCACTTTGTTTCAGATAAACTATTTTAACTCTAAACTTTATTTTCGATTAAGTCTTAATTCGATTGATACCGGTATTGTTGTCAGTATAAAAGGACGTGGGTTCGAGTACACTAAAGTGTATTATCCTCCTATTTAATAATTGGGGAAGGGTTATTGATAGTTCTAAGCATTATATTAAAAATAACAGATATGATGGCCTTACTTTAACTTGGGATGCGAAATGGGATAATATTGTTATTGAAACGGATAGTAGGACTTGGTTATAAGTGTTGGAAAAATTGTAATTTATGGGAACTTTGAGACATATTCTTAATTGGTAAAGGTTGAGACATTTACAACGGTATATCATATGCTCAAAATGATTGAGTGATGAATGAGAAATTGATGCTCAAAGTAAGCTACATGGAAATATTTGTTGAGGAAAAGAAAAACTTAGATCCCACATTGGTTAAATACCATGTGTGAGATATATATATATATATATATATATATATATATGAGAACTCACTTGAAAAGTGATGAATAACTAAGCTTGGAATCTTACCTCACGCGTAGGGGGTGTAGGTCTAAACCCGTCGAGGTTGGGGGTGCCCATGTGAAATGTTTAGATTGGTTAGGGGCCTACGGATATTTTTGTTCGCTTCCATTTGCTAACATGTTTTGTCCAACAATAAGAATGGTCATATAGAAGATTTCAAGAGAAGCCAATGTTACAGCTCATACTCTGGCTAGTATAATGTAAAATCTCTCGTATGGTACGAAAATGTTTAAAGAGGTTTCGACATAAATCATTGAGAAATTTCGAATAGATGGACAGCCTGTTCGTAGTGAAACTGATTTTCTTTGTCATGGATATTTATATTTCCCAAAAAATAAATAGGATAAAAATTTATAATAAAATTAATGTTAAAATAAATAAATAAATATCTCAGAGAGACGTGAACTTAAGACGGGGAGAATTGTTGCCAGAGCGTGAAGTGGACGCTCCGACATCTCGCTTTCACCCACACATGCAACGTCGTTTCACACTCTCTTCTACTCTTTAAACATTCATAAGTCAATAACGCACATTTCATGGATTCATTATAGAAATTACGAAACATAGATAATATCATATCCATTATTGAGTTTATTGTCTATTTTTTGCGGTTTTATTCTTTCTCAAAATATTTATAATAAATAATTATTTACAAAATATGTTTTTTTTACGTCATGTTTTTGACACTTATGAATATCGAGATTTATCAATATATAATTCATCATAAATTTCATGAGTTTTGACTTATTGAAAACAACACATAAAGAATCTCCATACTCATTCATGGTTATTTGAATCGAATTAGATTGTCTGATCAGTATCTCGGTCCGAAGAAAGACATTAGACCAATTGAATCGGGTAAAAATTGGTTGAAGTGGATGAACCAAAATTTTTAATATATTTTTATTTTTTTATGAATTATTGATGATTTATTTAATCAAATTGGTCGGACTAGTTTCTCCTATTTTGATATATATATATATATATATATATAAAATTAACCATTATCCTGTGATGTCACATAGCCAACAATACGAAAGATAAGTATGACCGTGTGGTCGATCAAATCACAATACTTTTACAAGTCAATTCTCATCATATGTTGGTGTATGTGGTTCTACTCTAAAATTATCTTCTCTCAGGTTGTACTCTTGATGGGTGCACATCGAATGGCCCCTTAATTACTATAAATTACCATTCATTGTCATATAGGCATGTGAGGTACGGCGAAATTAATACTAGGAAAGGAAGAATTGATTGAAGGAAAATTTCGAAGCAAAATTGATAGATGGAACGCTCAATTTCAAAAGGCTCCAAGCTTCAAATTGGTCCCACTACCACGTTTATGGAGGCATCATTCACGTGTCTTATAAGTTTTTCTTTAAATTTGGCATAATCACCCTTTCAACCCTCCAACTTTACAACAAAATTCATTTTAGCTCTTTATTTAATTTTTCGCCTTTTTTAACCCTTCAATTTGTATTTTTTATCAAATAGCCCAAAATGGTTGAAAAGGTTAACGTTTTTAAAACTTCGCTAACATGGCATATGTATGGATTACCACGTGAATGACACACGCAAGTATTAAAATTTTTAAAATTAAAAAAAATTATAAATTATAAATTTTGTTTTTAAAAATCATTTAAAAATAAAATTATATTTATTATTTTTTAAATTAGCCGATTGAGTCTTAACTCGATTGATATAGGTATTATTGTCATTGCAGGAGAATGTGGGTTCGAGTGTGCTGAAGCGCATTATCCTCCTATTCATGTGTTGGGGAGGGCCTATGGGTAGTTCTATGTATTTATTGTGTCAAAAAGAGCATATATGATTATATGGTTCAAATTCCATCACATGTAAATTTTTTATTGGTTTTTTAAATAAAAAGACTAAAATACATTCAAATAATATAATTTATTTTAAATATGAAAGGATATTTTCGTAATTTTCCTAACCGAGTTGGTCTCGATTGACTCGTCAGACCAACTCAGTCAAGTACTTAGATAATTTATGCAATATATATTAACCAAATAAGCCCTTATTTCATTCTTTTTAATGAAAGGCCCTAATTTATTTATTTTTTTGACATTTTTTTAAAAAATAAAATGAAAAAAGCACTTTCAAATAATATAACTTATTTTAAGTTTGAAAGAATATTTTTATAATTTTCGTAATTAAATTAGTATCTGATTGACTCGTGACATCAACTTAGTTAATAGCTTAAATAATAGTATATATATATATATATATATATATTAACCAAATAAACTCCTTTTATTTTCATGAAAGGCCCTAATTTGATTTTTTTTATTGGCATTTTAAAAAAATAAAAATATTAAAATACCTTCAAATAATTTAACTTATTTTAAAACACAAAATGATATTTTGTAATTTTCATAATTAAGTTGATGGACATTTAAAATAATTGTTTTATCTATATAAAAACAAAAAAAAACAATAAAAAAAAGGGAAAATTTAAAGACAATGTTGTGGGACACGTGAATGAGGCCTCCATGAAGTTGGGAATGGGACCAATTTAGAGCTTAGGCACGTGAACCTTTGAAAGAGCGTTATATCACATCCAATTTTGGAAGGTTATGTTTTACTGTTAACAATTAATCAACTCTTATCTAAATTTCCATTCAATCAATTTCGTGCAAGCACATCACATGCTTAGAGTTAAATATTATAAAATATAGTCGATCGAGTATTAATTTGATTAGTATGAGTATTATTGTTAATGTAAAAGGACGCGAGTTCGACTGCACTGAAGTGCATTATCTTCTTATTTATGGGTTAGAAAGAAACTACGAGTAGTTCTAGGCTATGTGTCAAAAAGAGCATATATGATAAGGATCTTTAACGAAAATTTTCAATATAAAATTTAAAAAAACGAATGCCATATAAATATATAAGTATGTTAAAATATGGTTTTTCATTTTAATGCAGGAGTATTGTTGTCAGTACAGGAGGATGTGAGTTTGAGTGTGCTAAAGTGCATTATCCTCCTATTTATGGGTTGGGGAAGGGCTATAAGTAATTTTAGGCATTGTGCCAAAAAAATAGATATGATCAGAATATTTGATGAAATTATTCAAATATATATAAAATAAAATACAAATGCCATATAAATATATAGATATGTTAAAAATATGGTTTTCATTTTATAAATTTATACTAATATTTTATATTTTTATTGAATTTGTGTCACATTTCAATCAGATTCTAATACAGTTCTGTGACTCGAATTCCATCATTTTTTAAAGAAATAAAATAAAAAGGTAAAATAGGGGATCTGGGGGGCGAAGGATATCATTTTTACACGTTTCAGTTCATAACTCACCCGTTTCTCCCAATTTGTGCACAATTCAAACTATTATCAAACAACTACAAATTCACAAATCAAATATAAAACAATTTAAATATAAATATACTATGTGAACTTATCTGATCAAATTCGCCCCTGCGGTTCATATAGGACTACACTTCTTCTATTAGACATTGATTATAACATAGTTGTTTAACCCTTAAATAGATGTAGTCGAACTCCTCTTGTATTGTGTGTTTTTCAACGAAATAAATTTCTCCTCCCCTGCTAATGATTTTTCTCGATAAGGGTTTTCCACATAAAATCTGTACGTTGTTATTTTTCTTTCTTATTGATTTGCGATCATTCTACTGTTATTATTGATATTTATTATAATAATTCTCTATTTTTTACAAAACAATATATTTTATTCTGAAAATAATTTTATCTTTTTATATAAAATCAATCAATAAATAAGGAAACATATATTTATAAAATAATGTAGGTATAAGCAAAAATAGACCCACCTTTATATCCTTAAATTTTCAGCTAAGGTATGTCCTAAAGCAAACATGGCTTAGTCCAATCCATCAACCCATTTGATTGAGAATAGAAGTGTTCATGAACCTCTGTTAGATCAAGTTCAAGTGGAGGGAAAATTGCAATATAAACCCATTTATCTTTTATATATATATATATATATATATATATATATATATATAAGTTATATTTTCATAATAAGTCCTTTTATTTTACTTCTATTCAATAATTTAATTTTATTTTACATAATAAATCACCGTAAATTTTAAAGTTGTTTTTCACTATATTAAGATTGGAATAAATATTTTAAAATATAAATAAGTCACAACTAGAGGTGAGCATGGGCTGGGCTGGGCCGAGTTCGGGCCGAGCCTAGACAAATTTTAGGCCCGTTTTCTAGGCCCAAGCCCGACCCTACCCGAAATATGGGCCTAAAAATTTGTCCTTGATAAACCCGAACCCGGCCCCGCCCGGCCCGGTCCATATTATTTTTTTTTAGTTTTTTTCATTAAATAAAAAATTTTAAAACAAATATTAAAACAAAAAACAAATAAAAAATGTGTAAAGCTTTTTTCATTAAATAAAATTTTTTAAAACAAATATTAAAACTAAAAAAAATAAAAATATGTAAATTTAAAAAGTATATTTGATTAAAAATAAAATATATTTAAAGTTTTACCCGAGCCCGACCCATTTTCTAAACGGACCTCATTTTTTTACCTAAACCCATATTTCGGGCCTATATTTTTACCCGAATCCTCTCATTTTCGGACGGGCCTTCGGGCCGGGCTAGGCAGCCCAACCCATGCTCACCTCTAGTCACAACATAATTCACTAATTAATAATTAAAATTAAGCTAGAAAATATGTATAAACAGAATTCCGCAAATTTTTATATAAATTCAATCTAATGCAATTATCATGTTTTTAAAATTAAAATATATTTTTTTATAATTTAAATTAATTAATTATAGTTTATGAACATTTTGCAAGTTTTTTTTTATTACAATATTCGAAATTTATGTTCAGAGTCAATTTGGACAATGATTTAAATATTTATATCTACAAATTATGTGCTATATTTGTTCTCAATTTCCGTCATCTCAAACCTTACCGATTCAAACCATGCTGCCCATTTTTCTAAATGGATGGTACAATAATCAAATTCCCACTTTTTGTGTGGTTTGTCCTTATTCTTAGTTCAAGTTAGTTGTCTTAATTTGTGGCCCCCCAATTGGACAAGATAATTCAATTGTTTTAGACACGTCTTGGCATCGGTATAATTGTCAATATAAGAGTACGTGAGTTTTAGTGCGTTGAAGTACATTATCCTCCTATTTAATGGTTGTGAAAAAGTTATGAATAGTTCTAGGTATTGTATCATAAAGAGCAGATATGATAAGAACCTATAATGAAATTAATTTTTTAAAAAAAAAATTCTACTCCCACAAGAGTTTTGATTTGAAACAAGTTTAATTTGATAACCGAATTTGAGTTTTATTCCCTTTTAGTAGAGGGAAAAGAAATGGAAATTATTTTTTTTAAAGAAAATTCATTAATTCATTCTATGAATGAGACTGGGGGGTGTTCAATCGGTTAACTGACCTGAACTATCATTGATTGAATTAACCGACTCTTTTAAACTTTTAGTCGTTAACTGAACCGAACTTTTTCGGTTAATTCAATCGGTTAACCGAAATTTACATTTTTTTTATTTTTGGTTAAAACAAGTATAAAACATATAAAAAAATCAACCGAATTAACTGACCAATTAATTTATACTTCCAAAAAACTAACCAAACCGTTCGACCCCCGACTGAATACTTATATATTGTAATATTATTTATTAAGTTCGGTTAATTCGAATAACTGACCGATTTTGAACCGAATTAACCGTTAACCGAACTTTCAAAAAATTATTAACTGAACCCCTATCGAATTAATTTGGTTAACCGATTGATTAACCAAATTCAGTTTCACCTGAAATTTACACACCCCTAAATGAGACCATACAATTTGAGAGAAAAAAATAAACTGTCGTAAGTGGTGATAGACAAGCTCCATCAACACAACAAAAGCTTCAGCCTCAATATCTATAAAACATTATGACACGTTGACAATTGGCTCTGTCACAACTCAAGCACGACATATTTGGAGTGATTGCAAACACTTAATATGATGAGAAATTCAACCCCAGATGGTCCAAAGCGACGAGTAAAAATAGGTAAAAGAATTGAGCATCTACCAAACTGGAGAGAACGACAATAAAACCATCCCTAAAATCACTTGCAAAAACAAGACTACATGCATAAACAAGACAAAAAAATGTGCAATAAGAGCATATAAAAACTTCTAAAAGTGAAGACTTATTAAACAATGGAAAACATATATATATATATATATATATATATATATATATATATATAACTTAAGACAACGCAGTCCAGACCGACTCGAAATTGAACCATCCACGTTCCAAGAGAAACTATTGTTGGCCAGTAGAGTTTCAACAATAGCAAGCACTATCGTTTGTCCATCACAACTTATGAAAAAAGTAAAGACACCTATGACAAAAGTCTTTGTTTCCTATTTGCTCCAGTTAAGTTTTAGTTTGGTTTGTTATAAATATATCTTTTATTAGTCAGGGGAGACGAATAGTGTTGGATGACTAAATAATGTAGTTTAGTCCATGGATTATGCTACTAACTACAGTACTGAGATTGGGGGGTGTTTTTCAAAATGGAGAAGTGACCACTAAAACAATGATAAATGCCAAAAAATAGGGACCCCAATTATCTCTTTACTTCACCTGATACTGTCTCCCAAGAGGTTGGTTAGTCCAATCAACACCTCTAAATACCATCCAAACATGCCACAGTTCCCCCCCTTTTCTTTTCAATTTTCTACATTTAATGGAACTTAGTCACTTTCTTTATAGCTACCACGCTCTGGATTAGATTGCAGTTTCGGATAAGGATAAAAAATAGAGGTCATCATGGGCAGGGCCCAGAACAGTTTTACCTAAGGCCCGGCCCTTTTTTAAACGGGCATTATCTTTTTGTTCAAACCCATATTTCAGGTCTATATTTTTACCCGAACTCTCCTATTTTTCGGGCGAGCCGTCGGGTTAATGATCACCTCTAGATAAAAATATAAATTACAAATAATATATGTTTCCACAATAATAATTAGAATCAATTTAGTACAAAATATAATTGGATCGAAATTGAAATAAATTCGAACAACAGCTTAGTACAAAGAAAAATGGATTGAAATATGGATAAATCCAAACAGAACCAACAATTCACGTGTAGATTTGATCATAGGTCGGATCATCTATCCAGGTTCGAAGGTTTGTCCGAAATGTGAGAATGTTTGGAAAAAAATATAGGCCCAAAAAAAGGGCTTGGACAAAAAAAAAAAAGACTTGTTTTCTAAACGGGTCGAGCCTCGGGTAGGATTTTATAGCCCGAGTCCGACCTGACCCAGTCAGAATCAGTTGCTTGGGATGGATTTTAAACCCATTTAGCATTTTTAATCTGGGTCAAGTTTTTTATGAATTTTAAACCCAATTTTCAGATCAAGCTGGGCTTGAGCTTAAAAAACAGTTTTAAATTTAAGCTAATGGAAAAGCTCCACGTGACATGTTTTGGCTAATAAAAATTACCGAGTGGCAATTAGGTTCATTAAAATAAAACATTAAATTTAAATTAGAAAATAGAAAATTATAATATTAAATATTTAAATATTAAAAAACATTTTAACTTTGATAGACTGTTGATCAGTGTTAATTGATCGTTGATCGAAGTTGACTAGCCATTTATCTGCGTTGGCTGGCCACATGGCGCTATTAGAACATGTCACATGTAAATTTTTTAATATATATTATTATTAAAAATATAAAAAATAATTTAAAAAATTTAAAAATAATTATATTTTCATAAAATTCTAAAATATATAATTCTAAAATTTAAAATTTTAAAATAATATACAAATTGAAACTTGGAATTTAAATACCTTCTTAAAATTTTAGTATTTTATAAAAAAAATATTTTTAAACTATATTATTATTATTTTATTATTTTACAATTTTTTTTACTTTTTAATAATATTATTAATTCCAACTATTTTCTTTTAATTATCGTATTTTTTATAAATTTTATTTTAATAAATTTTTATAATTTATATTTTTTTAGATTATATATATATTAATTTTTTATATTTTTATTTTTTTAATGTGCATATACATTTAATAAAAATATTTATTTTTTACAGAAAGACGCCACATAGCGCTTTATGATTGACTATAATATTTTTTTTTTAACTTCTATAAAAAATTGGACTAAAAAATATAATGGAGGCATTCTTTAGGTACCGAAATGAGAAAATAGGTATATTTTAGAGGCTAAATCGTAAATTATATTTAATGTTAAAATACAAGCGAATATAATGGTAAAATTGTATATTGAGCTATAAATATTTTATATTTAATGTTCTAAGCTCCCCTACGTGAAACCTATAATTTGAAGTATTGACCATTACATCTAGGGCAAAGCTAGGACTTCAGTATTGGGGAGTCAAAATAAAATTTTGAAAGTTTGGAGGCCAATGATAAATAATTGTTAAAAGAAAAAAAGACATAAATTAGATCTTTCATAACTAAAAGGACTAAAACTATTGTTATACCATTTAACTAGGGCCAATGTTGCACACTCTCGTGTGTCACTCGTTAAAGGCTCGTCCAAAAAATGGGAGGGTTTGAGGAAAAATATAGATTCGAAAATGGGCTTAGACAAAAAAAAAGACCTGTTTTCTAAACGAGCTAGGCCTCGTGTAGGATTTTTTGCCTGGCCTGACCCGGATCAACTGTTTTGTTGTCATTTTACTATTATATTGTTACTGTTTTATTGTTATCGTTTGGATATTGTGTAACTCTTTTTTTTTTGCCACTATTTTAAAAGCTTTTGCGTGCTAAGTTGCAACCATCTTAGTGTTTTTTAAGTATAATTTTTTTAATGTATTCTTAATTTATTGGGAAACATTTATTTTAATATTTTTAGTGTGTTTGACGTATTATATTTTTTTAAAATTTGTTTTTACAAAAAAATCTAAAAAATTTAATACGGGCAGGTTGGATTGAGTTGAGTTTAAGTTTAACATTTTTGATCAGGGTCGGATCTGGGCAGAATTTTAAACTCAATTTTTAAATCAAACCGAACTTAGACCTAAAAAACAATTTTAAAATTTTGTTTTTAATTAATTTGGTAAATGGTTTGACACTAAATCAGATTATTAGTGATGCGTATTGCTTATTGTGCATTTAAAAATAAAAAAAATTAAAAATAAATAAAATATATAATAATCTCTTAATCAGTTTATAAAACTAAAAAAAATCATTATCAATGTAACAAAAGGAAATTCAATTAATTTTTTCACATTTTTTTATGAAAAATTAAATGTTAATATTTTTTTCTTATATGATTATTGAAGGAACAATTAAATTTTTTCAAAATCATTTTTTTTTAACTTTGGGTTTAATTTTCAATTTCGAGGACTATTTCTACGTACATTGAAGGAAATATTGGAAGGTTAGATTTGTCATTATACTAATAAAAAAGGCTATATCGACACTTCGTTAATATGAGGGGCCAAAATATTAAATTTCGATAATATTAATGACTGAATTAAATTTTTTTTTAACTTAAATAACTAAAACAAATATAAACTAATAATTCGGTGAATATTTATATAATTTACAGAAAAGGGCGTTGAATTTCAAGCTCTTATTTTAATTTTTTATTAATACAATAGAAATTATATACACTTTAACATTAATCTAAAATTTAAAAGAGTAATTTGAATTTTCGAGAATGTGATTAATTGTGATATTAGCACTTTCAAAAAATTTAAAATATTATTTTATTTTTTATTTAATAAGCTATACTTATCAAATTCACATAAGTATTAAATGTAAAATAGTTTAAAAGGTTAGGGGCTTGTTTACATACAAAAATAATATAAGGACTTGTTTAACCAAAGTGTAATAGTCTAAGGGCTTTTTAATATATTAACCCTTATAAAAAACATTTTAGTATTAAATAATAATGAAATTAGATTGTGCCTCTTCCAAATTGGAATTAAAACAAAAATTTCCCTAATAAAATTCCTGTGGGCTGCTGCTTCTGCTTCTCCTGCTTCGTCTTCCTCTTCATCTTCTTATTCTTGTCGACAAATAAGTTTGGGATTTGGGATTTTCGCGATTGAGATTCGAAGTTTCAAAAAAATTTACAGTCAAAGCTTGAAAATAGGGAACCTTCTTCTTCTGTTTTTTTAAATGACTGATTGCGAAGAAACGCGGCATCAAGGAAACGGCGATAACCTCGAAAACAGTTACGGCGGAGGGTCTTCTCCTCAGCCTCGTTCTGACGATCAAAACGATTCTAAATCTCAGGTTATATCACTTTAAGTTCAGCTTAATTTCCTCTCTTTTAGTTTTTGTTCGGAAGAAATTTGAAGAAATATTGTCTTTTTTTTTTAATTTGAAGAAATATTGTCTTTTTTTTTTCTCTTGAAATGTCTAAGGTACTGCTTGGTTGTGAGCGGAAACCCAGAGGAAAGAATTGTAATTGTCCAAGAAGGAAATATATTATTGTTGAAGAATTAAGCAAAGAATGTATAATTTTATAGTTAACTTGGAGAATTACGTTAGAATTAGTGATACATGTTCTTTTTTTGTTTGTTTGTTTGTTTTTAAATGCTTTATGATTTTAGTTTATATCACTGGCTGTTTACTTTTACACAACTTTTGAAGATGCACATAGAAAATAAAAATTGCAGCAAGATAACAATAAATTGGAGCCCTATAATTTTTTCTTTGAATTAGATTTTGCATCTCGGAACTCGTCTAATTTAACAAGTAGCCTTTTTAATTATTTTTAGTGCTTGGTTTTAATTTACACCAAGCATTAGAAAATCTTAGAAAAAAGGTTGGGGGGGGGGTTAGAACCCAGGTTTTGATATGCGCACATGTTTAGGTGTTAAGTTATATTTTGTCTCACAGAATATGGCTCGTTTGAGAAGTATCCTTTTCAATCGAATTAATTATAGTAAATGTGAATAAATTAATTGATTCTACTTGATTGAGTTCTGATTCAATGGAAAAAAATTGGTGAACCAAAGTTATAGTAATGTCCATGTTTATTCTTTATCATGGGAAGATTTTTTTTATTGCAGAATTTTTTCTTAAATGTGAGTTTTTGTTTGTGCTTTGCATTCGATTTTTAGTTGTATAAATAAAATGTGACTTAACAATTTGCAGCATGGATCTCGGGATTATGAGAGAGAGTCCTCTAGAAGTAGGGAAAAGGAGAGAGAGAAAGTGCATGACAAGGAAAGGGAAAAGGATCGTGATCGCCATAGGGATAGGGATAGGGACCGAGAAAAGGATCGTGATCGGGACCGCCATCACAGAGATCGTCATAGGGATCGTAGTAGGGAGCGTAGTGAGAGGAGGGATCGGGGAAGAGACAGGGATGATGATGATTATTATCATAGTCGAGACTATGACAGGTAAATTAATCATTTCAAATGTCTCTCTTATTGTTGCTAGTGATACTTGCTAATGACTTATTTGGTGTGATGTCATTTATAGAAGAAGGGACTATGACAGAGACAGGAAGGACAGGCATGGGCGCAGCTCCCGATCCCATTCGAGGGCTAGATCTGAACACAGATCAAAGTCAAGATCTCGTTCTCGCTCACGCTCACGCTCAAAGAGGTAGATCATAAAGAACTAGATCACTGCTGAGAATATGATGGTATCAACTATATATTCTAGTTCCTGGGATGCTAACTTAATCTTCTTTTGCAGTAAAAGAGTTAGTGGCTTTGACATGGCCCCTCCAGCTTCAGCAATGTTAGCTGCTGGTGCTGCAGCAGCTGCTACTGCAGGTATAATATGCCTTCCCCCAAAAAATTAAGATTGTTATACTTTGTTAACTGCCATTTTTGTTTTTGGATGATTTAGTGCGGAAAGTTCGTATCAAAATACTGGTGTGGTTTTGGTAAGCTATATTATTTCTTCTATATTGTATATATCACCTTTGAGCGATTTTGTGGAAGGGCTATAATATTATTTAATTTTTTTTACTTGGTGAAATAATTCTGGAACTGAGAAAATTGGTTTTGTCTTGTGTTTGGTGTTTGTTTTGTTTGTTTCTATGTCTTGTCTTTGTTGTAAGAAGGCAATGGCGTGAGCCGACTTCTGTAGCTTTTATGTACAAGGAGGAATCGATGCACCAGTTTTGATGGTATTGTACGTCTTAAACTGGGAACTATAGCCTGTTTCGATAGTATTGCTAAATATTTCCTCCAGAAGTAGCATGTGATGAAGGTTTTTTTAATCATCAGAGGTTTGGATATACAGGAAATGGGGGATAAAAGACCTTATGCTAAATCAACTGCTATAAACATATGACTTTGATTTTTAATCATGTCTCATATGAAATCTAATTTCCTTTCAGGTCAGATTCCTGGGACTAGCCCGATCTTACCTGGAGTATTCCCGAGCATCTTTCCTCTTGCAACCACTCAGGTATACGTTTCTCTTAGCACCTGATGATTTTTGAGCTTGCTGTATGTGCTATAACATTGTTTAATTTTGGTTTGCTGCAGCCTTTTGGTGCTCTGCCTGTTATGCCAGTTCAGGCAATGACTCAGCAGGTTGGGAGGATCATGCATACGATGTAGTCTATATGTTTTTTTTTTTAGAAAACTATTTTCTTATATTGCAGAAGTTAATGGAATATATTTTGTGATTCCAGGCTACTAGGCATGCTCGTCGGGTCTATGTTGGAGGGCTTTCTCCTACAGCCAATGAACAGGTTCTACTCTCCACTATTTCATCATTATTGTTGTTATGCTTGCATACGAAACCAGTACTGACCCTTAATATATGACAGTCTGTTGCGACATTCTTCAGCCAAGTCATGGCTGCAATTGGTGGAAACACTGCTGGTCCAGGTATACTGAGTTTTCTTCTTTTATTTAATATATAGTATGTTATATGGCTGAACTGCCCACCTTATTTCTACTGTAGTTGCTCATCCTTTTATGTTTTATTCAGGTGATGCTGTTGTTAATGTCTACATAAACCATGAAAAGAAGTTTGCTTTTGTAGAGATGAGATCAGTCGAGGAGGCCAGTAATGCAATGGCTTTGGATGGGATAATATTCGAGGTGCTTATATTTTCTTTGGGATTTTATGCTGAGATCATTTAAATGCAACAAGTCGAATTGACCTGTTTGCACTTTCAGGGAGCACCTGTGAAGGTGAGGAGACCTAGTGACTACAATCCCTCGCTTGCTGCAGCTCTTGGCCCAAGTCAGCCCAGTCCCAATCTTAATCTAGCTGCTGTGGGTCTAACTCAGGGCTCTTCTGGTGGACTTGAGGGTCCAGACCGCATATTTGTTGGTGGGCTTCCTTACTACTTCACAGAAGCGCAGATCCGCGAGCTATTGGAGTCCTTTGGGCCTCTTCGAGGGTTTGATCTGGTAAAAGATAGAGAAACTGGAAACTCGAAAGGCTATGCCTTTTGTGTTTATCAAGACCTGTCAGTCACAGATATAGCTTGTGCTGCTCTAAATGGAATTAAAATGGGTGATAAAACTCTCACCGTTAGGCGAGCAAACCAGGGTGCTACCCAGCCTAAACCTGAGCAAGAGAGCATACTCCAGCACGCACAACAGCAGATTGCTTTGCAGGTGAGATTAAATATACATATCTATACGTCTTTTACATATATATATTATTCGTGTCCAGTGGAGTTTAGAACGGTTTTTAGGCTAAATTTGCATTTCCTTTCAGAGGCTTATTTTGCAACCACAAGGAGTGCCTACGAAGGTTGTTTGCTTGACTCAAGCACTTGATGTGGATGATCTCAGGCATGATGAGGAGTATGAAGACATTGTGGAAGACATGAGGCAAGAGGGTGGAAAATATGGTAAAAATTCTTCTTAAACTACCTGGTGCATTTTTCCTCCCTTATCTTGCCCTCTTTTTAAACACACGTCTCGTATACTTTTGCTAATTTTGTTTGTTTTCCGTTTTAGTTTTATATCTCGTTTTACATCCCGTTATTGTTCCGCATTCTGCTATAAAATCAAACCCAACATACAGAAAAAGGACTTGCTAACCCTCTACCTAATTTTACTTGCATCTTTATTCTTTTCATGGATTTTTTTAAATAATATTTTGGTGGATTCCCAATTTTTACACAAGTTTATATGCAGGTGAATTAGTGAATGTTGTCATTCCACGCCCAAATCCAAGTGGAGAACCATCCCCAGGCATAGGGAAGGTCCGTGTTGACCTTTTAACCCATATTCTCACTTCTTATTTGTTATCCATTGTCTTGTTTTCATCCTATGTATTTTGTAGTTGCAAGTGACTATTTCGCACTTATATTCGGGCCTCCAATGTTCCTGACTGTAGTTCTCTGGTGTTATCAGGTATTTCTGGAGTACTCAGATGTCGAAGGTTCCAAAAAAGCCCAAGTGGCTATGAATGGTCGGAAATTTGGTGGGAATCAAGTTATTGCTGTCTACTATCCGGAGAGCAAGTTTGCAGAGGGGGAGTACGATGGCTAATTTTTATATAAACTCTTCTTAGCATTGTGATTCTCTATGTTCAGTTGATTCACATTGTGACATAATATATGTTAAAACTAGTTGAGATGAATGTGGAGATTATCTCTGATTCTGAAACCTTTGTTGAACCATATATTTCATAAGGTTCATTTCAGGGGTGACTCATAGCAACGCTTTCTATTGCTGGAACAATTGGGTGATTTTGGCCGTCAGATTTCCATAATATTTAGGCTTTGGGAACTTTTTGGTTTTACGGTAGATGATTCACATTTTTTTCCTTTTATTCTTCTTGTTACTACTAGTAGAATGGTTTCCAGTTCATGCTTCAGGTTGAGTTGATTATTTATTTATTTCAAATTATAGAGTAAAAATTTAAATGTCAAAATATGTTAGCAAGTCATTATCCATTTTGTACATTTAGATTTTAGTCTCTTTATTTTTTAATTTAATATTTTAGATTTAACTGTTACCATTATTAAATTTTTTGACGTGATATTATATTTTGAAATTAAAAAATAATAATTTGATAATGATGTAGCAATAAAAGTATCGATAAAAATACTAATTAAGGTTTTTTTAAAATAATTATTTGAAACCTTCGTGATAATATTTTTCGTTTTGTGAATAGACCTGTAAGTTTTAGCATAATTTGGAGGCAAAAATTGAAATTTGACCATTTATCTTATAATGTAAAAAAAAAGATATAATCACATAATTATTGTTGGAATCTGAATTTTATAGCTGAAAATTGGATTTAAACGAGTTTTTTATTATGTTGTTGAATTTTTCGTCCAGTGAAGAATAAAATAGATGAATATATTTATAATTTTTTGATTTTTTTAATTAAATTATCGCATACATGGTTGGAGTAATTTGAGTAATATAAATTCAGGGACCAATTTTAAAAAATAAAATAATGAATATAGTTTAGGTCCATTTTGTTTAAGCCTAAATAATAATAAATCCTAAAACCCTAATAAGAAACAAGCTTTAAACCCAGAAAATAAATTCTCTAATTGGCGATCCCTCGTAAAGAGAAAATTATATTTCTATCGAATTCTTCGCTGTGGAAGTGAAACCGAGTGGGTGAGTTCAAAGTATTTATTGTTTTTGTGCGTGTTGTTATACTCCTTTTGGCTTTTCCTTCCATTTGATTAGCTTTGTATTCCTCTGTGGATTTACAGCAATGGTGGGACTTTCTGTTGGAGAAAAGCATTTCATACAAGGTGGAATTGCTCAAGACCTTCGTTCAGATGGTCGAAAAAGGCTAACTTACCGACCTATATATGTTGAAACTGGAGTTATTCCTCAGGTGTGGAATCTTCTTCTAATTACTTTCAACCCCATCAACAATATTTCTGCTTTTATTTGAATTCTCATTGAAGGGCATTGTGACAGGCACATGGGTCGGCTAGGGTTAGGCTTGGTGCAACTGATGTTATTGCCAGTGTCAAGGTATTTCATTAAATGCTGAATTTTTTTCCCTTCTTTCCTTCTTGTCTTAGATGTATGGTAATATAAATTTACTAATTTATGTTTTTGCAGGCTGAACTTGGAAAACCAAGTGCATTGCAACCTGACAAAGGGAATATTGCTATATATGTTGATTGTAGTCCAACTGCGGCACCAATGTTTGAGGTGGTTTTGGCTTTACCCTCGAAATCCTTCCTTTTGTTGATTCTATTGGTTGAATTCACATGAATAGTTTCAAAATGCTTCATTTGATTTCCTTATTAATAATGTATTTTTTTATAGAGTTTCCTTGCTAATGTTAGTTAAGATATTATTGTGGATTTGTTTACACAGTAATAATGGGTAGAAGGGTGAAAACAATTTCTAGTTTCATGACCATGCATGCTTAAACATCCATGTCTTTAATTATTAACTTTCTTCCTTGGAGAACATGATCTTTATGAAGAGTTGTAAATGGCTAGTTGCATGCACTTTTGGTGTGGTTATATGTTAAATGCTACTCTCTCTTTGTTGGACAGTTTGACTTGTGAAATATGAATCTCACTTTTGGTGTGTGGGTGAGTGAGTTTCCCTATTGTCTTGGGTTAAAAGAATATGGGTATCTGTAATGTAGAAGGACTAACATTGTTCTAGTCTTTATGTTTTTCCTTTTCCTCTATTTACAGGCTACTATGTAGTCATGACTTAGCCGTGTTTGTCCGTCTTTAATCCTCCATTATGTTATTCATAATCCATTGCTTCATTTTATGTGTTAAATTCTCATATTTCATTTTGCACAGGGTAGAGGGGGTGAGGAGTTGTCAACTGAGCTATCGGTTGCCTTGCAACGGTGCCTCTTGGGTGGTAAAAGTGGAGCAGGTAGACATTCTCGCAAATGGTTAATTTCCTGTACTTAATTGTTATTTCTCTTTATTTTGAGGAAGTAATTATCTAAATCCATAAATTCCAGGAGCTGGAATTGATCCCACATCTCTGGTGGTTGTGGAAGGAAAAGTGTGTTGGGATCTCTATATTGATGGTCTCGTTATTAGTTCAGATGGGAATTTGCTAGATGCCCTTGCTGCTGCCATTAAGGTATTTTACTTATTAGGCATTGTATTCTTCTCTTATCTTCTCTTGATTTGGTGACTTGGGTTTAATTATCAAATTAACTGCTAGTATTGAAAAGCAATTTTACATGTTATTAGAGGAAATGGGTTCGGAATCATTCATGCTCAATTTGAGTCTGTCTTCTCTAGTTATGTTGTCAAATACAGTAAAAATCTGCTTGATAATCAACTCCTATATTTATTGGTATATGGCATGCTGGGGTGTCCATTTTTGCATCAATTCATGGTTTCATGTAAAATTTCCATGAGCCATGTACTCAAGACGTGTCGGGTTTACGCAAGTGCTTCATTTAAGTTATATGGTGAAGTAAAATAGCCTTTTGCCTCAAAACTAAGGAAAGTTCTTTCGCACTTCTGGTTAGTGTACTTTGAAACATATTGTGATTGTACTGGTTCTCGAAACTTGAAATGAACTAGTCAAAATGTTTTGTTTTTTTTTTTTTTGCAAAGGCTGCTTTAAGCAATACCGGCATCCCTAAGGTCGATGTTGCAGCGGAGACAACAAGTGATGAACAACCTGAAGTCAACATAAGTGATGAAGAGTTTCTACAGTTTGACACATCTGGAATCCCTGTCATTGTTACTTTAACAAAGGTAATTCCAAACTCATAATTGTCGACAAACTGTTTAAAACTATTATACTATCTCATTGCATTGATTAGGTGGGGAGGCACTATATCGTTGATGCTACATCGGAAGAGGAATCACAAATGAGCTCGGCTGTTTCGATTTCTGTTAACCGAAAAGGACACATTTGTGGGCTTACGAAACGTGGGGGTGTTGGCCTAGACCCGAGTATTATTCTTGACATGATTTCTGTAGCAAAACATGTAAGTGAACAGCTAATAAACAAGTTGGATTCTGAGATTGCTGCTGCTGAGGCAAGTGAAGAGGAATCATGACTTGTTTTAAAGGCTTGTTAAGAGGACTTTTTCCTTTCTAGATCCAGAGAGATGGTTTTGGAATCTATTGTGTAATATTACTAATTATTTATTTATTTATGACTCAATTCAATCAAAATTACTAATTATTTATGATATTAATTCTATTCCTATAATTAATTGTTTTAAAATTGTAAGATAAGGAAGAGAAGAATATATCAACCAATAAGCTTTATTTGGATGCTTTTTAGTTGTTTTTCATGATTGATGAAGATAGCAACAAAATTTTTTGAGGATTTTTACTATATTTTTACTATAATAGTAAAAATGTAATTTTCTCATTTTAATAGTTTATATATTTATTATTTTAAAGGGTTAAATCAGTTTTTTATCATTTTTTGTTGTCAAAGTGTAATTTTATCGTTACTAATTTAAAATTTTATAAATTATGAAAAATTTAAATTAAAAATTTACCATTTTAGGGGATTATGACCTATTGGGTCTCGTGGTGGCTCTGTCATTGGGAGGGCTTGATTGATAATATTTGGGTGCGGATAATATAATTTTATTTGTAGATTGAATAATGGATTTTGAATTTGAATGTATTATTTGTTTATATTTCTTTTAAAAAAAATATTATTGTTAATAGGAACTATAAACAATAAAAATACAAAAATATGACACATAGTACAAACGATAAATAAGATATTATAAATTAATACCCAAATGTCATATTTGTAAAATAATCCTAATAGAGAGGAGAAAGATAATCTAACAATAATCGCAACACTGAAAAATTTCATAATTTAACTAGAGTTGTATCACTTTAATCAAACCGTTGAAAATTGTATCTTAGTCTTTCCATCATTAGATTAACCTAACAATAAACTCTAATTAATCAAAAAACTACTGCTAAGAGCCCCAAGAGACCCACTCCATCAATGATGCATAAAAAGCCTAATCTTAGATGATTTATCCTCCCCTAAACACTATCACTATGCTCTATCGTGATAAAGCCATTTAAAAACATTATAAAAAAACTTGATTTATATACACTAAAATTAAACTTAAACCACTACTGCTTTGAGAAAAAAACAAAGTGAACAAAATAAAACTATGAAAATATGGACAAAAATCACAATACCATAAACTAAATTAAAAATAAAAAAATACTATTGAATAAGCCGTGACCAATAATATGAACACGTAAATAAGTTAAGTTTATATATATTTTTTTGTTATAACTTTATAAAATATACATAAATTAATATTTTTATAATATAATCTTTTAAGATTTATAATGTAATTTTAGAAATTTTTTGTCTTAACCATCCCAAATACTCATACGTGTTTATACTTATAATATGATTTTCATAACTTAAACCTGTATAAAAAAGACAATGTTAAAGTTAAATCATGTAAAAGTGTTTGAAAAGTCAGTGTAATTGGATTTAGGTGTAATTATGTAATTACTCTAATTCTCACCTTCTCCCTAAGAATTAAAAAGTGTAATTCGAGTGCTTCAATTACACCAAATTCAGTGAAATCCACCAATTACAATTGTTATCCAAACATACCTCCCTTGTGTATTTACAAACACTTGCTAGCAAATCCTATTACTAAATAGCTTTTCAAACATTACCTAAATGTGTAAAATTAAATTAAAATTTCATGTATACATATAAATCACAATTCAAGTTTTATGTGTATAATTACACCAAATTAAAGTTCATGTATATCAAATTACAGATTAAATCAAAGTTACATATAAATTTGAGATTTATCCCTGTATTTTTATATAAAACATTATCATGTAGTTATATTTATTATTAATATCTTTTTAGTTATAAACTTGAGTTTTTCAGATTTTGGACTAATCTCAAACTTAGATCCTTATGAGCTTAGGCTCACATCGGTCTCGAACTCAAATTATTTTTGTACTCGAGCTTTCTCAAGCTCAGATTTTTTAGAGCACAAATTTTCTCAGATTCAGATCATTACAAGCTTGAACCGATACAGGTGAGTTTTCGACTCCGGCTTGGGTCTGTTCTGCCAGGGGAGAATGATCTCAAAACCAAACAAATATAAAGCTGATTCACTAAGATTCAGTTTTATGCATCAAATATAAACAAACTTCCATTAGTCTAAGACGTTTGAACAGAAAGACTAAGCCTCAACACTCAACAATATGATCTTCCATCACATTTTTCTCTTTGAAATAATCCCTGACAGTTTAAAGCATAGTCTTCAATTTTCAGCTTAAGGTTGTTTAGGGTACATACTTACCTTGTCGACAGATCTGAAATGTTTGTTCATCTTCATCACATTACAGTCATACTATCCCCAAATCACTCTCATGACACCAAAAACAATCATCTCCATCGAACGGTCCCGGCTGTAAAATCAAATAAATACAATATAGATGGATAGATACACTGGCAGTGCACAACAATTTTCGTCTGACCAAACACTTCACATTTTCAGCCTCATTGCCCAGTAAGCCATAATCATGATTTTCCGCGGTTGTTGGAGAGAAATATTGGGAAAAAAAACCTCATAAAAGCCAACACACATTTGAACGAGTTAACCAATTGTCTCAAAGAATGTTTCAACCAATGAATGACCATTGACCATTTTTGTCGTCCCAATAATCAGATCATATGCCATTCCTTCCTGTAGCAGAGAGGTACTGATATGAAGGGAACTAACTTACAATAAGGTGAAATGGACAATATCAGAGAACTGGTTGGATCAATAAACCTACTTTAACAAGATAGAAATCCGAAAGATGAATATTTAAAAAAAAAAAACTAATGTCAGCAAATAACAAATAATGAAATACGGTTGATCAATGTTGTTTTTTTCTTTAATTCCTTAGAAACGCTATCTCCCAATCCTATGCAGAAGAAAAGAAAAATGAGCATATCCCCAGAGACTACCATGCCAGAAATCCAAAATTACACTAAACATCTTCCCACTGTACCAGAAAATTATTCCTTTCAACGAAGTAACAACCTATGTTGATCAGATTCTTTAGCTTTATTTAAGTATGAGTCCGATACCCATGTTTGATACAAAGTAGGACATGGGTATAAAGATCTGACCAAAGACTCCAAATCCATGAAAAAGCTTAAAATTTTGAACATACCCATGTTCAACACATACAATCCTGGTGAGAGTAGGTAATGACCGTTTCATTGCAAGATATATTAACAAAACCTGTACAACAGTGAACATACCATATACACAAAAGAAGCAACATACCTGGGCACTGAGAAATCTGAGAGCAGCAATTTCTGCAAATGTTACCCCTCCAACAAAGACAACAAGTACCAGGGAGCGCCTCCCGTCTGCTATTCTGCAATAACTCAAGGAGTCAGCCAAGAAACATAAGCTTTTCTGTAAACAAAAAGAATAAGATTGCTGTTCCCTATTTATAGGGGTCAATAAAGAAATACAGCATAAATGTTAAAACTGAAAAGTCCGTGCAGGGGAGCTTTCAGTAACTACAGAAATGACCATCTCTGCCTATCATTACGGCAATTTTCTAAACAAAAAAGGAAATGTCACAATTTTACTGCCCTAGCCACTGTCATTGCCTTCTATCATTGTTTTACCTGGTTATTCTGGTTGTTTGGACAATTAACTGAGGAATAAGTCTCTTTACCAAAATAAATTCCGACACAAACATCTGAGTGAAATTATTTAATGGTTTGTATAGCACTCAAATTATGAGACATACAAAAGGAGAAAAATTACTTACTTGTCTAAGCCATTTGAAGCACCCTGCAATGTGGCAAATGAGGGACTGCTAGCAAAGCCAAGCTATAAAAATAAACATGCTATCATGGTAAGCAAAAATATATCCAAAGAACAATATACTTTGAGAGTCAAGTTTTGATGCACAGAAGTCAAGGGTGATTCTTAAGAGAATTCCAGAGAAATATCATCCCATATTTGAAACAGCAAAACATCAGATAAAAAGAACAAAGAAAAAAGTAGTAAGTAAAATAAACCACTCCCAGAAGTCTACTGACCCTTTTTGTTTCTGTATGCGGCCCAGGCAACAGCTTCAAAATTTCTTCCATAGCACGCCTGTAAGGCCATATTATTAATATATATATATATATATATATAAATTCAGAAATAGAAGGCAGCAGGGGTTTGATTAACATTCCTGCCTAGTTAAACCACTTGGCTGGTAAACCAAAATAAGAAAAGAAATTCAGGAAATAAACAATAAAAACCTTCTTTCCCTTGGGGCTGTTTCACTAATTAGTCTGCTATCACTTAGGACCTATTTAGTCTGCTATTGGATTTATGGCCTACTTTTTATAAACTTATCAACTTATCCGCTATTGATTTAAGGCCTAATTTATATAAATTTGCTCTGCATTACAACTTCCTAATGATTACAAAGTGCAGAGCAGGATTGTGTAAAATCTTAGTACATCATTGCACACCAAAAAAAAGGTAGACAAAACTGCTCTATTTGTAAAGTGAGAGAATGCTTGAGAAAGTCATAAAATTAACTAGAGCTTAAAGATAGAAGATAGGGAGACCACTTCAAAGAGACTACCACATCTTTGCAGATGAAAGAGTAAGGATAAAATTCTTTTGCATAAACACAAAAAGGACTGGCATATGTTTGCATAGACACAAAAAGGACTGGCATATGTAAGAGTAAAAGCATTGACACTGACAACTATACATGCCCCCTAACCAATTCAAACTCTCATTAAAGTTCCCAGATCTGGACCTAAGGCCTCAAACTGCTTCATGCTTATCTCCCAACTATAACATTGCTTGACTTGGGCTGGGAACTCAAAAAGGAATTGACCTTGAGCCTCCTAATTTAAGTCAACCTTTTCCATTTAGAACAAGCTATAGCCAACAGGAAAGAACTAAAATCAAATTTGTTCTCACTGAGAAAGCAAACGGGCAGCATTCCATATCTAGATCACAACCAATAATTAGAATGAAACTCAATAGATTTAACTCACCATCCAGATCGAACTGCATGCTGCACAAGGCGAATGCTAAGAGGTGCATATCCAGAAAAGACATAGGCTATGTCATTAGGACTGTTGCATCAAAAAACAACTTCTTAATTAGGAAACGGAAGAGAATGATTAACTGCTTCAAAGTACAATTGTATGCTTGAGATTAAAATGTTGATATGGGACACACGATAAAATCTATCATCATATCATGCTACAAGTCGCTCTTGCGAAGTTTGATCGGACAGAAGGAAAAGAGAAAGATACGGAGGTAATTGTACAAAGAAAGAAAAGGGAAAAGAAGACAGAATTTCTTTATAAAAGATACAAACTCATCCATCTCCTTTTCTTGAGGGGGTGGGGGGGGAGGGTGAGGGTTCTAGAATTAAAAATTGACCATAATTAACATACAATGATATGGTGACAGACATCAATCAAGGCTCAGCTAGACACGAGCAATAACTTACCTCTAACACTGAAATAAATATACAGCAAACATTATAGAGAAAAAATGAATCGTGAAAACAAGAAATACTAACAACAATAACACAGAATTTCTTGATAAAAATGAAATTTCATCCATCTCTCTTTTCTTTTCTTTACTTTTTTTTTTGGGGGGGGGTGGTTTCCAAAACATACAGATGATAAGGTGACATATCAATCAAGGCTCACTAGGTGCAGTACCTAACCTCTGACATTGAAATGAGTACATAGCAATTATTATACAGTTCAATTATGAGAAAAGGTTGCATCAGTGAGAAGAAAATACTTTGCAGTGTCAGTATCCTCAACTACAAGTTGCAAAGCACGTTTGACTGTCAGCCAATTGCTTTTTGACTCCTGCAAGAGTCAAATGTAAAACAATTGACTAAAATAAGTGTCAACAGAACTTGTAGTCATAGACTAGTACACAAACTGAAGGAAATGACTGACTATGCACTCTTGTTTTATACCTGCTTCTTCAACAATCCAGCCTTTTCTAAATTATTTAATGTAGCCATATGCTCAAATCCATAACTGTGGAGAAGCTCCCTCCTAAACCATGAATTCAAAAAATATTAAATAACCAAATCAATATGTCAGAAAAAAAAATAAGCTGTTAATTTGTAAAAAAAACCAACACTAAAAGATGCTTCTACGGAGTAAACACTGCTTGCCTCAAATAGTCAAAATGCTTTTTGGGCAGCCCTGAATTTGTAACAGAAAATAGGATGAGAAGACGCAAGACGTTGACAAGAGGCTCCTGCTTATGGATCATTTCTTCAATGTAATCAAGGCAACTGCATTAATAGACCATAAACAAATGCTTAGAAACTGGGGAGGGGGGACTCAAAGTTTGATACTGTTTTTCAAGAGAATGAATCAGGCAGCTGCAATTTGCTAACAATAATGGAGAATAACTTTATTCGCCTCAAAATGCTATGAGCAAGCAGTAATAGTTGCATTACATAACAAAAAACTGAAAGGACACTTTAAGTTCATGAGATTAGTAGGTGAAGCATGTTAGACTTACATGTCATAGCTTGAGGCCTCAATAATTGTGTGCTCCATGTCAAGTTTTGCAAGAAAAGATGGCTTTGATGTGAATGTTGACAGATGTTGTGCAAGATTTATGTGTCTCTGAAGCAATAATCAGCAGTAAATTACAACCTAAAACTCATCCAGACCACTTTCCAGGAAGCCAGTGCAATTCCTAATAAGCAAAAACCAAAGAACCCTACTTACGGTCATTTCAGGTAATGAGTTCAGCTTCTTGACGAAATCCTTTAGCTCAGAAACTGTTTGGTTCTGTACACATTTAACTAATTAAAAAAGGAATTATACAAACTTAAGAATGTTCAACTGTCTGAGAAGGGAACCATTTCAACCACTCAGTCATCCACAAAATACGATACATTAGAAGTGAAGAAGAGCTCAACAGATAAGTTACTCATCCACAAACCATTTAAATGGTCTTTCCACGTACATATGAATTTTCTAAAATCATCACAGGAAGCTTAAATAGTGAGCTAAAAACTGTTTTCACTAGGCTTTTGACTATGATGCATAATCAGGTTTTGACATTAAGCATTACATATGAGGCATGAGAAATGTTCAGGTCCTTATTCACTTACAGTAGTAGTCATCTCAGTGTAATCCTGTTTCATGGATGTTGCTTTCTGCCTAAGAACCTGCAGTCAGATGGCAACTAAGCAGAGAAACTTGGAAGTGACGTTAACTTTGGGGTAACGAGAATTGGAAAACAAGAATGTGAAAATGATTAAGATAGGTCAACCTGGACAACAACTTCAAAATTGAGATCTCGTATCTCCTTGAACAGCTTGTCACTAAAAGTTAAAATAAGCATCAGAAAGAGGAAAACAAGGGAGAAGGCAATAAACAAAAGGATGCTTAACATTCGGCTCAAAGGGTTTTTTCTTTCATTTGTGAAGACAGGTCAGAGTTTTGACTGAGGCCAATATGAGTCAATTTTCTCATTATGCTTCAAGATAAATACAAAGGAGAATAGAAACCTTAATCAAATAGCCACCAAATTAAAACATTCATGTTTGTTTTACCCACTCAAAGGCATAAATTACTTGTCCAATGCAACAAAGGCACAGATATAAGAACCTTACAGTAAAAGCCATATCCAACCATGATCATACATCAAAACAGGCAAAACCACAATATTTATAAGAATCAGAGTACTATTATAACTAATCAGTTAAATAGATCAAGTGGAGGCTAACTTTACCTTGAATTAAGTGGGACCTTCATCTTTTTTCCCTCTTGTTGAACACCCATTATAGATGAATCCAGCTCCACAGAACCATTATTGATGCGCAAGAACTGCAATGAAAAAAATTAAGAGACAGCATTTCCAAATACAACTAAGAGAAAAAAAAAAAAAAAATCTTATAATGGTTCTTTTCCTCTAAGAAAAATAGAAATGTTGATTGCCTTAAAAGAGTTCGGTATTACAATTTCGATTAGAAAACCTCTTTTGTTAGTTATTTTCCTATCTAACCAACCTATTCAGATACCCAGGGCCCGTTCAAGCTCTCATGACCTTTAACACTAAACAGAGTCAAAAACAGCCAACAGAATGGGAAGTAGAAGAGGTTTTAGCAAAGACCATGAGAGCTTGAATTTTGCAGTTACATTTCCAGGACCAGTTGTTAGTTGCATAAGTGGCATTCCTGCTTTTCCCGGCAATTTATGCCGCCAATATGCCACCTCATGAGAATATTTTATTTGAAAAAACTAATTGAACTAGCTAGCAGTTAGCAAAAAATATTATAATAAAGATGGCGCTAGCCCTTTGGATAGATACTTCATAAAGCAACTCAATTTCAAATTTAATCTCCACACATAGACTGATATACCTGATAAACACGAAAAAGATGCTTTGCAAAGAAAATACGTAACAATTTTTAACTGTAATACTGCCACTGCTTGCATCAGCTTACCTCATCGAGTAGCCCTTCATATGTTAGCTGTGAACACATAGGAGTAACCATATCCACCTGTAAGTAAGCAGTACAAAATTTAAAGTTATAACAACTATTATTTATTTTTGCAGTCAACTTCACTATCAATGAGAGAGAAAAAGGCAACAAACCATGTATACTTTGAGCTGACATGAAGAATTTCACAATTTGATTTAGTAAATTATTAGCGGTATGCTGAGCATTTAGGTTTTAATCAAATAATAAATTTGTAGCTCTCCTTAAAACAGCCTTAGTAACTGTCTTGCATCATCTTGATGACAATAATCTAGAAAACAAAATTACTAAGTGCACTGAAAAGCAAAACTCACCTCCCTATCTATGAGGATGAGAGTGTTAATCTCTGATAAAGCCATCTGAAGAACCAAAAGAAATAGGAGGCCACAAGTCATTCATAAATACATGAAAGCAAAAGCATCAATGCTAATTTGGATGGAGAAAAGGTTTTAAAGGGGTTCATAATTACATCAGATGAATTCATGGGCTCCTCTGTGTGCATGCGGTCCAAAATATCTGAGACAAGAACAGATGCTTTGCCTTTTGCACGCACATTTGGTATAACTCCAAAAGTAGACTGCAATATGTATAAATTTTAATATTAGTTCAGGAAAAAAATTTGGATTTAAAACAATAGAGCTTTATGAAATTAGCAAATCCTTAATCATGTGATAAGCTAATTAACTTATTTTTATAAATTATAGATATCTCATCATCCTTATCTATCCCAAATAAATAACCAGAGTAGCCCTAACCTCAAGCTTGTGAATGGCTTTAGCAATATGCCAAAGTGAGCCTGTATCACCATCAACCTGACATTGCTACAACGAAGAAACACACACATAAAAAATTGGTTCAAATTCTTTAGAACCACAAGATGAATATAGTGGGTGGAAAAAGAAGGCATATTTTCCATACTTTGTAAGCAAGATCCAGTTCAAATGACAATATGTCTTCATCCACGGGAACTACATACAACGGATACTCCCCTATGGTTATCAAGTGATGCACTTTTTCCTCCTCAAGGATCTGCAGAGTGATCAAAATTATTTATGGTGTTTGGGTAAACAAATACACACACATTAGGAGCATAATAGGGATGCTTACTCTCTCGCATTGAATTTCACGGCGAGGAACAAAATAGATATAGTACTCTCTTTGAAGTCCTTTCGAGATATCATCATGCACATGAGAAGATATGGATTTCATCAAGTCACGCTGAGAAGGAACGAGATAAACCACTTTGGTGCAATCAGTCTGAACTGGCTCAGCTGAAAGATGTCGCAATTCAATCCCATACTCCTGAACGTAGTCAACAAGACATCCATAATCATAAACTTAGTAACACCAGTACATTGTTTCCAATCATAAAACTATTCAGTTATGTAGGAAATGAATCATCCAGGTATATCATCTTCTTTTCAAATTTAGGCATGCATCGAAACAAGCTGAAAATAGAACTTTCTCAACACAACAACCTTTACTGCTTCAATAGATATTGTAGTGGCAGAAATTTAGTAGAAGAGTACAACTTTCTTATAGAACTTAACTGAAACAGTGGCATCTTTAAGCATTTACAGTTTCAAGAAGAAAAAAACAAGTGAATTACCTTGAGAAGAGATGTTTGGATAATCAAAGAGAGGGAGTCACCAAGTTTTGGTTCAATAACCAAACACTTCTTTCCTCGAATCTAATTTCATCAAAAATAATAATCAATAAAATCGAAACGAAACGTCCGCTAAACTAAGCTTCATGCAACAAAATCATTTTAATTTTCCCGAGCTTTCTCGGCAACCAAGCCGTAGTTCGGTTGGGGAAAAAAAAGATGAAATGCTAATCAATTTAAAAATGACGAATTACATCTTTGAGGATTTTAACAAGATCTTTCTGCGACTGTTCCCTGAAAAATAATAATTATAATAATAAATCAGAATCAGTGACTACAAATTCAAACGAAATTGAAGGAAATAAGGAGATTAAGCGATCGAATATTATACCTGAGAGACTTGAGATTCAGAGGAGAGTTGTCTAAATTTGGAATCTGAGCCATTTTCAGTTCAGAAAAAAAAAAAAAAAAAAAACTATTTTGCTTTTCTCTGCAGAGGAGAAAATCAGAAAATAAGTTCGTAAATAGATAGTTAAATTTATAGTTTAAATATGACTAAGGTCCCTATACTCTTTCGAAATTTAAATTTAATCCCACGTATTCACTTGAGGTTTCTAGAGGGTTTGGGTAGTTAAATTATCAAAATAGTCACTTTTGTTTTACTCTGATTACATTTTATTTACTTTTTTTTAACTTTATTTTTTATACTCTTCTGCTTCTCCCCCTATTTTTCTCCCTTTTTCATTTGTTTTAACTTAGTTTTTCTATATTTTTCATTTATTAAAATTAGTTCACAAGCTCACCTCACTCGAAAAAATTAAATTATTTAAAAAATTAAATTATACGGACTAGTTTTAACAAATAGAAAATATCAAAAAATTACGTTAAAAGAAATTGAGAAGGGAGAAGCAGAAGAGAATGAAAAAAAATGAAAGTTAAAAAAACATAAAATAAAAAAATTAATTTGCTCAAAAAGAAAAAATATAAGAAGCGATTGTATAAATTAACATAAAATTTTTGTTTGAAATGATTATTTAATGTGTCATGTCAGCTTAATGTTATATTGTTAAAGACAATTAATCGTTAAGTGACTAAAATATTATAACGCGATAATGTAAGTGACTAAACTGTAACCTAAGGTAAGTAAAAGTGACTATTTTGATAGTTTATCATTTTTTAAATTGGTGCTTACAAAAAAGCAAATTTGGCCTAAAGTACTCTTGGAAGAAAAGCTATGCAAAACAATCTATTTTTTTTGAAATTTTTGACTTTTCAAGAGTGCTTTTCTAAAAAGGAGAAGCTAAAATTTTTAACTTTTCCTCTCCCAAAAGCACTTTTAGTGCTTAATTACTTTTTCACCCCTCCAATAACATAGTACTTTCTTTTTTTTCTTGCTGCTTAATTACAAATGAGTTTAAATTATTAATTAAAAATAAAAAAATTTTAAAAATAGTAATTACAAATATTTAATAGTTATATTTAAATATTTAAAATATAGTTTATATATTCTAATTAAATTTTATAAATAATTAATATTTATTGCTTAAAAATAATTAAAATTTATATTTCATATATTAAAATATTAGCAACAAGTTATAATAATTTTTTTATATTCTTACTAAAATATAATAATATTAACTAATTTAAATATTATTTAAATACATATTTGTTACTTGATAATAACATGTCTAAAATGGACATTTTATTTTGCAGTAATACTAAACACTCAAATTTTAAACCAAACTTTTCAAAAGCATTTCTCCACAGCACTTTTCAAAAGCATTGTTAAACTAACCCTAAATGAAGTCCTTCAAAATTTAAGATGAAGATTTGAAATAGATATTCATTTAGATTTGTGTGACAATAAATTTAATGTTGTGTCATCCGAGTGACTATGTTTAACAACTTCTAAAATTTTCAAATATATATTTTTAGAATTAAGACCGATTTGAAACAATTTGCAATGTTGAGGGTTAATTTTTTAAAACTATGACTAAATTGACTTGATTTGTTAAAGTTGAGAACCAAATTTATTATTATACTAATTTTTAAGCTGCCACCTCACTCTTCCAAGACCCAACAAAAAAAACAAAACTCGATTAATTGGGTGACCAATTTAAAAGAATTCATAACTGGGTGACCAAAAAAAAATGAACCCATAGTTAAATGACTTATGGTGTAGTTTACCGATTTTAAAAAGTTTAAATAGAAAACAAAAGATTTTCCAGGATGGAAATTTTATTTTTTGTTAAAAAATGTTTACAAATTCCAACTCAGCAACTTTAACAAAAAATAAACAAAGTTAGTGATTAGACCAACATTTTCAAATCTATAAAAGTAATTGTCATGAGGCTAGAATTACAATTGTCGTGTAACACCCTGTTACATGGTCTAATCGTCGGGTTCGAGTTACAAAGTGTCATATTCATTATCGAAGCAACTATGGCCAAATTACATTCAATTACAAATTGTTAAACATTCAAATGTAACTAAAAACAAGTGTATAAAACGATACATGATCTTTTTCGGGTCTTATACGAGCTAACGAAAACTCTTTTGTTAACTCGAGATCGAAATAGGACTAAATTGTAAGGATTCTAAAATTTTAAGTTGATGTTACGACAACGGGGGTTCCTCGTTGCGACACAACTCTCTATTTGGTGCTCATTATGACCTTGAAGCAATGATGTCGTCACATGAACTTTTCTCTATTTCTCGTCGCAACGTTAGAGGTTCATCATTGCGACGTGACTCACTGTTTTTATAAGAGCCAACTCGATACAAATTTAGAAGACCTGAAATCATATTTAAACACATTTCATACTACCATATTAATCACATACCAAAGCATTTAAGACAATTTGTGCACAAATTGGTACTTGCAAGTCCAGTCAAACTCACCAAATATATCAAAAAATTACCCATTATTGTTTTTATCAAATACCAATTAATAAAAGAGGTTATTAAATGTTTGAAGACACGTATGATTAATATATGTATAAGCCTAAATTCGTCCGGGCCCGCTACAAAACCAAATCAATCCCAAAATAAACCAAACCAAAAAATGACCAAATTACAGCCCAATAATAATTTAAAATCAAGCCCGATCTACAGACGGCCCGAAAGGCCCAGAAGGTTTAATATTTTAGAAGGCTAGGGTTTCAGGAAAACCCTAGCGCCACAACCCTCCACTACGGCAGCATCACGCCCACTAGCCCTTTTTTCGCCGCTCCTCCACTAACCTCTGTCGCCACCATGACCTGCAAACAGAGGAAAAGGAGCAGATTCCAGAAGCAATAGCAATACAGTATTTCTTTTTATTCATTACCATTCGGCTATATAAAGCCGATTATTGCACTGTAACAAGGACTTTTTTTGGATCATCAAGAGAATAAAAAACACTTTCGATCAAAATAGATTCAAATATTAAAAAGGGCAGAGATTGAGCATTAAAAGAAAAAACGAGGTGATTTCTCATTTTTTACCTTTGTTCGTCGTTTCGAATTTTCTTTTATTATTACTCAACCAAAATACATATACATATATATTAAAATACTAAAAAAGGGAAGA
This sequence comes from Gossypium australe, assembly GCA_005393395.2. Taxonomy (NCBI): domain Eukaryota; kingdom Viridiplantae; phylum Streptophyta; class Magnoliopsida; order Malvales; family Malvaceae; genus Gossypium; species Gossypium australe. The sequence continues at coordinate 1,019,784 of CM016617.1, forward strand.
AAAACTTACCATTTTGCGAATTCCGGCCACCGCACGCGGTGGCCGGCGGTGGCGTCGACGGCGTGCCCCTTCGCTGGAAGATCTGGCCCTGCAGAGGGAAAATGGTAAAAGGGAAAGTTTTTTTTTGAAGCAGACAAAAAATGAGTTTTTTTTTTCAGAAATTTTGGGCTTAAATAGCCCTAAGAAAACGACGCCGTTTTGGGTTGAACACCCAGACTCCGAAACGACGCCGTTTAAGGTGACCCGCGGGCGACCCGACCCGTGTAGCCCAGGATCCGCGTGTTTCTTAAGCGGAAGGGATATTTTCGCTTCTGGCCCTTCCGCTATTTTAGCCTTTTCAAATCGGTTTATTTGTTTTCCAAATTCAGCCCAATACTTTCATTTTTTTCCATTTTTGTCCACGTCGAAACGCGGTGCATCAGAGCTTGGGAAATTTTCCCATTCGGTCCTCGTTGCTTCACGCATGTTTCATTTAAGTCCATATTCCCTTTTATTACTTATTTCTATTTATTACGATGGCAGCCTCTTTATTCTATTTTGATTTTAACTTAGTCCTTCCCTATTCATTCTTATTATTATTATCATTATTATTATTATTATTTATCGTATTACTACTTGTATATATATATATTATTATTATTATTATTATTACTAGTATGTTATATTATTATTATCTATATTATTATGTTTATTTATTGTTATTAATTTATCAATATCACTGTTATTTCTTCCCCGCGTAACATCGTATTTCCATGTCATTATTTGTCGCATTAGTTTTTTTTTACCCAACGCATCAAGTTTTAAATGATTGATATTTCGTATTAAGGATTTGAGAAGATCGTGCCCTAACTTACTGGGTTCCGGTTTTTCTTCAATCTAAATAACGGAATGCCCTTTTTAAATCACGATCAAGTTTCGAATAAAATACTTGTTTTCGGGAACTCGAGGTGTGGTGCCCTAACTTACTGGCCACGATACCTAGAGGTCTTGAAATAAGTCGTTTTTAAAAACGAAGGTAACGTCCCTCATTTGGAATTTAGAGAAATCGAGCCCTAACTTACTGAGTTCTGGTCTCTCACTTGTCAAATAACGGGATATCCTTCTTGAACTCGAATTTGAATTTTAAAGTCAAGAGACAAACTTAGTTTCGAGAGTACAAAAGGTTGTGCCCTAACTTACTGAGTACGACATTTTATCTCTTCGAAATGAGTATGTCTTATCATTCATTCTAGGTCTGTCCATGTTCTTTTAAAGGAGATAGTATTTTCAAATCTTTTCAAATTTTCAACATTAAGACATTAGATAATCAATTAGGTACCAATTTTGGGCGCAATGAGGGTGCTAACCCTTCCTCGTGCGTAACCGACTCCCGAACCCGTTTCTTTGAATTTCGTAGACCAAAATCATTGCTTCGATAAATCAAACGATTTATTTAAAATAATCACTTTTCGAGGTGACCCGATCACACCCAGCAAAAAGGATTGGTCGCGACTCCCGTTTTTATTTTCAAAACTCAAGGTTGATTCCTGCCTTTTTCAAAAAAAGGATGGTTTCGACAATATATTTTTAAATTCAACAAAAAACGTTAATTAATGTTTAAAAACATCTATATTATTGTTGATTGAGTCTTAACTTGATTGGCATGAAAATTATTGCTAATGCACGAGAATATAGGTTCGAGCGTGTTGAAGCAATTATCCTCTCATTTTTTATTTTTTATAAAAAAACTAAAAACTTGTCTATAATGAAATTTGAACAAATGGTACTATACATATAAAACTTTTTCTTTTATCATTTAAATTTTTAAATTTTTATATGAAATTTTAATAAATATGTTTGTTATATAAAATTATTATATATTTGTATATATTAATAATGTTATTTTAAATACATATTTTTATTTTAAATTCGTAATTTCCACGTACATGTATTAAGATTTTTAATAGTTTTAAAAACCCTCAAAAAAAATTATATAGTTTTTAAAACAAGCACCTTGGAAGTTGGTTGGAAGTTTCATTTTGACTCAATAATTAATTAATTAAAGTTCGAATTTTGTTATTAGACTCTGTACTTTGTATAAATTGTGGATTTAACATTTATATTTTAATTTGGTTATTTTCAACCTCTGTATTTTTAGAATTTCAAAATTTTAGTTTCGATCTAATGGTAACTATTAAATTCATTAAGTTCCGTTATTTTTAAAATTTGATATGTCAAGCATATTAGCGCATGTGTAATGCTATGTTAGTTTATTGTTTCTATATATTACTCACGAGAAAGGATTGTATGAAACAGAGATATTATCCATTTCCAATAGGTTTATGCCACATCAGTATTCTTATCCTAAATTTCAGGATTTTAATTTGGATTTAATTTTTTTCAGAATGAAAATGCTGATGTGACATAAATCTATTGGAAAAGGGATACAGATGACGTGGCGTCACTGTGGTTTGTATTAAGATTGAAAATTCGAAATTCAAAAAATATAACAACTAAGAATGATCCAATTGAAAAACGTAAACTAAATCTATAACTTTACGTATAATACAAGTCTAATAGCATAATTCAACCAAACATATTTAATTTCCACCATTAGGTCAAGACTAAAATTTCAAATTTCGAAAAATACAAAGACTAAACTTGATCAAATTAAAGTACAAGTACTAAATTCACAATTTCCACAAAGTATAGAGGCCAATAATAGAATTTAACCTTAATCAAATGCCAACAAAGTGAAAAAAAAAGTTACATACTTCACGGAATGGTTTGGAGAGTTCGTTCAATTCACCTCACTACCTTTTATTTTAATTAATACTAAAAATTCTATCACACTTGTATGCGTGTGAAAATCATATATTTCAAACACATATTTGTATTTGAAAATAACATATAATAAATAATGAAATGTATGATTTAAAATTAATTAATAATAATATAACATGAAATATGTATGATCTTAAAATAAAAAATAGATTAAATTGTGAGAAAAATGAAATTTAAACACGTAAATACATCATATTAAAAATACTAAATGCACTACAATGGTTTATTATGGTGTTGTTAGCAATCTTGCGTTAGTGTCAAGTTAGCTTACGACACCAACTCAATCAACAACATTATTCATATACACAAATATATAAAAAATTAGAACACATATAGAGCTTATTAAAGTTAAAAAAAAAACTAAAAATTGTTTTAGTTCAAATGATTAATGAAAAAGTTTTATACGACGTCTTTGGTTCAAATCTCATTAGGAAAATATTTCATTTACATAACCACCAAAATTTAAAACAATTAAGTATGTTTAACATTAAATGTTAACTCTATTTCAATTTAGCATTATTTGATTTTTAATAGTACAAGGATTAAATTGATCTATTTAATAATAGAGAGACTAATTTGATTAGATCCCTGTGATAGAGGGACCTCTTAGATACATTCATCTATTGAGAATTCTACTGGAATAATTTTCGAGAATGAGCAAATGATTGGCAACCCAATTAGAAGTAGAATCGATAAGACAAGTGATCAATCAAATTTTGAAGCAATTATGTATTATATTCAAGTAAATTACGTTATATTGGGGCTTTGAAAAAAATAATGTAAAAAATTATCGAATAAAATTTATTATAAAACTTAAATACATGAATATGATATTTTATTTAATAAAGGTGAATTTGTAAATTACCATTATATTTTTAGGAAAGTATTCAGTGAACCAAAAGTGATAATATAATTTTCCTGATATTTTAATCAACACATTTCAATGTATACCAAATGTTATACCGAATGAATCACATCCTACTAGAATCATAATATGGAAAAGCACCGAAAACCAAAACAAATATTTAACGGTACAATTTTAACAGAGGGGCTATTTTGCTCACTTATCTAACCTACATGGACTAATTTATTCAATTTTTTCAATAGAGGGGCTAAAATGTAATCTTGAGTATAGTATAAGGGGTTTTGTTGTACTTTTACCACTTAAGTGGTGACTCACAAGCCACCCGTGCATTCTTTTTGGTACGTGTCTTTTTCAAGGACCCACCCATCTCCCTTTGCCTTCCAAATTACTTCAATGTCCTTTCCTTTTTTTTTTTCGGAACAATAACTTAAGTATAGATCGATTAGTGTAATGTTTTATTTTTTCTACAAATGAAAATAAGAGTGAAACATTTCTGTCCATACACAAAAATATGAGTTTGAGTGCGCTAAAATAGATTATCCTCTTATTTATAGGTTGAAAAGAAGTTATGATTAATTTTAGATATTATGTTAAAAAAAGTAGATATAATTAAAACTTATAATCAATTCCGTATAATAATTTATAATTTCCAGACACAATGTACCAAAAATATTTGTAATAATAGTAGTTTATTTAGAAAATGAAAGAATACTAGTAAAATTGTCTATTTTTAGGGACCAATTTTTATAAATTTTTATTTTGGGTATAAAAATAAAAAAAATACAAATTAAGCACTGCTCGTTGATAATTATTTTCATTTTATTCATTCAATTTTAATAGATTTTCATTTGGATCACATGCCGTTAATTCAATTTTATTGTACGCTCTTAGTTACCAAACATTAATAACTTTTCATTTTAATCCCTATTTTATCTTTCTGAAAAATTAAGTTATACTTTTAGAATTAATTTTAGTTTTTTTTTCGGAAAAACAAGAATTTTATTAGAAAAAGGTTAAAAATAATAATTTAAAAAAAGATAAAACGAGAGACTAAAATGAAAATTTATTAAAGTTGGGTCAGCTAAATGAATTGAGTTAACTAGATGGCCAAAACGAAAACGATTGTTAACATATCTGTTTTTTTACTCCAACTCTTAAATAGAAAATAATACGTTTTGACACACTTAAATTTACATATTTTTTGCACTAATAACGAGTTAAGATTCAATAGACGGAATGGTAAAAATTTAGTGAATACCATATCTGATAAATGCTACTTACCATAATTAACCGACACAACCAAAAGGCATTTGTAATGACAAATATTTGGATCTTCAAAATGGTACGTAATACATGCATGTGAATAGATAAATTTATTTATTTGAATTTTATAATTTAATAATATATATTTTATGAGGGAAAAGAAAGAAGGAGATATAAGAATTCCTACATCTTCCTCCTTCTCGATTCCCAACAACCAACTCTCTAACTTCTCTCTGTATCTTCCACCATGTCCGCAAGTGCCACTCGCCTCCGACGCCTTGCCTCCGCGGCTGTAGCAGTTACCGCATGCGGTGGCGCAGTCCTTTTAACTCCTTCTATATCTTCCAATGAACGCGCCAGTGGCCACCCTACAGTAGAGTCCCTGAGGCAGATAATTAATGACCCAAGCGCCGTCGTCCCGTCCCGCACTCTTCAGGAATCGGTTCTGATTGGTTCTAAATCTGGTCCACTCGACATCCTAGTCGTCGGCGGTGGTGCCACTGGCTGCGGCGTTGCACTGGACGCCGCTACTAGAGGCCTCCGAGTCGGCCTCGTCGAGCGAGAGGATTTTTCCTCTGGAACTTCTTCGCGGTCCACGAAGCTAATTCATGGAGGTAAGGATAAATCTTCTTATATAAATGTGTATGCATACGAGTATATGAACGGTTATTTCAACCTTTTCTTAATAAAAAAATGAATCACTGTTTTCTTTTTTTCTTTTTCAAGTCTTCTGTAATTTCCACCATTTATTTGAAAATGTGCTTTAGTAAATAAATTAAAAAACGAAGAAACTTCAAGCTGATTTGCACGGTTATAGATGCATTCTCTTCGCTATACATATGACATATCAAATGTTTCAAAATTGCTGATTTTCAACATTGATCGTTGACGATGACGCCAAATCCACCATGATGATCGCATAGGATTCAAAATTTTGAAAAGAGAAAAGGGGAAATTCTTGGGAATTCACTCTATGTGTAGAAGATATTAGATATTGAAATGTCTAATTTTTGCCGAGGGAGCGTGGATTTTAAGTACATATATGAACATCGATTAGTTCTGTTAAAATATCATATTCTCCATTTAAGCATTGTTGAGGGAAGCCGACTCCTTTTAGCAGGTCAGTCGACTCTGGACTGACGGACTTCTCCGGAAGGAGGTGGCCTCCTCTCAACAAGTATCAATTCTACTTGTATTAATTTATTAGCAAACTTTTTTTTTTTTCTTTTGAAATTTGAAGTAGTTTTCTTGTCTCGTCTTTCTTACTAAGGTCAGAAGTCTTCCTTTCAGTTGAATTATATAAAATGTTTTGGATGGATAGCAATTTATAATGTCATGTGTTAGTTTTATTGTTGCCTTTAGGATTGACATTTAATTATACTCCATAAAATATGTACACGAGGCCAATTCCTTTTCTTCTTCATAAGCTGGTTTTGTTTTTTCGGCAAATCCATCTGTTCAATTATGCTAGGAGTCCGCTACTTGGAAAAAGCTGTCTTTGGCCTTGACTACGGGCAATTGAAACTGGTTTTCCATGCACTCGAGGAGCGTAAACAAGTTATTGAGAATGCTCCTCATCTCTGCCATGCCTTGCCCTGCATGACACCCTGTTTTGACTGGTTTGAGGTAGTATATTACTGGATGGGCTTGAAAATGTACGATTTGGTCGCTGGAAGACGTCTTTTACATTTTTCCAGATATTATTCTGCACAAGAGTCTGTTGAACTCTTCCCTACACTTGCAAGGAAGGGCAAAGGTAAAAGCTTGAGGGGCACAGTTGTGTACTATGATGGTCAGATGAATGACTCACGCCTAAACGTTGGATTAGCTTGCACTGCTGCGCTTGCTGGGGCAGCAGTGCTTAACCATGCAGAAGTTGTTTCCTTTCTTAATGATGAAGGTACCCAGCGGATAATCGGTGCAAGAATTCGTGACAATCTGTCAGGTACAGAAGGCATGTCCTTTCAGCAAAATGTTCACATAAATGATTAACCAATTCAACCATACAACAATTTGCATATCTGTCTTGATTTGTTTATTTTCTGTTCTGTACCTTTTCATGAAACCTTAAGTTTTAAATTTTAAAAAAGAAAGAGAAGAAGAAGAAGAGAAGTCAAATGACTATAGATTATTGAAGTACTTGTTAGTGACATTCTAGCAATGAATTGAGACGCATTTGATATCTATTGTTTGAACATATGAATCAGCTTTCAGTCCAAGCAGTAGAATGAGACTACCATTTGAATTCTTTGTAGTTGACTGTACTAGTTAGTTTTTATCACCATTTGAACTCTATGTAGTTTAACTTGCTCTAGTTAGTTTTTCCTTTAATGCATTAGTTACCTTTTAAACAATTGAATGTGTTGCACTAGGCTATCTCCTTGTTCATACAATAGTAAGACTGAGATCTAAGTTTTAAAATTAGACAAAAATGAGACAGAAAATTGTGAAAATTCAATTTATCCTTATTCTTAGAATCAACTGCCAATATAATGCAGGTGCGTGATAGTGGCTTAAATGCCCCCTAAAAGATATTTTTCTTTCCTTTTTTATCAAACTTGAGGGCTTTCCATTGAAATTATATACCGTAATTAGCAGTCTTGTTTGTCACGGAGCTTTGGTATTAAAACATCAAACTTTCTTTAGATGAGGGTGCTCGGTTGGAAATAATTAATTTTTCTTTTTTCAGTTTAGACCTTATGTTATTCAATCCTTACATTTCAAATACGTTGCAATCCTAGTTAAACATTTCTACATTTTATTTATTTATTTTTGGCTTATTTCATGTCCTGCAAGATTGAAGCATTTTTTATTATTCTTATTCTTATTATTAATGTCATTGTCACTGTTATTGTTATTGTTATGCTGTTATCAATCAAGAAGAAAAGAGGAAATTTTTTTTGTTTACATGCAGGGACAAGGGTTAGCACATAAGGACTAAATATGTGCTTTCTACTTTTCTTCCTTCATTAACCTTGTTTCTGCATATGAATATTGGTGGAATTAGGTAGCTTACTTAGTTTTCTGTTTGATCCTTTTGCTCATTATCATATAAACAGGCCAAGAGTTTGATGCCTATGCAAAAGTTGTTGTGAATGCGGCTGGACCATTTTGTGACTCCGTAAGGAAAATGGCTAACAAAGATGCACTGCCTATGATATGTCCTAGCAGTGGTGTACATATTGTTCTCCCAGATTATTATTCTCCAGATGGAATGGGCTTGATTGTCCCTAAAACTAAGGATGGACGTGTTGTCTTCATGCTACCATGGTTGGGGAGAACTATAGCTGGCACTACAGATTCTAGTACTTCCATCACTCCCCTCCCAGAACCAAATGAGAATGAAATTCAATTTATACTTGACGCAATCTGCGATTACCTTAACATCAAGGTATAGCATGGATTTATCAATGTTCAATGTTTTGACTTTTTCTTTCACTTTATTTCTCATTTCAATCACCTATTTTGGCAAATGGTTCAGTCTAAACTTTTTATTAAATTTATGATGGAAAACTTTAGGTACGACGTACAGATGTTCTTTCTGCCTGGAGCGGTATCCGTCCGTTGGCGGTGGATCCTAATGCAAAGAACACTGAAAGCATCTCTAGAGATCATGTTGTGTCTGAGGAGTATCCTGGTTTGGTGACAATCACTGGTGGGAAGTGGACTACTTATCGGAGGTAATATTTACTTTGGTTTTGCTAAATTTTCTTTTGGAGTAGCAATATATTCTGGGGTTTTTTTCCAATGCATGGTTGCAAGTATTAGTTGTCCTGCAAGAACTGAGTTTATCTTGATGGGCTACTGTTGAACTTATAATATCAAGTGAAATTTTGGAGTGTAGGTTCAACCATTGAATTACAGATCTAGTGATAAACATACTCCTTGATTTTGGAGCTTGGTATCTTGTTCTTTTGTGCTCCTCTGTTTCCCTCACTTTGTTCTTTTCGGCATGAGTTGTTCCGCTTACTAGAACTAGTTTCAGTATGGCAGAAGATGCAGTTAATGCTGCTATCAAGTCTGGTAAACTGAGCCCAAGCAATGAATGTATAACAAGCAACCTGCGGCTGATTGGTGGAGATGGATGGGAACCGTCACTTTTTACTGTTCTTGCTCAACAGTATGTACGGATGAAGAAGTCAGATGGTGGTAAAGTTGTTCCTGGGGTGATGGACACCACTGCTGCAAAGCATTTGTCTCATGCATATGGCACCTTAGCAGAACGAGTAGCCACCATAGCTCAGGTTGGTTTTCGGTGCTCTCATAATTATATAACTGTTAATTATGGGTCTTAATGGCTGTAGTAATTAGGTAATTGTGCATCTGTCTATTGCACATTGAACTTCGAGTGGAGACAAATTTAGGGGATTTTAGTGTATAATTATCTAGCAACACCTCATTACTCAAATGTATTAAGAATTAGTGAATTGGATAGCTTTCAGAGATCTTCATTCTGATATTGATTTGTTCTTCTGAGAGGGATAATAATAACCGGGAATGGGCTTGGAATTATAATCTTAGGCATTTTTATGACATTACTTGATGAGAGAGTAAAGAAATTCAAATTTAACTTAGAATGTCATGAGCTTCTCATAATTTATTTCTGGTGATAGTTCTAGGAGTCGTGCATTAGTTTTATTTGTGTACTGAATATATATGACTTATGATATTGTGAAATATCAAATGAGATTATGTTTCTTATCAGTGGGAGCTGGCTTGTCAAAATACTCTCGATCATCAGGTCTCCACGCCTGTTTAAAATTTAAATGACCAGCTTGGGTGCTACTAGGGACTGGACAAGCAATTCTTGGTTCTTCAGTTTTTCTCGGCATAATAAATATATACTAATTATTGACCTCGTAGTCATGTAAGACTATGTCACTTGGTATTTGGTAAGAATCCCAAATACGGTATGCATCCAGCATGGATATGTTTAATCTTTTTTCTAGGTTTTTCATGTATTTGGAGGATCTTTGAAAGGTGATATCCCCACACTCATATCCATATGTGTTAGACATGGTTGTCAAACACACTTCAAGGGAAATTGCAGCCAGCATAGATATAAAAACCTTGTAATCAATCAAAAGCTGCAATAGCTTTGTTAGCTTTAATAGAACCAGTTCTAGGACATGGTTTTAGTATAATGCTCTTGAATTTTTGTCCCAAGTGCCACCATCTAATCTAGTGACCTAGTATTGAATGATTTGGGAATATTTAAGTATTATATCATTTGAATGTCAAAATTAATGTCTCTGAAAATGCAATTTGTATTTCCTTTATGGTTAGTTAACAATTTCACATCTGCCTTTCAACTATTAGAATGAAAATTTGGGCAAGAGGCTTGCTCATGGATACCCCTATCTGGAGGCGGAGGTTGCATACTGTGCTCGAAATGAGTACTGCGAATCTGCTATTGATTTCATTGCCAGGAGATCTCGCCTTGCTTTCCTTGACACCGATGCAGCAAGCCATGCGTTGCCACGCATTATCGAAATACTTGCTACAGAGCACAATTGGGACAAGTCAAGGCAGAAGGAAGAAATGCAGAAGGCTAAAGAATTTTTGGAAACTTTCAAGTCTTCTAAGAATGCACATTTCTATGATGGGAAGCATCAGTAGCAAGTATTATATATTCTATGCATCAACCCGATAAAAGACTCTCACAAGTTTTAGGTACCATATTACTGAGATGTGGCTGTTAACTTTGTTTTAGGTCTTGAAATGAACCAAAGCGATATTCGGAGTTTAAGGGTCTCCGATTTCCAATGTGTTGTTTTTTTTTTTCTTGTCTTTATACAGGCGCATACATCTACTTCTTCATTCAGCAGACCAAGCGGGATTGATTTTGTCAAGCTTGCTCTACATCGTTAATAAAGATTGCTGGATCCCAGGACACTTGTAGCAACATGTTCCCCTGTTCCTGGTTCACATTGGTAAATAATTTTATCTTAAAGTAATGAAAGTTATTTTTCCCTGCATTTCTAACATATCTGGGTTCATGCTTACAAACTGTTGCTGTCCGATTCATACAAAATTTAAATCATTTGTTTAGATGTCTATCAATTTTCATGGGCACCATACCGTTTCCTTTCTTGATCATGGGAAGACTTCGAATTGTCTGCCGTTTTGCTTAGCTCAAATAGGAGCGTGAGTATCGATTACTCCTAAGTTACTTATCTCATAGCCTGAGCATTGGATATATTAGTATGTGTTTCACATGTTTCCTGTTAGACACCTGGCATCCGTTAATTTCATTAAAAATTTATATATATAAAAAACGATAATGTAATTATTTTTAAATATAAAAAAATTGGTAAACAACTTCCTCAGCAGATCAATTGTATATGATTTTGATTGATATAATAACAAATTTAGTTTTCAAAGTCTACAAATTCTATTAATTTGGTTCTAATTAGCAAATTTATCTTGCAATTTTTGTGTAAATGTATAAAAGTTGAGGTTGAATTTGTTGAATGTTTTAGAATTAAGCCAAAATGGCAAAATATGTGAACTTGAAGGCTAAATTTATTGTTATACCAAATCAAAATTATGTACACTTGGTAGAAGATATTATCGTCGTGAGTAATTGTCCCTAGTTGTTCTAGTTGCTCACTTTTGAAATGGATCAATTTGCTCAATTTTAAAATTGGGAGGGATTGAAGATGTCTTTTTACTAAAAAATTAAAATAACATTTAAAAACATGTAATTTTAAGAAATAATGAAAAATGTAATTATATTTTTAAACATAAAAATTTAAATTACTTGTTAAAAATTAGAAAATAATAAATAAAATATATTTATCTATAATTATTTTTGTTAAAGTAAGTAACGAATATATTTTCATTTCTTGTCACAAGTAATTTTAAAAGGTTTAATTTGAAATAATTTTGAGTTAAATATTTAAATACTTATTAAATTTATTTTTAGAACAAAAACTTGGAGAGCAAAATAGTAGGTATTTTATTGACTAATATGAATGCTTACAATGCTTTTCTAAAGTCTATATTTATAGACACAAGACGTATAAATAAAATAAAACTTTACATCTAATTAATATTAGAGTACATTAAATTTATCTTAATCTTGATAGATATCCACTTAATAATGAAATATTTATAACATTTCTCTTAGATGTCTATCGATAGATAGCATGCCTCGTTAAAATCTTACTAAGATAAAAATCTCATGAGAAAAAAAATTCTAGTGAAAGAAAAATAGTATACTTATCTAATTTTGCCTTATTAAAAAAAAATTTAGTGGGACAAAACCTCAATTAAGGGAAAAAATAGTACAACGCGTATTTATACCCCTCATGACGATATAACATAATATCTCATATTCTACGTATTCAATTTTGAATACTAGCTTTCAAATAATCACTTAAATGAATTTGATAAACGCTCGTATTATCATTCTTCTAGAAGTCATGAGTGAGAAACATTTCTGGAGAAATATATTTTAATCACTTCAAGAGTTTCAACACTAATCATAGCAAATTTTGATCATGGTTCTATTATAAGAATACATATGAGGATTTTGAATCATTTTATAATCTTCCTTCAATTTAATAAATACTTACGCAAATATATTGAACACATTCTTGGGAATTCTTGTATGCTTCTAGCATTCTAAATCCTTCAAGGATTTTAATATAAATTTTGTTATACAGTGATTCATATCAGAATATGCATGTTAAATTTTTTATAAACTGCCAAACTAATAAAATATCTAAAGATTCTTTCATCCACTTCCAAAAATATTATACATTTCATAATCAATGTCAAGACTTAATTAAAGACTTCTTTTTACTTATTTTATTTCACAAAACTACTCATTGTACCATCACTAGCTTTATATGTTTAGATGTTTGGACTACTGGTCCAAAATTTTCATTAATTTAATTCTATTTGAATTGCGTTTTTCATTTTTGCCAATCTATTTCATGTCTATATTTCTTAACAGATTTATTCAAGATCCTCATTTTCTTTCATTATTTCAACATTGCAAAAACGTTGTCGACAACTTTTCATTTTCACGGTTTCATATTTTTTTGTATTGACATAACTTATTGAGATCTCTTTATTTTCTTTATTTCCATCTTCAAGTACCTAAATTTCTTTTGGAGTTTTAATAATTAGTTATATCTTGGGTTTCTTTTGAATTACCTACCCCACTATATAACTGTCTAGATTAATTTTTTTTTACGAGAATTTTCATCTTTGGAACCTATCAATCTAACATTCTTCAAGCATGCATTACTTTCATTATTGTCCTACTGGAACTTTGATTCAAATGAAAACATTAGTTAGTATATAACACTTGGTTATTCTCATTAAATCAGTAAATACATTTGGTAGTTAACTTATAATAAAGTGAGATATGGTTTAGCTAATAATTGGACGCATTTAATTGTTGGTTCTGCTAACCCATTTTATACGTATAAGCAACAGGCTTTATAATAATTATTCACACTAACAATCTAGTATACATTAACCATTTAAAGCTTGAGAAATAAACTCACAAGCATTAGTAAGAATTGTCTCACTTGCATAATTTAAAAGTTTTGTTCTTAAACAAATTATTAAAAAAATAATCTTACAAACTATAGGTTGTGCGTTGATAACTCATATGTAATTATCTTGTAGATGCATCTACTAAAATCATATTATAACATACACTTCCTAGATAAAATGGGTCCATGTTTCTTTCATAAATGCAAGAGATCCAATCTCATTTTTTGCTAACAAGGTTTAAATAAATCTTCTTTGAGAATATGCAACACTTGATGAATGAAAAATCTTCAGGTTCTTTAATAAATATCCATTTAAATTCTTATCTTATCGCATAATTTTATATTGGGATGGTCTAACCGATCATGCCAACTAATTAGTAGATTTGAACTAGCAAACTTTTGGTTTATCATCTCATAGATTTAACAATACTAATATATACATAGTACCAATTAAAGGGAAAAATGATAGTTTTTCGATACAAAATTTTTACCAAATATAATAGATTTAATCAACCATCTCCTCATCCATAGTATCAATATGATATTTGTTACAATGTATATCCTTTTAAAACAAAATAATTTTGTTTCTTCGGATAACAATGTATTAGCTCTTCTAGAGCCTTCAATTAATTTTATACTTTGAGATTAACATGTTCTATTACCATATTGAACATAGAATAACATTATATTAGCTATTCTGGTGGTGAGAAGAACTGATATGATCATCTTTTTTACAATTATTATAGTTTTACCTACCACGTCCACGATTACATCTTTTGAATTTATTACGTATTACTGCATTCACTTTAGGGAATGAAATAGATCTAACGGGATGAGCTTCAAGATTTTCATTCATAACTTGTTACTTTATTCAACCTTTTTCATTTAATACCTTGTTATTTTATTTAACCATAAGTAAACATTTAAAATATATCTTAAAATCTTTTTCATAATATTGCTGATGTAGGAACACATTTGAAATAAGAAAAGTTGGAACAAATTCTCATTAGTAATACAGAGACACATTTGAAGTATGAAAAGTTAAAACAAATTTTCTAAGAAGTTCTTATTAGTCTTATTCTCATATAATTTTAACTGAGAACTTATCTTGAACACCATAGAGCTAAACTCACAGTTTTAAAATTGTACAACTTTAAGTGCATCCAACCATCACAATTTTTAAATAAAATTATAATCCGATGGTCATCTTTTTCTTAGAATTATTCCACAATTCAAGTTGATATTACATAGCCAAATATTACGCTTTCGAACTCTTTATGGCGATGATGACGAAAAATGTCAAATAATCACAATTAATTCAATTTCTCATATAAAAAAAATGTCACATTATCATTTTATCATGCATATCAAATCTTTAAGCACTCATGGATTATGCATGATATAATCCAATAACCAAACCTTTTTCGTACTAAATATATATTTTTTCATTCACAATCTCAATACGAGATCTAATACAATGATTCTCTTTTAGCATTGACCATCACAAATTTTATTCTTCTAGGTATTGATATATTAACTCTTCCTGAGCTTTTAACTAATTTTTTACAATCAAATATTGCAACAATATTGGTTTGTTTCAGTACCGAATAAGATAAATATTTTCTATCTGTAAGGATAGTATTCATTGCTACACTGTTAATGATGTATATATATATTTAGGGGTGTTCAAATGGTTAACAAACGGTTAACCGAACCGAACTAGCATTAGCCGAACTTTTTAATCCTTTAACCGTTAATTGAACTGAAATATTTCGGTTAATTTGATCGGTTAATCGAAATTTATATGTTTTATTTTTTGTTTTTGTTAAAACAAATATTAAACATATCAAAAAATATTTGATAATGTTTATTTGACCGAATTATCCGAATTAGTAATAGCTTAATACATATAACATATAATATTATTTATTAAGTTCGGTTAATTTGGTTAATTACTCGATTTCGAACCGAATTAATCATTAACCGAAATTCTAAAAAACCTTTAACCGACCTCCGACTGAACTAGATTAGTTAACGATCGATTAACCAAATTAGATCGATTTAGTCGGTTAATTCAATTTTAATCGAAGTTTGAACACCCCTATATATATTTTCTTTAAATATATGTGTATTTTTCTTTAAAAAATATTAATAGAAATAAAATATTTGAACATACGAGAAGCATGTGACTAATGATCTTTTATATCACATTACTAAGATAAGTTATATCTCCTATTTGAAGGGTTATCTTGAGAACTTTCATTGTTTTCTTTGAAAGTATTTCATTATCTAAGAGAAACTTATTTCTCTATATATATGGGAAGCCGTTATTTTTTTAGGTTCTACCCCATTATGGGCAAATCAGATTTGATTCGATCCAATATTTCCAACAAAATATAATCTCAAGAAGAAAATTTTAAGTCAATTAAAAACATGCCAATTATAAATCTGATTAATATATTACCCATATGATGTAAAAGTATATATGAAAATTTGATGTGACTGAATGGTTGAAGCCCCGTACTTACCTAAATATCGTGTTATTGTTTTGATAACATGTTATGAAATAAATGATAAAGAAAGTAAAAAAAAAAAAAGAAAAAGAAAAATGAAATAAGAGAGCAAAAGAGAAGTAGGTATTTTATTAATCAATAGATATATTTATGATACTTTCTCAAAGTTTATATTTATAGATATAAGACGTATAAACGAAATAAAGCTCCACTTCTAACTAATATTAGAGTTCTAAAATACATTAAACTTATCTTGATCTTGATGAACATTTACTTAATTATAAAAATATTTATAAAATATTATTTTTAAATGTATAATTTTAAATAATTTACTTTTAAAATGTTTTAAGAAAAATTAAAACAAGCCTACTTTCAATTTTTCCCTTAATTGATACCATAAATTTTTTAACTATTAAATTTAAAATCATTATATTTTAAAACTTTTAAAATGAAAATCACGAGAATCAAAATGCATTTAGCCCTTAAATCAAATTGAATAAATTTAAACCTTAAATTTATGATTTAATTTATCTCAGAATTACAAGCATAAGTTTAAGTTCGATCCCTTGTAGGCACATTATATATAATTAATATTTCTAACAATACTAACACCTTTCTCATGAGCTTGCAAGTTGTATCTACATCAACCATCAATCGAGGCGCTCCCCCGAGTGGAATAATACTATTGAGAGTCCGAGTCTAACCTCCCTTAACAGAAAGTATTCAAATAATAATAAAAAAAAGAACGAAAAAATAACCAATAATAAAATAATAAAATTAATTAATTTAATCTAACATATCGGAATTACTAAAATGACCATTTTCAATACAGGTTGCAATATGATAGTAGAGTTCCATTATTTTCATGGCCGACCAAAATGAATACAACAAAACAAGACAAAAATGCAAATCAAATCAAAAGCATTGTTTATTTATTTATTTTTAATTAATGAAGTCAATTTTTTAATAAAAATAATTTCGAATTAATTTGTATAATTATTTGTCATAATATCAAATTTATATTTTTTAAAATTTGATTATTATTTTTTTAATTTTCAAATTTTTTTAACTTCAAAAAAAATAAGGATCAATTTGATAATATTTTAATGTTTTAGTCAATATTTTTATTTTAAAAATTAAATTGGCTCTTTTTTTAAAAAAGTTGAGGCTAGGTTTAACTCGACAAAAAAATAAGGACCAAATTGACAAGAATTGTAAACGTTGAAAATTAAATCTAACATTATTTTAAAAAGTGATATTAGTTAATTTGAAATAATTTGTCAAAATTTTTATTTATCTTTAAACTATTACGTTCTTTTAAATTTCAAACTAACAACGATTTAGTTTGTAGGAAGACATTCAGTTGACACATTCTCTATTTCTCACAGAAATGTTAATAATAAAGTTCGATAATAAATATGTTTTTGATATAATGTTTAGTATTATTCATAGCCCTTTCTCAACCCATAAATAGGAAGATAATGCGCTTCAACGTACTCGAACACACGTCTTCTGTATTAGCAACAATGCTCATGTCAAGACAATAAATATACTAAAAGAAAAATATTTTGGGGGTTTAATTTTTGTATTGTTGCTAATGGTAGGATAAATATAGTTGGATCCATTAATTTTGCATTATTACATATTATAGAACCCCATGTTGATATATTCTTTACTATATATGCCACTTTAGTAATTAAATAATTTTTTTAATTTTTAATACTTTTTAAAATAAATTTAATAATTTTTTATTTTTAAAAATATTTTTATAATGTTATTGAATTTTTAAAAATTAAGAAATTAATTGCTAACGTGGCAATTCACGTGTATTCCACGTCAAGAAAGTTAACTGACGTTAACATTTTTATCTATTTTTGGGATGATTTCAGGGGCGAAGCTAGAACAATTTTTAAGGGGCCGATGAAATTTTAATTTTTTATACTTTATATCTTTATAATTTGTAAAGGATTAAATCAAATTTTTATAATTTTAGGGAGCCAAAGTGCAATTTTACCTTTACTAATTTAATTTTTTTTAAAATTTAAGGACCTAAATAGCAATTTTACATTTTAAGGGGACCGGAGTCCATGCCAGCCCCCTGGCTTCGCCCCTGGATGATTTGATGAACGGCTGAAGTTTAAAAGCTAAAATAAATGAAGGGTTAATAATTTTTTTTGAAGTTGAAGGGCCAAATAAAAAATTATCCGTATACTTTACTACTATTTTTATTGAAAAATTGATACCTATGCAACACATGGATGACATGTGGCTAGCACGTGACAATGTCTCATTATTTTTTTAAGTAGACATGTATTATTATTTTTTAGGAAGGAAAAATACCTAGAAAATCCCTACACTATAGATTCATAAACAATTTAGTCCCTCTCAAAACAAATAGAGTAATTTAATCTCTGTCCTATTAGAAAGTAAGCAAACAATTAACCACTTTGTTAATAATCTATAGGGTAAGTATTAATGTCCCTATAAAAATAAATTAAATAATTTAGTCCCTATAATATTAAAAAATAGCAAATAAAATGTATTGAGACAATTTTAATCATTTCCATTAATAAAAGATACTGTTGTTTAAAGAGAAAAAAAAGGATCTAAATGCAATTGAGAACAACATGGTACTGTATAAATGTATACTATGGGTTGAATTTTAAAAAATTAACAAAAAAAAAATATTTAAGAAAATTATAATAATTCAAAAAAAATAGTTCTAAGTTTTTGGGAAAAATCTAAATAACTTGTTTAAAATATTACTACAAATCCTATTACACGCGTATGCGTGTAAAAATCACGAATTTAAAACATGAATGTGTGTTTAAAAATAAAGTACAATAAACAATAAAACGTATGGCTTGAAATTAACTAATCATAATAACACTTGAAATATATACAATATTAAAATAAAAAAATAGATTAATTTATGAGTAAAAGGAAACTTGAACACATAAATACATCAGATAAACAATATTAAACGCATTTCAATTATTTATCATGATTTTGTTATTAATTGCGAGTTAGAGTCGAGTTAATTTGATACACTAACTCAATTAACAATATTATTAATATATACAATTGATGGAGATAATAAATTGTCTATTAATTTGATACACATAGAATTTAGTCCATTTTCTTTTTAAATTTCAAAATTTATGTCCAATTATTAACGTTTTTAAATCTTTTTTTGTTAAATATATTGATATGACGTTTTGGATTTTTTTTTAAAAAAATACTCACTCGATAACCATGTACTAAAAAATAGCATTGTAATAATTCTGAATTTAACAAAATAATTTTAACAACATTAATAACTGAATATAAATTTTGAAATATGAAAACAAAATGACTAAATTTCTAAAAATAAAAATATAAGGATGAATTTTTGAATTTAGAAAAAGTATAAGGATTAAGGCACATATTTCCATTTTCCAAAATGAGCTGACCCCACTAAGAACATATATACTGATTAGATTGAAAAGCATAACATGGAGGGTTCCAAAAAATGATGGCAAAGAACACATGGGGTTTGTTCACAAAGGAATAATGGGGTCACCCACTATTTTCTCTTTGTTGCCTTTATTTTAGTCCAAAAATTTCTTCTCTTTTTTTTTTTTTTGGTAAAAGTTTATTCATAATTTGGTTGTTAGATTATAGAAAAAAGAATGCAAATACTAAGAGTCCATAATCCTTAAATAAGGGTTTTGGAAGAAAATTTTCATTTTTGTGAAGGTTTTTAAAATTTCAAAATTAAATTTATTTATTTAAGTAGAAATAAATAAGAATTTCAAATTTTGTAACAAATTTTGAAAAGAGGTTTGAGTATCTCTTATTCCTGACTCAAATTCCATTTAAAGAGGTTGTTATTCAAAACTTATGATAATCTCATTTTATTTAACGATATAAAAGCTTAACTGATGGTGTCTTAGCTCGACTGGCATTAGTATTGTTGCCAATGCAGGAGGGCGTGAGTTCGAGTGTACTAAAATGTATTATCCCCCTATTTAGCAATTGAGAATGATTCTAAGTATAAATAGCATATATGATAAGATCTTATAATGAGATTAATGTTTAAAAAAATATAAAATCTTAATTTTCAAATATTATTTTTATTTAATTTTATTGCATATTTTATATTTATTTTTAATATAATTATTCTTCTTTTAAAATGCCAACATTTTAAAAATCTTAAAAATTTCAAAATTTCTAGTCCAAACACACTACATAGGGCTTAAAGGTTAATTTTCTTTTCAACTGAGTAAATTATTTTCCAATATAAAAAAAAATTGATTTCTAAGATATTGTGGGATTATATTTGTTGAAAATTCAACCACAAATTTACTAAAAATAATTGCATATAAGCTAAACTATAGAAGTATATACTTATGTATGACTTTAATTACATATTGTTTATCAAAACTTCAATTTGTTACAAAAATGATAATTAACATTACTGATTTATTATATTTTGGTCATTAAGTTGTTACCCTCGACTAAAGGCATGATAGAAATCTCACATGGTAAAAACATTTGTCATTAAATGTCAACGTGTAATTCACGCCATTACAAGGGTCGAAGTCAAAAAAATTTTCTTAGGGGGAGCCGAAATTAAGTTGTATATTCTTATGATAGCTAAAATGTAATTTCACAATTTTAATAGCTTATATCTTTATAAGTTTTAAAGGATTAAATCAAGATTTTATCATTTTAAAGGCAGGCCAAATTGTAATTTTACCTTTTACTAAATTAAAATCTTGTAAAAATTAAAGAGCCAAAATTAAAAATTCCATTTTAAGAGGAGGCCTGGGCCCTTGCCAGCAAAATTTCCATTTTTAAAGGAGGCGTGGGCCCTTGCCAGCCTGCTGGCTTCGCCCCTGGTCATTTCCACATATGTAATTTAATTTTTTTTAACTTTAAATTTTGTAATTGTATAATGTTTACTTTACTTTTTTTAGCATTTAAAATCCTAAAACCTAAAGTAAAAGGAAACATTCTTTCATGTAATTAGACGGAAAAGAGAATAATAGGAGAAGGCAAAAATAGAGGCACCCAATGCCATACTTGTATGCTACTATTGGTACCAAATTAGTTAAAAGATTCTGTGGTGATGACCCAGATAGGAGATTTTTCTAGTACCAAATTTATGGGAATGAGATTAGGAGTTATTGTTGTTTTTTTACCTGATTTGATTCTCTTATGATGCCTCGTGCAAGGGTGGTACTACTTGGAATTTTAAGAAAAGTGAGAAATATAAAGAGGGAGAAAAGGAAGGAGAAATGATCTGGATTTATTTACTGGTTTCATGTGTGGCCATGCAATAAGTTTTGTTATCACTACGTGTCTTGCAACCTGGTCCAAGTGGTGACCCAATCACCCGAACACGGTGACCCGACTTGGAAACCATAACAGCTTGCCTCCCATCGCGTCCACAGCTCGCCATTCCCCTATTAGCCTTATGGCCAGAGCTCGTCATCTCCTTATTCGTTCCACTTCGCTAGCTCACCACCTTCCCCAGCTCGCCAGTTTTCCAAGTAATTGATTTGCAATTCGCCACTTCTATGTTCACCAGTTAGCCAGTTCGTCACTTTCCAACTTCACATCCCAACTCGCTGTTCCCCAGCTCACCTATTCGCAAGGTGACCCATTCAGAGATACCTCTGAGGTTACATATCAAACCTAGAGGGTAACGTGCCGTTGTGCATGGCACCTAGTTATCCCCTAGCACATCCCATTAGGGAACCATGCCTAATAAATATGAATATAGCTTTCATGCGAAGGGGACCAGAGAAAAAAGTCTTCAACAATTGGTGCGGTGAGCGTGGAGACATTTGTTGCCCAGTAGAGTAAACAAAAAGTCAACATGACTTGCTCGAATGAAAGATTTCTAACCTAATCATCTTCACGCCAAAACATGAGAGATGATAGTGATGATTGTCCGTAAGAGTTTGATTTTTTAACCAACTGGTTTTCCAATCGACCGAAAAACCTTGGCAACTCGAGTCAGCAGGACACTTACTAAGCTTTCAATCTAAATTTCCCCTCAGATTAAAAAAACTTCTAACCCTTCCGACTAAGAGACCTCCCAGTAGTAGCTTGCAAATTTGCAAAACCAAGTACACATGTTAAAGGAACAAATGTTGCAACAGAATGTGAGGTACGAGCAACAACGACTTTTACATCAGGAGCAGCATAGGCAAAATGAGGAAAAAATGCAGAAAATGCAATCGGGCCATTCTGACCACCATGAAAACATCGTGCCCTTGCAAGAGGAAGGCTACAACGTGCATGTAAGGCCATGGCAGTAGAAAGTGGATGCCTTTGCATCAGGATTTCTAAGCATTGCACCCAGTTGTGCAAGATATGGACTGGATTTTCTGTTCTAATAATCTTTTAACCTCGAAAATCACAGTTGTGGGCTTGCCTCTAGAGTTCAAGGTGCAAATGAGGTTTTTGAGGGAAGAAGAGACTCGCAAGCACACCTGATGCAGTACAACGATTACATGAATGTCCTAGGGGCTTCTAGCACAGCAAGTGTAATGCCTTCTTCATGACTTTGAAGGGAAGTGCAAAGGGTTAGTATTTGTCTCTACAGTAGGGATCTATTTGAAATTTTACATAGCTTCGACAGATTTTCATGGGAAGGTTTCATGCTCATAGAGCGGTAATGAGCACTCTGATGGGTCTAATGTCAGTTAAACAAAGGGAGGGAGAGTTCTTGTAGAAGTACATCAAGCGTTTTTATGCAGCCACTTTAAACACGAAAAACTTTGAGGACTAGTGGGTCAGTTATGCCTTTATCATAGGGGTAATAAATGAACATCTTCGATATTCTTTCACATATAACAGGCCACAGAGTTTGGCAGGCCCCTATGAGAGGTCTTGCAGGTTCATGAAGGCAAATGAGGTGAAGATGACAACTCACATGTTCCAATTTTCTTTAGTGTTATTTTTTACCTTCATTGTTGCCACATTCATCTTCTTCAAGCAATTATCAAGAAAACTCTAAGCTTTTTTAACCCTATTTTTGTGCTTATTTTAATGTATGTTTTGAATGTATGTCAGGTTGTTGCTTATATATAAATGATGTTGAGCAGCTAAATCTATGGTGGTTGGTTGATGGAAATGTTGCTTGGTTAGTTGTTTGTACAATGACTAAATTATAAAAACTAGACTAAATCAAATAAAATTCAAAACTTAGAATTGATGTCTCTAGGGGAAAACATAGATTGGTGAGACCGAGAGGAGATCCTATTGAGCACCAATTTGGTTGTCCTGAGTTAGTTTGGTGAGGTCGAGAGATAAATATGACTAAATCGTCTAATTTGGTAAAATGGAGACCACAAGGTGAAATTGATCAAATTAGAAGTTTAGACTTTATAGGTCCCTAATCCAAAGACTAATTAGCAACATGGAAGTCAACCAACCACTTTGCTTATTGAATTGTTAATTGCTTAATTTGTTATTTTACAATTTGGTCCTTTTTAATGTTAGGTAATTAATTAGCATAATTGAGCTCCATTATGAATTGTCGTAATATAAGACTTAGCGAGTAGTTACCTAGACTTATTGGTTATATGCCTGTTGCTTAGGAATCACTTAGTCCCTGAACTGTCTTGGGTTCAATCCTTGGAATACTCGGGTGTTTCATTGTAACACTATAAATATTACAACTTGATCTATCACACTTGTAGTACACCGCTATATTATAATTGTTTTTGTGTTGATTCATAGCTCCATTGCACACACATCAGGGCATGATCAAAGCTCGGCCACACATAGAGACATGACATACCACCCAGGAATTTTTGCAAAAAGATATTGACTATGGTTAAATGATAGAAGCAAAGAGTATGGATGCTAACGTAAGATATAGCATGAAAACAAAGGAAAAGTTATAAAAACAAGATGTCATTAATATCCTCAAATATTACAAGTTACAATAGTATTTACAATGAAGTATTACTTTCATCTCCGGATTGTAAGTGCTTGGGCTAGAAAGCTCGAGAATTTGACAGTTCCCCTGCAGGATCGTTTTCTTCTTCTTATTGTGACTCGTTCAGAGTAGATTTTGGCCAACATGTTTCATCATCAAAAGGGTTGTTCCTTGAAGATTCCCTAGTAAAAACAATGGGTCTTATCTCCTGAAGAAAATAACGCCAATTGTCATCGAATGGACAATTAATGTTGAAGTTCAAACGATAACCACACCTAATCATATTGAAGAAAAAACCTAGGGTTCATCTTGTGGGTGTACATGGGACAAAATGCCACTTGCATGGCCAATATGGTCCTATCCACAGTAATGGTTGGAACAGTTACTTGAACATCCTTCAACCTCCTTTGATCTTTCTTTCGGGCTGCATACATATGTTGTAACTGAAGGCTTAGATCTTTTATTTTAACATCCCATTTTTCAAAAGCTTCCCATAGCCTTAGATTATCCTCATGTAGCTAAACTTCGACATGTTCATCTAACTCAATGCGCAGTTGAAGTCTAACATTCTCCTTTTTCAACCGCACGTTCTCACCTTGAACCCTCCATAAGGTTTCCATCAAATCCTAATACTGCTGAATCATATTAATCAAGCCCTCTTGGACCAAACAATCACCCTCTTAAAAGCCATTTGATGATGCATAGGAGGTCTCAATAGCTTGATTAGTGTCAAAATAAGGCAAAATTGTTAAGTTGAACCTTGTTTTAAGTTAATTGGTCAGTTCATCAAAACAAGTTTTAGAATTAGATGCACAAAAGATAGAAAAAATTACCAACAACCTCAGGAGAGTTGTGTCTCATTTCTCTCCGAATGAAGACTTCCAAAAGAAAAGAAGTTGAATTGTGTCCACCATCCAAGGTCTCACTATTACTATCACCTTCAAAGATATGAGAGTGAAACTCCATAGCGTGAAGAAGTGTGAAAGTAGGAGCCCATTTGGAAGGAATATTTTGAGAAGAGACATTAGAAGGATTCCTTCTAGAAGGATGATGTTTTTAAGGGGCAAGAGTAACGTTTGGAGTACCTCTTAGAGTAGTAGCTAGGATATCCTTAGAGATACTTTTTGAAGGGGGACTCTTATGTGTAGGACGAGAATTAGTGTTTCAAATAATTCCCCCAGACTTTCGTAAGGTGCGCTTAGTTTCTAGCGTTGTTGTCCTTTGCCTCTTGACAAGATCAAAGACTTCCTCTACTGTCTCTTGGACCCTAATTGAGATCTGTCCACTTGTCTCTCCCTCCCGTTGGACTTGAAATTTGTAAAATAATATAGAAAACAAGTTATCTCGAAGTTGTAAAGCCTCGCAAAAAATAAGCAAATAATTGTCGTTTACTTATCAAAGCTTGTTGGCTGCACAGATATAATCTTCGGAGGAAAAGTTAATGCCAGAAGAAGAGGCACCCACTGCCCCATTCGAGGCAATCATCAACAAGTTTTTTTATACAATATTGGGGATAGGGGATAAGAGTAGCACGATTTAAACCCATACTAACTAAATAGGTGTCTGATAAGAGTTTTAACCACAACTCTATACAAGCCAAGACATCTACAACATGTTTATCTTTTAAAAATTATACATATATAATTTTTTAGTATATTTTAGATATTTTGCTTTATCTCTTAATAATGATTATCGAAACCGAAACGAATTCTATTTTTATTTAATATATAATTAATTTTAATTTTTATGATATAAAAAAATCTTATATTTTAAATAGTGAAAATAATTTAAAAATTCTAGAAAAATATTTTTTTAGAAATATTTAAAAGCCAAATAAGTCTAAAAACCATAATAAAAATTAATATGAAAAAAGTCGAGAACCGAACCAAATTTTGATTAACGATTCAAAAAATATGATCGAATCGAATCGGTATCACCTTTGCACACAATAATACAAGAACCTGTATCAGACTTTTACGTTTCATTATTGTCCCATAATTGTTTTTTAGAATTGTAACAAGTATAATATAATTTCAAATACAAGTCTGAGTAATTGCAAGTATCAAACTATTACAAACATATTGTTCACCAAATACATTCAAACTATTACAACACAAACGCAAACTCAAAACTCTATGCAGACAATTACATATAATAAATCTCAAATCTAAATACTCAGAATCCAAAACCTCCGCATTTACCGACGTAATTCCTTATTTACCCATGAGTTCATCTATCCACCAAAAAATAGTGCCAACAATTTCATTGTTGAAAACAAAGTTGTGCTTTTTCATAAACACATTTAAATATGATAGATTTAATATATATATATATATATATATATATATATAATATTTTAATATGTTTAATATTCTGCATTTTTTATTGTTTTCATGCTTTGTACAACTTACACATGAAAAATACAATAACTTATCGATGTTACCAAAATCATAGCTATTATCACATTTCCATGCAATTATTTTTTATTGATTTAGAATAAACCAAAAATAAATATTTTTTATCGATATTATTTTTTTGTCAATTTTTATATTTTTTGAATTTTTTTGGGATTTTTATATTTTTTAAATTTAATTAATTGCTAAGGCAGACTTAACAAATGCATTTTCTTTTTAGAAATATTGCTTAAATATTTATGTGCTGTGATTAAAATATTATTCTATATATGCGATTTTAATATTTAGTATGCTGGTAATTTATTTTTATATTTTATAAATATTTTTTATTTCACAAATAATATTAAAAAAATATTTTTTAAATAATTGTTCAAAAAAATAAATAATAATCTTATTCCTTTCCTTTTTATTATATATGTTTTTGCTAAAAGGGAATGGGAGCTTTTTAAGATTCAAAAGGGAGCAACAATGGTGACAACTGACAATGGGACACACTTTTGAACAGAAGGAAGATTTCATTTCCTTAAAAGCCATTTGAATCTGCTGAGTGCTTTGCTTTTCCTTCGTTGCCGGCTATTATTCCATACACCCTTTCACAACTAACTCTACAACCTTTGTAAGCTTAGCTACCCACCCCCAAACGCGGGAACCCACCATTTCTCTTCGTGCCTCCCTCAACTGCTGCTTCTCTCTCTCTCTCTCTTTTCTGCTTTGGAATTTGTTGTTGTTAGATACCCATTTACTTACTTTCTTTAAAAAACCAACTCTTTTAAATCCAAACCCAGTGTCAGATTTTTTTTTGTCAGTCTGAAAATGGCTACAACGAGTTCTGGTTTGAGACCAGCACAAAGGACTGAAAAGCAAAGGATTATGCAACAGCAACAAGGTCTTAGCCATGGCTGGAATTCATTAACGAGAAGTTTAAACAATGGACAACAGTCTCTTCGCTCAAAGGATACGAAACCTGCTCCTTCTTCTAGACGTTCAGTTACTCCAACTTCTCGTTCTCTCTACAGGGACTTTGATGATGACAACGGTTTCTTCCCCTCTTTCTTTTTTGTTCATTTTTTATTCTCTTTTGTATAATAAAATTCCACTTCTTGGTATTATTTTACTTGGTTTTGTATAAAGGTATGTTTTTGGATTGCTTAAAATGGGTTTATTATCGAGTTTTATTTTGACTATTGTGGAGTGATAATAATGATTGTTTATTGTTTACTGAATATGTTGCTCTTATGCTTGCTTGATCTTGATCTTTGTCTTATAACCGAAGTTTCAGTGTCAAATCATGATGCACAGAGCTATTGGGCTATTTCTTTTCTCTCTCTTGGCCTGCATTATATGTCAACATGGAATTTTAAAGGCTATCATGGCTAAAATGTGAAATTTGACTATCCACTTTTGTTTTCAACTTAATGCTTAATTATCATGCCCCATTTTAGAAATTTTTTTCAGTTGAAGAAGAAATGCAGTTTCGTCCAAACAATTCAAGGATCTTTCTTTTTGGGTGGGGGGGGGGGGTTAGAGTTTGGAGACATTAATAAGGGAAAAAAATTAATGCTTTTAGTTTGAGATTTAATTAGCAGATGTCAGGAAAAGATCTTGAAAATCAAGTTCTCAAAACGCCTTTACGGGTATTGGCTTGCAATTATAGGAAAATATTCATTTTCCTTTTTTATTACATTATCTGTATATGATTATTTGTTGAAGCATGATAAATTATTAGCAAAGAGGTCCTTAAGATACGTGCTTTATAGAAAAATTCTTTTTTATTGTATAGTGAATCCTGCTATCTTTTTTCTGGTTCTTACTTTCATTTGATCGAAGTATATATTTTAAAAATCTTTTAAATTTTTTTTATCGAAATCTTCTAAATATCCTTGATTCTCAACTTGGTTTACAGATTCTGGAAGGGTGAGAGTTGCTGTTAGACTTAGACCAAGAAATGCTGAGGATCTTCTTTCAGATGTTGATTTTGCTGACTGTGTTGAATTGCAGCCAGAGGTAACTTATTGGTCTATTAACAAATTCGAGTGGCTTCTTTGATCGGTGTTGTAAATTATCAAAGCATGTTTTCTTCTGGTTCGTAGCTTGATTTCACGGTTTTATCATAATTAAGTTGGAATACCCTGACACATTTATCTTGTTTTTGCAATGCTCTGGAGTTCACTGGAATCTAAATTGTTTTTTTTTTTTTGGCAATGTAGTTGAAGCGGTTAAAGTTGCGAAAAAACAACTGGAGTTCTGAATCTTACAGATTCGACGAAGTCTTCACAGAAACTGCCTCTCAGAAGCGTGTCTATGAAGTGGTAGCAAAGCCTGTAGTCGAGGTGACTGAGAAATATCTTATGAGACCTGACAAGATATAAATCATGTTGGCTGATATTAGTTGCACGTTCATTGTTAAATGCTCCATGCATATGACTTAATCCTTCTATTATGTATGTATATGCATGCATTTTCAGTTTATAATTGGTCATTTCAAAGCCATCATTTGTTTGCTTTCAAGTACGACTTGATATTTAGTCTTTTCGGTTGACTTTTATATGTTTTTGCAGAGTGTACTGAGTGGTTATAATGGGACGGTTATGGCTTATGGTCAAACAGGAACTGGCAAAACCTTTACACTTGGCAGACTTGGTAAAAATGATGCATCCGAACGCGGTATTATGGTTAGAGCTCTAGAGGACATAATGGATAATATATCCATTGCTTTTGACACTGTGGAAGTCTCATATTTACAGGTAATATTTGATATTCTATTCTTTTGTGACTTTGTTTTGTTTGTTCATAGGCACTTATGTCATGGTTATAGGTTATATTTACCATTGATGCGTTTTTTCTTCCTCAACATTTACTTGTATATTGGTTTGAGCTAAATTTATCACTGGATGCTTTATTATCTCCTTGACCATGGTTCAGTTATGTTGCTTTGACTTTTGAGTTGAATTTAGCCCGTTGGAAGTTATGCAGAATGAAACAAACAAATACTAGTGATATAGAGAGAATCATGATCTCATTAACTGAGAATTGTCTACCAAGCTTCAAAATTGAAACCCTAAAATGTGATAAAAAATGTCTAAGTTTATGGGAATAGAAAATTTGAACCCCATATGGCTCTTAAATGTCAATGGTTAGAACTCTAAAAGTTCTGTTAATTTCTTTCTGTAAATCAATAAAATTTCCACAAACTTAAAACCACTGCATTCAAGTGCCTTTTGTTGATCCAAACAGGATATAGTTGGTAGATTGAGTGTGCAAGTTGATCAATATCTACATTAAAAAACACAATTCAGTATATAGTAAAAAGCTTGTGAAGTTTACCAAAATTCAACTCAGAAAAACTTGGGCATTCAAAATAAAACTAATTGGATGAAAATCCTATCATACCTTATTCACCTTTATGGTTATATTACAATGGCATATTTATAGTGACAAAGCTTGTGGAAAAATATGCTTCTCCTAGGGAGTTTTGGAGGATGGCACTGCAGATTAATGTCATTTGGATCAAAAGCTTGTATCTGCATTAGCTCTTATTTACCTGTTATCTTTTAGCACTCAATCACAGAGACACACACAAATGCTTACTTTCATTTAGTAGTCTGACATGGGTATGCATACTTCCATAGCTTTTACCCAGACTAAATGTTAATTCTAGATCATAATGTTACCCAATGGTGATTCATTAGGTTTTTTTCATTGGTGACCAATCTTTGAACTGTTATTTAATGTGTGTTCATTCCTGTCATATCAATATCATTTATTGGATGGATGATCGCCCTTTTTTTTTTTTTTTTTTAAATTCAGTTGTATATGGAATCCATACAAGATTTGCTTGCACCCGAAAAGACAAATATCCCTATTCATGAGGACCCCAAGACTGGAGAAGTGTCATTGCCTGGTGCTATTACAGTTAAACTTCGAGATTTACATCATTTCCTAGAGCTATTGCAGATTGGTGAGGCTAATCGTCATGCAGCTAACACAAAGCTTAATACAGAATCTTCACGTAGCCATGCAATTCTAATGGTAGGCGTTCCTTAGAAGTTGGTACTCTCTTGATTAATGCTCGCCTTTAATTTTTCAGTTACTATTTAAATGATGTTTTTAGCGTGAATAACAAAAATAGTGGAAAAATGATTAAAAAAGTATTAAAAGGATCTTGAGCTCATTTATTTGGTAGGTTAATATCCGGAGGTCTGTCCCTGGAAAAGTGGAAGATGATATTAGCTATCAAGATAAGCTAACAAAAGGCAACTTCCCCATCGTTAGGAAAAGCAAGTTGCTGATTGTTGATCTTGCGGGGTCTGAGAGATTAGACAAATCTGGTATGTTCTTGGTGGTTGATATTTTAACATAGGAGGACTAAATGCTTACTTAAAATGCTTCTTGCCTTAACTTTTTTGTTTTATTTTGCACTGTCTCCTATGCTTTGTCTTGTATATGCTTTCTTACTTAACTAAAAGTTTCATTTAACTGGTTTCCTAAGTATTCTTGTTTCTTTGAGTGTTAAACAACTGAAACAGGAGCATTATTTTATCAAATTACCCTTTAAAAACTTGCATAACTGTTTCCCAATATTGTAGGCAGTGAAGGTCTATTGCTTGAAGAGGCTAAGTTTATTAATCTATCTCTTACTTCTCTGGGTAAATGCATAAATGCATTAGCTGAGAACTGTCCGCATATACCTACAAGGGATTCTAAACTTACAAGATTGCTTCGAGATTCTTTTGGAGGTTTGGAACTCTTCCCTTTATGGTTTTTCTTTTTGTTTCTCATAATACCTTTATCAGAACATGAATTTATTGGAATACACTCTATCAGTGATATCTATTTGTCTCACTAAATTCATGGTTCCTATGATTTTCTACAATTCTTTGATTGTCTACACACACATATATGTATATATGTATATATACCTTTTCTTAATTAATATGCTTATGCCTTGATGTGTTCCTTTGTATTCTAATTTATGTCTTCTAATGTGCATAGCAAAAGGACACTTATGTTTAGACTAAGTAAGCACAAGGCATTTTACTTTTATATGCTTGTTGGTTTGATCTTCTAATTCTTATGAGATTCATCTGTGAATGACTAGGCTCTGCTAGGACTTCACTTATAATAACAATTGGGCCATCTTCACGACATCATGCAGAGACCACTAGCACAATAATGTTTGGGCAGAGGGTGAGCTTATGAAGAATATTACATTCAAAAATTGAGGAATTCTCCTTTAAAATTACATGCAATATTGTTGTTTAATTATCAACAAACCTCTCTCTTTATATTATTTTACATTATCCTGTAAAGTTACATCCAATATTGAGGAATTACTGTGTTTATATTACATTATATTATCTTTTTCGTGAGGCAGCCTAATACCTTGTTTTGTAGGCAATGAAAATTGTGAATGTGGTAAAGCTTAAAGAAGAGTTTGATTATGAAAGTTTATGCCGGAAGCTTGAGGCTCAAGTAGACCTTCTTACTGCTGAAATCGATAGGCAACAGAAGCTGAGACAGAGTGAAAAGTCTGGTTTGGAAAAACAACTTCGAGAGTGTCAAGATTGTTTTCAGGAGACAAGAAAGACTCTAGTCACAAGGTCTGAGGTAATTTGCTCCTGCTTTTGGTTTCCAATCATAATTAATACTTGCTCTGAAATTTGTTTCCTTGGCCTTTCTAACTCTATCTTCTAAAGTCACATTATCATGCCATCCAGTTTGCATTCAATATACATCCTAATGTTGAAGTAGATTTTCTTTTCCTTTTAATCTTCTAATATCTAATAATCTTTTGCAGTTTCTAGAGAAGGAAAATACTCGCTTGGAATTGGATATGGAAGACGTTTTAGCTGAATTGAACTGCCAGAAAGACCACAACTCTTTGATGCAAGATAAAATTGCAGATTTAGAAATGAGGTTAAAGCAGAGCAAGGTAATTCTCTTTAATAAAAAATTTCTGTGGTTGTTTTGTATGTATTCTTGGTTATATGATTTAAGCATCCACCGTGGTTGATAAACTAAAAGTTTTCATGCTGATAACATTCTGGTGAATCTCTAAGTCTTAAATACCTTTCTGATAATAGTAAAATGCAAAACTAAATGGATTCTCTCGGGAGCCTTGAACGAACGGATCTCTGTTGCTGGTGGATCTCAAAAGAGCTACGAAAAGCGTGCAAAATAAAGAGGATGGAATGAAGGTTGAGGAGACGGGGAAGGTTAATAATGAGAATGACTTGAAAGCTACGTTTAAGGAGATGCTTATGAGCAATACAAAGAAAGCTGATGTTGAAGAGGGTCGGGTTGAGAATGGTGAGATTTCTCTCCTAGAAGATGATGTTAGGATCTCAATGGAGGGGCAATATCCTGAAATAAATTTCTCTAAACGTGTTCATGAGTTGATTGATAGAAGCATGAGTCAGACAATTATTGCCTGGCTGCTTGGGCTCTCTATCGGTTATGGAGCACTTGTTAATTGTATCAAGAACATGTGGGAAATATCAGGTGATATTCAGGTAGTTGATCTGGATAATGAGTATTTTTTTATATTAAATGTTCCCGTTTTAGAGGACTACGAATGGTTTTTTTAGGTGGACCACGGATGATTTATGGTCCTTACCTAGTTGTGCAACCTTGGAGTAGGGATTTTATGACCAAGGAAACCCATGCATCAAAGATCATTGCTTGGATATGTTTACCAGGATTGTCATATCGCTACTACATTAAACAGGTAATGAGGGCTATTGCTTCAGTTATTGGGGAAGTGGTTAAGGTGGATTTTAATAATACGACAGGGAAAGGGGTTGGTTTGCGAGAGTGGTTGTGATAATTGATATGAAGAAACCGTTCATCCTTTGTGTTTATATTGATGGGATCCTTCAGAGGATTGAGTATGAGGAGTTACCAACGTTTTGAAATGTGGGCACTTTGGACATACACAAGATAGTTGCGAGGTTTGTCACATGTTTTTTAAATCACCGGTGTTCCTAGTTAACTTATGGAAATTTGGGATATTATAGGAACCTTTAGTGCATCTATCTAAAAATTAAAATCTTGCTAAATAGGTTTCACTGTATCTCTTTCTTATTAGATAAAATGCTTTCCGGAAGAAGATTAGAAGATTACCGGGAAAAAAAAATTGTCCTAGTATTCTTAAAGATAACAAGGTGTAGGTTATCTAGGAAACTGAATTAAGGGGTTTATGCCACTTTTAAATCTATTCCATTTTTAGACTATAGATATGATCGAATTATCATGTCTAAGATAATCCAATTCTATGAGAATATAAAGTTACAGCTACATTTATGCTTTATACCTTTGAAGTACTTTATGCAATCGCTTCAGCCATAGAGGAATATGGTTGACTGAATTGGGAAACCTTTTAAATGGACAAACCTTTAGCTCTATATCACTTTTAAGGATCGAAATGTGCAATTAAATAAAGGCTTCTCACTCTTATTTCATTTTTATTAGTTAAAACTATAGAACCCTCACCTCCATTTTGTCCTCTCTATATGTATGAATGCTTCTTTTAAAATAAAAATCCAAAAAACTCTATAACTCCCCCCCCCCAAAAAAAAATCCCCATTATGTTCTCTCTACATGGGTTTCTATGTTGTTTCTTAAAAACAAAAGAATTATTAAAAAACAAGAGTGCTTATGCTGTTCTTTTGATTGTTAGTAGCAACACCAGCTTGAAAACTCTATCTATCAGAAACTACTGGCTGATACCACTGAGATGTACGAGAAAAAGATAGCTGAGTTGATCAAGCAGCTAGAAGTTGAACATGCCCGGTCCAAAACTGCTGAAGAACAGTTAAATTCTATGAAAAAGCTATCAGGTGACCATCAAAAGTTAACTCAGGTTAGTAGTTGTTGTCTGGTTATTTGAAAATGTCCCTGGTTCTTGCATCTGTTTCATCTCTTCTTCATGTTAATAATAATTATTTTTTCTCTGATTCCTTGGGATTTCTATTTTGTAAGATTATATGTGAATCTTAGTTATATATTTTTATTGCTAATAGCAGCACGAGATGGAGAATTCTAAACATCAGAAGGCTCTTGTTGACACTACTTGGATTTATGAAAAGAAAATAATGGAGTTAACTAAGCAACTAGAAGATGAGCATACCAGGTTTGAAGATGTACAAGAACAACTGCATTTGGCAAACAAGCGTCAAACAGATTATCAAAATTCAATGCAGGTAACTTTCTTCTACAAAGCCTTATGGTCAATTGCTAAAACCAAAAAAGAAATTCTTTCTATTCTCTTCACTTGCTAGGCCTGGTTATGTTTCATTTTATTTTATTTTATTGTCATTGGGGTCCTTTTAACAATTACTTTAGTCAATCTGACGATCCATAAGAACTTAAGGGAACCCAGAGTGTTTTGCATGGGAAGTGAAAAGTTGAGTGTATGTTTGATGCTAGGTATCCTTTATATTGGTATGATTTCTTCCTCTTTCCTTCAGACTAGCTAAAATATTGGGCCTTGGGAGCATGTTTGGGGAATGGGGATTATTTAAGGGGATATTCTTGAGTTCCTATGTGAATGAGCCTTTTCCACACAGCATCTTCTTGAAAATAATTTAAATTTTTTTCTAAAATTTTAGAAGAAAGGACCAATTTGATGAAGACATGAAGTTGCCTTGTAACATGCAAATGGTCACATAATAATTTGATGTCTCCAAGCTAGCTATAAATATATTTAGGAAAACTGTGGCATCTTAACTATTTGACATATATGGATATAAGGATCTCAGTTTCTGAATCTCCAATCTGTTTAGAGTAACTTATTTTTCATCCCCACATTAGAACACTTCAATAAGGGCCCTCATGTTTAGATCTGAAAATTTTCCATCTTTAGGATGTTATAGATTGAGAATCCCACGAAGTCAAGCTGAAAGAGTGAAGACTGCCAAATATTGTATATGTTGTTGGAACGCCGGTACCACATGACGCAGCAAAAGAAAATTAGATCCGGCGATCCAAACCATGAATCCATGTGTGAGGAACGAATCAGGGTGAAATAAAGGTTTTTTTGAAATTACCAATACTTCAATCTGAGTAGACAGCGACGCCTTGGCAACAAGAGTTTTGATCTGCTGTCGAATCGAGCCACAACCTTTTCCGATGTCGTCCTCTACGTGATCCACCCGGTTTGACTATGAACGGAAGAAATCTCCAAAACTATTTTGGAGGTTTATTTGCTTGACGGCTGCTAGACCTAACAAGCAAACACTTAGGGTTTTCTTGTTCAGCTTTGTCTCCTTTTAATACCTTTTATAATGGGTGCCTTTCTCATTGGGCCTTTTATAATAGGTATCCTCTTAATTGGGCCTTTTATAATTGGTATCATATTACAAGATTAAATAAATACAATAAAGTTTTTAACCGAAAATTATAATTACATTAATTATAATAAGGATTTCGGTAAACTATATTTATTTAAATTTATATATGAATCAAATTCATATATTAATAAAATTATGTTATCATTATGTGTACAACATCCTTGTACATATAATATGTTCAATATTTGATTGCCCAATTAAATTAATTCTTTAATTAATTTAATTCATGTGACAACCAAACACAATACCAACTATATTTTATTCCGTTCATTTCAACCATAGGGTGTGACCCTGTAGGTTCTTGCAACGTTAGCAGTAATACTAGAACGATTCTATTGTCACAGACAATGAGTGGTATCTAGCAATGCATCATTGCTACCTAAGTTACAAGAAGTCATGATTCGAATAAACTTTTCGTGATTAACCTTTCATGCATTAATCTTTAAGTCCTTTATCTCTGGAATGGATACAAGTCATGGGATAGTCACACTTGCATAGTCCATCCCATGTTTCTTGATAACTTGAGTAGACTATGATATACAAATTAGTATGACATCTCATATCAACTTATTTGAGCATGGCCATGCATTTCTAGTCTCACTCAATCAAGTAGCTTAAGATATTACTCCTATTATGTAGGAGGGACTTATCCTTTATTGATCAACCATATCCCTCTACATAGATTGTGGTATATCCAACATCAGCCTTTATAGAACAACCTATTACGGTGTACGTTTGACTGTATCAAAATATACAACTCACGATGCTGGGATAATAATGATCTCAAGTCTGAGGATCATGTACATATTAATCACTATGAGTAATGTTGTGACAATTACATAATAATCCAAGAAACATACTCATAGCGGGTCAATCCAATATGTTGTTCTCTAACACACATATTCATGCACTGATTTTGATACTCCATATCAATGACAACTCTTTATCATCAATCAACTACATGTTAGTCTTAATGCATTATTGTTGTCCTAGTCAACAATAATACTCGACTAAGGATCCTTTAAGAATAATCATATTATTCTCAGGACGTTATTATAAAACAGTTTATTTATACACACAGAAAGAAAAACTGAAATAATAATGACAACGCTTTATATTAATAAACATGGTAAATTAAGTATGTTATTACAACCATCTCATGATTGATCTTTGGGCATACTCTTACAATCTCCCACTAGCACTAAGACCAATCACTCATATATCTAATACCAAGTGACTTAGTGTGACGATCATGCTTCTGCTGTGTCAGAGGCTTGGTCAGGGGATCAGCAATGTTATCATCTGAAGGTACTCTGCATATCTCTACATCCCCTCGATCGATAATCTCTCGAATAAGATGGTAGCGTCTAAGTATATGTTTGGATCGCTGGTGAGATCTGGGTTCTTTAGCTTGTGCAATAGCTCCATTGTTATCACATCTGAGCTCTATAGCGTCTGATATGCTAGGCACAACCCCTAGTCCAGTAATGAACTTCTTGATCCAAACCGCTTCCTTTGCTGCCTCACTGGCTGCAATATACTCGGCCTCTGTTGTAGAATCGGCTACTGTACTTTGCTTTGAACTCTTCCAACTCACAGCACCACCATTAAGGCAAAACACAAAACCTGATTGCGATCGAGAATCGTCCTTGTCGGTTTGGAAGCTGGCATCAGTGTAACCTTTTATACTTAACTCTTCCTCACCTCCATATAATAGGAACGTATCCTTAGTTCTTCTTAAGTACTTAAGGATACTCTTGACTGTGGTCCAGTGACCTTCACCGGGATCTACTTGATACCTGCTCGTCATACTTAAGGCATACGAGACATTTGGACGGGTACATAACATAGCATACATGATAGATCCAATAGCGGAAGCATATGGAATTTTACTCATACGTTCTCTCTCTTGTGGAGTTGAAGGGCACATTTCCTTCGAGAGTGAAATACCATGTCTCATGGGTAGGAATCCTCTTTTAGATTCTTCCATACTGAACATTTTCAGTACTTTATCTATGTATGTACTTTGGCTTAGACCTAGTAGTCTTCTTGATCAATCTCTATAGATCTTGACTCCTAAGATATAAGTGGCTTCACCCAAGTCCTTCATAGAAAAACAATTTCCATGATAAGTATGTCATCCACATATAGTACCAAGAATGTGATAGTGCTCCCACTAACTTTCTTGTAAACACATGGTTCATCTTCATTTTTGACAAAACCAAACTCTTTGATTGCATCGTTAAAACGAAGATTCCAACTTCGAGAAGCTTGCTTTAATCCATAAATGGATCTTTGTAGCTTACATATCTTTCTAGCATCCTTTGGATTTACAAAACCTTCAGGTTGTGTCATATACACATCCTCTTCAAGTTTCCCATTAAGGAAAGCTGTTTTGATGTCCATCTGCCAGATTCCATAATCATGAAATGCAGCTATGGCGAGCAAGATCCTGATGGATTTAAACATAGCTACAGGAGAAAAAGTTTCATCATAGTCAACACCATGAATTTGGCGAAAACCTTTAGCGACTAATCGCCCTTTGTATGTTTGTACATTACCATCCATGTCAGTTTTCTTTTTGAAAAGCCATTTGCACCCTATAGGTTTAACCCCTTCGGGTGGATCAATCAAAGTCCATACTTGGTTTTCATACATGGAATCCATCTCAGATCTCATGGCCTCAAGCCATTTCTCAGAGTCTGGGCTTGTCACCGCTTCTTGATAAGTCCTAGGCTCATCTTGATTTATAAGAAGAACGTCACCATGCGTTGTAATGAGAAATCCATATCTCTCAGGTGCACGGCGTTCTCTTAAAGATCTGCGCGGTGGTTGTGTTTCTACAGCAGTTGTTTGTTCCTGAATTTCTTGTGGAATTTGTTGTTGTTCAATCTCTGGTTCAGTGGTATCTTGTGATTCTCGAATTTCTTCAAGTTCAATCTTTCTCCCACTTCCTTTTCTAGAAGTAAATTCTCTCTCTAGGAAGACACCAGTCCGAGCAACAAACGTTTTGTTCTCAGTGGGATTAAAGAAATAATATCCTTTGGTTTCTTTTGGATACCCCACAAAAATACACCTTTCAGATCCGGGTTCAAGCTTAGTAGACGTCTGACGTTTAACATAAGCTTCACAGCCCCAAATTTTCATAAAAGACATACTAGGACGTTTCCCAGTCCACATCTCATATGGCGTCTTTTGAACCGATTTAGATGGAACACGATTTAGTGTGAAAGCAGCTGTCTCAAGTGCATGTCCCCAAAAGGAAGTCGGTAGATCAGCATGACTCATCATGGATCGAACCATGTCTAACAAAGTTCGATTTCTTCTCTCAGATACTCCATTCCATTGAGGAGTACCAAGAGGAGTAAGTTGTGAAACAATCCCACATTCTTTCAAAAGATCATCAAACTCTAGGCTCAAGTACTCTCCACCTCGATCAGATCGAAGTGACTTGATAGTTTTGCCTAGTTGATTTTGTACTTCATTTTTGAATTCCTTGAACTTTTCAAGGGACTCAGACTTATGGCGCATGAGATAAACATACCCATATCTACTGAAATCATCAGTGAAAGTAATGAAGTAGTTAAATCCACCTCTGGCCTGTGTATTTATTGGTCCACATACACCAGAATGTATTAGGTCCAATAAATCACTAGCTCGTTCACTTTTACCAGTAAAAGGAGATTTAGTCATTTTTCCCAATAAGCAAGATTCACATACTTCAAATTGTTCAAAAACAAATGAATTCAAGAGACCATCTTTATGGAGTTTGGATATGCGTTTCTCACTTATGTGGCCCAAACGACAATGCCAAAGATAAGTTTGATTTGAGTCATTTATTTTAAATCTTTTAGTATTTATGTTGTAAAAGGGATTCGTTTGATTTAAAATATAGAGGTCATTAATCAATTGTGCCGAACCATAGAAAACATTATTGAGATAAAATGAACAACAATTATTCTTAATAATTATCTCAAAACCAATTTTGTCTAAGCAAGAAATTGAAATAATGTTTTTAGTCAAACTGGGCACAAAATAACAATCCTCTAAACATAAATCAAGTCCACTAGGCAAAGATAAAACATATGTTCCCACAGCTAATGCAGCAACTTTTGCTCCATTTCCAACTCGTAGGTCCACATCTCCTCTAGCCAAAGTCCTACTCATTTGTAGTCCCTGTACAGAAGTACAAATATGAGAACCACAACCAGTATCTAATACCCAAGAAGTAGTAGTTGATAAATTAATATCAATAACATAAATACCTGAAGCAGACATTCCGCTTGCTTTAGCCTTCTTGACTTCTTCAAGATAGACAGGGCAGTTCCGTTTCCAATGTCCAGTCACACCACAATGAAAACAGTTTCCTTCCTTAGACACCCCACATTTAGGTTTCAGTGCAGCCTTTACTTTTCCAAATTTGGGCTTACCTTTGCCCTTAGGCTTTGTTTGAACTTTGGCCTTTCCCTTGCCCTTGTTATTACGGACCATCAGTATGGGCTTGGGTCCAACCTTTTTCAAGTTGCCTTCAGCAGTTCGTAACATACTGAGCAATTGTGGCAGAGTCTTGTCAATTTCATTCATATTGAAATTGAGGACAAGCTGGCTGTAGCTATCCGGAAACGATTGTAAAATAACATAAGTGGCCAACTCTTGGCTCAATGGAAACCCAAGCTTAGATAGGCTTTCAATATAGCCAATTATCTTAAGGACATAAGGTCCTACTGGGCTTCCTTCAGCCAACTTACATTGGAATAGGGCCTTAGAGATATCAAACCTCTCTTGCCGTGCTTGCCCCTGATAAAGTTCTTTCAGGTGTTCGATCATATCATAAGCAACCATGTTCTCATGTTGCTTCTGAAGTTCAGGATTCATAGTGGCAAGCATAAGACATCCAACATCTATCATGTCATCGAGATACTTCTTGTAAGCATCTCTATCAGTCCTCGAGGCATTAGCAGGTGGTTCATTAGGAAGTGGTTGTTCAATGACATATAATTTCCGTTCTTGTTTAAGGACAATCCTCAAGTTACGGAACCAATCAAGAAAATTCAAACCATTCAATTTGTCCTTCTCAAGGACCGATCGCAATGAGAGTGTGCTAGTGTTTGCAGCCATAATATATCTACAACAATTAAATATGCATGTGAGTAAATTTATCAATTTTATATCAATCATTAAAAAGACTTTATTAAATGATATTCCCACTATTTTATTAAGGGTTTATCATCATCAAGTTTTAATATATATAAGGCATGCTTTAGACATCCATAGCATCTCATACATGAATAAATAAAGCAATAAATAAATGCAATAGTTATAGCCCATAAACTAAGGTGGTTCAACCCAAACCAATGGGAAAACCAAAAAGAAACCTAAAGGTGTAAGCCATTTCACAAGCTATCATTCACAATCATTGTCCCACCTTCCTTCTCGTTTGGCCCACAGCAACTCTTGCAAATTACAATATACAGAAACTTGTTTTACATACGAGGGAATAAGATGGGAAGAGAAATACAAGAGAATAGTAGTAAGGCACGACACGCAGGCCGTATTTAAAAAAAAATACAACCTTTTATCGAATGGGTCATTGGGCTATAACTATGCATTTCAAACACCGTGCATGTCAAAAATAGCATACATAATTCAATTTTTTTTATTAAGGTGAATTATTAAAATATCCTTTCAACCTTTTGTGGCCCATCAAGTTTATAAATTTCTTTTATTAACAAAACTTTTTGCGGGGGTACCACATGACGTATACTAGAAATACTTTTTGCGGGGATCCTTAACCTACTAGAAATACTTTTGAGAAAGTTTTTCCGAAATTAATATACGAGGGTTATTAGTTTTGTAATAAAATAGTGGGAATATCATTTAATAAAGTCTTTTTAATGATTGATATAAAATTGGTAAATTTACTCACATGCATATTTAATTGTTGTAGATATATTATGGCTGCAAACACTAGCACACTCTTATTGCGATCGGTCCTTGAGAAGGACAAATTGAATGGTTTGAATTTTCTTAATTGGTTCCGTAACTTGAGGATTATCCTTAAACAAGAACGGAAATTATATGTCATTGAACAACCACTTCCTAATGAACCACCTGCTAATGCCTCGAGGACTGATAGAGATGCTTACAAGAAGTATCTCGATGACATGATAGATGTTGGATGTCTTATGCTTGCCACTATGAATCCTGAACTTCAGAAGCAACATGAGAACATGGTTGCTTATGATATGATCGAACACCTGAAAGAACTTTATCAGGGGCAAGCACGGCAAGAGAGGTTTGATATCTCTAAGGCCCTATTCCAATGTAAGTTGGTTGAAGGAAGCCCAGTAGGACCTCATGTCCTTAAGATAATTGGCTATATTGAAAGCCTATCTAAGCTTGGGTTTCCATTGAGCCAAGAGTTGGCCACTTATGTTATTTTACAATCGTTGCCGGATAGCTACAGCCAGCTTGTCCTCAATTTCAATATGAATGAAATTGACAAGACTCTGCCACAATTGCTCAGTATGTTACGAACTGCTGAAGGCAACTTGAAAAAGGTTGGACCCAAGCCCATACTGATGGTCCGTAATAACAAGGGCAAGGGAAAGGCCAAAGTTCAAACAAAGCCTAAGGGCAAAGGTAAGCCCAAATTTGGAAAAGTAAAGGCTGCACTGAAACCTAAATGTGGGGTGTCTAAGGAAGGAAACTGTTTTCATTGTGGTGTGACTGGACATTGGAAACGGAACTGCCCTGTCTATCTTGAAGAAGTCAAGAAGGCTAAAGCAAGCGGAATGTCTGCTTCAGGTATTTATGTTATTGATATTAATTTATCAACTACTACTTCTTGGGTATTAGATACTGGTTGTGGTTCTCATACTTGTACTTCTGTACAGGGACTACAAATGAGTAGGACTTTGGCTAGAGGAGATGTGGACCTACGAGTTGGAAATGGAGCAAAAGTTGCTGCATTAGCTGTGGGAACATATGTTTTATCTTTGCCTAGTGGACTTGATTTATGTTTAGAGGATTGTTATTTTGTGCCCAGTTTGACTAAAAACATTATTTCAATTTCTTGCTTAGACAAAATTGGTTTTGAGATAATTATTAAGAATAATTGTTGTTCATTTTATCTCAATAATGTTTTCTATGGTTCGGCACAATTGATTAATGACCTCTATATTTTAAATCAAACGAATCCCTTTTACAACATAAATACTAAAAGATTTAAAATAAATGACTCAAATCAAACTTATCTTTGGCATTGTCGTTTGGGCCACATAAGTG
This sequence comes from Gossypium australe, assembly GCA_005393395.2. NCBI lineage: Eukaryota > Viridiplantae > Streptophyta > Magnoliopsida > Malvales > Malvaceae > Gossypium > Gossypium australe. The sequence continues at coordinate 1,062,751 of CM016617.1, forward strand.
AGAAACGCATATCCAAACTCCATAAAGATGGTCTCTTGAATTCATTTGTTTTTGAACAATTTGAAGTATGTGAATCTTGCTTATTGGGAAAAATGACTAAATCTCCTTTTACTGGTAAAAGTGAACGAGCTAGTGATTTATTGGACCTAATACATTCTGGTGTATGTGGACCAATAAATACACAGGCCAGAGGTGGATTTAACTACTTCATTACTTTCACTGATGATTTCAGTAGATATGGGTATGTTTATCTCATGCGCCATAAGTCTGAGTCCCTTGAAAAGTTCAAGGAATTCAAAAATGAAGTACAAAATCAACTAGGCAAAACTATCAAGTCACTTCGATCTGATCGAGGTGGAGAGTACTTGAGCCTAGAGTTTGATGATCTTTTGAAAGAATGTGGGATTGTCTCACAACTTACTCCTCTTGGTACTCCTCAATGGAATGGAGTATCTGAGAGAAGAAATCGAACTTTGTTAGACATGGTTCGATCCATGATGAGTCATGCTGATCTACCGACTTCCTTTTGGGGACATGCACTTGAGACAGCTGCTTTCACACTAAATCGTGTTCCATCTAAATCGGTTCAAAAGACGCCATATGAGATGTGGACTGGGAAACGTCCTAGTATGTCTTTTATGAAAATTTGGGGCTGTGAAGCTTATGTTAAACGTCAGACGTCTACTAAGCTTGAACCCAGATCTGAAAGGTGTATTTTTGTGGGGTATCCAAAAGAAACCAAAGGATATTATTTCTTTAATCCCACTGAGAACAAAACGTTTGTTGCTCGGACTGGTGTCTTCCTAAAGAGAGAATTTACTTCTAGAAAAGGAAGTGGGAGAAAGATTGAACTTGAAGAAATTCGAGAATCACAAGATACCACTGAACCAGAGATTGAACAACAACAAATTCCACAAGAAATTCAGGAACAAACAACTGCTGTAGAAACACAACCACCGCGCAGATCTTTAAGAGAACGCCGTGCACCTGAGAGATATGGATTTCTCATTACAACGCATGGTGACGTTCTTCTTATAGATCAAGATGAGCCTAGGACTTATCAAGAAGCGGTGACGAGCCCAGACTCTGAGAAATGGCTTGAGGCCATGAGATCTGAGATGGATTCCATGTATGAAAACCAAGTATGGACTTTGATTGATCCACCCGAAGGGGTTAAACCTATAGGGTGCAAATGGCTTTTCAAAAAGAAAACTGACATGGATGGTAATGTACAAACATACAAAGGGCGATTAGTCGCTAAAGGTTTTCGCCAAATTCATGGTGTTGACTATGATGAAACTTTTTCTCCTGTAGCTATGTTTAAATCCATCAGGATCTTGCTCGCCATAGCTGCATTTCATGATTATGAAATCTGGCAGATGGACGTCAAAACAGCTTTCTTTAATGGGAAACTTGAAGAGAATGTGTATATGACACAACCTGAAGGTTTTGTAAATCCAAAGGATGCTAGAAAGATATGTAAGCTACAAAGATCCATTTATGGATTAAAGCAAGCTTCTCGAAGTTGTAATCTTCGTTTTAACGATGCAATCAAAGAGTTTGGTTTTGTTAAAAATAAAGATGAACCATGTGTTTACAAGAAAGTTAGTGGGAGCACTATCACATTCTTGGTACTATATGTGGATGACATACTTATCATGGGAAATGACATACCTACCTTGCAGTCTATTAAGACTTGGTTAAGAAGTTGTTTTTCTATGAAGGACTTGGGCGAAGCCACTTATATCTTAGGAGTTAAGATCTATAGAGATTGATCAAGAAGACTACTAGGTCTAAGCCAAAGTACATATATAGATAAAGTACTGAAAAGGTTCAGTATGGAAGAATCTAAAAGAGGATTCCTACCCATGAGACATGGTATTTCACTCTCGAAGGAAATGTGTCCTTCAACTCCACAAGAGAGAGAACGTATGAGTAAAATTCCATATGCTTCCGCTATTGGATCTATCATGTATGCTATGTTATGTACCCGTCCAGATGTCTCGTATGCCTTAAGTATGACGAGTAGGTATCAAGTAGATCCCGGTGAAGGTCACTGGACCACAGTCAAGAGTATCCTTAAGTACTTAAGAAGAACTAAGGATACGTTCCTATTATATGGAGGTGAGGAAGAGTTAAGTGTAAAAGGTTACACTGATGCCAGCTTCCAAACCGACAAGGACGATTCTCGATCGCAATCAGGTTTTGTGTTTTGCTTTAATGGTGGTGCTGTGAGTTGGAAGAGTTCAAAGCAAAGTACAGTAGCCGATTCTACAACAGAGGCCGAGTATATTGCAGCCAGTGAGGCAGCAAAGGAAGCGGTTTGGATCAAGAAGTTCATTACTGGACTAGGGGTTGTGCCTAGCATATCAGATGCTATAGAGCTCAGATGTGATAACAATGGAGCTATTGCACAAGCTAAAGAACCCAGATCTCACCAGCGATCCAAACATATACTTAGACGCTACCATCTTATTCGAGAGATTATCGATCGAGGGGATGTAGAGATATGCAGAGTACCTTCAGATGATAACATTGCTGATCCCCTGACCAAGCCTCTGACACAGCAGAAGCATGATCGTCACACTAAGTCACTTGGTATTAGATATATGAGTGATTGGTCTTAGTGCTAGTGGGAGATTGTAAGAGTATGCTCAAAGATCAATCATGAGATGGTTGTAATAACATACTTAATTTACCATGTTTATTAATATAAAGCGTTGTCATTATTATTTCAGTTTTTCTTTCTGTGTGTATAAATAAACTGTTTTATAATAATGTCCTGAGAATAATATGATTATTCTTAAAGGATCCTTAGTCGAGTATTATTGTTGACTAGGACAACAATAATGCATTAAGACTAACATGTAGTTGATTGATGATAAAGAGTTGTCATTGATATGGAGTATCAAAATCAATGCATGAATATGTGTGTTAGAGAACAACATATTGGATTGACCCGCTATGAGTATGTTTCTTGGATTATTATGTAATTGTCACAACATTACTCATAGTGATTAATATGTACATGATCCTCAGACTTGAGATCATTATTATCCCAGCATCGTGAGTTGTATATTTTGATACAGTCAAACGTACACCGTAACAGGTTGTTCTATAAAGGCTAATGTTGGATATAACACAATCTATGTAGAGGGATATGGTTGATCAATAAAGGATAAGTCCCTCCTACATAATAGGAGTAATATCTTAGGCCACTTGATTGAGTGAGACTAGAAATGCATGGTCATGCTCAAATAAGTTGATATGAGATGTCATACTAATTTGTATATCATAGTCTACTCAAGTTATCAAGAAACATGGGATGGACTATGCAAGTGTGACTATCCAATGACTTGTATCCATTCCAGAGATAAAGGACTTAAAGATTAATGCATGAAAGGTTAATCACGAAAAGGTTAATCGAATCATGACTTCTTGTAACTTAGGTAGCAATGATGCATTGCTAGATGCCACTCATTGTCTGTGACAATAGAATCGTTTTAGTATTACTGCTAACGTTGCAAGAACCTACAGGGTCACACCCTATGGTTGAAATGAACGGAATAAAATATAGTTGGTATTGTGTTTGGTTGTCACATGAATTAAATTAATTAAAGAATTAATTTAATTGGGCAATCAAATATTGAACATATTATATGTACAAGGATGTTGTACACATAATGATAACATAATTTTATTAATATATGAATTTGATTCATATATAAATTTAAATAAATATAGTTTACCGAAATCCTTATTATAATTAATGTAATTATAATTTTCGGTTAAAAACTTTATTGTATTTATTTAATCTTGTAATATGATACCAATTATAAAAGGCCCAATTAAGAGGATACCTATTATAAAAGGCCCAATGAGAAAGGCACCCATTATAAAAGGTATTAAAAAGAGACAAAGCTGAACAAGAAAACCCTAAGTGTTTGCTTGTTAGGTCTAGCAGCCGTCAAGCAAATAAACCTCCAAAATAGTTTTGGAGATTTCTTCCGTTCATAGTCAAACCGGGTGGATCACGTAGAGGCCGGCATCGGAAAAGGTTGTGGCTCGATTCGACAGCAGATCAAAACTCTTGTTGCCAAGGCGTCGCTGTCTACTCAGATTGAAGTATTGGTAATTTCAAAAAACTTTTATTTCACCCTGATTCGTTCCTCACACATGGATTAATAGTTTGGATCGCCGGATCTAATTTTCTTTTGCTGCGTCATGTGGTACCGGCGTTCCAACAGTGGTAAAATACGGCCACAAAAAGTTTTGTTGCCAAGGCGTCGCTGTCTACTCAGATTGAAGTATTGGTAATTTCAAAAAACCTTTATTTCACCTTGATTCGTTCCTCACACATGGATTCATGGTTTGGATTGCTGGATCTAATTTTCTTTTGCTGCGTCATGTGGTACCAGCGTTCCAACATATGTTACCAGCTTGGTCAGCCTTGTTTACGTGAAACTTAGACAACATCGATTCCCATACCAATTTAAATTTTTAGTCCTGCGAGAGGATCAGACTTCATCCAATTGTGTTAATTGCAGGGATTTATCTCATTGTCGTTGTTACATATTATTAGTCATAGCAAAAAAGTGTTTTTGAGCAGTTATCCCGAAATACTTTTTCCTTCCGTTGGCATGCTGCAGACAATTTACTGGCTTTGTTATAAGTAATCCACTTACTCAACTCTTCTATGCATTATTCACTTCATCTCTTGTTTTGTTGTGTTATCCAGAAGCAGGAAGAAATGAGTGAACTGAGGTCGGAGTTACAAGAAATGTATCAACTTCATGAATCTACTATAAATGAACTACAATCCCTGAAAGCAGAATTTAAAGATCAGATTGAAGAGAAGGTATGATCGTTATGCATGCTTGTGTATGCCTGCACATGCCTGCACACGCAATGTTTTTAGTTCAAGTTTGTATGTATTACAGGCATCTGACAGTTCTGAACAAGAGAAATGTCGATGTTGATTGCTACCTGAAGTTTGACCCTTAATGCTTTTTTTCTCAAAATAAATTGGTATGTACAGGAATCAATTACCGTAAAGCTTTATGCCGTGCAAGAAAAACTGTCAGCAGAAGAGAAGTGGAGGAAGACTATAGAAAATGAGCTGGAAAAGCTTAAAAAATGTGCACCTGTAGGTGATACAGATTTTGAGGTAAGTTGCTTGTATGTTTTCTACTTGACATTGATTATTATTGTTTTATGGTCTTATCATATCATGTTTCACAGGATGAGGAATCATATATGAAGGAAAATATCAGAGGAAATTCTGTGTTAGGAACCTCAGCGAGTCTCAAGAAGGCTGGTCCATTAAGGGTTACAAAATCTGCAGCTCAGAGGGTTATAGTTGCTAAGATCTGTGAAGAAGGCAAGACTTTGCTTTAAAAACATATATTATCAAAATATTTCTCCTAATCAATAAGCAACTTTGATTTAAATGATTTTGGTTCTTAAATTCAGTTGGGATCCAAAAGATAATACGATTGTTAACTTCTGAAGACTTGGACGTACAAATCCATGCTGTGAAAGTGATAGCCAATCTTGCTGCTGAAGGTGGGAGCAATTTGGCTTCTGATTGGATTTCGATAAATTGTTGCTTTCTTCTCCGCTATGTTTGGGCTTGAAATTTTGTGTTTTCAGATTAATTTAACTGCAAAATTCCCCATCTCTTTTTCCATCTCTACACCCTTCACTCCTTGGCTTTGAAAGTTTGCAGTATCTACCTCAGGTTGAACAATAGGTGTTGATTAAAGTTTTATATTCTGCAGAAGTTAACCAGGAGAATATTGTCAAAGAAGGTGGTTTAGATGCTCTGCTTACTATGTTGAGATCATCACAAAATGCTACTATACTTAGAGTAGCTTCGGGGGCCATGGCGAATTTAGCAATGAATGGTAATTAACATTTTTTCTAATTATAAATGACAAGACATTGTTGTATGAATAATTAGTACACATACACATTTAGTACATGCAAACCTCCACATCTATTAAGTAGTGCGTTCCTATGATCATATATTCTGGTTGAGTCTCTGCACCCACTACCTATTGGTTTTAGGTCAAATACTAGACATGGTACTAGAGCCCAGGTGTGTTCTGTCGTTTAAGTGAGGTTGTCCACATATACTACACGGATTATGAGATTAGGTTAAACAAAGGGTATAAATTTCCATTTCGTAGAAAATGGAATTAACTTGATGTTACATGTATTCCCGATTATCAGAATATGTCAATATAATTGGAAGGTGAGGTTTTCCAAAATTAGTATAACATATTTGACTATACTGTATTCGAGACTTGCTATATTAATTTATTTTCAAATCGTTCTCAGAGATGAATCAAAGCCTAATAATGAGCAGAGGAGGTGGTCAGTTACTAGCAAAGACTGCTTCCAAAACTGATGATCCACAAACTCTAAGAATGGTAGCTGGTGCACTTGCAAATTTATGTGGAAATGGTAAGACTTTCTCCAGGTCCTGTAGACTTCATTTTCAGGGCATCTAAGAGGGTGGCAAAGGATTGGGGCGGCGTATAGAGCCGAGGGTTTAACTGGTTGGTCAGTACCACCTGGTTTAGTATCCATTTGTTTGAATTTTAGTTACTTTGACTGTGGGATCCATCTGCTTTGATCATGAAATGCTTTTATTTCTTAAGCATTAGTAGCTGCTTCATGATTTGGATGTTTCACAACATACTTGATATCCGAATTAAGTTAAAGCAGATCTTATCGGAAAGGGGAAGTTAATCATCAGGTGGGTTTATGTTCATGTTTTTATTGCTCAATAGAGAAATTACATATGATGCTAAAAGAAGACGGAGGCATCCAGGCATTGTTGGGAATGGTTAGATGCACGAACAGTGATGTTGTTGCCCAGGTTGCTAGAGGAATGGCTAACTTTGCTAAATGCGAATCCCGAGCAATTGTTCAAGGTTTATCAGCGTCCTTTTATGAAGTATATATATATTCTATGTATGTCATTATGTCTCTTCATGATCCTAATGAACTTTGGTTGCTGCAGGATATCGTAAAGGCCGATCACTTCTAATGGAAGAAGGTGCACTTGAATGGTTGATTGGAAACTGTAACATTGCATCAGCTTCAACCAGACGTCATGTTGAGTTGGCCCTTTGTCATTTAGCACAAAACGGTAAACAAAGTTCTGGGATTGAGATTTCTATGCATTTGCGGCATTTTGATTCTGATATATATTCAAAAACTTTGAACTAACTACAGAGACCCTAAACTCTCTGATACTACTGAAATGCGTATTGGATACTTTGGATGAGGTTACTTGAGAACATCACAATTCTCTTTCTTTCCAGATCTCTGACGCATATAAATTTCCGGAATGTCGTGTTTTGTCAATTGTCTAACATGAAACCGGCCAATATGAAATCTGCTACAAAAAATGTACTTAGTAAAAAAATAATCTTGAATCCACTATGCGTGTTGAGCTCCAAAAGTCGAGCCTTTATAGTTCTTGGAGTTGGATCATAAACCAACTTTTTCATCATTGATACTTTTATTTAGAATATAATGTACGCCTCTTGCAGAGGAGAATGCCAAGGATTTTACATACAGAGGAGGATTAAAAGAGCTTCAACGGATATCAACGGAATCCAGCCGAGAAGATATTCGTAACTTGGCTAAGAAGATGCTGAAATCGAACACAATGTTTCAGGGTGAGTTGGCAGTAAGATGTTCCACATGAAGCCTTGTGAATTATTTCGTATCTGTTATATAATTAGTACATTTCGGGTTTCTGTTTCTACATCATTGTGAAGCACGCTTGCATGTAGTGGAGGGATGTGGTTAAAGTGGTGGAAAGAAACTTGGGATCCACGCCATTTGTGTATTTGTATTATATTGTGTTATGTATTTGTATTATATTGTGTTATTTTCTTTGTAATATAATCAAAACAAGCATATCAAGGGATAGCCATTAGCCATGAATTTTGAAGTTTTTGTAGGTTCATTAAGGGGTTAGACGTTGGCTATGAGTTTTGAAGTTGCTTCATACTTAGGGTCAAGATCGAACCATTGGTTAAGGTAAGAAAGACTCTTACCATCTCACCTAACCCTCATGGTTGAAATGGTTTGGTTTCAATATTCAGCACTTAGTTGCATTTAGTTTATGGAATGTAAGATTCATTTTGATAATAGGATTGTTTGAATATAAGATTGTTTAGCACATTACCGAGTATATTACATTATTCTGTTTGGATCATTTGATTGAAATGTAAATTTGGTGTTTGATTGCCAAGATGTAAGATTATCTAAAAACATATTTCTCTTTTATATATTTTTTTAATACACAATGATTGAAGTTTATGGTATTTTAGTTTTTTTTTTAATAAATGCATTTCTCTAATAAATTATTTTAATATGGCTCACTTTTCAAATAAAGAAATTGAAATTTAGAAACAACAATAATTTAATTAGGGCTTTTTAAATTAAAGGGAAAGAAAAAGGAAAGAAAAAAATAAATTTTTAAATATATATTTATTATGATTTAGGGGCAAATTTGACAAAAAATATAAAAGAAATGATAAAATTATTATAATGTAATATTTGAGCCATAATAAAATAGACAAAATACCATATAATAATTGTTGAAATGTTACTTGAAAAATATATAAAAAAAAATCAAAAAATTTAATTCATTAGTTTTTATTAGACTTATCCAAAGGTCAGGTAGGCTGTCAGGGTCGGGATTGGACAAAGATTTTTGCATTTTATCTAGCCTAGTCTAATTTCAATTTCAATAATAAAAAGTGTTTTTAAATTAAAATTTGATTATAAAATACATAAAATAGCAACTAAAAGTAAAATTTTATTATTTTATTAATTTTTTAAATAGTAAAATGGACTTTTTGAGTAGGCTGGGCCAACCTGAAAATGAGCCTAGGGCTAAAAATATTTTGGAACTAGGCTCAGCCGGATCCATGAGTACTATTATGATTATATATAAATTTTGATTTAATGTATAAAATGATATAAGAATTTTAATAATACAATTATACACTTTTAACATTGAATTTGCTTTAATTATTCACGTAAAATTTTAATTTTTACTAAATTATTAAATTTTTATAAAAATAAATTATTATTGTTGATGTCAATTTTGTGGGTTAGCTTGAGGCTAGTTAAATAAGTGCTTTAAGACAAAAAATAGTCAAAGGGTGTGAGAAGCTTTTCTCAGAAGCACTCTCTGATGCTTAAGTCAAAGATGAAAACTAAGATGGTGCAAAGTTCTAGGGAGTGGTCAAACCTAGTTAAAATGTCATTGGAATTCATGGTTAAAATAGTTGGTTTCTGCATTGAATCGAATAGAATGCAATATTAAGAAGAAGAAGAAGAAGAAATTCTGTGAACTGTTTACAGGAGTTGTTATTTGTAAACTTTGTATAGTCTATAAGGTTAAAATTGGTAACAAGAAAATATAGAATCTATGATGAAGTATGAGTCTCAACATTTGCAAGAAGCCGGGTAAGTTTGCTCAGTGTTTCACGAGCAGCTATGGTATCCGGATGATCCTCACCGCAGATTGAAGTTCTAATAAAAATAGCTTTCCGAATCAGGTCATCCCCGATGTCGAATTGTCCCCCTCTTAACATTAACTTGGCTCTGGTTTCTAGCACGGTGGCTCTCGATAATGCCAACTCCTCCCACAGATATGGATTCAATTGAGCATTGGTTTGGATGGGCTTCCAACATAGTGATTTGTCCAACCATTTCTCAACCGGGGTAAGGAATGCCTGGTCTGCTGCCTCCAAAGCATCGGTGCATACCCGGAGGAGTTCGAGAGCAGCACCACACCTAGAGAATGTAACGAATGTCCAAATAGCAAGAGGCAAAATCACTTGTTTTACAAGGCATAACAGTTCTGACACCCTGAGCTCAACGACCTTAGGGTTATTACCGAATCCAAATAGCAAGAAACATGCTGCCCATACATGATCCGAATGGAGGGATAATGATCCACAATTAGCAACAGCTTGTACCATGGCATTAGCAGCTCCGGTAACTCCTCTCTTCCGAGCATAAACCTTGATGAGCTCATTGAAATGGAAATAACCTTCCTTGGTGCTACTTCTTGCAAGATTGAACCTTAATAACATGGACGATGCTTCTACTTCGGATCTCTTTGAGTATGATGAAGAAAAACCACACGTCAAGGAATGCAATAATTTTCTCCAAAACTGGGTTCCGTTATGTTTCTTGGGTACCTTGTGAGCAGCTAAGGATAACAGGGAAATTGGAATGGCAGCAGGTGCAAACCAACCACTCACCAGGACCATTCTCGTTGCCAGGTTCCCTGGTCCATCTGCATGATTGAATATCGAAAAACATACCTCAAAGAGTTGCAGCAGGAAAGCGTTTTTCCTCAATAAATGAACTTCCCTACCACTCCATAAAATGTCTCTCGAGGGCATCCTATTGATGGTATCTAGTAGCCTGCTTGGATTTATGGGTAGCTCGGACAGCATTGAGCCTACAATTGCCAAGGCCAAAGTTAGCCTTCCAACTTTCTCCTCGATGATCCTAAGTGCATCAATCTCTGCAATAGGATAGTCTTTAATACTTCCCTGCATTAATGACATTGCCTCCACTCCAGACAAGTACGAGAGTTTTAACGGTTCTAAGTTCATCACACATGGAAGGCGAGTGGATATCAAAATGTGGGTCTCACCGCCAAAACGAGGAAGAAGATCCATTACAAGCTTCTGATCCCACCAATCTTTTTCACTCTCTAAATTATCAATCACCACCAGAAAAGGTATGTTTCGCATTAGCTCTTTCCGGACTCTAGAAATAGCAGCCTCTTCTTGCTCTTCAAAGCTGTTAATCCTGCTTTCATCAATGGAATTTCCAACCCCGACATCGACCTCTAAATACGACTGGAGATTTAAATAATTCTGCCTAATATACTGGCTTTCCCCTCCTATCCATAGAACCATCTTATACCTCTGGTGAAATCTGTAGGCAAATTCCAGAAGAAGCTCAGTCTTCCCTATTCCTGAGTCCCCAGTTACACAGGCAACGCCCTTTCCATATACAGTTTTCTTTGATCTCTTTCTCCGTGAATTCTGTCCACCTTTTGGTCTTTGATAGTGTTGCCTTTCAAAACTTTGCATCTCAATCTCCTTTTCAGACTCCTTCCAAATGACTGGTTCTTTACCCTTCCGGCTGCCACTCGCCCGGTGCCTTTCCTCCGCCAAACTGCTCTTACTCCACCCAACAGTCAAATTCTTTCTCTTTGATCGAGCCTTGAGCTCAAAATAATCCCTTTCTGATTCTCCAGTAATATCACCAAAAAGTATAAATTCCAGCTCCGACAATTCTTTCTTCCTGCCAATAAAGTTTTCATTCCGAGGAAACGGGAATTCCTCTTTGTCCACCATGTCTCTCCACTTTGTCAATCGCTCTAAAACGCTTCGCCTTCCTAACTTCATCGCCAAAACAGTAACAGCTTGTAATATGCAGTCTCTCCAGTTACCATCCTGCGCTTCTAGTTTCCATTCATCCACTCGAACCAGGCCATTAACAGCTTCCTTCCACTCTTTCTCCAATCCTCCATAAAGAACCCATAAGTCACCACCATGTTTTTCCCACAGCTCTCCCCTTTTCTCAACTATATCTCGGACAAGACAATCACCAGGCCTCAAATCAAAATAGATAGGGACCAAAATTTTCTTGCTTGAAAAAAATCTAAGCTCTTCAATAGTATACGGATTCCTCAAAGACTTCCTTGTTAGAATTACAACCCCAAAGGAAGAAAGATCCATTGCCCTTTCCATAAGTTCATGCTTACGAGAATTCCTGAATCGAGCTCTGTCAGATACAAAGCAAGTCATCCCTTGAACTTCCAGCTCAGCACGGAGCCAATTTGTGAACCTCATTAAGGAAGGTTTGCGGCCATGCAAACCTATGTATACGTCATAGCTCCTCCGTCGGTTAGAAGACAATGATATCGGAACAGGGGAAAATGACATATCATGGTTTCTCATATGCTTTCTGTGCTTCGCTATAGGGACATTATAACCATTGTCACCCATATGATCATAACTAGATCGGATGCCACTTGCAACAAGAGTTGTAGATGGCACGTGATCAAATTTCTGGAAGCCAGAAAATCCGACTTCTGCAAGGCATTCTGGAACCTGGATTCCAGAACTGGAGCTTGGAGGATCAGCACTTAAATTAATACTGTTACAGTGAGCATCAGACCTTGTCGATTCGGACAATTGACACGTTGATGATCTTGGAGAGAAGAATGGTGATTGATTCGCAGAAAAGAATGCTGACGACAATGATGACATATTTCTAGAGGTTGCTTGCAGGGACTCCAACCTTACGCTATCTTCTCGGAGATCCATATTTATGATACTTCCTATCATTAAAACGATCTCATAAATGCGATCACGTCACGACAAGCCACGCTGTGATCAAAGAAATGAAATTAATCAACAACAATAAAGAAAGTCAATACCAAAAAAGGACATGTAGTTCATAGTTTATCCAAAACTGAATGCCACATTCATATCAGATATGATGTTTTAATTAAGAAAACATCAATGCCACTCAAACAAACAACCATGGAAGAACAATTGCAGGAAATAAAGCATACATTTCCAAAGCAAAACTGAGAAATCAAACTTCAAATCTTTGAATCACTAAAAATAAAAAGAATCCACGAATTTTAACTAAAAATGAAAAATACAATACGCCATTAAAGCTAAATTCCAGCATATGATACATAAAGAACAAAGAGGACCCAACTTCTCAATTTTCTTTAAAAAGGCATAAAGGCAATACGTAAAGCTTGAACTCTAAAGCATGACAGATCTACAGAAGCTATTTAAAATACAAAGAAAGTTGAGATATAAAGACCCACTTCTCAATTTAGTAGAATAAAATAACATTTCCAATGTAATTCAGATCTATGTATTGGTGCCGCCAACCAGTCAAAAACAAACTCAACTTTACACGACTGCAAAACAATGGGGAAAAGGGCATTTTTATCAATACAAAAGTAGCCAAAAACATATAAAAGAACGTAGTTGAAAATGAAAGAAACAATCACTCACAGTGTAGAATTGATTCACCGTTTTAACATTAATGGCTCATTTCAAAAGAACAGATTAAACAAAGTAAATATTTTTATCAACACCCCCATACCTTATTATTATTTAAAGTCCAAAGAAAGAATGAATCCAGCAATGGCAGGAAAAACACACTCCACTAAAGCTCAACCCTTTTTGGGTCTGCATAAGAAGATTTTGTTTTTGAATGTCTGGCTTTTGTCTGTAGTTCTTTTCCCTTTTAAACCCAACAGAAGCAGCAGCGGCAGAAGAAGAAGAAGAAGCAGCGTTGAAGAAGGAGTGAAAAAGTGGGGCCCAAAAGGACGGATCTGACGAGGTATGACCGCAAGGGTTGGTAGGCTCCACTCTGTCTCACTGCAGCCACCGTTTTCTTTTCTCTACCTCTTAATTGAATGTAAATAAATAAATAAGTAAAAAGAGCTTTTAATTTTCCTTTTTCTGACAAAACAAAATCCACAGTGTTTTTCGGAACAGGGTTTTTTCTTTTGTTCCTGTTCTCACTGTTCCTGTGGGTGGTGGTCTTGTTGGCTTGCTTTCATACCTTCAATTATTTATTTTTGGTTAAAAACAAATTATGTCGTCATATTACATTATATTTTTTATTAAAAATTAAATATTATTAATATTTTGGATTGATTATTTGTTTATATAAAATCATATGGTAAAATTTTAAAAATTAAAATATATTCTAAGCAAGATTTTTAAAATCGGACCAAACTATTGGTTTGTATAATTTGATTGAATAAATCATTAGAAAACACATCTCACTTAAGGGTGAGCGTTCGATAGAATTGAGTAAAAAAATTTTGAGTTAATCGAGTTCACGTGTCCTATTTTATCATTTTAACTCAATTTTAAATTTTTTTCGAATTGAGCCAAGTCGAATCTAATTGAGTGAAATTGTTCGAGCAAAATTAAAAAAATTAAGCACGTCAAATAAAAATATTGTTATAGTGTAATTAATTCCATATTAAAGTGCATAAATTTGAAATCATATATATTTGAAAAAATTTCAAAGTAAAATAAGAAAGAAAAAAAGATAATTGAATATGATAAATTTGAATCATTAATTAGGTTCCAAAATTATTGTTTTAGAAAATTTTTATTTTTTTATATTTTTAGAAATTTTAGAATTTTTTATAATTTAAAAATTAGAATTTTTGTAAATATTTTGAATTTTTGAAAATTATTTTGTAATTTTTATTGTGAGAGAGATCAATTTGTTTATTTTCAAAGTTGACAAGGACCAAAAGAGTACTTACACCAATATGTTATTCGAATTATTCAAATTGTGAAATTCAACTCAACTCGAACTCAAAACTCGAATTGAATTATTCGAGTTGACTCAAATAATTCAAATAATTCGATTCGATTAACTCGAAATTCAATTTTTTTTCCAATTTTTTAAATCGAATTGAGTTTTGCTCACATCTACTCTCACCAGACTGATACCCGACTTATTCAAACAACAATGAAATTTCTACAATTTGTACATTTAAAATTTAGTATTCATACTTTTATTTTCAAGAATTTAGTTCTTCTACGTTTTGGATTTACAAATCTACTTTCAAATTATATATAATCACGTAACATTTTAATTGATTATATTATAAAAATATTAAACTAATTAATATCATTTTAAAATATAAAGATCAAATTATGTTAGAAATTAAAGTATAAAGATTAAATCTCAAATTTAAGCATATTAAATAGACCAAAATTGAAAATTAACCACTTTTATAAAATGTAAATATAACATCCTTAGTACCCAAGCCGGGGATCGATAGTAAATATGTTAGAATTTAAAAAGGTAATAAAATAAAAATTATCAATGTTAGTGGAGGTACTAAAGATAATTGAAAAGGCTCGTATGTTGTGAGAAATAAATTTTGAGTGTTGGTCACTGAACTATGAAAAATTTCAATTTAGTTACTAATATTTTATATCATTTCTATTTTGATTACTCATATTTTAGATCGTTTCTATTTTGGTCACTCCCTGTTAAATGGTAAACAGGAGTGATAATTTGATCTTTTTTTAAATTGATATAATAACATATTTAGTCCTTAATACTTACAAATTTTATCAATTTGTTCCTCAAAGACATATTATTAAATATAAGTATAGTTATATTTTCAACGAAAGAATCCAATTTTTTCTACGAGACCTAACAAATAAAAATAAAAAGCTTCCTATAAGCCATTTTCAAATCATAATCTTTTATATTCTTGTTAACGTGAATCGTGTAACAATTTGCATTCATCTCTAAGTATAAAATTTTTATTTTAAAATTCATCTTCATTTAATTTGTTTGCAATTTATTTAGAAAAATATGTAAGTTTTATGGGTTTTCGAATTTTCTATTTTAAATTTTAATTTTTTTTGTAATATTTTAGATACACACATTTTTAATAATTTATATATTTTTTAAATTTTTAAATATTTTAATTAAAAAATAGATTATGGCATTATCATTGCCATGTGTTAAAACCTAAGAGTATCATGTGTCCTTTATTTAACTTCGTTAGAGAAAAAATACCAAAGCCCTTGACCTAAATGTATAATGTGTTTGAGGATAAGTTGGTAGAATTTATAAAAGTGAAGGATTAAATTTATTGAATTATTTAAAATTAGGATTAAATTAATAGAATATGTAAATACTGAAGATTAAATGTGTTATTATATCAATTAGAAAAAGATAACAGCATCACCGGTGACTATAATAGAAACAATCTAAAACGTGGGTGATTAAATAAAACTGATGACTAAGGGCGAGTTTGTATTGGCGGTAGAAGTGATCATGGGTCGGGCCAGGCCCAGACAAAATTTTAGGCCCATTTTCTAGGCCCAAGCTCTGCCCGGCCCGAAAGAAAAATGATAAACCCGAACCTAACCCGGCCTAACCCATATTAATTTTTTTAGCTTTTTTCATTAAATAAAAAATTTTAAAACAAATAAAAAATATGTAAATTTAAAAAGTATATTTGATTAAAAATAAATATATATTTAATATATAATTCGGGCCGGGTCCGAACTAAAAAAGTCTAATTTTCTAAACGAGCCTCGTTTTTGTCTAAACCCATATTTTAAAACTATATTTTTACCCGAACTGTCTTATTTTTCAAGCGAGTCGTCGGGCCGGGCCGAATAACCCAACCCATGATGACCTGTAATCGGCGGTGGATACTATGCAATGACTTTTAACTTAAATTAAAAATTTTATAATTAGATAACCAAACATCAGACTGTCAGTGATTCTGTCACTTATTTTAGTTATAAATACTCGTTTCTCTTCCCATTTTTGTTTCCCCTTAGAAAAAACAAATGGCGAAACTGAAATCTCTAAGTCTGATATTCTTTTCCCATCTCTTTCTGGTTTCCTCTTCCACCGCCGTATTCCCTGTCTTAGACGACCTACGTCTTGCCGGATCGAGTTTTCCTTCAGTGCGAGCAAAGAAATTGATAAGGGAGTTGAATTTGTTTCCTAAAGAGGAAGTTAACCTGGTCGATCAAGGCCGAGTTTCGTTACCCCAGGATTCGAAGCTGGTGGAAAAGCGGTTCAAGTTCCCCGGTTTGGAAGCCCTTGGTGGGGTTTCTGTTTACGATTTGGGTCATCATGCTGGCTATTACAAGCTTCCTAATTCTTATGATGCCAGGTATTTTATTTTTTTTTTCAATTTTCATTTTGTTGGAGGATTTAAAAAAAAAATTGATTCGAGAACCATGCTCTTGAGCAAGAATCACGCCCCAAGCACTGAGCTAAATGCTCGGCTTCTTTGGGGGGTTTTACAAGCCCTTCAGTTGTAGTTATTGTAACTTAATCGGTGAAGGGGGTTAACATTGTGGATTTGGGGGGTTTAATAATTAAAGCCCCATGAATTGGATATTGAGGTGATTATTCTCTGGTTTTTTACAGCTGAAAGTTTGGATTTAATTGGAATTAGGGTTTTTTCTTTTAATCTTAAAATAATTTTTAGTTAAAGAAAATCAGTATTTCATTTGTTAAGGAAGATTTTCGATGTTTAAATTTGGAGTAGGATTATCAAATTCTAGTTATTAAAAGGCCATGAATCTATTTTATTGTTTTTGCTTGATTCTTGTTATTCATGGTTTTAAAATAAATCTTATTTTTGTAATTTTCAGTGTGTAGTTTTTCATTAATCTTAAGTTGCCTCTTGGGTTTAATCTCAAAATCCCTGAAATTTATTTGGTTTCTGGGTGAATTTCTACGTGTAAATTCTCCCGTTGCCTTGTAAATTCAGAATCTTTTTTCTTTTAAAATTTTCTTAAATCTGTTTCCTTATAGTCTCTAGATGTGTAACGGCCTAACAGGTTTGTCTCAAACAATTTAGTCTTGCATAAATGTTTGTGCAGTTGATGATGATCTTACTTGTTTTGTGAATGTTAATGCTTGAATGGTTATCATCTGCCTCTTCAAGAAATTAGAGGCTACGGGGCCTTTCCATTCCCTTGACTCATACCGATGAGAATTGGACTCCAAGAAAAAAAAAGTATTAAACAAAGGAAGCTGAGCGAGCTCCTCTTTTGCCTGTATCTATTAAAGTCTTTTGAAATGAATTGCAGACTAAATGCTTTCTTGATACTCAAGCCTAAAATCATCCAATCACAGAATAACATATTTTCCAGATTGCAGCTTTCTTGTCGCGCTGCTAGATTAATTAAACTTTATAAACTTTACATATAATTTTCATTTCATGCTTGATTATCAGTTTATATAGTCAATGATTTTCCCTCTGTTTTCACTCCCCCTCCCCTGAAATGGATAGAAGTGATTAATTACCTCTATGGTGGGTTTATCGAAATTTTCAAACAGCTTACTTGCTATCTCTCTCTCCTGCTTTTCACCCTTTAAATGTTACTTATATTTTCCTTTTCAATTTGGTTTGACTCTTTCTGTTTTTTGGCAGAATGTTCTATTTCTTCTTTGAATCACGCAGTAACAAAGAGGACCCTGTTGTAATCTGGTTGACTGGAGGTCCAGGTTGCAGTAGTGAACTGGCTTTATTTTATGAAAATGGCCCTTTCTCCATTGCTGATAACATGTCTCTTGTCTGGAATGAGTTTGGTTGGGACAAGGTATTTTTCTTAATATTCTCCGTTCTTTGGCATTTGGTGTTTTCCAAATTAGGTTTCACCTTGAATAATGAGTAAGCTTGTATCGTTTTGAAACCATGTAATATTAAAAAGTTTTAAGTTCTTTATACAAATGATGATGGACATGTTTTCATCTTTCCTCTTTCTTGGTTTTGTGTTTAGGCGTCAAACCTTCTATATGTAGACCAACCTATTGGTACTGGCTTCAGTTATAGCTCTGACCGAAGGGACATTCGTCATAATGAAGATGAAGTTAGCAATGACCTTTATGACTTTTTACAGGTTAGTCTGTTTATCATTGGATCTTATTCTGGAAGAAAAGGAGTTTAGCATAATTATTTACTCTCCACTGAACTATTATTGTCAATATTGTGGAAGTGAATAAACTTCATTCAATATGTTAGAGAAAAATGAATAAATTTGTTGTTTTGACTGTGCTCTTTTTATTATGTTAGGCATTCTTTGCTGAACACCCTGAGTTGGCCGAGAATGACTTTTATATAACTGGAGAATCGTATGCCGGGCACTACATTCCAGCTTTTGCTGCCCGAGTCCACCGAGGAAACAAAGCTAAAGATGGAATTCATATAAACCTGAAGGTGTGTTACTAATTATATGACGTCAAGCTTCTAGATTTTATTTACTAATTTCCCTAAGTTTTAACTTGTCTGAATCAATTCGTTTGTTTGCTTACTTCAACTACAATGTGTTTAACAGGGATTTGCTATTGGAAATGGCCTGACTGACCCTGCAATCCAGTATAAAGCTTACCCCGATTATGCTTTAGACATGGGGTTAATTAAGAAGACTGACTATAGTTTAATCAACAAGCTGGTTCCAGTTTGTGAATTTGCAATAAAGCTTTGCGGTAATTTTGCATCTGAAATGGCTTCCTTTCTTTCATATGATCATTCTCTACATATTTACCTCGAATTTTCAAACTTCAAAGAATTGATTTTTCCCCCCCAATTCTGCATTTTATATTATAAGATTTTCTTTAAAAAAAAGTTATACCACAGATTGAATGAGTGTTGCTTATCTCCTTGATTCTTTTTGGAAAACCATTTTTCCAGGCACTGATGGTACAGTCTCTTGCTTGGCTTCCTATTTTGTCTGCAATACCATATTCGCTAGCATCATAGCACGTACTGGTGGTATAAATGTAAGAGACATAAATTATTTGCTTACTACATGGGATCAGTTATCTTTTAATGCTTAGAAACACATTTGATGAATAGTTTTCTTAATTGGTTCTAGTTGTTCTTGTTTCTGCTGTAATATCCTGCGAGGTAGAATGTGTTTCTTTTCCTAGCATTACGAAACTATCTTCTTCTAAAATACCTGGAGAAAAGTTTTTGTGCAAATAATGTAATTTGCCTGATTAGAAAAGAAAATGAATATAGTTTATGAATGATAGAGGAGGGCCTGAAATTGGTCTTAATATCATTGACATTCTTTCTTAAGATATTTTATGAGCAAAGGATGCCTAGAAAATTTTTCCTATTGTTAAACCACTTATAACTTACATTACTCAGATCCAACTGTGAGTGTCTGATATGTGTATGTGTTTGACATAGTTATATTCGATTCTTTTAGAAGTTTTTTCGTGTATTTAGAAGGTCATAGAGGTCAGACATGACACTTCAAAGGAAAAAAAAAAGCTATTGAGAGGAGTCATCTGTGGCCTGATATCTTATGATTCTTTGAATAAAATTCAAAATGCTCCAATGTTTTCTTGTTGCAGTACTATGATATTAGAAAGAAATGTGAGGGGAGTCTTTGCTATGACTTCTCAAACATGGAGACATTTCTGAACAAGAAATCTGTTAGGGATGCTCTTGGTGTTGGGAATATAGAATTCGTTTCCTGCAGCCCTACAGTGTATCAGGCCATGCTGGTTGACTGGATGCGGAATCTTGAAGTTGGCATTCCTGCTCTCCTCGAGGATGGAATCAAGCTTCTTGTCTATGCTGGTGAATATGATCTTATCTGCAACTGGCTTGGTAAGCATGTTCTGTTTCGTTTATGGATGGGGTGAGGGGCAAATTATACCAGATACATGTAGCGAATTACGGATCACAATATGATACTTGGAACAGGCAATTCAAGATGGGTTCATGCAATGCAATGGTCTGGTCGAAAAGAATTTGTAGCATCGCCAGAGGTTCCATTTGTGGTTGATGGCTCAGAAGCAGGAGTCTTGAAAACTCATGGACCTCTTGGTTTTCTTAAGGTCTGGTCCTTCTCTATACCAACATTTACCTGTGTCTTTAAATCTAGTTGCAGCTGGCTGGTTGTTGATATAGCTGCATGATGATCTTTAACAGGTTCATGATGCTGGTCACATGGTGCCTATGGACCAGCCCAAGGCAGCCTTAGAGATGCTGAAAAGATGGACCAAGGGTTCACTAGCTGAAGGTGGTAAGGCAGAGAAACTGTTTGCTGAAATGTGATGGTTTTTTTTTTTTCACTTTTCACTGCTTGCCATCAGTCTTAGTTGCCTGCTGCTCTTAGAATCGGAACAACAAGACAAAGTAACTTTGAATACCTGTATATATATGTATGTGGATGCCATAGGATCCTGGTTATCTTGGTCTTTTGAACATAACCTACTAAAAATAATGAAGTGATTTGAACTTTTTGTTGTTAACCTTTTTATGTAGTTAATTATGTTTTTTTTTTATATCTATATTATTTATAAAGGTAAAATATTTGGTACACTATCAATGGAGTGTTCACACTCCAGAAATATGGTTAGGGATTAATTAAGAAAAAGACACATTGTAATTATCTAAAACTGCTTGTGAAATAATATTCTTTTTTGTAATATAAATAGTTTTTATATAGTGTAGTTAAGTATAAATTTAGGCAAATTATGTGATGTTACATGTTAACAAATTTAATGGATAAATATTTAATTATTTGTATTTGTTTTTAATGGATAAAATCTCTAATTCAGTTCCATGTAAAAACTTAAATAATTCGATGAAAAATCCCACTTTTTTCTTTTTTACTAAAAAAAGAAAAATTAAATTAAAAAAGTAAAAATTAAAAAGATAAATTGATTTTCTTTTGTAAAAATCTAAATTTTCCTATAAAAACTAGTACAATTTCTTATAAACCCTTGTGTTTTTCCTTTTACTGAAAGAACTAAAATTAATTCTGAAAAAATTAAATGAAAAAAGATAAATGTTATAGTTGTTGTAAAATTCCAAATTTCCCCTTTCTCTTTTACTAATAAAAAACTAAAATTAATTATAAGAAAAAATAAAAGAAATTAAAAAGATAAATGGTGTTTTTAACCTAGATTTTCTTCTTAATTGAAAAAAAACTAAAATTAATATTAAAAAGAAAAAATTAAAAAATTTGAAAATATAAAATGAGTTAAAAAAATGAAAATTTATTAAAATTAGATGAATTAAATAAATATGTAATGGAAAATTAACAACGAATCACTAAAATAATAAACACATGTAACTTTATGAAAGTTGGAGGACCAACCGTGTAATTTACCCTATAAAACCCGAAAAATCGGTTTACCAACTCTAATTAAAATAAAGTGGAGAGACATGTAATGCACACGTGTGATTGATGTTTATGGAAAAAAAAGGCCCTCACAACGCAATTAAATGAAACTAAACGGCTTATTGTGGAGCTGAAAGCCTATTATTTCATCAACAAAAAGAAAAAAAAAATCGAACGGCGATAATCTCCGGCGATGGTTCGACCGACGGCGATAGGCACCACGAACAGATCGTCATCAGCGATGTCCTCCGTGACAACCACCGTGACGATCGAGAACACCTCGGGCGCGTCCTCCTCGTCGTCGCAGCCTCAAGAAGCCCTCGTCCTCGAACTCCGCCCTAGGAAGAAGAAAGTTACGTGGAAAGAAGGCACCGTGGACAACGAATTCATGAACAAGAAGAGTTCCAAGATCTGCTGTATTTACCATAAAGAAAAGCCCTTCGACGAGGACGACAGTGATGACGAGGGACATGATCATCATCATCATCACCATCATCCATCCAACGGACATGATTCCTCCAAGGATAGCTGCAGGCCCAGCTGCAGCTCCAGCTCCAGCTCCAGCGCCTGATTCTGTTTCCAATCTGTTTCTCTAAAACTTTGTTTTGGATTCACCGAACCGACTTTCATGAAATTCTATAGTATTGATTTCATGTAATTTGTTTGGACGTTTATATCGATTTGGTTTTTGGATGCAATGAACAAACGTTTATATCGGTTTGGTTTTAAATAATAACGCATAGAACTGATATGATTGATTAACTTTTCATGGCTAAAGATGAATTTAAACCCTAATTTACTTATGATCTAAATTAATTTTTGGGGATGTCTTGACAGATTGTTTTCTTATCATTTCTTTTCTCTACTTGCTTCTTAGTTTAATTTATCCAAGAATTCCAGCATCAGAACTGAAGGTATGCTTCAATTCATAACTCTGTTTTCTAGCATGCAAGATGAATATTCTGTTTGTTTACGATGCATACCAAAGCGAATTTTGTCTGACATAGTTTTGAGTTGCTAGTTTTAGGCTCTGTTTGGTAGGCAAAGAAAGAATTGGAAGGTAAATGTTTGAATTTAATGTTAGCATGGACTTCTTTTCGTCCTATCCCCTGTTTTTCTCTCCTATCAAACCGTGTGTTAGACACGATGGGAATAGTCAGATAGACGACCCAAGGATTTAAGTTGTGGCCTGAGGTGAACATCTGCGGCGGGAAAAGTCAGAAACCCCGAGATAATGGTTACAACATTGTGGTGTGACTTCTATTTAAATCCTTCACAAGGCCAGTATCCCAATTAACTGTTGGTAGGATAGTAGGGGAACATGTTACTGAAAATCTTGAATTATTGATTCCATTCTCATTTATAAAAGACATTAAGCAATGATTCAAGACTTTGGTGCTGGGGCTGTTCTTTTATCCGCCATTGAGATTCAAAATGGCCTCTTTTTTGGTGATTGGTTTACTTTGAATGGTGTCTATTCATTTCCCTTGACAGACACTAGCTTTTGTTTTTATACTATTACTGTAACGGGGTTTACACTGATCGATTCAGGTTGGGCGGGGGGGTTCGCTTGGTTTTATAAAGTTAAAGATGGTGAGAAGAGTCTGGAGGGGAGGTAGCAATATGGAGATTGGAAAAGGGGACGGGGCATCAAGTGAGGAATACGTTGTGTGTAAGAAAGGAGGTTAGAAGGAGATGGTTTGGTTCGTATTTAGAGTGTCAAACCCAAAAATATGTCCCACATAGGTGTATATTTTTATGTATTTAGAGGGTCCTTGGAGGATTATATTCTATACCATGTACAAGAATGTATGAAGATGGATACTTCGATGAAAAGTCTTGGTAAGATAGATGGTAAGAGATGAGTAAACAAATAAAGCGGATAACAAAAAAAGAGAAGGATTAAAAGGAGGTGTGTAGGTATTAGAATGTGGAGGGTTGGCTGGTGAATGGTTAGGCTTGTTGGCTTTGGTGACAAGGGCTTGCTGGTGGTTTGTTGGAAAGGTAGTGCAAGTATGTCACAGGAATGAGTCTGGGGGCTTGGAAATGCTGTGTTACCCTTACCAAGAATCTTCATTTTGATAAGTATGTTTTTATATATATATATTCAGATTATAAATTATGAAAAATTAAGCATGCTTGTATTAGTTATATACTCCAGGTCCAAGGGGTGATACTCATGCGAGGTGTTGAACACGAGCGAGCTAAGCCTTGACCGGCTGACTTGGCGAGGAGGAGATATGTAACACCACTCATTGAGGTTCTTGCTCTTTCTGTTAAGAGTTACAGAGAATTTTGTTATTAATCACACACCACGAAAAGGTCTGAATTTTGGGTTTACGTCTAGCTTCTATATAACTTTTATAACAAGGGAATGTGTTGATAGGCTCTCTAAAGATACTTCCTTAGCGAATCCTTATTTCTATCAATAGAACGTTTCACTGGAAGCTTAGCAACTTCTGAAGTAGTTTCTCCTTATTCCAACCTTTTTTTCATCACTAAATTCATTAACCATGACCTTATCCCAATTTTTGTTCAAATCAAGGATGATACATCACTATCTCACCATTTATCCTTCCAAAAGCTAGTATAATAACCACCACCCTATACCCAAACTCCACCTTACTCCAATCACAAGAACATGCTTCCCATCAAGGATGCTTCTTCAAATATAGAGCATAAAACATTGTTTGCTTGAAACTTGGAAAAAGAAATTTTGTGAAGATATTTTGTACATATAACATCTTTCCCCAGTCTCGTAGTATCATCATGAAGCTCCAAACCATTTTAGCAAGAAAGGTTCATATCTTTTGTTTTTGAGACCCAATTCCCTTCCCTAATATACCTAGTGGGTTGCATGGTATAGTTCGGGATAGAAGCAATAGCAACTTGGATAAGAACAACTGTACCACCAAGAGATAATTGATTAATCTTCCAAATTGCTGACCTGTTTTGAACTTTTTCCACTAAATGTAGTACAATTATGTTTGTTTTGGGAATGCTATTATGTCTTGTGAGCTCTCTGGTTGCTCTTTCAAGACTGTTGTTGGAAATAGAAAGTTTTTACTTGAAGAAGCTAATAGTCTGTCCTGAGCATTTGTTGAATTGTTTCAATGTTTCTTTGACAATCTCAACTGTGAGAAGAGAACCAATGGAGGCTATTTTACCAAACTAACCTAAAAAAATTTAATATTTGCAAAAATAACCTAGGTTTAAAAACAATCACAAAAATAACCCGAAATGAACAGTAAATTAGAGTTCTGGCCTGTCAATGGCCGGAACTCCCTTGTATTTTGAACCCATGATTGCCTGATAATTGTGTCAGGTTTAAAAAAAATATTATTTTTTGGTTCCGGCCTGTCAATGGCCAGAATCAGGGTATTTTTTTATACTGTATAAAACTGGTATACAAAAATTTTAAAAAAGAAAAAAACGAAAAAAAAATTTGGGTGCTGGCCTGTCAATGGCCGGCACCCCCTGTACCAGAAAAAAAAATTAAATTTTTTTTGGTGCTGGCTTGTTAATGGCCGGCACCCCCATCCCGAAAAAGAAATTTTTTTGGGGTGCTGGCCTGTCAATGGCTGGCACCCCCTGTACTAGAATTTTTTTTTTCAATACTACTTTCTTATATCTGTAAATGTTTGTATTTTTTCAATACTATCCCCTGTCAATGTTTGTATTTTTTTTATATTTGTAAATTTAATATTGTAAAATGATAGTATTTTATTTGTAAGTAAATTTAAATTGTCGTGTAGTATTACTTATTTGAATGATTGTAGAAGAAAATAGTATTGAAAAAAAAATTCTGGTACAGGGGGTGCCGGCCATTGACAGGCCAGCACCCCAAAAAAAATTTGTAGGCTAGATGCTATTCTGAGTTAAGAATTACTAATTTGAGGATGAGGATGATAAGCATAACATCTTTTTTGAATAATGTATTGGTAAAAAGACAAAAAAGATCATATTAATAATGTATAGATAAAAAGTCTTAAGGTAATAAGAATAAAAACTGCCAAAAAGATCATATTTGAATAATGTACTGATAAAAAGACAAAAAAAAATATTATGCTTATCATCCTCATCCTGAAATTAGTAATTCCTAAATCAGAATAGCATCTAGCCTACAAAGCCTATTATTGCTATTAATGTTATTGAATTTTCAGGTCAAACATAAAACCTCTCAAGTCAAACACAAAGCCTATTATTGCTATTAATGTTATTGCTTCCTAGCCTTAGACTTTTCTGCATAGGGACTGTTTTTATGCCTCCAAAGTGGTCATTGGGCTATCATCAATGTCGTTGGAGCTATGACTCTCAAGAGAGAGTTCTTGAGGTTAGTGCTTAGTTATCTAAGTTGCTGAAATGCTCTTCCCCATTTTTGGAATATTTTACCAAACTAACCTAAAAAAATTTAATATTTGTAAAATTAACTCAAGTTTAAAAACAATCACAAAAATAACTCGAAATGAACAGTAAATTGGGGTTCTGACCTGTCAATGGTCGGAACCTCCTTGTATTTTGAACCT
Source organism: Gossypium australe (assembly GCA_005393395.2). NCBI lineage: Eukaryota > Viridiplantae > Streptophyta > Magnoliopsida > Malvales > Malvaceae > Gossypium > Gossypium australe. Next base: position 1,089,035 of record CM016617.1, read on the forward strand.
ATGATTGCCTGATAATTGTGTCAGGCTTAAAAAAATTATTTTTTTGATTCCGGCATGTCAATGGCCGGAATCAGGGTATTTTTTTATACCGTATAAAACTGGTATACAAACATTTTAAAAAAGAAAAAAACGAAAAAAAAATTTTTGGGTGCTAGCCTGTCAATGGCCGGCACCCCCATCTCAAAAAAAAATTGTTTTTTGGGTGCTGGCCTGTCAATTGCCGGCACCCCTGTAGCAGAAAAAATTTAAATTTTTTTTTTGTGTTGGCCTGTCAACGGCCGACACTCCCTGTACCAGAAATTTTTTTTTCAATACTATTTTCTTCTACAATCATTCAACTAAGTAATACTACACGGCAATTTAAATTTACATACAAATAAAATACTATCATTCCACAATATTAAATTTACAGATATAAAAAAATACAAACATTGACGGGGTAGTATTGATAGGCCAGCACCAAAAATTTTTTTTTTTTGGGATGGGGGTACTGGCCATTGACAGGCCAGCACCCAAAAAAATTTTTTTTTCGGGATGGGGTTGCCGGCCATTGACTGTCCAGCACCCAAAAAAAAATTCAAAATTTTTTTCTAGTACAAGGGGTGCCGGCCATTGACAGGCCAGCACCCAATTTTTTTCGTTTTTTTCTTTTTTAAAATTTTTGTATACCAGTTTTATAAGTTATTAAAAAAATACCCTGATTCCGGCCATTGAAAGGCCGGAACAAAAAAAATAATTTTTTTAAGCCTGACACAATTATCAGGCAATCATGGGTTCAAAATACAAAGGGGTTCTGGCCATTGACAGGCCAGAACCCCAATTTATTGTTAATTTCGGGTTATTTTTGTGATTATTATTAAACTTGGGTTAATTTTACAAATATTAAATTTTTTTAGATTAGTTTGGTGAAATAGCCACCAATGGAGCTCTTCCTCTTTCAGACTTTAAGATACTCTTTTGTTTTTCAAGCTTGTACAAGAACGAATTGCATTGAGATTCCAACACTTTTTAGATTGTAGTAAGAATTTTCATTTTTTGCCTAAAAATTTTGCTACTCATCTCATGTATTCTATTTAGAAAAGGGCTGTGATTCTTAAAAGGTTTCAAGTGTGGCTATAGAGGACTCCATTGTTTCAGGCTTAATAAGCTCCCATTCCTCATTACAGAAAATTATCAACCCCAAAGTGTCCAAAGAGAGGTGATACACCATTGTTTCAGGATAAATAAGCTCCCATTCCTCATTACAGAAAATTATCAACCCTCTCATGAACATTTGTTATCCCCCATTTTTAATTAGTCTCCCAAGTATATCTCTACTCAATGAAACCAAGTTCAACAAAGCTATAGTGATTAATGACCTTTTGAAATTTATTGAATAATGAGCTGAAAAATTAAAATTATATACTGAAGAGGCAATCTCATTGAACACCTAAAGGGCCATTGATGTGTTGATTTTGGTAATTTCACTCTCTACTAACTAAACATTGTGTTTGTTCTCTGTCTTTCCATAGTCATATCTTCATAAAAGAGAATGATAAAATGAGGAGGAACTAATCTTGTTGTACAACAAACTCCCTCCTTTTCTTGCCTATCATTCATACCTTCACATCAAATTTCTTTTATCTGAAATGTGCTACAGAATTCCTAAACATCTTTTACAAATCTAGATAATCTTGTATAGCTAAATATAAAAAATAATCAGTAATCGCGTACATGTGTGAGTTTTCTATCTGAATCTAAAGGTGAGGAAGCCCGAAATTAATTTCCAAGAAAGGTTCAAGGCTTTAATCAATTTTTTCTTTGCATATTCAAGCTCGGATCATTCGTTCTTTTTTACTATTATGTAATTCACAGATTGCTCGATGTGTGGATGCTAAACCAAACATGAACACAGATTGATAAAACATATTCTCAAGAAAAACTGTAACCTCTTTTGGCTAATTAAGTGTTTTCCCAAAATTCCCAAATTATTATTTTGCAAAACTCAACAAACTTGCAATTTCTTAGGGATTATTTAAGCTTATAAAAATAGCAAAAATAATAAAAAATAATTTCCTGTAAACCTAATTATTTAGTTGTAGAATTTATGACCAGAGTCTATATGTATAGAAAAAAATAAACTGCAAAGTCCCAAAATCATCACAACTAAGGTTGGCATGTCCCTGGTAAGTAATCCTTTTTCTACACCAATACCTTACAACTTGCTCCATAGGGGTCAATCAATTGGACTTAGTATGATTAATTAATAAAATATAATTAATCTATATAAATTAAATTGTTTACACACTCTATTTTAATGGCATTAAAATAACAACAACTTTATCGTATTAAAATTCATGCGTCACTTTATGTTCATTTCGAAATTATTAAACAACATGATCTCTTAATTTAGCTCTACTCTGGATTAATTAGTTAATTTGAAATGAATACTTGCCTAATTAAATGATTATTCGAAGCAACTAAATCAACCTTAGATCAACTTATTGATGATTGATAAAGAGAAAATTGATACACGAGCTTGGTTTCTAAAGCATTTATTGATGATTTGAACATTTCAGATGAGCTTGATCGGTTAATTCTGAGCGATATGCATAATGCAATTCCTTCTATAAGGTTTATTGTTATTTTTAGGTTAATTGATAATATGTGCTTGTGTAATACCCCACACTTGGCCTGGAAACCAATCAAATGTAAAACGTCATATTGGCTACCAAAATAAATTCAAGCAAAATCAAATGACCAAAGTTACTTATAAACATGTTTAAACCACATTTACAAAGATGCCATGTGTTAATATTGACGGTTAAACAAAAAATCAATAAAATTATGTTTTGAAATGTCATACGATATGTGTACCCAAAATTTAAACAGTCTGGCTCCAAGGGTCTATGTTTATATACCATCAGACGATGTATTGATACATGCAAACATGTATCGATACCTTAGACCTTGTACCGATACAAGTCCAAGTTTCTGGATGCTACTAACTTTGAAAGTATTGATACTTTGAAGTCATGTATTAGTACCTCAAGAAATATTGATACTTGGGTATGGGGTCCTTATATTCATCCTAGAAACCAAAAATTCTACGAAAATCGACAGTTTAAGCCATTCAAATATACCTCAAAATAACTCCAAACAGAGTCAAACATGTACCAAAACTATTTATACGTATTTGACATACTAAATTAAGTCCAAAACACCAAATTTCATGCATGTAAACACATTATTTCAAAATTAAGCTACTAAGTAAAATTCATGTGTAACAAAAAACCACTCAACATAAAATTTGATTTCAAAGTTCAATTCTAGACATAAACTAAACACCAACATACCAGATGTGCGTTAACAAACTTAGACCTACATAAAATTCAAACATATAATCATCCTCAAAACATATTCACTTAAGGGTCCATTCTCTAAAAAAACATTAAAACACATTACAAATCTAAGACTATGGTGGACAATTCTTTTTTCGATGCTTGCTTGAGCACCAAGTCAGTCCAAACATCAAATACTTGTGCACAGAAACAAATACGCACACTAAGGAAAAAATGCTCATTGTTGCAAAACAGTTCCAAGTATATCTCATGTTGAAATTAAATTATACAACATATTAAAACAACATGATAATCAAAATTTAGTAGTATTCATTGTGGTAATAGTCTCTCTTAAACATGTTTTCAACAACAACATTATCAAGCATCATAGCATACTACTAATCTCATCAATGCATCATGTTTTCATCATAGTTTCCATATCTAATGTACCATAAATGAATTCAATTTCATACCATAAGTCATTATAACATAATTTCCAGAATTGTTAGTACATTTTAGTGCTCAATGAATTGAAATCAGACTCGTAATAGATATTTAACGATTCCCCGATAAATGGTGCATAAGCACATAAAATAGGTGCACAAAACGAATCTTTCATACACACAAGGTTAACATGTAACACAAAAGCTTAAAATATATCTTATGGTATGTCAGCTATACCCAAGAACTATCCAAAGTTGTTTAATGATCCAATATCATATTTAATCATAACTTATCAATAAGAAATTTGTATTGCACAAATCAAAAATCGCTTAAGCCTTCAAAACCTTCTCTTTGCCCATTGCCTTCTAATTCTCTCCAATTTCTTTCACGGCAAAATCAACATCAACATAACAAATCAAGTTAGAATGGTAAGAACTAACAATTAAAACCTCTGAAATTCAACAAAAGCATGCAATGCGATCAAGCAATACACTTTCTCGTTTCAACACCCATTCTCGATAACTCCAACCAAACCTTACCATAACTTAAATCTAACCTTATATTTACTCCAAGGAACTTAGATCTAATTTAAAAACACTAAACTCGTGTTAGAAACTCATCTTCTCTTCACTTTCTTTTAAGTACTCATCAATGACAACTTTTAAAAACAAAGTCTAAACTCCAATCAAATCTAATTCTTAGCATTCAGATAGTATTCTAAACTCATTATCATCACAAATATAATATTGAAACAACAAAAACCTCGAGAAATCTCAACTCTCTCTCTAACTCATAGAACATGATCAACATAGGTTTTAAGATGAGAAAATCGTTGGAAATAAATTTTCATAGATAGAAAATCATTAGATTAAGCTAAAATCATCATTTCCTTACTACATTTTCAGAAATCAAAGTCAAGAATAATCAACAACTCATTATTCCATCAATTCCATATTCTTGTAAAAATGGAGAAAATAGAAAAGATAATGAAAAACCATGTTTTACTCTTAAAAACATAGAAGACATTGCTGGGAAACAACTTTCAAAATTGGGTGTTAGAAAAAATTAAAATTTTATTCTTTAAATAATAACTATAAATCTTTAAAATAATTAATTCCACAAACTCACATTAGTATAGCATAAAAAAATTTTGTTGAATCGTATTAAGATGTTGCATATTTCATAAGTTCAATCATTGGTGGAATTGAAATAATTCGTACTTCGAATAGTACATGAAAAAATGAGATATTAATAATTTTTATGATGTATAAATTTAGATGATGATGAACTCAGTTAAGGACCACTTGATGATGATAAGAAGCATAATTAAAAGAGGGAATAATCCAACAAATATGCACTGGAGCAATTAGATAAAATTGTACATATTTATTTTTATTATTATTTTATCAGTAATCATATTATCAATTACTTTTTTTACTAGCATAATATTTTAATTTTTGTTACTTGTTTAAAAATTATTTTTATCACACTAATAAATTTTATAGTAATTAAACTTTAAATTATGTAGCTCTCTAATTACAATCAAATATGACAGAGAATTACGATATAATTAATATTTATTAATCAAACAGAATTACAAAATTTTTATGAGTATAATTATTATTAGTTTTTACTTTCCATACATAACCTAATTTAGTCGTATAACAATTTTATTATAATTTTGATAAATTAATAATCTAATCATATAAATTTTGATATTTTCATGCATACGTGCCCATGTTTCTTTTGGGTGCCTTGTTCCATGTTTTCTTTTTTTTTTTTTTTTGGGTGTTATATTCCAAAATTACCAAATCTATTTTAACCATTATATTAAACTGGTAATATTTACATAATAATATTATAACAAAAGTAGAATATTCAGTGAGGCTATTGCCACAAATGTAAGTCCCTCTCGTTAATGGCTAGTGACTACAAAGGTCTTTTAAATGGCTGGCATGGTTGGTAGGTTCACGGTTCTCTCAAGAACACAACCGATGAGCACAAAAGAAGCTATTTAACACTAGCACAAAACACACACTTTTAGTTGATAGATAGCAAAAGAACACCAAAATGGAAGTTAAAGGTTTACGATCTAACTCGAGCGAGTCGCGCCCTTATCTCTTCCAACTCTTCCTCATCATCTGCACCCTCTGCAATCGCTTCTTCCTGTAATATTTTGAAGCAGTATAGTTCCTTTAGCGTTTTGCATTAACAAGTAAAAGAACATGAAAACAATGGCCAAGGGAATATACTTGATGTGAAGTGGTTTCTCTTTGGGTAGGTACCCTCACTCTTTCCTTCCGAACAGCTTCAGGAAGCTGTGCAGCAGTTTCACCAGCTATTTCCGAAAGAACCTTATCCACTTCTTCTTCTGTCTCTTCTTCTATATCTTCTGAATCCAATGCTGTGTCAACAGCATCATTTACTATTTCTTCAATCACCCCAGCCTATAAACCAATTTGCAACTGCAGCTTAAGAGAATTTAAAGAAAAGAACAGGAGATGTACTCGCCAAATATGTTGCATGACGGTACTTCTTACATGCCACTTAGGTCTCTTATCAATTTTAAAAGGGACGTTCATTGATTTCGTTACTAAGTACACCAATCTGGTTCTTTCAATCCTCTTAAGTCTGAATTCATATCCCACTTGACTGAGCTGAAAGACAGGGAATCTGGCATCCCCATCTCTTAAACAGCCCAACACCAAATGCACCTCCTCAACTCCCACAAATAATGGTGGATTTTTTATCCAATTATCCATAATCTTTCTCCGAAGAAAGTTTATGTGACTACATCTAATCTTCAAATAAAATGAAAGAAAACTTCAAACTCGTAAATGAATCTTAAATAACCTTTAGACAAAACCATATTAGTTCAAGATTTGAAATTTAATTGGACACGTAAGAAAATAAACAGCCTGACAGAGTTTACTTGAGCACCAGGAGAAAATCAACCTCGAGGCAAGATGGTAACTCAAAACAAAAATAGCCAAATACCCAGTGCTCTTAATATGTTACTTGCATTAATTTCCGATGAGTTGAGAAAACAGAGATTCGGAACAATTGAGACAGGAAAATTGCCAACAAGGATGATGAATATTATGAAACAAAAACTGGCATCATAAACACAACACAATTACAAACTTTAAATTTACCTTGGTCATTTCTTTGCTAAATTCTTGCATTGTGGCAGCCATTTGTGGAGCTTTCATGAGGTTGTTTACAAGTTTCATGACTTCAGCACTCTTGGAAAGATGGCCGACAGTACGAGCAATTGCTTCAAATCCATTCCCAGAAAAGAAACATTTATAAATAAAGGTTAGAGAGGAGCAGAAGAGATCTATGTCAAGCATTTCTTCCAAAAGAATACAAAAAACACTAAAGAAAGAAAAAGGAGGAAAAAAAAAAAAGAAAAAAATTTCCCTACAATACCCTTTTATTTTCAGCAAGGGCTCCCCAAACATGTCATTCCTAAAGCTGAGTTAATATCTAGGGCAGATGGCAAAAAAATTGATAACCTCAACTCCAGCAACAAACAAGGTTTTGTTGCTCCAGAAAGAAGTTGAAAGTAAAGGTCTTCTTAAATACTACAACGAAAATGATTTTACATTGGAAGTTTATAAATAACTCGACATAGCATAAATCTTTTATTAAAAAAGATTCTGCAATCAGTCATTCTTGTCCTCCTGTAAACATCACCTCCCAGAAACAGACAAAAAGCTCCAAAACAACCACATGAATAAATCCTTGTACACTTTTAAGGCTGAATCCACCAGCATAGAAAGGAGTAGGCTTCTCTAGTAGCAAAGCAAAACAATTTTCCAGACATTTGGACATGATAAAACATGAGTTTTTATCACACTCATCTAAGTCAAGTGAAAATTTCACCAATAAAATGGTTACGTATTCAATATCTAAAAATTAAATTCAATAACCCTTGAAATACTAGGAGCCATAGTGTTCTAATCTTTCTACCTATAAAAATTGTAGAGGCATAGCTTCTGTAAATAGAAAAAAAAAAATAAGAATAGTTACTTCAGTAATCGTCAATCTCCCGTAAAAAATGATAATAATGATTATTGATAATAATCAAAAGTCAAAATCACATCTTTCAACCACCGAAATTGCTATTCCCATAAAACATTATTCGACTTGCAAATTCTCCAAAGTTCGAAGAATATGTGTACTTAGGTGTGTTAGTTTAATACTTAAAATACCAAATCATTCATGGAAGTAACAACATGCCATGAACATTCTCAGCATGCATTCTGATTCTTAAGAATTAAAAAGTTTTAGGCGTCGGGATATAATAGTGTCTTGGAATAAACATAACGCATAAAAGCATAAGTTGCCATACCAACACTTTCTCCGAGGTGCATGGATATTGAATTAAGCTGTGCCTTATTCTCATATAGACGGTTCACAGCTTTTCTTGACATTACAATTTCTTTTGCAAGTGCCTGGAAATATATAGGGATCACGAAGTGCATATAATTAAGAGACCATTCATCAACAACAAGAAAGCAGATTCAAAATTAAATTATGGGCATTCAAGCATGCGGATGATGGAAATAGATAAACATTCACATATAGCAGCCATGTTTTAATTTATCAAACCTATTCATTTTTTGTCAAGTACCTGTGTTTGATATATAGATGAACATGGATATGGAATATGACTCTCCAAATACATGGAAAAACTTAAAGAAAGAATTGAACATGCTCGTGTCACACATACTCAAATCCAACACTCATACCGGAGTACCAGTAGTAACATAGGGTCAAACCACTTAACTAAAACATGATCATTTCTTGATCCCAAAATCTACATCTTCCCCGTTTTCAGTTAACAATTTCTGTTTCTCACAAATAACCAGTCACAGTTAAGCCAGCTTTCTAATCTTAAGTTTAGTTTCTAAACTTTCGAAAGCTTACTGGATGAATATCTAAGATCTTTAATACTTCTATATTCAATTAGCATCCCTTGCGTGCATGCCTCATTATGTCATTCAAACAAGAATAAATTCCAATCTGCTTCGGAAATTTAAATACCTAAATTATTCATCATATTAGGACCAAATCCTTTCAAGGTAAACTTCAATCTACATGATAGAAGAAAATTTAAATATTTATAGTATTCATCATATTAGGGCCAAACCCTTTTAAACTAAACTCCAATATACATGATAGAAAAAAAAAATTAAATACCTATATTATTCATCATATTAGGGCCATATCCTTTTAAAGTGAACTCCAATCTACATGATAGAACAGAATAAAATAAAAGATTAGATCAGCTATCAACAAAAGATAAGAGATGGTCTATGTTGCCCCAATCATTTTTCTTGAATATCCATGTCCAACACCCATGTCCTACACATATTCGGACATGGGTATAGGGATATGAGTCTCCAAGAACCCTCAAACATACACTCACGTCCGAGTCCAAGTAACATAATAGTTACAACTAGCCACAATTGATTTCTAGAAAATCAGTCCAAAAAGACAAAAAAGAACAAGTAGAAAATTCACACTAGGGAAAAGAAAAATTAGTTCAGATATCTCCAACAATAAGGCTAGTATCCGGATGGCAACAAAATCAATTAGATAACCCTTATTCCATAATGATCTTTGATGTAACTATATAACATCTACCTAATCATTCCATTCTAGTAAACAAGAAAAAAAAAAAGAGTTCAATTCCCTAACAACCATGGCACAACCAATCTACTTAACTAAAATTCCATTAAAAACAAAATATAAACAGAAACACTAAGAAATTACCTTAGCAGACCCCATGTCATTTCTCTTGGCAGCTTCTCTAATTGCTTTTTGTACACTTTTCTCTTCTCTCTGAACATCTAAAACAAAATCCATATGAAAAAGAAAAACCCATAATCAATTTTCTTATCTGAAAATTCAACAATAAAAAACCAAGCAATATTAAACCTCGAATTTAACCAATTAACTCAAAAATCACATTAGCACTAGAAACCTAATCTTTACGATTCACCTAAAAACTAAGAGAAAAAAGAAAATGAAGTAACTTGCCTCTGATTTGGCGTTCAATGTTACGACACTCTTGACGAAGCTTTCTTTGCCAATCTCTTAGTAATTGCTGTGGGTTCGGCTTGGGTTTCAACATATTCTTAAATTTATCCATCTTTTGTTAGTCTCTTTGTATATCAGTTTATTCCTAATTTTCTCACCCGTGTTTGTTTCCCCGGAATCTTTTCTTTGCCTTACTTCTTTCTGCACTTTTCAGGGACACGAAAGTACACAGTTAGCACATGACAACGACGTCGTATGTAAACCGCGTTAGACTTTACTCCATAAAATTTAGGCTTAATGCTCACTTTGTCCCCCAAACTATACCAGTTTTTCATTTTGGTACCTTAACTTTTTCTCGTCTCATTTTAGTACATAAACTATCATTTTGTTCCATGGTTCAGTTCAATTTTTTTAATAGCGTTAAAACATTTAAATTTAAAAATAGAAAAATAAGAATATTAAAAAATTAAATATTTTTTAAAAATATCTTTAACTTTAACTGATGGTTGATCAATGTTGATTGGTCATTGATCACAGTTGACTGATGTTGATTGATCATTAACCGATATTTCTTTTGAATTTTAAATATTTTCAAATTTCATAATTTCTTAAAAATATATACTTTTTTTCCATTTTATAAAAAAACTTATTAATTTTTTTCTAAAATTATATTTTGATTTTTCTTTTAATTTTTCAAATTCATATGTTAACTTTTTCAATTTCTAGACTTCATATTTTTTAGTTAAACTTTTTTTTTCCTAATTTTTCTAATTTTTTATTCATTTTTTGAATTTTTTGAATTTAAAATTTTCTCAAAATTAAAATTTATTACAAATTTTCTAGAATTTATATTTTTAAAAATTTTAAGTTTTTTTACAATTTTTTAAATTTAAATACTTTTTTATTTTTATAAAATTCTACAGTTTTTATATATTATAATTTTTAAAATTTATATTTATATATTATATATTTTATGATTTTTTATTTTTTAAATTATATTATATATATATATCTTTTAATCTTTTAATCAAATAATATATATAATATTAAAAATATAAAAGAAGACTAACATGGCGCATTCTAATAGCGACACGTGATTTGCCGTAATTTGATACATCAATTTAGGCGCTCCATTACACTTAAGGAGCTTATTCTCAAGCAATTTAGGTGTATTCTTATTTATTTTTGTCGATTTTTAGCTTTTGTTATTAATGAATGGTTTTTATTAGTTTTATACCCTTTTGGGAACCAAATTAGTCAAATGGTGCCATGAGGGACCTAACGATATGATTGAGTTGGTGTAGGAAGTCGATAATGGGCCGAACTCGAAGAAATCATCATTCAGAGGGAGTATCGCAACACTGAGGCCATGGAAGTCGTGATATCCGTGACAGTGCTAAAGTGAAGAAAATTGAGATAAACTCTAGTGATATCCCGATACCAAAGATGGGTATCGCGACACCGAGACCCCCCAAGACTCCCAATTTCAATATTTTTTTGAGTATCGTGACACCAAAACTTGAGTATTGCGATACTGCTGCCCGCCAAGGAGACAATTGATTGTAGGGGTAGTTTTTATCCAACAACAATTAAAATACAACATCCAATGGTATTTTGGTTAAAAATTTTGGATTGTAATCAGATGTTAAAAGTCACTTTTGACTGAGAATTAAAGAGGTTGTTCACTTTTTACTTTCTTATCATCTTTTTGGTTTTCTAGCTGTCTTCTTCCTCATTTTTCTAGAGTTTAGTTTCAAACTTTTATAGTTTTAAGTTGTGTTAGCCGGTAATCAGTTAGTTTTTACTGTAGTTTTGTCTTAATTGCTATTTAGTACTCTAAACTTTCTTTGTATTTTCATTTTAATCCATAGCACTTAATATAGTTAAGCTTTATTTCCTTTTTCTTAGTTAAAAATCTGAACTTTCATGATATTTTGCACCTCTATTGTTGCCATCTTCATTCTCCTCAAGCAATCATTAAGAAAACACTAAGTTTTCTTTAACCCTATCTTTGTGCTCAGTGGCGAAGCCAGGGGGGCTGGCATGGACCCCGACCCCCCTAAAAGGTAAAATTTTAAATTAGGCCCTTAAAATTTTTTAAAAATTTTAAATAAGTAAAGGTAAAATTGCACTTCGGCCCTCCCTAAAATTATAAAAATTCGATTTAATCCTTTACAAATTAGAAAGATATAAACTATAAAAAATTAACATTTCATCCGGCCCCCCTAAAAAATTGTCCTGGCTTCACCCCTGTTTGTGCTTATGCTAATATATGATTTGAATGTATTTTGGATTGTTGCTTGTATTGGAATGATGATAAGTAGCTAAATTTATGGTGGTTGGTTGATAGAAATGCTGTTTGGTTAGTTTTTGGTATAGGGACTAAATTGTAAAAACTAGACTAAATTGAATAAACTTCAAAACTTAGAATTAACGCCTCTAGTGGAACATATAGATAGGGGAGACCAATAGGAGTTCCTGTTGAATATCAATTCATTTAGCCCGTGTTAGTTTGGTGAGATCGAGAGCTAAACTAGACTAAATTGTCTAATTTGATAAAATAGTGATCGATAGGTAACATCGAGCCAATTAGGAGTTTAAACCTTTTAGGCAATTAGGTTTAAACTTCTAATTGAGCCCTCACTGAACTGAAAAAAACCAATTTGCCCCTTTCGCTAATAAAAATCTCAGTTGATCGATTTGACCGTTAACATTGCTGACATGATTGACGGAAGCCACCAAAAACTGCCATGTGACAGTATGCTGAAATGAGCATGTTGACGTGGCAAATATAAAAAAATTCAAAATTTTTAAATTAAAAAAATAAAATAAAATGTGCATATATAATAAATCTAAACATCTTGATAGCCTTTTAATTACATAAATTAAAACTTTTATTACATGCTTCAGTTTTATCTTGTTGATTTGGAACTACGTAGCGACATCTCCTACATCCTACAAGTCTCGATATTAAAATATTTATTAATTTTAAAAAACATTTTATATTTTTTTGAGTTTTTGAACATTTGAAATATATATATAAAATAGATTTTTTTTTAAAAATTTTTGAAGTATTTTTTAGTTTTGTACTAATCCAAAATGAATTTCTACAACTGTTTGTCTAGGTTCATTCTATATGAGCATTTTAAAATTTTTTAAAAAGATTTATATTTTCAAAACATAATTATTCGAAATTTGAAAAAAAAATTGTTTTTTATGTTTTATTTTTTTGCTGACATGACATGCTAAATTGCATATTACCACATGGTAATTTTTGATGATTTCCATCAATTATATCAACGATGCTAATGATTAAATCAATTAACTGTAAGTTCTTGTTAATGGAGGGAACTACTTAATTTTTTTAACTTTTTTACTCACGTAAATAACTGTAAGGAGTAATATAATAAAAAATAAAAACCGATAAAAAGAATTATCAAATTCAAGAAGTAGCTTTGCTTTGATTCACCCGTAAGTATTTATTATCCTCTCAACAAATTAAATCCCTTTTTTCAAATAATTTCCATATCATTTTATTAATTGAAATATTTTATAATCTCATTAGCAGTTAGCCGACCTTAGCTCAGTTGGTAGAGCGGAGGACTGTAGTAAGACAACCTAATAGCTATCCTTAGGTCGCTGGTTCGAATCCGGCAGGTCGGATCAACTGTAATTTCTTTACACTTTTTGAAAGAATAAATTCTGCTATTAGTCCCTGTGTTATGCCATAAGTTGTGAATTTAATCCCTATGCTTTCTATGGTATTATTTTTTAAATTTTAAAATTGCTTTGCATCACTTTTTCACCTTATTGAAACGATAGTAGATTTAACTCAATCGAATTTTTTCGAAAATTTTGAACCATCCATCATAATTTGCTTTAGTAAATGAATCGTAGTAAAATGATAAAAATGAATCATATTTATAATTAAATATTTATTAACCATAAGGGTGGAATGATAAAATTTTATATAAAAATATTTATAAAAGATGTATGCAATAAATGAATACTTATGTATAAATTCTTAACAATTTCGTTATTATTTTAAATTAGTGATTTGTAATGATTTTATTTAGTTATTTTCAATCTCTGCACTTTTAGAATTTAAAAATTTTAGTACAGTAATTATAAAATTCATTAAGTTTTGTTATTTTTAAAATTTGAGGTGTCAAACATATTATCGAATGTGTAATGTTATTTCAGCTTGTTATTTTCATATATTACTCACAAAAAGAATCAGTAAATGAATTTTAATGTCTGTCGTTTATATTAAGACTAAAATTTCGAAATTCAAAAAAAAAAATATAGCGACTAAAAATGATCCAATTGGAGAATATAGACTAACTCTATAACTTTACGATAAATAAAAGACTAACAGCATAATTTAACCAAATAAATTTAACTGTTAGCATTTAATCAAAACTAAAATTAATAAATTAAAGTACAAATATTAAATTTATAACGTATATAAAGTACATGGATCAATAACAAAATTTTATGCTCATAGCCTACACTTTGCACCTTTTTCTTTGAATTATTATTAGCTTAAATTGTCTAGTCACCTATTTTAAGGAGTTATTTAATTTAATAAATTTCCTCAGCTTAATTGCAATTAGTGATGTTTATGAATTGGGTTGGGTCGGATTTGGGTTGAACTCATGCAACGTATTTAGATTAATTCTTTAGGTTCGAGTCCGGCTCAATCCAGAAAATGGGCTTACTTTTTTGTTCAAATTCGACCCAATTTAAGAAAAGTAAAACTGGGCCCGACCCACACATATTTGATTTTTTTTAGATTAATTTTTATGTAAAATTTTTTTTTTATAAAATAATACACTAGATACACTAAAATAAAATTTTTCTAACACATTTCATGTAAGTACGTTTGAATTGGTATAGTGCAATGAAATTAAAGGATTTGATTATGTTCATTGGTCCCGTTTGAACCTTGTGAATACTTAGGATACAAATAACATGTCATTAGGGATTATATGGTTTTGGGTGTTGGTCCTAGATGTTCTACCAATGACTGAGGTCCTGCATTTGTTACAGATTCTCCACAGTTCGTATGAGCAGGCCTATTTCACAGCTCGTGTGAGCATTATAGATAAAATTACAGATACATGTAAAGATACACTTTGTGTGAGCATTCCCGAGTATCTGATGTTATTCAATTTGGTTCAACGAGTAATTTAGGTTTAAAACGAAAAGGCACGTATATGAAATGAGCTATGTTATTGAGAATATGAAATGGAAAATATAATATGTGTAATTGGATTGAAAATGTAACAAATGGAATATGTGATGGATGGCTTATATATTGGAATCATTTTCATGATATGTGCCATGTTTAATAGGTTGATATATTTTTAAATAAATTTACTAATTATGTGATGTGTCGTGGATAGGAAAGAAAAATATCCATAGGATTTAATGAGTAATGTTTGAATGGTTTAATCGTTTTATGTTCGGTAAGTTTAAGTTTCCTTTATAAGAGCTTATTAAGCACTAGTTGCTTACGTAGTTGTTTTTCTCTGTCTTTTATATCATCAGAAAGTTTGATTGGTTGGAATCTAGTCAGAGCATGATCACACTATCCAATAATCATTTTAGTGGTTTTTGGTTACTTTGGTTTAGGGTTAAAAATGACATGTAATAGGGCTTGAATGTTAACTTGACAATTTGGTATGTTCGAGTAGTGCCAAACTTATGTATGCCTTAATACTGGTGCAAATAGGTGTGTTGTTAAACACTTATGCATGCCTATGTGATCATAGGTAAATCATGGCTAAATGATATGTATGTGTGAAATGGTTTTGGTATGTTTGACTTGTGCTTAATGAATTTACTTGAGATGTTGGTTGGATTGATTATGAATTGTGGTGCCTTTTGATGACATATTGGTTAGGTTTATAGAATGGTTGATTTGATATGTTTTGGAGTGTGTTTGAATGTGTTTTGGTCATATGAATGCATGTGGAAATAGTGTGTTTTAGTGTGCAAGAATTGGTGCTAATTGATTTGGCTTATTTAAGGGGCAATTTATAAAGCACATGACCTGAGAAACGGGCTGTCACACGGCCGTGTGCGACACATGGTCACCCCACACGGCCGTGTGCAAATATTATTTTAGGTGCAAATTTCATACGGCTTACGACACGGATGTGTAACCATATTTCGAATAAACACACAACCTGCGACACGACTATGCGACCCTATTTCGAATACCCACATAGGCAGACACGTGGGCTGGAACACGACTGTGTGTCCCATACTTCGAATACTTCCATGGTTTGGGTTATGTCACATAGTCCGGCCACACGACCGTGTGACCCCTGTTTCCAAAATATTTCAAATTTTAAAAACTTTTCTGTTTTGTTTCAAAATGATCCCTGAATGTTTCTAAATTATTTTTAGGGCCTCGTAGGCTCAGTTTAAGGCCTGTAAGTGCATTTTTACTTTAATTAAAATAAACTATTGATTGATATCAATTAAATTTCTTAATTGTTTCTGTTTAAAATTAAATGTTTTGATTTATATCATAATGCTCTGTAACCCTAATCCGATGATAGAGATGGGTTAGAGGTGTTACAAATAATATATGAAAACCTTGAATCTTAAATCTCAAACTCCAAACTTAAATTCAAACCCCAATCCTGAACCCTAAATTTGACTTTTTGGTCTAAAATTTAGGATTTAAGATTTAGGGTTTAGGATTCGAGTTTGAGGTTCTGAGTTTAAAGTTTATATTCAGAGTTTAGGTTAAAAAATTACTAAAATTATATATTAATAACATAAAAAAATTATTAAAATATTATTAAATAATTGAAAAGGGATACAAATCGAAACATGAAAATGATTTCCAATAAATAATATATTAAACACTAACTGATAAAAAAAATTCCAAAGACTTTCACACCCACACTCAAATATATATTTTGAGAAGAAAAAAAAAACACTAATAATCCGTCAACATAGCAGTCCAACAGCAATGCTTAAAAATACGTGAAAGACAAAATATTAAAGTAGAAACCATACACTACTGAAAAATACCTTATTCGTAATAGAGGAGATTTTATTGATCATCCAAAGACACTCACAAGCTTGAAATCTGGAGATTTGGAGAAGCAAAGTTTAGGAATTCATGATCTTTTTGTAGGGCACACATTCTGGTTTCATCTAAGGTTATCCAAGCTTCTATTCCTTTCCCATATTTGGTTTCAACGAGAATAGTTAAGTTTCCAAATTGCCCTGCTTTTCCCAGTATTGCCCGTGAACAAGGTTGCCCCCATCCGAAATCTAGTTTGTGAAAATCAGCATTGAGCCAGCTGGTGAAGGCGAAAATATCAGGTTTTTCAAAGGAAAACAACAGCTCCAGCTGGTTCAAGTGCTCAGCGAATGTTTCAAACCCTTGTTCACCTTGGACGGATCTCATGTACTCGTCGTCGAAAACAGCAATGGATTGACTCATCAACTCGACCAATGTGGATAACTCGGTGTCTGTCTCGGCTGGATTCGAGAGTGCACTCGCCAACCAAAACACATTCCCAATCGAACCATCTAATGTCGTAAGCTTCCCTTTTGACCTCATGTTCACCGCTTGGACTACAATGGATGGTTTCAAGGTTCCTTGTATCGCCCTGGATGCCGCCATTGAACATTTCCAGATGAAACCCGAGACAGCTACGGTTCGTGTCGGTGTAGTCACGACTTCCCCTTTTGACATGTCCTTTAGGACGGCTATTGCTTCCTCATTAAACACAAATTTCCTTGTAATAAAATTACCTTTGGTGAACCATAAGTTTTCCATCATGGATATGTAATTCTTGGGCATTGGATGTTTAGGTGGAAAGATCAAGGATGCCTTAGATAAGGCAGGAAATCTAATATCAGGGTGGTATCCTTGGCAGATTGTGCTCCAAACAAAGCCTAAAATGAAGCCTGTTTTGGCGTCAGTGATTTTATGTGAGGCGCAGATGCCTAAAGCTATTCCCCCACATGCAAACATGGTGACTTGACAAACCAAGAGAGGACCCTGATGATTTGATTCCTTGGATAAAGGAGTGCACGGGAGCAAGTTGTTCAAGGTCTCAATTTGATGATGCCTGAGAAGCTCGGATAATCGACAACCGATTCGAGCCGATAAAAACGGAACACCGGCGTCGAAACCATGGATGAACATGTTACTAAAGATTCTCCCAGAGAAGGGATATAAGATGTTTAGGGTTTCTGAAAGAGATTTCTTCTGCTGAGTCAAAATATTGGCGGTGTTGGTATCACTCGGGGCATAAAATACTATGATTGAAACATAAGTGGTGGGAGTTAGCTGATCAAATACACAGAGTTTGAAGGGTTCTTTTTTATGAATTTCTGGGGAAGATGGTTTGATGATTTCTTTTGAAAGAATCTGAGCTTCAAACTTCATCATTTTCTTTGTTTTTTTTCCCTCACCAATATGTTTGTACAAACTTTATAGGAAGGAGAAAAATATATAAACTATTGGAGTTCAAAGCCTCCACTATAAGATCTTCTAGTTTTGGCTAAACTACCATAAAAGCCCTTCACTTAGTTTACCTTTGCTAAAGCCCTTCACTATAAGATCTCCAATAATTCTGCCAAAAATATAGTTAATAATAGTAAACAATTGTATTAAACATGGATAATAAGTGTTGATGGTAACATATTTTGGGTGAATTACCCAAAAATGCTATTTTTTCGAAAAAATATAGGATTAGACCCGGTTTTTTTTTTTAATTTATTAGATTTAGGCCGATTTTGGAGAGAGAGCGGATTTGGCAGGAAAATGATTCTAGCTGGATGCGCTTTCTTGCTCAGTCAACAAAGCACATCCAACTAGATGTGTTTTCCCTAACGGCTACCCACTCAACGGTCGAATTCCAACGGCTCCCCCTAACGGTAAGTCTTTTCCCTATTTAAACCCCAAATTTCCCACTTTTTCAATTCACTCCCAACTCTCTCAATTTATTCTCAACCCTCTCTTAATTCTCACTCAATTCTTTCAGTTCACTCTCATTTTTTATTAAAATTGTATTAAGGTTTTTTAATTAATTTTGTATTACAATTTTTATTCGTATTTATTGAAATTATTAATGACAAATTCTCTTATTTGTTTAGATGACAAGCACATTTCGACTGTTCAATTGCAAATGGTAAGAACTTTTTTTTTATTACTTTTAATCTAATTTAATTTAATTATTTTGTTATTATATTGAAATTTAAGATTTTGTATGTTTTTTTATAATTAGCTGGAAGATCGGATTTTGGAGACGTGCATTCACAATCTATCTACTCCTTTCACAATCTATCTACTCCTTTATCGTTTTTAATCGAACCATACTTGTGAGACGCGAGATTTTTGCACATGGCCCGTATGGGTAAGGGATACAAATTGGACCCCGCATTTGTAAGCATGTTGGTGGAAAGATGATTAAAGACTTATTGGTTTCAGATGTGAAATTGGACCTATATATTGTGATGTTTGTCACTTAGGTCTTAAGATTAACTATACTTTGTTAAATAACAAGATGAAACTAAAAAGGTATGAGCTTGAAGGATTCTGCTTACAAGGTCGCGACACTAGCTTTTAACATCACTACGTCCCCTGTTTGAGGTCGCAATGTCAACTCACTATTTTCAAAGTCACAACATTGCACCTTCAAAGTCACAACACCATGTTTCTGCCATTGATGACGTGACGTGAAACCTTCATGGTGGCGACGCTAACTCGATAAAACTTGAGAACTTTGCATTTTGGTCCTCATATGGTCTCGGGTTATCATAGAAGCTTTCATAAGCTTGTATAACCTCGAATATGAGTTGGAAGAATGTTTTATTGATGTTTTATCTGAAATTACTTATATAACAAATGTCATTTTTTGAAAGAACAATTTTGTATGTTGATATGTGAGGGTGAGTTACAATATAAATGCAAGAGGCAGAAAAGAAAAATGAATGCTCTTATTATAGGTCCTAGTTGCTTAAATTGAATTCACTCTTTAGTAATTGTGTTACTTCAAGAAGGAAAAATTTAATGCTCATAGACTACACTTTGCACCTTTTTCTTTAAATTATTATTAGCTTAAAGTGTCTAGTCACCTATTTTAAGAAGTTATTTAATTTAATAATTTTCGTTAACTTAATTGCAATTAGTGATGTTTATAAATTGGGTTGGGTCGGATTTGAGTCGAATTATGCAACGTATTTAAACCAATTCTTTAAGTTCTAAACTGACTCAGTCCAGAAAATGGACTTACTTCTTGTTCAAACTCGATCCGATTTAAGAAAAGTAAACTTGGGCCTGACCCATCCATATTTAAAATCTAGTTGGATTTTAATACAAGTGTTGAATGCATGTGTTTCATTTATATAATTATATATTTTTTCATATTCATATTCAAATTTTTAGTAGATGAGCAGGAGTGTCACGTCATCCTGTATTTATTTTTAATTATTTAATGACATTTCAATAATTCTTTTCATGTCATTGATTTATAATTTTGGTAATTTTTTTAACTTAAACCTTGAATTTTGAACCCAAAACTCAGAACCCTAAACCCCGAACCCCAACTCAAACCCCAACCTTAAATCCTAAACCATGAACTCTAAACTTGACCGATTAATTAAAAGTTGTAATTTCTCATTGATAAGGGTTATAAGTTGAATTAATTATTCTAAGTTATTTGAATGGTTTAATTGAATGAAAATTATTATTTAGATCAAGAAACGAACCAAACGGATCTAAACTGAAGAAAAGCTAAAGTGTCGGATTAGTCGTCGGCTTCGTTTTCACAACTGTTTTTGTTGAGGTAAGTTCGTATAAGGATTTAAATTCATTAGTTGATGTTCTGAATGTAGTTTTGATAAATATTATACTATGTACAGATTAGATTGATAATTATTCGATGTTTTGGTATTCAGATTAAATGGTAATGATAGCTAAATTGAATGTTATAATTGAAAAATGTACATTTCATGCTCACGTGGCAAAAATAAAAAAAAATCCAAAATTTTTAAAATAAAATAAAATAAAATGTGCATTTTAATTACATTAATTAAAATTTTAATTTGATGTTGTTGATTTGGAACTACGTAGCAAATTGTTAAAAATCCTTATTGATTTAAAAAAATTAAAAATATTTTAGATTTTTTTTAGTTTTTTAACATTTGATAATTTTATTTCTTTTTAGATTTATTTTTTAATTTTTTGAATTTTTTTTTGTACTCCTTTAAAATGAATTTGTACAAATTCATTTGAATCTGGAGAACTTATTGTCTAGATTCATTCTATATGCACATTTAATTTTTTTTAAAAAGATTTTATATTTCAAAAAATAATTATTCAAAATTTTAAAAAATGAATTTTTATTTTCGCTGACTAGGCATGTTAAGTTAGCATACTACCACGTGGCAAATTTTGGTGGCTTTCGTCAACCATTTAATGATATTAATGGTCAAATCGGTCAAGTAACAACTTCTGTAAATGGAAGGAACCAATAAATTTTTAAATTTTTTTTTTTGAGAGGTTTTTTTAACCCTTAAAAGAAAAAGAAAAGTACTTGCGCTAATTATAAGAATTGAGATAAGTAACTTTAAGGACTAATATGATAAAAAAAAAAGTTAAATAAGCCATGTAAGTATTCGTTATCCAAATAATTTCCATATAAGTTTATTAAGTGAAATATATGACCTCATTATCAATCAACCGACCTTAGCTCAGTTGGTAGAGCGGAGGACTGTAGTAGGACATCCTAATAGCTATCCTTAGGTCGCTGGTTCGAATCCGGCAGGTCGGATATTACCTTTCTCTTTTACAATTTATTTAAAAGAATAGGTTAAATTTTGCTATTAGTCCCTATACTTGGTACTTTTTCAAATTTTAAAGTTGCTTTGCATCACTTTTTCACCTTATTAAAAGAATAGGTTAAATTATGCTATTAGTCCTGATCAAGTTGCAGCTGTTAAATGAATTAATTTCGGTTATTTCCAAAATTTAAAATGATAAACACATTATCACATATGTGTAATGTCGCCTCAGTCTATTATTTCCAATGATGATATCAATTTAATTCAATCAATTTTTTTTAAAATTTTCGAACCATCCATCGTACTTTGATTTAGTAAATGAATCATAGTAAAATGATAAAAATGAATCATATTTATAATTAAATATTTATTAACCATAAGGGTGAAATATTTATTTTCAATTTGCTGAGAAATATTTATTTTAATGTTTTTTGTATCTTTCATGTATATATATTTTTTTTAAAATTAACACAGGCCGAATTGGGTTTGGGTTTAACATCTATAAAAAGAGCCTAGAATTTTGTTAGATCCCGACTCGAACCCGACTTGACCCATAGACAGGTCTAGTTTAAACCCTTGGAACATCATTTTCTTCATTGTGGAATCAATCATAGTTTAACATGTCCTCACACATCTGCACCAAAATGGCATGGTGGAGTGGAAACATCGCCAAATTGTTGAGACAAGTCTTACCTTACTTCTACAAGCCTTCATGCCTCTGATGTTTTGGAAAGATGCGTTTTATTCTACAATCTTTATAATCAAAATACTTACTTCAAAGGTTATTCATCACAGAACTCCTCATGAAATGCTCTTTGGAAGCAAGCTAGATTATGGTTTTCTAAAGGTCTTTGGCTGTAAGTGTTTTCCTTACCTTATACCTTTCAATAAAAATAAACTTGAATTTCATTCAATGCCTTGAACATTCCTAGGTTATTGTTCAAATCACAAAGGTTACAAGTGCCTTACACATGATGGGAGGGCCGCTCTGGTATTAAGCGAATCAATAAATTCGATATGGGAATGAGTAATCCAGTTTCTATATATGAATGTTAATGGTTTTGGTTGAATTAGATGTTTCATGGAATATGTTATACATGTATATATATGATTAATTGACTTGAATCATAAAAGTACTGTTGAGCTTTATCGCTTAGCGTACGATTTGTTTATTCTGTGCACAGTTATCTGTAAATCTTAAAGCCTCGAAAGGTGAAGCAGTGTCCATATCGTTGATTCTCAACTCAGAAATGTTTGCACAATTCTTCACATTTCAATAGATGACATATACCTAAGGTTGAATCGGTTTTTAGGTTATAAATAGTCAAATTGGTGTAATTGAATAATGTATGGAAATGAAATAGTTCATGAAATTAGACCTAATGTTTTGTCATTTAGGTCTTAAGATCAGCTATACTTTGTTAAATGGCAAGTTGAAACTAAAGAGGTATGAGCTTGTAGGATTCAGCCTATAAGGTTGTGACACTAGTTTTCAACGTCGTGACGTCCCTTATTTAAGGTCGCGATGTCAACTCACTATTTTCAAAGCCGCGATATTGCACTATCAGAGTCGCGACACCATGTTTTTGCCATTGATGTCGTGACATGAAACCTTCATGGTGGGGGGGGGGGCAACTCATAAAATTTGAAAACCTTGCATTTTGGTTCTCATATGGTCTCAGGTTATCATAAGAGCTTTTGTAAGCTCTTATAACCCCATATATGAGTTGAAAAAATGATTTATTGATGTTTTATCTTAAATAACTTGAATAAATTATTGAATGGATCGATATTGTATTTCTAGTTGCTTTGGCAATGAATATGACATCCCGTAGCTCGAATCCGACGATCAGGTAGGGTATGAGGTGTTACATATTCTTTAAAAGAAATTAGTTTTAGATGTATTTGCTGATAAAATTAAATCAACTGGATTGATATGACAATTTTATTATTTTAAAAATTATATTAAAAATATATTTTTGATATTTAAATTAAAATGAAAATATTTTTATTAATAAATATTAATTGTATAGGTCAAATTCTGCTATTGATCCTGCATTTTGCATAAGTTGTAAATTTAATACCTATAATTTAATTTTGTTATTTTCAGTCTCTATGCTTTTAGAATTTGAAAATTTCAGTCCGGTAATTATAAAATTCATAAAGTTCTGTTATTTTCAAAATCTGATAAGTCAAATATATTATCGCATGTGTAATGTTATGTCATCTTGTTAGTCTCATATGATCACAAAAAATTCAGTTAATAGATTTAACGAGTGTTGTTTACATTAAGACTAAAATTTCGAAATTAAAAGGAATATAATGACTAAGATTGATCCAATTGGAGAATATAAACTTTACGATTAATACATGACTAATAGCATAATTTAACTAAACAAATTTCACTGTTACCATTTAATTAGGACTAAAATTAATCAAATTAAAGTGCAAATATTAATTTCATAACTTATATAAAAGTACATGGACTAATAACAAAATGTAACCAATTTTAATGTCCTTCTTTGAAAGAATAATTTTATATGTTGATATGCTAGGGTGAGTTACAATATAAATACAAGAGGTAGATAGGGGTGAACAAAATCCGATTCTATTCGATTCGAAAAACTCGATAAAAAAAATTAAATTTTGAATTAAATAGTTCGAGTTATTCGGATCAACTCGAATAAAAAAATCAAATTTTTCGGTTTAACTCAAATATGAATTACATAATTCGAGTAAATCGAAAATCCGAATAAGAAAAGGCAGAACCATATTGTTTTGGTAAATGTTTATCTTTTCTAAAGTTAAAAGGTAAAACTATTTTATTTTGATAAACGTTTACCCATCGGTCTTACTTACGTAGTTAAATAATCTTATACTTCATCTACTAGTTAAATAATTAATCCATATAAACACAAAATTGAGTATAAATAATATGATTCGTTAACTCAACTCAAAATTTTTTCGATTCAAAAAATATGTAAATTGAATTTAATTACTAAAATAAGATTAGTCAACTCGATTAACTTAAAATTTTATAACTCGATTTGACTTGATTCGACTCGATTCAACTCATTCAATAGTTGTGCTTACCTACTTGCCACTTGGACGACAGACTTCTGACAAACTTATTAATTTATGTGTATTTAATTTTCTGCAGTTTGTGTTCAAACTAAAGCTTACTTCAGAAAAGAATAATTTAATGCTCATAGCCTTAGCTTTTTCTTTGAATTATTATTATTTTAAATTATCTATTTTAAGGTGATATTTAATTTAGTAACTCTTGTTGGCTTGATTATAATTAGAGATATTCATATATTAAGTCGAGTTGAGTTTAGATTGAATTCGAATAAAGTATTCAGATTAATTTTTTAACTTCGGGTTCGGCTCAATTTTAAAAAATAGGTTTATATTTTTATCCAAATCTAATTTAATTTAAAAAAAAAACTCGAATCTAACCTGCCTAAAGTTTTTTAAACTAGTTTTTATTTAAAAATAATTTTTTTATTTATATTTATTTATTATCTCTCTAAAATAAATTTTTTAACTTTGTTCTTAGTGTTGGATATAAATATAAAAGAATAACCATAATTGATGCTTTGAATGTGTTCTCCATCCATGTATTTAAACAGGTTTTTTTTTTTTTTTTTTAAATGGAGATTCATAAGACCCCAAGTATAGTAACATCAGTGGCCCCAATCTCTGTATTCTCTACATCCTTGTCTCGTTGAAGCAGTCCCTTAATACTGGGGTTGCTCCATCAGGCGCATCACCCAACCTTTTGTTCTTCCAATATTACGCGAGAGGGGGTGTAGTCTAATTATTTCACATAATTTTTTATCTTTAAAACATTAACAATTTTACACAAATAAAAGAGAAAAATCTGTTTTACATATTTAGTTGAAAGGTTTACGGTTTACGATTTAAGGTTGAAATCATAATTATGTATTAATTGTTGGTAATGCAAAAAAAAATTTGAAAAAATTTATATTTTTAAACAGTTATGATTTGACAATATTAAAATCTGGCTTCTGAATGGTTACGATTTAATAGAATCAGAATTTGACTGTTGAGACTTTTAAGAAATTGACTCTGTAAATCTACCATTTTTTTCCTTTCAAAAGACAGTATAAATAGAAGGCCATTCCTCTCATCATTTTATTTTTGGTGTTTTGCGGAATTACACGCGAGAAATTTGGTTAGGAGATTAGATTTTAAGTCGGACCGATTGTGATCCCTCTAATCTTTCATGGGAATTGAACCTAGTGTTGTTTCGTCGGTTTTTTTTAGCTTATTTTCCAATCATATTTTCAACCAACTGCTTTTGTTTTTATTCGATTTTGATTCCTTTTGAGAAGAGCAATATCAATTGTGTTCTACCTTCTCTATCCAGGTATATAGATATTGAAGTACTGTGTTTTATGGCGACATCCACTATACGATTACACCGATCAGGACGAATTTGCTTTTAAGACAGTGATTCTTCCACGGCACAATAATTACTTTATTTATTTACGCTCAGCTTGATTTCCTATTAGAACTAACGGTTTTATTTTACAGTAGTATATTTTTAACATTAATAACATAAAAACATTACTGAAATATTATTAAATAATTAAAAATAATTACGTGACGCAGTTATTTGATAAGATGTTCCACTAAATAATATATTAAACACTAACTGAAAAAAAATCTGGCCAACATAGCAATCCAGCAGCAATGCTTAAAAATACCTGAAAGACAATATATAGAAGTAGAAACCATATACTACTGAAAAATACCTTATTCATAGTAGAGGAGATCTTGTTGATCATCCAAAGACACTCACAAGCTTGAAATCTGGAGACTTGGAGAAGCAAAGTTTAGGAATTCATGATCTTTTTGTAGTGCAGACATTCTGGTTTCATCTAAGGTTATCCAAGCTTCTATTCCTTTCCCATATTTGGTTTCAACGAGAACAGTGAAGTTTCTAAATTCAGGCCCTGCTTTTCCCATTAATGCAAATGAACAAGGTTGCCCCCATCCGAAATCTAATTTGTGAAAATCAGTATTGATCCAGCTGGTGAAGGCGAAAATATCAGGTTTTTCAAAGGAAAACAATAGCTCCAGCTGGTTCAAGTGCTCAGCGATGGCTTCAAACCCTTGTTCACCTTGGACGGATCTCATGTATTCGTCGTCGAAAACAGCAATGGATTGAGTCATCAACTCGACCAATGTGGATAACTCGGTGCCTGTCTCGGCTGGATTCGAGAGTGCACTCGCCCACCAAAACACATTCCCAACCGAACCATCTAATGTCGTAAGCTTCCCTTTTGGCCTCATGTTCACCGCTTGGACTACAATGGATGGTTTCAAGGTTCCTTGTATCGCCCTGGATGCCGCCATTGAACATTTCCAGATGAAACCCGAGACAGCTTCGGTTCGTGTCGGTGTAGTCACGACTTCCCCTTTTGCCATGTCCTTTAGGACGGCTATTGCTTCCTCATTAAACACAAATTTCCTTGTAATAAAATTACCTTTGGTGAACCATAAGTTTTCCATCATGGATATGTAATTCTTGGGCATTGGATTTTTAGGTGGAAAGATCAAGGATGCCTTAGATAAGACAGGAAATCTAATATCAGGGTGGTATCCTTGGCAGATTGTGCTCCAAACAAAGCCTAAAATGAAGCCTGTTTTGGCGTCAGTGATTTTATGTGAGGCGCAGATGCCTAAAGCTATTCCCCCACATGCAAACATGGTGACCTGACAAACCAAGAGAGGACCCTGATGATTTGATTCCTTGCAGAAAGGAGGGCATGGGAGCAAGTTGTTCAAGGTCTCAGTTTGATGATGCCTGAGAAACTCGGATAATCGGCAACCGATTCGAGCCGATAAAAACGGAACACCGGCGTCGAAATCATGGATGAACATGTTACTAAAGATTCTCCCAGAGAAGGGATATAAGATGTTTAGGGTTTCTGAAAGAGATTTCTTCAGCTGAGTCAAAATATTGGTGGTGCTGGTATCACTCAGGGCATAAAATACTATGATTGGAACGTAAGTGGTGGGAGTTAGCTGATCAAATACACAGAGTTTGAAGGGTTCTTTTTGATGAATTTCTGGGGAAGATGGTTTGATGATTTCTTTCGAAAGAATCTGAGCTTCAAACTTCATCATTTTCTTTTTTTTTTTCCTCCTCACCAATATGTTTGGACAAACTCTATAGGAAGGAGAAAACTATATAAACTATTGGAGTTCAAAGCCTCCACCTTAGAAGCCCTTCGGCTAGTTTACCTTTGTTAAAGAAGTCTCTATAACTTTATTGTACCAAATAAGCCGCTGTCGGTGCTTGTAGTTATCTAGGGATTCCCGAGATAATATTTTCTAAACATTGCAGACAGGAACTATCAAAATTCGATTTCAAATGTAATTCGAGTTTTCGATTTTGAATCGAGTTAAATTTTATAATTTGAATAATATATTGGTGTAAATATATTTTTGGTACTTGTCAAGTTTAAAAATTACCAATTTGGTCTCAAAATAATGACAAAAAAATTCAGAATAATTTCAAAATTTTAAAAATAATAATATTATTAAAACTCAAAATATTTATGACAATTCTAATAAAATTTATATTTTCCACCAAATATAAATATTATAAAAAAATTCTAAAGAGTATATAAAAAATGTTAAAAATTAAAAATTTCCTAAAATAATATTTATGAGGACCTAAACCTTATACCTTAAACTCCAAAAACTCTAGCAAACCCTAAACAAAACCCCTTAAGAGAATCCTAAACCCTAACTTTAAAAAGCCCTAAAAAACCTAAATTGTGGAGAGAGAAGGAAAATGTATTCAACTGGACGTGCTTTACTGACTAAACAGGAATGCACATCCAGCTGGAAATATTTTCCTACCAAATCTGTTGAAAACGCGTCCATTTTCCTTCTCTTTCTCCAAAATCAGTTTAATTTTATAAATTTCGAAAAAACCAACCTAATTAGATAATTTGTCTAAAAAATTAGCACTTTTGAGTAATTCACCCACATATTCTAGCTTCATTCTTAGTGTAATTTTGGATCATTATGTGACATTAATGGTGAATTATATACTTCTAATCCTTTATATTCATTTTTGATGCTTAATAAGGCACTTGGGAACAATAGGAGTGAAAAATAATGGAAATTAGAATATTGGAGCATTTCGGAAGTTGTACACATGCAACAGACTTTCACACGGGCAATCCACATGGCCCTGTGATCCACACGGCCGTGTGTCCAGGGCGTGTCGATTTCAGAACCATGTGTTGTAACGGCCCTTGCCCGGTCTGGTCGTCAGACCTGCGCTACAGGAGGTTACCACACGAACATAAAACATTTACATACTTTAAACATACGTGATGGATCATGCTGTGGACTAATAGGTGGTGAATCTCTCCAACGGATTATTCAACTAAGTATAGAAATTTAAATGACGAAACTACAGATACACAAAAATGGTAGACTATTCTGCGGACACCCTACTCTACGGTAGATTTCATAGAATTTAAGACACGGAACATAACAAAACTGAACTTCAATTTATTATCATACATCACAGAACTTAACGTAATCCCTTTCAAGGTTTAACAAGATTATTTACAAATAACCTAACGTTCATATATACCTAAGGATGAACCGATTTTTAAGTTTTAAATAATCAAATTGGTGTAGTTGAATAATGTATGGAAATGAAATAGTTCATGAATGGTCAAATTGGTTTAATAGAATAATGTATGGAAATGAATAGTTCATGAAATTGGACCTATATATTGTGATGTTTGTCATTTAGGTCTTAAGATCAGCTATACTTTGTTAAATGGCAAGCTGAAACTAAAGAGGTATGAGCTTGTAGGATTCAGCCTACAAGATCGTGACACCAGTTTTCAACGTCACGACGTCCCCTATTTAAGGTCACGATGTCAACTCACTATTTTCAAAGTTGCGACACCATGTTTTTGCCATTGATGTCGTGACATGAAACCTTCATGGTGGCGGCGCCAACTCGATAAAATTTGGAAACTTTACATTTTGGTCCTCATATGGTCTCAGGTTATCATAGGAGCTTTCGTAAGCTCTTATAACCCCATTTATGAGTTGAAAGAATGTTTTATTGATGTTTTATCTTAAATAACTTGTATAAATTATTGAATGAATCAATATTGTATTTCTAGTTGCTTTGGCAATAAATGTGACATCCCGTATGTAACGGCCTAATTTTCAGTGGTGTCAGAAATGGTGATATGAGATCACTAAATCCGACAGGTAAGATTGAATAAAATAGTAATTTAATATTTATGAGCCAAGTGAGAATTTAGAATAATTTGTGGATTGATGAATTTGGTGAATTAAAAGAATTTATTAGGTCAAATGGGTCAAAAACGAGATATCGAGACCTCGAATTTGAAAACCGAGCCATAAATGTTTTTAGAAATATTTATGAGTGTTATTAAGTTAGTATTAAAGTTTGGTTGAGAAATTTAAATGTTTGGGTAGTCAATTAAATAAAAAGGATTAAATTGTAACAAATGCAAAATTGCTACAAGAATTAAATAGCTCAAGTGTTAAAAGAAAAAGGATTTAAAGGGCAATTAAACCTAAAAGTGAGAAGGTTGGACGGCAAAGGCAAGGGAATCAGCAGAAGATAAGGGAAATAAGGGTAAAATTGGAATTTTTGTAATTTTAACATGTTTAGTAAAGATAAGATTGAAAAGAATCTAGATATATCTTCACACTATCTCAGCCAAAACGCCATAGGAGTTCTGGAGAAAGCTTATTTTCATACTTTTACATCCTATCAAGATTTCAAAGAAGAACGGGGAAAAGAAAAAGTTGCAGAATAGCCCCTAAATTTCAATATCTACTACGAATCAGCCGGGTAAGTTCATATGGTTGAATTTATATGTTTATTTGTGAATGATTGAATGATATAGTGTGTTGTTAAATATGAATTTGCTATGGAATTATGAAAATTATGATAAAATGAAGAATAAAGACGGTAATTCAAATTAGGAAAAACGCAGAATTGAGTACGTTCGTACCGTGACATGTGATGAATTGACGGGTAAGACCATGGTTAATCCATGGAAAAGTGTGAAATGTAGGTATGGTATTAACCATACTGAGTTAAGAAATGTAGGTATGGTATTATCCATACTGAGTTGTGAAATGTAGGTATGGTATTAACCATACTGAGTTAAGAAATGTAGGTATGGTATTATCCATACTGAGTTAAGAAATGTAGGTATGGTATTATCTATACTGAGTTGTGAAACGTGGCACTGAGCAACGACGTACTCAAATTCGTAAGACGTTTCCTAATTTGATAATAAGTAATATTAAAGAAGTGAATCAAATGGAAGAGATTGAGTAGTTGTTAATGTTGAGCTCAACTATGTGAAGTATTTTAACAATGGTTGTGAATGGCAGGGAACTTTAGTAAATGTTTTGTTATTGTTTGGAAATATTATGTGTGGTAAGCATTACTTTTAAACCTATGAACTTACTAAGCTTCATTAAGCTTACTTGTGTGTGTTTGATATTTTTATGTAGATTGAATTGAAGAGAAGTTGGTAGATCGGATCATTACAGCAAAGCTCACTATCCAGATCAATTCCGGTAGCTTTTGTTTTATGCTTAAAGATTTATATGGCATGTATAGAGTTTAAATGAGATGGAGTAAAGATGTTATAAACTAGTTAACAATATTTTGCAAAGAAACAGTTTTTGAATTACAGCAGTGACGTGATTTTGAAAAATCACCAAAAATAGAAGAAATGGAATTAGAAAGTGAATAAGATATATAATTGAAGCTTATTGAGTCTATTTTCGCATAAAAGAAACATAACAAACAAATTATTCTTATGTTTTGAGATATTTGAATTTTTGTGAGACTAGTTCAGAATGATTACGTGATCCCCTGTTCTGTCTTTGAAAAATCATTAGAAATTGTACAAAAATAATTGTGGGATATAGTTTATATTTATGGAATCCTGAATGAGTCTATTTTCAAAGGAACTAAATAAGAAGGTCATATGAATTCTGTACGAAGATTAATTTGATTTGTAGTGAAGAGAGGTCAGAACAGTCAAACAGTAAAACAGGGGAAACTTTAATGAATAAACTGTGCTAATTGGCCACATGAAAAATTCTGGAAAAATTATAGTAAAAAGATATATGAGTCTAGTTTCAGGAAAAATTAACGGATCTTAATTTGGAGTTCCGTAGCTCCAGATATAAATAATTTAGTGACTATGACGCAGATGGACAGTTTTAAATTTTATGCTGAATTAGTAGTAAAGTCTAGTAATGCCTCGTGCTCGACTCCGGCAACGGTCTTGGGTAAGGGGTGTTACACCGTAGCTCGGACCCGACGATCAGATCGGGTATGGGGTGTTACAGATTCTTTAAAAGAAATTAGTTTTAGATGTATTTGCTGATAAAATTAAATCAAGTAGATTGATATGAAAATTTTATTTTTAAAAAATTATATTAAAAATATATTTTTGATATTTAAATTAAAATGAAAATATTTTATTAATAAATATTAATTGTATAGGTCAAATTCTGCTATTGACCCTGTATTTTGCATAAGTTGTAAATTTAATACCTATAATTTAATTTGGTTATTTTCAGTCTCTATGCTTTTAGAATTTGAAAATTTCAGTCCAGTAATTATAAAATTCATTAAGTTCTGTTATTTTCAAAATCTGATAAGTCAAACATATTATTGCATGTGTAATGTTATGCCAGCTTGCTGGTCTCATATATTACTCACACACAAAAATCAGTTAATAGATTTAATGACTGTAGTTTACATTAAGACTAAAATTTCGAATTTAAAAGGAATATAATGACTAAAATTGATCCAATTGAAGAATATAAACTAAATCTATGGCTTTACGATTAATACATGACTAATAGCATAATTTAACTAAACAAATTTCACTGTTACCATTTGATTAGGACTAAAATTAATCAAATTGAAGTGCAAATATTAATTTCATAACTTATATAAAAGTACAAGGACTAATAACAAAATGTAACCAATTTTAATGTCCTTTTTTAAAAGAATAATTTTATATTTTGATATGTCAGGGTGAGTTACAATATAAATGCAAGAGGCAGGTAGGTGTTAACAAAATCCGATTCAGATCAACTAGAATAAAAAAAAATATCGGTTTAACTTAAATATGAGTTACACAATTCGAGTTATCTGAAAATTTGAATAAGAAAAGGCAAAATCATGTCGTTTTGATAAATGCTTACCATTAAATTAAAAGGCAAAACTATGTTGTTCTGATAAATATTTAGCCATCAGCCTTACTTGTGTAGTTAAATAATCTTATACTTCGTCTACTAGTTAAATAATCAATCCATGTAAATGCAACATTTAATAAAAATAATATGATTCGTTAACTCGACTTGAAATTTTTTCGATTCGAAAAAATTTCAAATTAAATTCAATTTTTAAAATAAGATCCGCCAACTCGATTAACTCAAAAATTTTTAATTCGATTTGACTCGATTCGACGCTCAACTGTCAAATTGCTTAAATTGAATTCACTCACTAGCAACTGTGCTTTACGTACTTGCCACTTGACGACAGACTTATGACAAACTTATTTATGTGTATTTAATTTTCTGCAGTTTGTGTTCAAATTAAGCTTACTTAAAAAGGAAAAATTTAATGCTCATAGCCTTAGCTTTTTCTTTGAATTATTATTATTAGCTTAAATTATCTATTTTAAGGTGATATTTAATTTAGTAACTCTCGTTAGCTTAATTACAATTAGAGATATTCATGTGTTAAGTTTAGGTTAAACTCAAATAAAATATTTAGATTAATTCTCTAGGTTCGGGTTCGATTCAATCCAAAAAATAAGTTTATTTTTTTGTCCAAAATCTAATCTAAATTAAGAAAAATAAGATTGAGTCTAACCCGACCATGTTTGATTTTTTAAATTAATTTTATACAAAAATAAAATTTTTATTTTTTTAATTTTTCATCCCTCAAAAATGATTTTTTTAACTTCGTCCTTGGTGTTGGATATAAATATAAAAGAATAACCATAATTAATGCTTTGAGTTTGTTCTCCATTCATGTATTTAAACTGGTTTTGTTTGGAGATTCATAAGAACCCAAATGGTAACATGAGTGGCCCCAATCCCTGTATTCTCTACATCCTTGTCTCGTTGCAGCAGTCCCTTAATACTGGGGTTGCTCCAACAGGCGCATCATCCAACCTTTTGTTCTTCCAATATTACGTGAGAGGGGATGTAGTCTAATTATTTCACATAATTGTTTTTCTTTAAAACATTAACAATTTTACACAAATAAAGAGAAAAATCTGTTTTACATACTAAATCATTTAGTTCAATGTTGCCGGTTTATGATTTAAGGTTTGGGGTTCGCGTTTTAGGTTAAAAAACTTATCAAAATTATATATTAATTGTCGGTAATGCAAAAAAAAATTGAAAAAAATATTTTTAAACGGTTATGATTTGAAAAAATTAAAATCTAACTTCTAAATAGTTACGATTTGATAGAATCATAATTTGACTGTTGAGATTTTTTAGGAAACTGGCTCTGCAAATTTACCGTTTTTTCCTTTCAAAAAACAGTATAAATAAGAGGTCACTTTTCTCATCATTTTATTCTTGGTGTTCTGCGGAATTACACAGGAGAGAAATTTTATTTAGGAGATTGGGTTTTAAGCAGGACCCTTTGTGATCCCTCCAATCTTTCATGGGAATCGAACCTAGTGTGGTTTCGCTGATGTTTTTTTTAGTTTATTTTCCGATCATATTTTCTACCAGCTGCTTTTGTTTTTGTTTTTTTTTTTTTTTTTTTGGATTTTGATTCCTTTCGAGAAGAGCAATATTAATTGTGTTTCACCTTCTTTATCTGGATGTAGAGATACTGAAGTACTGTATTAACCTTAAGGCGACGTCCACTATACGATTACACCGATCAGGACGAATTTGTTTCTAAGAGAAGTGATTCTTCCATAGCACAGTGATTAATTTATTTATTTACACTCAGTTTGATTTCCTACTAACGGTTTTGTTTTACATCCGAGGATAGGGGATGTAGGAAACGAATGAAAATGATTTCCAATAAATAAAATATTAAACACTAACTGATAAAAGAAATTCGAAAAGAAAAGAAAAACTAATAATCCAGCCAATATAGCAATCCAACAGCAATGCTTAAAAATACCTGAAAGATAAAATATAAAAGTAGAAACCATATACTACTGAAAAATACCTTATTTATGTTTATTTATGTGCTTACCTACTTCCCACTTAGACGATGCAGACTCACCGCAAGCTTATTTATGTTTATTTAATTTTCTGCAATTTGTCTCCAAATTAAAGCTTAATTAAAAAAGGAAAAATTTAATGTTCATAGCCTACCTTTGGACCTTTTTCTTTGAATTATTAATATTTGCGCCGTATATACGGGTGTGTCTTTGGAGTTCTTTTGGCCGGTTATTTGTGTATCTTTTACTTGATATTTTCACACTTTAATGTTAGGTTTTTTATTGGAGAGTTGTTCTTATTTGTAAGTGAGGTTTTTGGGGCGAGTGATTTGTAACAATTGGGTTCGTTGTTGGGGCTATAATTACTCTTGAATAAGAATCATTCACTGGTCGAGGTTTTGCAGAGTATGATTTGTTTCCAAACTACGTTAACAAATCTTGTGTGTTTGTTTTTCTCATTACTTCGCTTCTTGCCTTGTTTACATTGTTCTGTCCTCACCTCTAATCAAACATATACCTGAACATCGAGCTAGAGAGAGAGCAAACCGAAAATCTAAAAGTTGATATCAAAGTTTGACTTCAAACATACTATCGCATGTCCGCCTTCGGTGATTAAAGCGTCAAATTTGGACAATGACAATGGTGTTCCTTTCAACAACCTAAAGGATGCGTTCAACCATATGTTGAAGAACATGGAAGGTGTTGTGTGAATTGAACGAGTCCTTGAGGGAATAAGTTATCATTCTCAAAGGAGACAAAGAAATGCTCGAAATTGTGGTTAGAGAGAAAGTTGATGGGATTGTGAATCTCAAAAAGGCTAACAAGATGCTTAGTGAAACTATTAAAGAAAAGGCAAAGTTGTTTTGAAAGAAAACGAGCAAGAGTTAAAGGCAAAGTGGTGATATCTTAGCTGTTGGGAGATTCGAACATGGTTGTAGTGAACTTGGTAAGAAACCTATATCTCCTATAGATTTGGTAAAATCTAAAGAGATGGTTGCTACTTCTTCCTTTAAGACAGATAAAAAGAGTAAATAAAAAAACATTTATTATAATTGTCAAAATGTCAAACATATTAGATTTCGTTGTTACAAGCTAACGAAAGATCAAAGGTTGAGAAAGACAAGGCCTATTCAATCTAATGCTGTAACATTGAACAGAACATCACCTAGGGCAACAACAAATATGTAACAAGAACGAAGGTAAACTTGTATGCTTTTATTATAGGAAAAAAGGGCACATCATAACTAGTTCTTTAAGATGATGCGAGATTGAAAGAAGTTCATATCAATTGTAAAGCTTGTTCGGATGATGAATGGAACAAGAAAACCACAACAAAAGAAGATTTGGGTGAGAAAAGATTAGTCACAGTTGAGTTTATAAAGATCAACAAGTTATTGATGCTCGTGTGAAGTATGAGGTGGCAACTCATGTTGATTATATTGAAGATATTTTGAAGATCAAACGTACTCCATTTCATGAAAAATGTACTTGTTCCACGAGCTACAATCCCTATTGTTGAAAATGTAGCACCTTGTTCCCTTGAATAAATTTGAGGCAAACAAGTAAGGAGGCATAGAGTAAAGGGGAGTAAGTTTGTTGATTTTGGTATGGTATGATTAATATTTACGAGGTAGCAAAAATAATCAATGACCGACATGTGATGTGATAAATGATATGATATTTTTTCGTATTTTATATGTTCAATTACTTTTAGTTTTATTTATTTATTTAATTATTTTATTAATTAAAAACAATAAAATTATTTTAATTTGGGTTTTTAAAAACTTTTTTGTTTTAATATTAATTCATTAAGCGTAGCTCAATTCATATTTTTTTTAACATGAATTTCCTCTAATACTAACAATATTTTTGTACCATAACAAAAAAAATTTAACACTATTAGTGTTTTATGTAATTTGTATAACATTTAATAAATTTAGGTGCCAAATTAAACTTAAAAAAAAAAGTTTAGGTACCAAATTAAGAAAAAGTGTCAAATTCAAGTATCAAATTGGACCAAAAAAATGTTTAGGTGCCAAATTAAAAAAAAATTACCAAATTCAGGTATCAAATGTTATAAAGTATACATTTTATAATTAAATTTAAATAAAATCCACGAACAGGATTAAGTTTAGCTTATATTAATAAATTTTTGAATTTCATGTAACTTTAGACTTAATTATTATTTATTAATATTTTTTTATAATTCAAAATTATATAATATAAAATATTTTTGATGAAATAAATTAAATATATGCTACATAAATATTAATATAAATTAAAAAATTGTGTTCAAAAATAACATACAATAAATAATAGAATGTATGGTTTGAAACTGATTAATAATAACACATGAAATATAAACGATATTAAAATAAAAAATTAGATTAAATTATAAGTAAAATGAAATTTAAACGCACGAATAAATCAAATTAAGATTACTAAATGAATACTATTATTTATTATGATTTTGTCATCAATTCTAAGTCGGTGTCGAGTTAATTTGTGATATTATCTCAATCAACGACGTTATTAATATATACAATTGATGGATCTAAGAAAGTGTGCACGATAAAATAAAACTTCGGTTAAGTGGTAAATTATATGTATACTTTTATTGTTTTTGTATTCAGCATAATCACTTGTACCAGCCATGCAATAGCATGGACACGTAACAAACTTAACAGCCGTAACCATCTAACTGCTCAATGGATTAACCTTCTAACTACTCAATACCAGAATTGAGACTCTCTTGAATACATTGGAACAACAAACACCCGAAGACCATTTCTGAGAGTATCAAACTGCTTTGGCATAACTGGTTTAGTAAACACGTCTGCAAGCTGTCGAGTGGATGGCACAAAATTTACTTACAGTCCAGCAAGCACCTTTTCCCTATCAATCTCGACGTGTTTTATTCGTGCGTGATGCGTAGGGTTAACCGCCATGGTGACAGTAGAAGTGTTTGTCACACCACAGAATTGGAACTTGAGACAGAGACAATCCAAGTTTTAGTAACTACGGTTGTACTCCTTCTGTATTCTGCCTCGGAGGAAGATGAACGGGACACTACACTCTGCTTTTTAGAACACCATGCCATAGGATTGGGACCAAAGAACACACAATAGCCAGAGATTGAGCGACGATCCTCAATAGTAGAGGCCCAATCAGCATCAGAATAACAAACCAATGCAGGCTGGCCAGTGGTAAAATATAACCCATGACTCAAGAGTACCATTAAGATTTCTCAGCCCCCTCTTAACTGCCTTCCAATGGGAGTCTAATGGAGCATTCATGTACTGACTCAATTTGTTCACACAGTAAGTACGATCAGGCCGAGTGATGCAAATATATTAAAGAGAACCCACCATACTACGGTAGAGATGACTATCTTCAAAGGGACTGCCATCCAAAGAAGATAACTTCGTTGAGCCAACCATTGGTGTAGGACTAGCTGTTGCTCCTTGCATGCTAGTCTATTTGAGCAACTCAGTCACATATGTTTTGTTTGTGTGAGATATAATCCCTGTGACATACGACGAACTTCCATCCTAAGAAAATAATGAAGAACACCAAGATCCTTTAATGAAAAAGTATTATGAAGTTGCTTGACCACTTCATCAATCTCAACCATGGAACTGCCCGTTAGAGCAATATCATCAACATTGGCCATAAGAAAAAGATGAGACTAACTCGAGGCTCGAATAAACTAAGAGGGGTCTGCTTTTGAGGGTGTGAACTGTAGCTTATCAACCAAAAAAGCACGAAGAGTATGAAACCACGCTCTAGGGGCTTGTCGAAGCCCATACAACACTTTCTTTGAGTCGACACACAATCTGTTTCCATCACCTGCTACTTCAAACCCAGGCGGTTGTGTCATATAGATCTCCCGTCCAACTTCTCATTCAAAAATGCATTATTTACATCAACCTGCTGCAGGGACCAACTTTTCATAGTAGCAAGAGCAAATACGGTCCTGATAGTGGTGGCGCGGACCACGGGGTTGAACGTTTCCACAAAGTCAAAACCAGCATGTTGAGAAAAACCCTTCGCAATCAACCGTGCTTTATATCTGTCAACTGACCCATCAGGCTGCCATCGAGAGCATAACTCTTATATCGAGACAGGAAGAACAAAATACGACTATTGGAGTATACTATCTCAAGACAAACAAGTACGTACGTCTCTAAATAATTACACGATTCTCTTGAGACAGGGGTCCATTAAAGCAAATCTTAGTTTTGATGTTTTCTTCAGATAAATCTTTCGTCTCAAGACAGAGTTTCCTGTAGTATACCTTTAGCTTCGATGTTGGTTTGTCTCGAGACAAACAGATTTATGTTTCGAGACAATACTTAAATCATCTCGAAACAGTGTTTCTCTCGAACAACTTTACATTCAAAGTTCATGTGTCTCGAGACATATGGCCTTGTGTCTTGTGACAGTGTCGGGGAAACTTGAGAATAAGGCTCAAAATCATTTAGAAACTTGTTTTTTTTTTGAGTTTATCACAATAGAAACCATATTTAAATGTGATCAAAATAATTAGTGCAAATTTGACTAAGGAAATTTAGAATTAAGTTTATTATATCAAAACATTTGAATCAAAGCTAACATTTATAATTATATAAATAATTTGTATAGAACTTTCGTATCATTATAAAGTCCATATTATTATGTTAAATAGGTGCGAGCAAAACTCGATTCGATTCGAAAAAATCAAATTTTGAGTTAATCGAATTGAGTTATTCAAGTTAACTAGAATAACTAATTCGAGTTTGAGTCGAATTGAATTTTACAATTCAAATAATTCGAATAACAGATTGATATAAATACCCCTTTGGTCCCAATCAATTTTGAAAATAAGCACATTGTTCTCTCTCAACAACAATTACAAAAAAAAAAATTCAAAAATTCCAAATAATTTTAAATTCAAAATATTTATAAAAATTCCAAAATTTTTATTTTTTTAAAAAATTATAAATTTTGAAAAGAATATATAAAGAAAGTTAAAATTTTCAAATTGAGTTAGGATGATAAAATAGGACTCGTCAACTCGATTAACTTGAAATTTTTTTACTCGATTTGATCGAACACTCTCCCTTAATGTTAAATCTATAGTATTGAAAATGTTTTACTTTTAGATGGTTTAAGGTTTGTAAATGTTTTACGGTGTTTTTGTAATGAATTATTGTTTAGTAACTTGTAAAACTTGTGGGAGATAAGAAGGGTATCAACAACTTAAAAATAGCACCAACATGACATCCACATGTGTCAAGTTCAATGTGTTACAAAATATCTAAATTTGTCACCTATAGATGTCGAGGTTAGAGGTGATCATGGGCCGGGCAGGGCCGGGCCATGTAGCATCCTAAATTTTTTTTTTTTAGTCATTAGTGCCACCCCAAGCATGCTCATCTTTCTTTGTCTCTTTAGTGAATAAATGCAATCCCTTGTGGCCATTTTCATCCATATCTTCTACCAATTCATCTTCCACATTTGTTTTTCTTTTAAACATTTTTTTTGTCTCTTTAGTGAATAATTCCATGCAATCCCTTGTGGCCATTTTCATCCATATCTTCTACCAATTCATCTTCCACCTTTGTTTTTCTTTTATTATTTATTTTTGGTAAAGTTTTAGTGTTTGTTTGGTCAAAATTTCCTTTATGCAACTTTTGTAATAATTTCTTTTCTCTCTTCAAATTCCCTTCTTGCCGAATCCTCAAATTGGAGTGTGCATATTCTCATCTTTTCTCCCTTCTTGTTGCCGATTGTACAACAACCATTGAAACCAAAATTTGTTCTTTCATCTTTCTTGAAAATCAATCTAGACAAACATCTTTCTTCTTATTTCTTTTCTTTTTCACGAAATCCTTCAAGCATCTCTTTTGTCCTAATTCTTCACCATGGCCGAATGTCAATAGTCATCTCCTTAGCCGAGTCTTTTTCTTCTTCGTAGTGATCTAAGTGGGTGGCCGTGTATCATCCGTAGCCATAAGTCCAATCAGTGGGAATTGGATTCATCAACGTTAAGGGATTAAATCACTCGCTCTTCTCTACTCGTTGGCTTTTGGAAGTAGTGGTGCCGACGATCAAGAAGGCTTAGTCCTTACCGTAATCAGGTGTGTAATCCCGTACCCTCCGAATATATGTTTGAAATGGTGTGTAATCTCACACCTCTTTGAATGTTTGCATAAAATGTTCTGTGATTCGTTCGAAAGACCAAAAAGCCAGAAACCGGCATCTGTGACCACTCGACGTACGAATGTTCGAAGTGGTAATCGTATTTTGCAATGAAACAGTTTTGGTTAACAGCAGTGATGTGGATTTGAAAAATCACCAAAAATAGTGGAAATCGAATTAGAAAGTGAAGGAGATATGAATTGAAAGATAATTGAGTCTATTTACTTATAAAAGAAACAGAGAAAGCAAAAGATTAGTATATTTTGAGATTTTTAGATTTTTGTGAGACTGGTTCAGAGTGATTTCGAGATCCTTTGTGCTGACTTAGAAAAATCATTAAAAATTGATAAAAACTAATTTTGGCAAATAATTTTATATGGTTAGATTCCTTAATGAGTCTATTTTTATAAGAAACAAACTAGAATATCATTTGAATTCTGTACAAAAAGATAATTAAATTTTAGTAACGAATGGTCGGAATTGCCAGACAGCAGAAAAGGGGAGAATTTGAGGAATAAACTGTACTAAATGGCTAGGCCAAAAATTCTGGAAAAATTACAGTAAGAAGATATATGAGTCTGGTTTCAAGGAAATTTTACGGATCTAGATTTCGAGTTTTCTAACTCGAATTATGGTCAATTTAGTCAGTATGACGTAGATGGACAGTTTTAAAATGTTATGCCCAAATTAGTAGTTAAGTTGGATTGCGAAAATTACCAAAATACTCTTGGTGGGTAAATTACCGAATTACCCTTAGTGGGTAGGATTACCGAATTGTGAAAATGCCTTTATGGGCCGATTTGATAGATTGCCTTAATGGGCCAATTGATATATGGCATGATGGGCCAATTTGTTATATTTTGCTAGATGGGCAAATCTGATACTTTGGCTATATGGGCCAATTTGATAATTTGCTATATGGGCCAATTTGACAATTTGCTATATGGGCCAATTTGATAATTTGCTAAATGGGCCGATCTAAAAATATGTGAAATGGGCCAAGATAATATTCTGCTTAGTGGGCCAAGTTAATAAATTGTTATAGTGGGCCAGAAAATTTGTAAGAAATATTTGAATGCATTATTATGAATTGTTATGCCTTATATACATGAATTGCATGGGATGGGATGATGATGAAGAGAAGTTCTGGTAGCTCTGCTACATAAATCTGGTGGCTCTGCCACAAATCTGAAAAATGGCAATGCCATGTAAATTCTGTTAATCTGATGGCTTGTCCACAAATTGATATATGGCTCCATGCCCAGTTTCATATATGGCTTAATGCCTACGTATGGTGTGTTGGCGGGGTGGGATGACTAAAGCTCTCCCACAGGTGTGTTGGTTGGTACGGGTGGTGTGTAGCGGATGGAAAACTAGGTTTGGTTTGGGAATTGCATATCATTTGCATATTATATATTTATATATGATACATTCATATTATTGTAAATGGGCTTAGGCCCAAATATTTGGTTAATGGATTTTGGCCCAGTGAACAACGGTAAGTGGGTTACACACTGAGTTCTAATAACTCACCCCCTTTCTCTT
Source organism: Gossypium australe (assembly GCA_005393395.2). NCBI lineage: Eukaryota > Viridiplantae > Streptophyta > Magnoliopsida > Malvales > Malvaceae > Gossypium > Gossypium australe. The sequence goes on from CM016617.1 coordinate 1,131,687, forward strand.
AACCCTTTCAGGTAATGCTCAGTGACGTGGACTTGGGCCATGGATGACTCGGTGGGGGCCATACTTCAAAAATGGTGTTATTAAACTCTAAATTTCTATTTTCGTTTATTTTATTATTTTGCTAATTTGGTTTAAGTTGTAATAAGACCTCTGAACTATTTTTTTTATTCTTGCTTTATGGTTGGGATTTTATTATTATTTTTTTTCTTAAATTGTTTAAAATGAGAATTTTTTTCTAAAAACGTAAATAAGGGTTTTCCGAAATTGATTAACAAATGGATTTCAAAATAATCTTATACAGATATGTTTTAACTCGAACATTCTTTCAAATTATTAACGACATTTTCAAAAGTCACGGATTTAAAGTTCAATTCCTTGGTTTGTGATTCATCAATCAATCTCTCAAAATACTTGTATTTTGACTACGTTTCCGCAATGTTTCAAAATGCTTTTGCAACTCTATTTCAAAGGTCACATTTTCGTAATTCTTTTATTTCAAATATGCTTTCATAACCGAAAAGGGTTATTAAAGTTAATTATGTTATCACGTATACACAATTGCTTAAATGTTTTCGGTTTTTAACAAAAAGGCTGAAATTCTCTAACAAGTTGTTACAATTGCAAAGATGGTTTTGAAAAACACTTCCATGTGGCACGCCAGATTCGGGTCTAACTTCTAGGCCGGGTTTGGGGTGTTACATTTAGTGGTATCAGAGCTAGTTTCAAATCTCGATTGTGGTTTGGGTTCAACAACAAATTTTGCTTAAAAACTGTTTAAATTTCTAGATTTTATGTGTTAAAGGTAGTATGGCACCACGAGCATCCGGCACCAAGTCAAGTAAGTATTTGTATATTAAATATTTATTATGGTGATATGACCATAGGAACACTCTAGAACTTCTAGTTTTAGATGTTGAAAACGGTATAGATTGAGACTATTGGAAGTGATTACGAAAACAACTTTACCTCTTATATCTCATAAAATATCGTTATTAAATGCTGAAATAGTATATTGATTCATAAAACTTGTAACCAGATTAAACCGAAATATCCAATATGAGCACTAGAGGACGTGGACGTGGACGTGGACGTGGTAGACGTGGCCGTGGTAGAGGCCGAGGTGCTAGAGTGGCGTTTGAAGCTTCGGGTCTTATGCCAGAAATGGATGCACCTGTGTCACCTGGGAGTGAGACTGGATCTCATGATCATACGAGAGAGGATAATGCTTTGACTCAAGCAATGTTGCGATTCCTAGAAAGGGTCACTGGGGTTAGAACTGGTCCAGTAATTCGTGGATCAATATCGGAACGACTTAAATCAAGTGGTGCCGAGGTTTTTAGGGGTATCTCCAGTGTAGCTCCGAATGTAGCGGAGTATTGGCTCGAGACAGTGGAGCGAATCATGGATGATTTAGAGTGCACCACCGAGCAGAAACTAAGAGGCGCTGTGTCCTTGTTGAGGGACGAGGCATATCAATGGTGGCTCACTGTTCGAGAAGGCACTCAGGCTGAACTTGTTACTTGGGATTTCTTCAAGACTGAATTCCAAGGAAAGTATGTTGGGGCAAGTTATGTGGATGCCCGGAGGAAAGAATTCCTGAATCTGGTCCAAGGAAATAAGTCGGTGACAGCTTATGAGGCAGAATTTCTACGCTTGAGCCGTTATGCTCGGACAATTGTGCCAACCGATCATGAGCGCTGTGTACGTTTTGAGGATGGGCTGAATGATGAGTTGCGGGTACTGATAGCCCCACAACAAGTAAGGACTTTTGCCAAGCTTGTGGAGAAAGCCAAAATAGCTGAGGAGGCTAAAAACTCAGCACGTCAGAACCACAGAGGCAGAGGCAAGAGGGACTTCAGGTATTCGGGTTCCACTAAAAGTTTTCAGAAGAAGCCTAGGAATGATGAGCCAGCCCAAGCTAGAGCACCTGCTGCTACCAATCAGATTCAACCGTGTGCTGACTGTGGGAGACAACACCCAGGTGAATGCTGGAAAAGAACTGGTGGGTGTTTCAAATGTGGTTCTAAGGACCATCAGCTTAAGAATTGTCCTCGAAGGACTTCTCAAACTCAAGAAGCTCGTAATTATGATGCACAGCCAGCTAGAGGCACGCAACAGCCACCGAGAGGCCGTGGGCCAGGTCGAGGTGGTAATGGCGGTGGTCGTGGTCAAGGTGCACTGGGTAGAGGTAATGCTTCAGAGGTAACGCAGAGGCGAGACAGCCAGGGTTAGTCTATGCAGTCAGGCGTCGGGAGGATGGCGATGCACTTGATGTGATAACTGGTACGTTCTTTATCTTTGATGTACCTATTACTGCTTTGATAGATATCGGATCTACCCATTCATATGTTGCTAGTGCTATATCTGGAAACCTGAACATTAGATCTGAGATTTCAGATAGAGAGATGACCGTAATTAGTCCTTTAGGACAATCGGTAATCGTGAATAAATTGTTTAGAGACGTGCCTTTAGAAATTCATAGAGAAATATTTCTGGTGGATTTGATGGAACTGCCTTTCTGCGAATTTGATCTTATTTTGGGCATGGATTGGTTGGTAAAACACCGGGCGCAATTGGATTGTGCTACAAAGCGGATGTCAATAAGGACTTTGGAAGACAAAGAAGTAGTAATGATAGGCGAACGAAGGAATTACCTGGCAAATGTGGTATCTACTTTAAAGGCAGAAAAGTTGTTACGGAAAGGGTATGGAGCGTTCTTAGCCTTCATTAGTACTATGGATGTCAAGGAATTATCGGTGAAAGGTGTGAGAATGGTGAAAGAATTTTCAGATGTTTTTCCCGAAGAACTACCGGGTCTACCTCCAGATCGGGAAGTAGAGTTTGGCATTGAGCTTTTGCCCGGAACGGCTCCGGTGTCCATTGCTCCTTATAGAATGGCGCCGAAGGAGTTAGTGGAGCTTAAGGCTCAAATCTTGGAGTTGTTAGATCGGGGATTCATTCGACTGAGTGTGTCACCATGGGGAGCTCCTGTCTTGTTCGTCAAGAAGAAGGATGGGTCGATGCGTATGTGCATTGATTATAGGCAGTTGAATAAATTGACGATCAAGAATAGGTATCCATTGCCGAGAATCGATGACCTGTTTGATCAATTGAGAGGAGCTTCAGTTTTCTCCAAGATTGATTTGAGATCGGGTTATCATCAACTCAAGGTTAAAGAGGCAGATATTCATAAGACGACATTCCGAACTCGTTATGGACATTATGAGTTTTTGGTTATGCCGTTTGGTTTGACCAATGCACCAGCTGCATTTATGGACATGATGAACCGAGTCTTTCAACCCTATCTAGACCAGTTCGTAGTAGTGTTCATAGATGATATCTTGGTATATTCGAGGAATGAAGAAGAGCATGACTCACATTTGCGCATTGTGTTGCAAATTTTGCGGGATAAGCAACTTTATGCCAAATTCAGTAAATGTGAATTTTGGTTGAAGGAAGTGACTTTCTTGGGGCATGTGGTGTCAGCCGAAGGAATAAGAGTTGATCCTCGAAAGGTAGAGGCTGTGTTGGAATGGAAACCACCGAAGTCGGTGGCTGAAATTCGGAGTTTTTTAGGGTTGGCTGGTTATTACCGGCGTTTTGTTGAGGGGTTTTCATTGATTGCTGCACCCCTAACTAAATTGTTGCGAAAAGGAGTACCGTATGTGTGGACTGATAAACAACAAGAAAGTTTCGAAAAACTGAAGAAGATTTTGACGGAAGCGCCAGTACTAATTCAACCTGAGGCTGGAAAAAAATTTACCGTTTACTGTGATGCGTCACATACGGGTTTAGGATGTGTGTTGATGCAAGGTGGTAAAGTAGTGGCTTATGCATCTCGTCAGTTAAGGCCGCACGAAGTCAATTATCCTACTCATGGCTGCGGTAGTTTTTGCTTTGAAGATTTGGAGGCACTACCTGTACGGCGAGAAATCGATCATTTATACGGATCATAAAAGTCTGAAGTACCTTCTTACCCAAAAGGAGTTGAACTTAAGACAACGGAGATGGATAGAGCTGTTGAAGGATTATGACTTCTCAATCGAGTATCATCCTGGAAAGGCTAACGTGGTGGCAGACGCATTGAGTCGTAAGGTGATATCGGAGTTGAGGGCAATGTTTGCTCATCTTAGTTTGTATGAAGATGGCAGTTTGCTAGCGGAACTTCAGGTGAAGCCTATGTGGTTAGAGCAGATCAAGGAGAAGCAGTTATCAGATGAAAAGTTGGGTCATTTATTTCATCAAGTTGAAAGTGGTGTAATAGGGGATTTTGGATTTGATAAGGATGGGGTACTGTGTTTTCGCGGAAGAATTTGTATGCCCAAGGATTCGGATTTGAGACAAATGATTCCGCGAGAGGCGCATAGTAGCCCCTATGCTATGCACCCTGGAGGAAGTAAGATGTATCGAGATCTCCGTGAACAGTATTGGTGGCCAAGGTTGAAATGGGAGGTTACTGATTTTGTGAGTAGGTGCTTAACATGTCAGCAAGTGAAGGCAGAACATCAAGTGCCGTCAGGATTGCTGCAACCGGTGAAGATTCCATTATGGAAATGGGAAAGAATAATAATGGACTTTGTTAGTGGGTTACCCTTAACACCTACTAAGAAAGATTCCGTTTGGGTAATAGTGGATCGGTTGACGAAGACTGCCCATTTCCTACCTGTTCGTACAGATTACTCATTGCAGAAGTTGGCCAAGTTGTACGTAGCAGAGATTGTGAGGTTACATGGGGTACCAGTGTCTATTATATCGGATAGGGACCCTAGGTTTACATCACGGTTTTGGAAAGCTTTGCATGAGGCTTTGGGAACAAAGTTAAACTTTAGCACAGCTTTTCATCCTCAGTCAGATGGCCAGTCGGAAAGAGTAATCCAGATATTGGAAGACATGTTAAGGGGTTATGTGATTGACTTCAGAGGTAGTTGGGAGGATTTTCTACCGTTGGCAGAATTCGCGTATAACAACAGTTATCAATCCATGGCACCCTATGAAGCGTTATATGGTCGAAGGTGTCGTACCCCTACTTGTTGGACTGAATTGAGAGAACGACAGTTATTGGGTCCTGAATTGATATCTGAGACGGAAGAAAAGGTAAAGGTGATTCGAGCACAGTTAAAGGAGGCTTCGGATAGACAAAAGTCGTATGCGGATCTGAAGCGTAAGGATATTGAGTTCGCAGTGGGAGATCAAGTCTTTTTAAAGGTCTCACCCTGGAAGAAAATCTTCAAATTTGGACGGAAGGGCAAGTTGAGCCCTAGGTTCATCGGACCGTACCGTGTGTTGAAACGTGTTGGGCCAGTAGCTTATCAGCTTGAGTTACCTCCAGAGTTGAGTCAGATACATAGTGTATTTCATGTCTCAATGTTAAGGCGTTATCGATCAGATCCGTCTCATATTGTACCAGTAGAGGAAGTTGAGATAAGGCCTGACTTGTCGTTCGAGGAGGAGCCAGTGCAAATTTTAGATCGAGACATTAAGGTGCTGAGAAGGAAGTTGGTACCGTTAGTCAAGGTTTTATGGCACAATCACGGAGCGGAGGAAGCTACATGGGAGCCTGAGGATGCTATGCGGCAGCAATATCCTCATCTCTTTTAATCAGGTAAATTTCGAGGACGAAATTTTCTTTAAGGGGGTAGAACTGTAGCATCCTAAATTTTTTTTTTTTTTTAGTCATTAGTGCCACCCCAAGCATGCTCATCTTTCTTTGTCTCTTTAGTGAATAAATGCAATCCCTTGTGGCTATTTTCATCCATATCTTCTACCAATTCATCTTCCACATTTGTTTTTCTTTTAAACATTTTTTTTTGTCTCTTTAGTGAATAATTCCATGCAATCCCTTGTGGCCATTTTCATCCATATCTTCTACCAATTCATCTTCCACCTTTGTTTTTCTTTTATTATTTATTTTTGGTAAAGTTTTAGTGTTTGTTTGGTCAAAATTTCCTTTATGCAACTTTTGTAATAATTTCTTTTCTCTCTTCAAATTCCCTTCTTGCCGAATCCTCAAAATGGAGTGTGCATATTCTCATCTTTTCTCCCTTCTTGTTGCCGATTGTACAACAACCATTGAAACCAAAATTTGTTCTTTCATCTTTCTTGAAAATCAATCTAGACAAACATCTTTCTTCTTATTTCTTTTCTTTTTCACGAAATCCTTCAAGCATCTCTTTTGTCCTAATTCTTCACCATGGCCGAATGTCAATAGTCATCTCCTTAGCCGAGTCTTTTTCTTCTTCGTAGTGATCTAAGTGGGTGGCCGTGTATCATCCATAGCCATAAGTCCAATCATTGGGAATTGGATTCATCAACGTTAAGGGATTAAATCACTCGCTCTTCTCTACTCGTTGGCTTTTGGAAGTAGTGGTGCCGACGATCAAGAAGGCTTAGTCCTTACCGTAATCAGGTGTGTAATCCCGTACCCTCCGAATATATGTTTGAAATGGTGTGTAATCTCACACCTCTTTGAATGTTTGCATAAAATGTTCTGTGATTCGTTCGAAAGACCAAAAAGCCAGAAACCGGCATCTGTGACCACTCGACGTACGAATGTTCGAAGTGGTAATCGTATTTTGCAATGAAACAGTTTTGGTTAACAGCAGTGATGTGGATTTGAAAAATCACCAAAAATAGTGGAAATTGAATTAGAAAGTGAAGGAGATATGAATTGAAAGATAATTGAGTCTATTTACTTATAAAAGAAACAGAGAAAGCAAAGGATTAGTATATTTTGAGATTTTTAGATTTTTGTGAGACTGGTTCAGAGTGATTTCGAGATCCTTTGTGCTGAATTGGAAAAATCATTAAAAATTGATAAAAACTAATTTTGGCAAATAATTTTATATGGTTAGATTCCTTAATGAGTCTATTTTTATAAGAAACAAACTAGAATATCATTTGAATTCTGTACAAAAAGATAATTAAATTTTAGTAAAGAATGGTCGGAATTGCCAGACAATAGAAAAGGGGAGACTTTGAGGAATAAACTGTACTAAATGGCTAGGCCAAAAATTCTGGAAAAATTACAGTAAGAAGATATATGAGTCTAGTTTCAAGGAAATTTTACGGATCTAGATTTCGAGTTTTCTAACTCGAATTATGGTCAATTTAGTCAGTATGACGTAGATGGACAGTTTTAAAATGTTATGCCCAAATTAGTAGTTAAGTTGGATTGCGAAAATTACCAAAATACTCTTGGTGGGTAAATTACCGAATTACCCTTAGTGGGTAGGATTACCGAATTGTGAAAATGCCTTTATGGGCCGATTTGATAGATTGCCTTAATGGGCCAATTGATATATGGCATGATGGGCCAATTTGTTATATTTTGCTAGATGGGCAAATCTGATACTTTGGCTATATGGGCCAATTTGATAATTTGCTATATGGGCCAATTTGATAATTTGCTATATGGGCCAATTTGATAATTTGCTAAATGGGCCGATCTAAAAATATGTGAAATGGGCCAAGATAATATTCTGCTTAGTGGGCCAAGTTAATAAATTGTTATAGTGGGCCAGAAAATTTGTAAGAAATATTTGAATGCATTATTATGAATTGTTATGCCTTATATACATGAATTGCATGGGATGGGATGATGATGAAGAGAAGTTCTGGTAGCTCTGCTACATAAATCTGGTGGCTCTGCCACAAATCTGAAAAATGGCAATGCCATGTAAATTCTGTTAATCTGATGGCTTGTCCACAAATTGATATATGGCTCCATGCCCAGTTTCATATATGGCTTAATGCCTACGTATGGTGTGTTGGCGGGGTGGGATGACTAAAGCTCTCCCACAGGTGTGTTGGTTGGTACGGGTGGTGTGTAGCGGATGGAAAACTAGGTTTGGTTTGGGAATTGCATATCATTTGCATATTATATATTTATATATGATACATTCATATTATTGTAAATGGGCTTAGGCCCAAATATTTGGTTAATGGATTTTGGCCCAGTGAACAACGGTAAGTGGGTTACACACTGATTTCTAATAACTCACCCCCTTTCTCTTAACCCTTTCAGGTAATGCTCAGTGACGTGGACTTGGGCCATGGATGACTCGGTGGGGGCCATACTTCAGAAATGGTGTTATTAAACTCTAAATTTCTATTTTCGTTTATTTTATTATTTTGCTAATTTGGTTTAAGTTGTAATAAGGCCTTTGAACTATTTTTTTATTCTTGCTTTATGGTTGGGATTTTATTATTATTTTTTTTCTTAAATTGTTTAAAATGAGAATTTTTTTCTAAAAACGTAAATAAGGGTTTTCCGAAATTGATTAACAAATGGATTTCAAAATAATCTTATACAAATATGTTTTAACTCGAACATTCTTTCAAATTATTAACGACATTTTCAAAAGTCACGGATTTAAAGTTCAATTCCTTGGTTTGTGATTCATCAATCAATCTCTCAAAATACTTGTATTTTGACTACGTTTCCGCAATGTTTCAAAATGCTTTTGCAACTCTATTTCAAAGGTCACATTTTCGTAATTCGTTTATTTCAAATATGCTTTCATAACCGAAAAGGGTTATTAAAGTTAATTATGTTATCACGTATACACAATTGCTTAAATGTTTTGGGTTTTTAACAAAAAGGCTGAAATTCTCCAACAAGTTGTTACAATTGCAAAGATGGTTTTGAAAAACACTTCCATGTGGCACGCCAGATTCGGGTCTAACTTCTAGGCCGGGTTTGGGGTGTTACAGGCCAGGTGTAAAATTTTAGGCCCGAGTCGGCCCGGCCCAAAATATGGGCATAAAAATTTGTCCAAGCCCGGCCCGAAAGAAAATTGATAAACCAGAGCTTGGCCCCGCCTGGCCCATATTAAATTTTTTTTTAACTTTTTTCATTAAATAAAAAATTTTAAAACAAATAAAAAATATGTAAATTTAAAAAGTATATTTGATTAAAAATAAAATTTATATTTAATATATAATTTGTAACACCCCCTACCCGTATCTGTTGTTGGAATAGAGTAGGAGGTATTACCGGAGTTTACTGAACATTTTCGAATAATTCTGAGTCATTTATTGTTCATATTCTGAAAATAATCATAACGTCCCTCTATTGAGCCCTCAAGCCCAAAACATACATTAGGAGCCAACCGGAATTAAATCGGGATCATAGGGAATTTTTCGCAAAATCCTAAAATTTTCCTACATTGGTTAGCGTACTTTAATATTAACAAACTTATTTTCTCGACATGTCTCGCTTCAATTTATTACTTGTCCTAATATACATAATTTTCCTGTATCAACGTATCAAAGATAGTATTATATTTACATGTCATGATACATATCATTCTCTTATTGTTTCTTCATAAATATATATTGTTCAATTTATTATGACAATATTTCATGTACCATCATTTTCATGAGTTTAGTGTATATTTATTCCAGTAGCAGTTCATAATCTTGAATATGCATAATTATTAGGCAAATTTCACATACATGTATTGTCCATGCCATATTTCAATGTATCAAATAATTATCATTTCTATGTCTTTCAAGTTTAATTTCATGATTTCAAGTACTTGTCATTTTCTATATTTATCCCGTTGAATTTCTCAGAATTTCGATCAATTTTCCAGTAGTACACTTATAGTGTACAATTCCGAGTCCGTCAATTCGTACACATATGGGTATACCCTTTTTCCAGAGAGCACACTCCCGCGAACCTCGTCCTTACAGCGGGATTACCAGTCCAGGCTAAATCCCCTGTAACATATGCTCAAAGAGTATTGTCGGGACTACCAGTCCAGGCTAAATCCCCTGCAACGACAATTACTCTAATGAGCTTGGATCTGAATTACCAGTCCAGGCCAAATTCAAACCCTAATTCGGATTACCCGTCCGGGCTAAATCCATTTTCCACATATTCTTCGGGAGGGCTATATCAGAATAGGATCACCCGTCCGGGCTAGATCCTTTTTACCGTCAATTCCTTTTCAGAGATCCATCGAATTTTCCTTTCATTCAACCGGGATTTCTTCCCCTTTTTATCAAATATATCATCATCTTCATACAATGAACATTCAAATTATATTCACATCAATAACATATATTTCAAGCATTTAAGATATAGTTCAAGTTACATGAACTTACTTCGTTGCTTGCTCATGTTTATAGTTTCACTAATTCGATGTCCTCTCTTTTCCACGTTCAAATCTCGTATTTGAGTTATCCGGATATTTATAAATAATTTGATCATCATTTTCATTCATTTCATATTCTGATACATTCAATTAATGCTCTAGGCAAAATTACCATTTTGCCCCTAAACTTTTAATTAATGACGATTTCATCCTTAGATTCAGAAAAATAAAATTCTTGTAATTTATCCTTGTTCCAAGCTAATTCTCATATATATCGACAACAGCCCATGAATTCTATGAAAATATCGGAATTTTCCATAATTTCAACACTTTTCAATTTAATCCCTAAAACATATTTTCACCCGATCTTGATCTAAATTAATAATTTCATTCAATTTTATAATTTAAATAATAAAATAATCCATTTCATGCAATTTGGTCATTTCTGACATTTTACAAAATTGCCCATAAAGTTTTACTTTTATTCAATTTAGTCCCTGAGCCTAGAACATGCAAATTAGCCATGCTAGCTAAATACTCATATATATTTTCCTCCTCCTCCTCTCCATTCCACATCCTTAATTTATATAACATTCTTATAAGTAACATTATCTATGATTTCACTATTTACTCATAAATTTATTCAAAGCTGTTCATTTGCGTCATAGTAACTAATTTATTTATATCTTGAGATACAAAATTCCAATTTAAGATCCGCTAATTTTCCCTGAAACTAGATTCACATATATTCTTACCATAAAATTTTTAGAATTTTTGGTTTAGCCAATAAGTACATTTTATTCTTTAAAGTCACCCCTGTTCTGCTGTCTGACAGTTCCGACCCTTCTTCACTAAAAATTAATTATCTCATCATACAGGATTTGGATAATGTTACTGTTTGTTTCTTTTGAAAATAGATTCATTAAGGATTTTAAGAATATAAATTATAACCCATAATTATTTTTCTCCAATTTGTGATGATTTTCCAAAGTCAGAATAGGGGAACCCGAAATCATTCTGACATTGTATGACAAAACCTATTATATCTCATGATTTACAATTTTATTTCTTACACCATTTCTTTTATAAGAAACTAGACTCAATTATATTTAATTCTATATTTTATTCATCCTCTAATTCAATTTCTACAATTTTTGGTGATTTTTCAAATTTAGACTACTGCTGCTGTCCAAAACTGTTTTAATGCAAAATGTTAATTATCAAGTTTATAACACCTTTATTTCCTTTCTCTACAACATTTCCCATTACTTTCTCTTATTTTCCTTCACTAACATATCAAGAACATAAAACTTTATATAAGAAAACTCTACATTAACATCATTTCCATGCTTTTTCCACAATATCAACTTAAAAATATTGAAAACATGATGTTCTTACCTTGTTTTATAGATTTCAATCTTTAACTTGATTTTCTCTCTCCTCCAGCTTCTATTTCTTGAATCAAACTTGATATTCTTGCTCCCCATAGTCTCCTTGTCATCTTTCTCTTGATGGCTATGGAAATTCTTTTGAATTCTAAGTGAAAATGGTGGATTTTGGTGAAAGGACTAATTTGTAAAGAAAGCAAAACTTTCTTTTCTTTCTCTTCTTCTCACGTTGGTTTGCATGGGAAAGAGATGATGATAATTCATCATCTTTCCTTCCTTATATGCTACATAAATAATAATAAAATAATGATAAATAATAAAATATCTTATCGAAATATTAATAAAATAATATTTATCTAATTAAATAATTATCATCACTATCATCATTACTTTCTAGATTTCTCTCTCTTCCAATTGACCATTTTGCCCTTTGTGATCTTTTAAAATTTCATCCTTGAATCATCACATAATTTGGTAAAATTATGATTTAGTCCCTCATAATTCTTTACCTATTCAATTTGGTCCTAATTCATCCATTTCCCTTAGTTTCTAGATTATTCCACCCCTAAAATATTTGCACTATTGGTCCTTCAACTTTTTCATATTTACACTTTAACCCCTCAAATTTTGAGTATTTACACTTGGGCAACAAAACTTTTCTCACTTTACAATTTAGTCCTTTCTTGAATTAATAATGTAATATATCATAATATACTTCTGAATGTTGACATAATCCAAATTTTTCTTTTTGTCGCTTTATTTCCTTATTTTACTATATCAAAGATAATATCTTACTGTAAAAATTTTTTGGGGTATTACATAATCTGGGCCGGGCCAGGCCAGGGCCAAAAAAATTTTACCCGAGGCCCGGCCCGTTTTCTAAACGGGCCTCATTTTTTTTCCCAAACCCATATTTCGGGCCTATATTTTTACCTAAACCTCCAATTTTTCGGGCGGACTGTCGGACCGGGCCAGGTAGCCCAACCCATGATCACCTCTAGTCAAGGTCATGCTCCACCAATTTAAATCTATATCTATAACAACAAAGTAGAATATTCTTAAAAAGAATCCTGAAAAGTAATAGATGTGTCATTTTATTATTGTATATGATTAGACAACAAATTATGCATACTAAGATAACTTGTCCCTCTAAATATTCTAATTTTAAAAAATAAATTTTAAGCAGAACTATTTTAATACATAATAATTTTTTTAGGGTTAATATATAGTTTGCCCCCTAAATTTATCCAAAAGCACCTAGTTGGTACCTAAATTTATATTACATCATTGTATCTCTGCACTAACCCATTAGTTTTTGCTAATTTGGCATTGATGGCCAATCCGATGATGGCATGTGGTAGCCTCTTAATATGACACATGGCGGACATAAATTAAAAAAAATAGTATAATTTTTTACATCAAGAATAAAAACGGTCATATGGTTGTTCAAATAAATTTGAATCTGGACTTCATTCTAGATGTATTTTTAGTAAGTTTTATATTTTTATTTAAAAAACAGTTTTTAGGTTATTATTATTTTTATAAATATAAATTTATAAATATAAAATATTTAAAAGGCTTATAAATTTTTTTGAAAGATATAAAGATTTAAAATATATAATATAAGTAAAAAATTAAAATTTATAAATTTATATAAATATATAAATATATAAAAAAAAAAATTATAAAATTATAAAAATATAAAAGAACTAAAATCATATCTACAATGAATCGGGACAAATGGCTGTCCCAATGCCTTTGAATTTGGACAACTTTCTATCTAAGTTTATTCTTGATGTAAAAACTTTTTTATATATTTTTTATCATTTTATATATTTTAAAATTTTATATATTTTTTAATTTCAAAATAATAACCTATGATATTTTTTTATAAAAAAATATATAAACTTATTAAAAAGTACATTTAGAATGAATCTGGAGAACTAATTATCTAGGTTTATTATTGATGTGAAAAAAAATATTTTTTATTAATTTATATAAATTTAATAGTTTTTAAAAAATTTTAATTTATGTCCATCATATGTCATACTGAGAGATTGCTCCGTGTCACTATGGCTAACAGTGTCACGTCAACATAAACTAATCTAGTTAGTACAAAGGTACCAACCTAGCTGATGGAATACAAGTTCAAGTACCAACTAGATACTTTTGGACGAGTTCAGAGGCAAAATACATATTAACTTTTTTTTTTACTATATTCAAATAAAAAATGTAAAAGGACTTCTAATGTCTCTCTCGTTTCGATATTAAGCCAATTGGTTGCCCTATTAATTTAACCTTAACATTTATATTTTTAGTTAATTTTACATAAATTTGATTGGTATAATAATAAATTTAACCATACGTTAAAATTTTTATACATTTTTCAAATTTTTTTTAAATTAAGACCAAATTGAATAAATATATAAACATTGAAGACTTAATTTATTATATCAATAAAAATTATGTATGATTGCCAGAAAATATTAATTTTCATGATTAATTTCTTTAGCTGTTCCCTTTCAAAATAGACAGGAATTAAATTATTCTGATTTTTCTAGAAGGACTAATTTGCTTAATATCAAAACTAATAGCTACTGGAGAGGTGTTTTTACCTTTAAAAACCACCACTTTCCAACGGGACAAAATTCAAAAAAAAAAAAAAAAAAAACCGTCTATTTAATATCAACGTTCTCGTTCGATCAAATCATCCATTTCGCTTTGTTGTATTCTCCCCTTTTCTTTGAGGTAACCCTCTGTCTCCCTCTCTCGTTTCTTCGTACTGATTTTAATGGCTTACAGACGTGGCTTTTGACAATCTTACAATTCGAATTATTTAGTATTTTTTTCTGGCTATTTAATCAAGTTCGAGTTTCGTCTAGAATTCGCTATTTTAACTCTTTTTTTTACGGTTTTAGTGCATCCTTCTCTGTTTTGAGCTTGTGTGGGAAAGCTTGAACAGATTATTGCTTTTTGTAGTTTATTAGTGATGTTTTTTATGTGAATTCATGGACCTTTTCATTTTCTTATGCTGTATTACCAACTAAATTATGTATTTGTATTTGCTTTTGCTTTTAAGACTTCAAAAGAGTGATTTGTTTGAGTATTATTATTTAGATTCATACTGTTTAAATGCGTAGGCTTTCAACTTAGTGTTTCACTAATGGGAACAGCCAATGATTCAAGCAAGGTAATTCGGGTTATGGAATTTAATTTGTTGGCCTATTTGTTTATAGAATCATTTTCTTTGATGACATTGAGTTGTAAGTAATTATCTAAATGCAGGATATCTCTGTTCGTTTGGCTGAGAAAAACCCAAAGGTGGTTTTTGTTTTAGGTAATAATTATTTTTTTCATTTTTACCATTATTGTTTTTGAACTTACTTTTATCAGCCAAATTTTTTTTTTCCAATAAGGTGGTCCGGGTAGTGGCAAAGGTACCCAATGTGAGAAAATTGTTCAACATTTTGGTTACACTCATCTTAGTGCAGGAGATCTTCTCCGAGCTGAAAAAAACTCTGGTTCTGAAAATGGGTATGACAGGCATATATATAAGATTATATTTTTATGAAATCTATGAATACATGCTTATCTACTAATTCATTGGCTTTGTGCTAATTGAATGCATTGTTGTGTTATGGTCTGCAGAATCATGATTCAGAACATGATGAATGAAGGAAAGATTGTTCCTTCCGAGGTAACAATTAAGCTTCTTCAAAAAGCAATGTTGGAAAGTGGCAATGACAAGTTCCTTATTGATGGTTTTCCTCGTAATGAAGAAAACCGAGCTGCATTTGAAGCTGTTGTAAGGCTTTGTTTATCTCATTTCTTTTATGCGGTCTTCTCAGCTTCATTCATTTAGATATTCCAACAAAAGCAGTGAGTTTAAACTTTAAAATGACTTCACTTACATGCTGAATGCAGACTAAAATTGAGCCAGAATTTGTCCTGTATTTTAATTGTCCTCTAAAAGAAATGGAGAGGCGAATTCTTAATAGAAACCAGGTTAGCTAATGTCCCCTCTAAAAGATATATATATAGGTTTGAATCAGATGATTTCCTACCATTTTTTGTTCTTTAAACCATTTTTCATTTTCTGGATAACAAGGGAAGAGAAGATGATAACATTGAAACAATAAGGAAGCGATTTAAGGTGTTTCTAGAGTCTAGTCTTCCTGTAATTCAGTACTATAAAAGAAAGGGCAAGGTTCGAGAGGTAAAATTCTGCTTCACTGAAATGGTTTGTTTTCTTAATAGTTTCCTTTTTTACATACTACTCAAATGGTGTTGTTTTACCTTCAGATTGATGCTGCAAAGCCGGTTGAAGAGGTATTTGAGAAGATTAAAGATATTTTCACCCCAAAAGTCGAAAAAGTTTACCCAGGAGTCGAAAAAGTCAATGGGGTATGCAGGTGTTGTGCTATTCTGTAGGTGCCTCTTTAGCTGGAAAACAAAACTAGTATTGAGATTTCAGTGCATTTATAGATATAATAATGTAAACTATGAGGTGTATGTATAATTATCTTGAGTAACTGTATTGACCGAGTTGTGCTTTGCAATGAATTGCCATTGTATATTATGAAGTGTTGTACTCTTCTTTCATAAGAAACATTTGCATAAGAATTATAATTATGATGGAAGCTCTTAGAAGTTATCTGACCCTTTTTTAATTATCCATTCCAGTCATAAGTACATTTATTAAGTAAATGCATTTATCATATGACAAAAAAAGAATTATTATTTGACTGAAAATATGAATAGCACGGTAATTTCAAAAGTCATAAAAAGAGAACTACTATATGATTGAGAAGATGCATAGTATAGTATGAAATCATAAAAGAGAAGCTCTGTTCATAGGCTCTCATTGCATGGCATCCCAAGATTTAAGTTGAAACTTCTGCTGAGATATCCAGTGCCACAAGAACTAATGAATTATCTGCTCTTTTGTGTAATTTAACCCACAACAGTCCACACTAAACTTTGAGGTTCATAAAAGAATTGTTAAAACTTGTAGGAATATTTTGTGTTTAATCAGATTAACCGTGTATGACTTGATAGCTTCTTTATAGGTGCTAAACTAGTAGTATGTTATATTTAAGGGCTTCCCAGCACCAAAAACTGCTTTTGCTTGTAGAATATAACCATCTGAGCTTGCTATTAATTGATATATATATGTATATATGTGGATTTTGCAGCTTACTGCCTAGATATTGCCACTCTACCAGAGACAAAAGAGCAAATCTTACTTAATTTTCTGGGGTTAGGATCCAATCCACTACTTTTGCCTATATTAATTATCTAATACATTAGTTATCACCATTCAGATGTGTACGCCTCATCCATTAAATATGAATGTCAATTTGTGAACAGTGATTACACATATAATAATGGACAAAAAAGTAATGGAGGGAAGCCAAACCCTCTTTTTTGGTTCTTATTCTTCATACATTAAGTTCCCATTCTAAACTGAGATTCTTATTCTTTGAGCTTCAACGTGCCACAGGGAATACTTTAGATGTAAGATTCTCTTGAGCTTCAACGTGCCATAGTGAGTACTTCAAAGCTCAGATTCTTATTCTTTTCTCATTAATCGTTATAAGCCGTGAAACCACCTTACAAGGCATAAACAACAGCATCTACTTCTTGTCATAACCCCACTATCTGCTGCTTAATTATATTGTCTTGATGTGGGGCTAACCTTTGTTTTGATAATATATTCACATTCTATTACTTGAATTTGAGTGTGAATGTAGGACATCGCAATGTATCCAACATAGGTATGTTGATAAATTTAAAATTTTCAATGTATATGTCATATCCCCATATCGATGTCCGTAACAACCAAGTTTCAAATGTTTGGGGCTAAATGGTAGGCATTAGCACCTCTCTTAGTATCCTGAATCGATTTACAACCTTTGGACATGCATGCTCTTATTCCGCCCATCTTGTATTGTTAACATACATTTCCTTGGTAGGAGTGAATTTCTGTAATGGAGCTACTCCATGCGTTCATTGCAACTCCACCAGTGTTGGTGGTTGCTGCTGTAGGTCGCAACAGAACATGTTGATCTTTTATTGGGGCAAATGCCTCGGGAGATATGTAAAATTTCACTAACTTGGACTCAGTCTCACGAATAAAATTTTGATTGGGGTACCAGTCCAGAGAAAAGTTGAATTTATGAGTTTTGGACAAGTTTCAGTATAAGTGGTTTGCTTATATAGGTTGGCTTCTATGTTAGTTGGTTTCTGAGTGCATTTGAGGCTTGTTTAAGTGACTAGGATATCGCTACTTCTGATGAAGTATCGATACACTTATACCATGTATTGGCATATGGCCTCGAGTATCAATAATCTCTTGATGTATCGGTACCTCCCCTTCATTGTATTGGAACATTGAGTATTGGAGTTTACTATTTTGAAATTTTAGTACTTGTATCGATACATAGGTCTCAGATATTGATACACAACTCTTTATTTGTATATTTTGGGCCTCATTTGTTGTTTGAAGACCCACTTGAGTTTGTTTTTTATTCAATGATGATCTATTAACTCTTATATTCACCTGTTTTATTGTTTAGCATGATTAAAACTAGAATTTTATGGATGCCAAGCTATATATTCGATTTGTTTATGTTGTTTCGACAATAAATGTGATATCTTATATCTAGTGTTCATTCGGGTTGGATGTAGGGTGTTACAATTAGTCTGGGGATGTTGTTATAAAGTTATAATTTAATAGACATCACTAAATTCGATATAATTCACATGTTTTTTAACTATTTATTGATAATGTCTTAGTCACAGGATCTTTAATCCTTAAGTTTGTACTAGTTGGTTTAATATTAACTCCTTGTTTATTTAAATTGTAACACCCTATACTCGATCTGATTGTCGGGTCCGAGCTACAGTATGTTACATTCGTTGTCGGAGCAATTTTGATAGATTACAATACCATTTAACCATTTATGTATAGTGGTAAGTGTGTTATACATTCACAATGTGTTATATATTCGAGGTCTTATACGAGTTACAAAAGTTCATTTGCTAACCGAGTGTCGAATAAGGATCAAATTGTAAAGTTTGTAAACTATCGAGTTGATGTCGCGACTTTGGGGGTTTTAGGTCATGATGTAACTCATTGACTTGATCTCATCGTGACATTGAGAGTACGTCGTCGTGATGTGACTCGCTACTTGTTCTCGTCACGACATTGAGAGTATGTCATTGAGACATGACTGACTGTTTCCAAAAGGACCATATGGTACTACTAGATCTGGTGCACTAAGTATAGTATTTTCGTTTGAGTACACTTGTAATTTTTTTCAAACATATTGATTAATAAAATTATTCCTTACATTAATTATAACACCCCCATACCTGACCCAGTCGCCGAGTCAAGGCATCAGGATGTCACATTCATTGCCGAAGCAACTACTTTAATTAATATAGATCATTAACTCATTTCAGTAATAACTGAATTTACGATAGAACTAATTATGAGTTAAAGGAGCTCATTAAAACATCCACTTTCATCTATTTCTAATATCAAGTCCTCATAAAAACACGATATTCAATCAAAGATTGTAACACCCCGTACCCGTATCTTATGCCGGAACCGAGTACGAGGCATTACCGGACTTAACAATACATTTTGTCAAATTAATTAACACATATACAAAATGACTTAGTCAAGTCCCTATACATGCCATAGTTTAAATCATTTATAAATAAAGATACCCATAGATAGCTTGATAGTGTGAAGCGATCACCGACGACCTCCAACCCGAGCTTGTTTAGTAGGACTCTGTAACATGGGAAAGAAAAGGGGGTAAGCTTATAAAGCTTAGTAAGTTCATATGTAAAAATAATAAGCATTAGCAATGAATTTAGCTTACTACTAAGCTGTCATAACTTGCATAAATAATGCTAAGTTCTTACTTTCCCAACTTACTCATTTATAGCCTTATCAAAGCCTCAACATGACAAATCCTCACAACAAGTTCTCAATTTGATACAAACATTAAATCACATGCTTATACCTTATTACTCATGTTCACATTACTCTGTCTGCTTGAATCGCTGTCACTAAATTATTTATTTCTTGAGCTACAGAGCTCCAAATTTAAAACCGCTAATTTTCCCCGAAACTAGACTCATATATCTTCATACCATAAAATTTCCAGAATTTTTGGCTAATCCAATTAGTACAGTTTATTCATTAAAATTTCCCTTGTTTCACTGTTTGACTATTCTGACCACTTTTCACTACGAATCAATTTTATCCTTGTACAGAATTCAAAAGATGTTATAATTTGTTTCATTTGAAACTAGACTAATTAAGTATTTCAAGCATATAACTTTTATCCCATAATTATGTTTTTGCAATTTTTAACGATTTTTCCAAGTCAGAACAGGGGATCACATAATTATTCTGAACCAATCTCACAAGAATTTAAATATCTCGAAATATAAAATCCTTTGTTTTCTATGTTTCTTTTATATGAAAATAGACTCAATAAGCTTTAAATCAATATCTCATCCAACTTATAATTCAATTTCTACTAGTTTTGGTGATTTTTCAAATTCATATCACTGCTGCTGTCCAAAACAGTTTTATTTTAAATTTTACTCTTTCATGATTGCTTTGTATTAACATCCATTTAATCATACATAACCCCAAAACATATCCTTAACTAGCCATTCCAATAGCTAGCCATTATCGAATATTTACATGCCATTCATTTTCCCCTTTAACCTATACATCAACCACAAAACTTAAACTTATCATGTCACAATTTAATTTGGCCTAAAAGCCTCACACATAGCCATAAATCAATTTATCACCTATTTATACATCATAAGTATAGACCTATCATCGCAAGGTCATCACAAGATCATTTTCATAGGTATGACCTACTCATTTACATTCTTACCAAATGTTCCATATACGTCGAAATTTAGTTCTCATGAATTTTGCGTACATACCTGTACCCTTTCAACATGATCATACCTTGTCATTTCTTTGATATCATCTTTGGATTTACCCATTGAAACTCTTGGGATACTAAGGACGGATACTCGGGAAAAACTCGTACAAGATGTATCGTACCAATGCCATGTCCCAGACATGGTCTTACGCTAGCTTTCATATCGTGGCCGATGCCATGTCCCACACATGGTCTTACTCTAGCACACATATCAATGCCGATGCCATGTCCCAGACATGGTCTTACACTGGCTCTCATATCATGGCCGATGCCATGTCCCAAACATGGTCTTACACTGGCTCTCATATCATGGCCGATGCCATGTCCAGACATGGTCTTACACTGGCACACATATTGCCATGGTCCAACCATGGTCTTTACTATCAATTCATCACATGTCGAAATTCGATCATACTCCGCCCTACATTTCTCTTAATTTGATCTTTCAATACAATCTCGTAATTTTTATATTATTCATGATCCAATAATAACATACAAAATAACACATGGCATCAGTTAAAAATTTAAACATATTAAATTTAATGCTTATTAACATACGAACTTACCTCGATACCAAAACGACCATTTTACCAACTTTCCCGATTTTCAATATTCCTCACGTTCTAGGTCCAAATCTTGTTTTCTCTGGGTCTAAAACATCACATTTCACTTATTTAATTAATTTACTATTCAAAACAGTCCCTAACTCAATTTTTTTAAAATTACAATTTTGCCCCTAAACTTTCACATATTTACACTTTTGCCCCAATACTCGAAAATTAAACTTCAGCCCTTATTCATATGTTTTATAACATGCTGATCATTTTTCCCTTCTATGGCAACATCAAATTCTCACTCTAACATGTACTTATGAACAATAGGTATTTTTACTGATTATGACGTTTTACTCGTTTTCACTTAAAATCGCTTAGTAAAAGTTGTTTAACATAATTTCAGCCTTCATATTCTATCATAAAGCATCTAAATACACACTTTTCACCTATGGTTAATTTTCTAAAGATGAACCTTAGCATGAATTATTGGTAGCATAAGCTAAATCGAGCTACCGGGACTCCAAAACCGTAAATAACTTGAAAAACGGGGCTAGAACAGACTTACAATGAGCTTGGAAAGTTTAGAAGACCCTAGTCATGTCTTCCCCTGGTAAATTTCGTCCATATGAAGAAGATGGACAAATTTGGGATTTTAATTTTGTTTTTAATTCATTTAATTACCAATTTACCAAAATGCCCCTAACTTAAAAATATCCCATTTCACTTATCTAATGTCCATTTTTGTCCAACAATTTAACCAATGGTCTAATTTCCATTTAAGGACCTCCAATTTAAAATTTCATAGAAATTGGACACTTCTAACATGTAGAGCTCAACTTTTGCACTATTTACAATTTAGTCCTTTTGACTAAATTGAGTGCCCAGACGTCGAAATTTTTGAACGAAATTTTTACAAAATCTTTCAGTAAAGTTGTAGACCGTAAAAATATAATAAAAATAGAATTTTACTTGTCGGATTTGTGGTCTCGAAACCACTGTTTCGATTAGACCCAAATTTAGGTTGTTACAACTCTCCCCCCTTTTAGGATTTTCGTCCCCGAAAATCTTACCAGAATGAAGTTGAATATCTTTCGCACAATTTCCAACATCACTAAATAACCCTTTTTAAGACGATACTTTTAGAAACACTCTGTCATCGATCTAAATCTCAATATAACTCAGTCAATTCTGTCAAATAATAAATCGATACATGTTGAAATTATTATACTAATTCCGTCAAACGTTCGAAAATAACTCACTAGCATTTCTCTTGATCTGAAAATTGAGGAAAACCTGATATGAAATTCACAATAGTTCTGCCTTATTATCATTCTAATATTATCACTGATATCATTAATCCTGAATACACTTAACATTCAACTTAATTCTGTCGACATATCAACATCTAAATACAGAGTCAGAAGTACCAGGTTCATATTCGTATGCCCAAAACATTTACTTTGACTCTTTTGGGCCCTTTTGTCACTTACCATCCTTTATCAAATTAGGGAACGGTTACGGAAAATTGAGTACTTCACTTCCACTTTGCCATAGTATAACTATGGTTTTATGTATGATCACTTATCACTGATCAGATAAGCGTAGCTAAAGCTACCACTTATCACTTGTCACTTGTAGCCGAAGATAGCATTATTCAATGATCAGGTAGTCGGAGCTACCAATTTTCACTGATCAGGTAGCTGGAGCTACCACTTTTCACTGATCAAGTAGCTGGAGCTACCACTTTTCACTGATCAGGTAGCTGGAGCTACCATTTTTCACTGGTCAGGTAGTCGGAGCTACCACTTTTCACTTTCACTTGTCACTGATCAGAAGTACTCAAATCCGATGTTCCGCTCGATTTGATCATTTATTTGGTTTTCGCATTGTTGTTTTATTCTCAATTCATCAATACATATATCTCATCATACATTGTATAATTCATGAAATTAACATTTAATCATTTATTCAGCCATATGAACTTACTACCACTTATCCAAATAAAAAAAAATTCTCTGTTAATGAAATACTTTCAGAAGCACTTGACACACATCTAAGTTCAATACTCTTACCCATTAAAAGTTTAGACATCAAGTTCAAAGTCTGGTACATAACATTTCATACTCTTACTAGTGTAACTGCCTCGGAGTATCATCCATCTCTGTACTTCTCAAATAAACAGATAATTATCATTGTGCTAGACATCACAATATTATGTCTTTAACTTGCTGATATATATATATATATATATATATATATATCAAGATCATTTGAAAAGTGAAAATCAATACACAGGTCTAAGTTGAACTTCCTATCATTCACACTTTGCCAGCTTCAATTTCTTCTCAAATCTAGAGAAAGATTAAACTTATAGTAGAATTTACTTCAACTGTTACTCGTCGAAGCACTTAACTATACTGATGCCATAATACTCATACAACTTAAAAATCATAGTGCCATAATAAGACTAACTTCTCAGTTACTTTAGTAGATAATGTCCCGACTGACAACAAAACATCTCGATCATCGGAGAAATTTAAACACAAATTTCCATAACAACCAATACAAAAGCACAATTTTTATACCTCTGGTAACTGTATCAAAGTGCTCTCGCCATCAAGTCAAAACTTATAATCATCCTAAGCATTTTAATAATAAGAAGAAACCATTTTCATCAATAGAACATTTCCTACTGATATCTCATAGCTGATTCTTTGAACATTAATTTATTAAGGAAATAGAAATAACAAAATCTCATAACATGGAGCTACACAAAATAAAAAACTCATAAGCACTGAAAATAATCTTAACAAAAGCCACACAATCTTCCTTTATTTTCATTGAGCAATAGCTAGTAAAACAAGACACTAACATCATACAGACCTTACCGTCAACTTTCTATCTGTGTATGATGCAGAAAGCCAGAAAAGAAAGAGAAATTTCGATCACAACTCAAATAGACTACAATGCTTTCATCTACCTGTAAATTTAGCTGACATTCTCATACTATAGGAATTTTATTTGAAATCTTGCAGAGCTATATATATATATACACCTCTAGGAGTAAATAAACACATATAATAGTCGGAAGAGATTGCTGTAATTTCTTAACCATAAACACTGCATTCAGTCACTAATACATCTCGATCATGATTGCACTAACTAATTCTGTCTTTACTAATCTGATATTATTCCAATTGCAAACAGAAATAAATTCAGAATAAATTCCGGCAATCACATACTTTAGGTCTCATACTTGGATGAGTTAATTAACTGAGCTTAACCTTTCTTTAACAATAACATTTTGGAATCCGAATGATCTTCATATTAATCTGACATCTTTTCTGCAACTGTGTTCATTTACTAAACCATTCTCAACTCTGATCACGTTGTTAGTTAATCTACAACTCAACTATTTAGTCTTCCAATTGTAAACCCATTCGATTTGAATTTCATAAAATTTTTTATAACATACCTTATTAGAAGGGGGTGAAGTTGAAACGCCTCTGACTTGCCTGTTATATATATTCATGCATACTACTTAACACATCAATATATATTTTGTTTCAAGTAACTTAATATGCATATTCATTTTACACAACCTTACTATCATTTTATACAAACAAGTGCACTTATACTTTCATTCATAAATCTCAAGTAAAATTACTCATAACATTCACTTAATTTCACAAGTTATACTCATAGCATCATACAAATGCCAATCAAACATCGACACTTATCATAGTATAGACTTTCCTTTCATCTCATCTTTCATATTTCAAAAGAAATTCCTATCCACAATTTATATATCATCACATAAACATCATAAACTATTATTCTTACTTTTTACGAGTCTCAACTCATCATAAACACACTGTTTGCACTATCAAAGTTAGCTCGGTTGAAGTGCGCATCTGTCTAATAAAATAATTTACATCAGTGTCGAGAGTCGTCACACTATCACATCTCATTATGGCATGTATAGCTAGACTCTCACATTTACTATGGTAATCCGAGAACCGACTAAACCTGGCTCTGATACCACTAAATGTAACACCCCGTACCCGTATCCTATGCCGGAACCGAGTACGAGGCATTACCAGACTTAACAATACATTTTGTCAAATTAATTAACACATATACAAAATGACTTAGTCAAGTCCCTATACATGCCATAGTTTAAATCATTTATAAATAAAGATACCCATAGTTAGCTTGATAGTGTGAAGCGATCTCCGAAGACCTCCAACCCGAGCTTGTTTAGTAGGACTCTGTAACATGGGAAAGAAAAGGGGGTAAGCTTATAAAGCTTAGTAAGTTCACATGTAAAAATAATAAGTATTAGCAATGAATTTAGCTTACTACTAAGCTGTCATAACTTGCATAAATAATGCTAAGTTCTTACTTTCCCAACTTACTCATTTATAGCCTTATCAAAGCCTCAACATGACAAATCCTCACAACAAGTTCTCAATTTGATTCAAACATTAAATCACATGCTTATACCTTATTACTCATGTTCACATTACTCTGTCTGCTTGAATCGCTGTCACTAAATTATTTATTTCTTGAGCTACAGAGCTCCAAATTTAAAACCGCTAATTTTTCCCGAAACTAGACTCATATATCTTCATACCATAAAATTTCCAGAATTTTTGGCTAATCCAATTAGTACAGTTTATTCATTAAAATTTCCCCTGTTTCACTGTTTGACTATTCTGACCACTTTTCACTACGAATCAATTTTATCCTTGTACAGAATTCAAAAGATGTTATAATTTGTTTCATTTGAAACTAGACTCATTAAGTATTTCAAGCATATAACTTTTATCCCATAATTATTTTTTTACAATTTTTAATGATTTTTCCAATTCAGAACAGGGGATCACGTAATTATTCTGAACCAATCTCACAAGAATTTAAATATCTCGAAATATAAAAATTCTTTGTTTTCTATGTTTCTTTTATATGAAAATAGACTCAATAAGCTTTAAATCAATATCTCATCCAACTTATAATTAAATTGCTACTATTTTTGGTGATTTTTCAAATTCACATCACTGCTGCTGTCCAAGACAGTTTTATTTTAAATTTTACTCTTTCATGATTGCTTTGTATTAACATCCATTTAATCATACATAACCCCAAAACATATCCTTAACTAGCCATTCCAATAGCTAGCCATTATCGAATATTTATATGCCATTCATTTTCCCCTTTAACCTATACATCAACCACAAAACTTAAACTTATCATGTCACAATTTAATTTGGCCTAAAAGCCTCACACATAGTCATAAATCAATTTATCACCTATTTATACATCATAAGTATAGACCTATCGTCACAAGGTCATCACAAGATCATTTTCATAGGTATGACCTACTCATTTACATTCTTACCAAATGTTCCATATACGTCGAAATTTAGTTCTCATGAATTTTGCGTACATACCTGTACCCTTTCAACATGATCATACCTTGTCATTTCTTTGATATCATCTTTGGATTTACCCATTGAAACTCTTGGGATACTAAGGACGGATACTAGGGAAAAACTCGTACAAGATGTATCGTACCAATGCCATGTCCCAGACATGGTCTTACGCTAGCTTTCATATCGTGGCCGATGCCATGTCCCAGACATGGTCTTACTCTAGCACACATATCAATGCCGATGCCATGTCCCATACATGGTCTTACACTGGCTCTCATATCATGGCCGATGCCATGTCCCAGATATGGTCTTACACTGGCACACATATTGCCATGGTCCAACCATGGTCTTTACTATCAATTCATCACATGTCGAAATTCGATCATACTCCGCCCTGCATTTCTCTTAATTTGATCTTTCAATACAATCTCGTAATTTTTATATTATTCATGATCCAATAATAACATACGAAATAACACATGGCATCAGTTAAACATTTAAACATATTAAATTTAATGCTTATTAACATACGAACTTACCTCGATACCAAAACGACCATTTTACCAACTTTCCCGATTTTCGATATTCCTCACGTTCTAGGTCCAAATCTTATTTTCTCTGGGTCTAAAACATCACATTTCACTTATTTAATTAATTTACTATTCAAAACAGTCCCTAACTCAATTTTTTTAAAATTACAATTTTGCCCCTAAACTTTCACATATTTACACTTTTGCCCCAATACTCGAAAATTAAACTTCAGCCCTTACTCATATGTTTTATAACATGCTGATCATTTTTCCCTTCTATGGCAACATCAAATTCTCACTCTAACATGTACTTATGAACAATAGGTATTTTTACTGATTATGACGTTTTACTCGTTTTCACTTAAAATTGCTTAGTAAAAGTTGTTTAACATAATTTCAGCCTTCATATTCTATCGTAAAACATCTAAATACACACTTTTCACCTATGGGTAATTATCTAAAGATGAACCTTAGCATGAATTATTGGTAGCATAAGCTAAATCGAGCTGCCGGGACTCCAAAACCGTAAATAACTTGAAAAACGGGGCTAGAACAGACTTACCATGAGCTTGGAAAGTTTAGAAGACCCTAGCCATGTCTTCCCCTGGTAAATTTCGTCCATATGAAGAAGATGGACAAATTTGGCATTTTAATTTTGTTTTTAATTCATTTAATTACCAATTTACCAAAATGCCCCTAACTTAAAAATATCCCATTTCACTTATCTAATGTCCATTTTTGTCCAACAATTTAACCAATGGTCTAATTTCCATTTAAGGACCTCCAATTTAAAATTTCATAGAAATTGGACACTTCTAACATGTAGAGCTCAACTTTTGCACTATTTACAATTTAGTCCTTTTGACTAAATTGAGTGCCCGAACGTTGAAATTTTTGAACGAAATTTTTACGAAATCTTTCCATAAAATTGTAGACCATAAAAATATAATAAAAATAGAATTTTACTTGTCGAATTTGTGGTCTCAAAACCACTGTTTCGATTAGACCCAAATTTAGGCTGTTACAAAGATAACAAAGTATATAAAATTAACACAAATATTAAAGTTTTACAAATAAGACCATCGGAGGACTTGCACTTTCAAAAGTAGTTTACCCACTTTACGTATATTTCATATTTATTTCTAAATTGTACCAATCAATTTAATTCTTCATAAAATTTTAACAAAGAATTCAATATCACATCAATTAACAATTATTCACTTATTATTTTATCAATTCGTTTAAATATACTCACAGGTATTAATCATTCCATCACTTACAACCATTTTGAAACGTTTCAAATTCATATATATATATATATATATATATATATATATATATATATAGTATATGAATATATATTCATATATTCTTTTCCTCCTCCACTTCCTCTCCATTCCACATCTTTTATGTATATAATTGTTAGAATCTTTAACTTTTAGTATATAACATACTTATATGTAACATTATCTATAATTCCACTATTTACTTATGTATTCATATCAAAGTTGTCCACTTGAGTCATAGTCACTAAATTATTTATATCTTGAGCTACATAATTCAAAATTAAGATCTGATTGATGCTTCTGAAACTAGACTCAAATATCTTTTTACCATAAAAATTTTAGAATTTATGTCTTAGCCAATAAGTACAGTAAATTCTTCAAATTTGTCCCTATTGTGCTATTTGACAGCTTCGATCTTTCTTTACTAAAAATTAATTATCTCTTATTACGAGGTTTGGATGATATTTCCATTTATTTTTCTTGAAAATAGACTCATTAAGAATTTAAACATATTAATTTAAAACCCTAATAATTTTTTTTACAATTTTTTATGATTTTCCAAAATCAGAACAGGGAACCTGAATCCACTCCGACCCTGTTTCACGAAAATTAATAT
Organism: Gossypium australe; assembly: GCA_005393395.2. Lineage (NCBI taxonomy): Eukaryota > Viridiplantae > Streptophyta > Magnoliopsida > Malvales > Malvaceae > Gossypium > Gossypium australe. Next base: position 1,160,583 of record CM016617.1, read on the forward strand.
ATTTCAAACTATAAAATTCTGATTCTTTCATCTTTTCAAAGTTAAGTCACTGCTTCTGTCGAAACTATTTTAATGACCAAAAATAAAAGTAGAATAATTAAGAAAAAGAATTAAATGAAGGCAAAAACTCCAATTATCTTTATTAAAAGGCTTGCACTCAGTTTTAAGTTAAGTTTTTTTTTTTTGTCGATTAAGTTTTAGTTCGATTAATATCAATATTATTGTCAATGTAGGAGGACGTGAATTCGAGTATGTTGAAGTGTATTATCCTCTTATTTAAAAGTTGGGGAGGGCTTATGGGTAATTCTAGATATTGTATAAAAAAGAGCAGATATAATAAGAATCTATAATGAAACTATTGTTCAAAAAAATTTTGAATTCAAATTTTACTCAATTTTATTTTATCTTTTAGAATATAACTTCATTTTATTATAAAATATTAACATTAATTTACTCAATTTAAATTAGAAAATGAGTGAGATAAAAAAAATCTATACCCGAAATAATTCAAATATTAAATGATCTGAACTTAAAATGATCTTAAACTCAAAGCAACCAAAACATAAAAACAACTTGAGCTTGAAATGATTTGATCCATTCCGAAATCAATTCAATCTTCTAATTAACAAATCTAGTATAAAAAAATTTCAATTGTGTTTAGTTTAATAGATTTGAATTATAATTTCCTTTATTACAAAAATATAAATATTAATATATATATTTTAAATATGAAATGAGATTTCGGGTTCAATTGTTGAGTTTAATTTGGATAAGTGATGAAAATGAATTCTGACAACAACTACAACTTGTCTCAACTAATGGACAAGTGTACAATAAACTTGTCACAATCAAGCTTGTTCGGGTGGGTTTGGGTCAAGATATCATTACAAATTTAAGAAAGGGAGATAGACCGCAAAGGTTGAGTCCTAACTTTTGGTACTAACATACAAAAATCTTCTTAATAAAACATAATACATTTTTTTATAACGTAATATATGACATAATGATAAATTTAACCCTTAATTTTATCTCTTTTTTTTTTTTACATTGGCCCTAAATCATTTTGTTAATAACTTTGGCCCGCAACTTTAAAAATTTAGTCAACTTTTTTCTAAGATGAAAAAATTGACTGGATTGTCAAATGTTCAACATTGTTAACATGGCAACTCAAATAGTAGTCCACATGTATTTTATAAAATTTCAAAAAATAATAAAAAAGTATTAAAATTTTAATAAATTCCAAAACACTTCGTGACTTTTTTTTAAATATTCATGTCAATAATGAAGTATATGTAGACTACAACCATTAAAATTTTAATAGTTCAGTCAAAATTTTTTTGTCAAAACAAAACAAATTGACTAAAATTTGAATGTTAAGGACAAAGTGATAAAAAAATAGGATTAAAATGAAAATTTGGTTAAATGTTAAGAGCCAAATTTATGATTATGTATGTGTTACACCTCTGCCCCTCAGACACAACCTTCGAGCATCCACTCCCCAGAAACCTCCTCAAGAACAAATCCTTGAATGCACCCTTCACATCTACTCCTCGGCTACACAATCATGTGGGCCTATGTATTACTGCCATTTTTTATGCCAAATATCACGTCTCATCTGAAGTGATTGATAACGCATCCAAACGTCACTCTACCTAGACCTATGATAATAGACCACTTAGCTAACCTACCTTGAGGCCACCAATAGAAACACAACACGTCACACTTCAGGATAATGGTTGAGGGTATATAAATCCTTAGCCCTATCTAATCTCTCTCTCCCATCTTCGGCCAACACCAGAGCCATTATTATTAGATATCCATATACAACAACTCTCCGCCTTACCCTAATTATATATATGAGTGTGATTATAGAAGAAAAAAGTTTTAATACGAATTTGAATTATATATTTATTAAATTTATGAAGAGTAAATTAGATTAATTAAATCTTAGATTTGTAAACCTAAACCCATCACTTAATAATAAATAATAACAACGTATCTCAGTTTTACATATCTTCTTCCCATAGATAATATCTCAAACGTACTTAGAACTTTATATATAATTTCAGCATTAATAGTTTATAAAAAAAAAAAATCAAGGAACGGAGTAGAGTTGTTCATGAGCAGGGTTAGGTCAGACAAAGTAAAAAAATTTAGACTCGACCCGAACCGAAAAATGAGTATAAAATTTTGTCCAAGCCCAGTCTGGATAAAAATGCTAAAACCCGAGCTTGACCTAGTTCCACGTATTAATTTTTTTATATAAAGAAATTTAAAAATATAATACATCAAATACACTAAAAACATTAAAATAAATGTTTCCCGACAAATGAGAAAAATTAAAGAAAATATATACTTAAATAACACTAAGATAAGTGCAACCTAGCAAACAAATACCTGTAAAATAGTAGCAAAATTAATAATAAAACAAGAATTATACATATCCAAATAATATCAACAAAATAGTAGCAATATAATAGCAAAATTATAGCAAAACAACGAAAACAATAGTGGCAAAACAGTAAAAAAATAGTAACAATTTTTTTTTTTTTGCAAATTTGAATTGGGCCCGGGCAAAAAAAGCTTATTTGAGACATAACCCGTATTTAGGCTCGTCCTTTTAAAAAACTATAGAATGTAATAAAATAAAATAAAATAAAATCATATACTAGTAATTTCATTAAAATAATATGTTTTATGATATTAAGCGAATAATATATTCTTCTAACAATTTTTTTTAAAAAAAAAAATTCATTCAATCTATTCCTATGTCATCAACTAGAAAAATACAAAAAATCATTTAAAAAAAGTGGGTTCTACGATCATTCTAAGATGCAAAATCTTTAATATATTGTCCAAAACAATTCTTCTCAATTGAAAGAACTGTTTGTTCTTCATCAATGTCAAAATAAGGGGTAATTGTTTGTTCTTCATTAGGACCAAGATTTTCAATATTGGATACATTTGGCACATAATTAGGCTCATTTGGATCATTAATTTCATCATTCTCATTGACATCAAAAAATGAAATTAAAAATGAAAATACTACAAGAAATGAGGGAGAATTATACCTAAAACAATGGTAGATCCGGCAGATCACGAATGGGAGGCTCCCAATCTCTCAAATATAAAGTAAAAGTTAATAACTTCAATTGATTTGTGCTAATGACTGATGAATAATGTATTACTCAAATCAAATTTGACCCTATTTAATTTGAAGAAAGTTTCTCCGGTTGTCATGGTTATGGGAAAATAAAGAAGGTTTGTAGAAGCTAATGAGTTGAAGATGAAGTATTTACGGTTGAGAATTGAAAACCCTAGACATTTAATTAATTTGCTTTAATTTAAAGACTTTTTCCCATATTAAAAGCTGAATAAATAATTTTTGGGGGTCTCTTTTAGTCTTGGGCTCTAGGCGGTTGTACTTCAAAACAACCCCCAGGATCGGCTTTGCCCGTATTAAAAACAGATCTTATTTTTTGTCCAAATTCATATTTTAAGTTTATATTTTTATCCAAACTCTAATAATTTTCGGGTGGACCTGACCCGCAGGGGCGAAGCCAGGGGGCTGGCATGGGCCCCGGCCCCCCTAAAATATAAAAATGCTATTTAGGCCCTTAGAATTTTTTAAAAATTTTAAATTAGAAAAAGATAAAATTATACTTTGGCCCCCCTAAAATTATAAAAATTTAATTTCATCCTTTATAAATTATAAAGATATAAACTATAAAAAATAGAAATTTTATCCGGCCCCTCCTAAAAAGTTGTTCTGGCTTCGCCCCTGCTGAGCCGGCTCATGTTGGGAGCATGCTTATACCGTGGAACGGAGCATTGGATGGGGGAAATAATTGTCGTTGCTGTTGTTTGCCTTACCCCACTCCAATATTTTTATATATTTATTGTTGTTGTTGATTTGCAAATCGTGAAGTGCGTTGGCAAAGTGTGAGAAAGAGAGTGTGAAACGGACTTTACGTTAACAACCTTCCCAACTGTTTTACTCTCCATCTCTTCTAATTTTGCCTCTTTTCAGTTACGATTTTGGTCTGTTTTTGGACTTCTTTTTCTTGTCTTTTTCTTCCCTATAAATATTATTTTATACCAAAGAAATCTTGTAAGCTTGAGGGACATCTTGCCCTTACTATTTTACTCTTTACTGTTCCATTGGCTCCTCTCTTTTCTTTCGTTTTTTTTATCATTGCATTCACTAATATATCTTTCTCAAGTCTTTGGCTCCAATGGATGATGTTGCAATGGGGTCTAGACATCATAGCAATGTTGTAAAAGGGAAGCGAACGAAGCGGTCGAGGCCACAATCACCCATCCCTTTTGCCATTCTATGCAACAATGGAGGTGAAGTTGATGGGATTGGGAATAGTTGTTCTTCCTCTTCTTTCGAATGTCAAGATAGCACCACCGAGGAAGAAGAAGATATGGCCAACTGTTTGATCCTCCTGGCGCAAGGCAAATCCAGAGAATCCCCGAAAGACATGCTGGTTTACAAGAAATTCACTAGTAGAAAGTTCTTGGAAACGGCTTCTAATGGGACAGGCAAGGCCGGGTACTATGTTTACGAGTGCAAAACATGTAATAGAACATTCCCTTCATTCCAAGCCCTTGGCGGTCATAGGGCTAGCCATAAGAAACCCAAGGCTACACTGTCTGAGGCTGCCATGGTTGAAGCAGCATATGAAGAACAAGGTCCTAATAACAATAATAATAACAGTAAGGTTAAGGTTCATGAATGCTCCATTTGTGGGGCTGAGTTTACCTCTGGACAAGCCTTGGGAGGGCATATGAGAAGGCATAGAGGGTCAATAGGTAGTCATGTTAATGTTCTTACAACCAACACAACATTGTCTTTGACAGTTCCAATGGCATTGGAATCTGAGAAACCTAAGAAACCACCAAATGTTTTGTCTTTAAGCTTGGATCTCAATCTTCCTGCCCCGGAAGACGATCACCGGGAATCCGAATTCACCTTTGCTTCCAACCAGCAGCAACAACAACAATCCCCTCTTGTCTTCTCAGCCTCCACTTTGGTGGATTGTCATTACTAAACAAGGTTAAACCTTCTTTTTTTTCCTTTCTATTTTCTCATATTTATTCAACATTTATAAGATTCTTTTCATTCTTTCCTTTTTCCTTATATCGATCAAATGTTCGTCATATGGAACTTGAAATCTTTAATGAAAAGCAATGAATACTAATACGTGTTATATTAAAAGGTGTATCTGAATTGTTCATCTGAAGTTTCATGATAGTCATCATTTTCTTCTCTTTTATCCATTTGGTTTTTTTTTTTTTTTTTGCAGATTGAGTTTTAAGCATTGTTGTCAATGCAGGATATGTGAGTTTGATTGTGCCGAAGCGCATTATCCTCCTATTTATGAGTTAAAAATGAATTATGAGTAATTTTAGACATACATCATCTTCTCAACCCACAAATCTTACAATACACCTCTAAATTTGGGGTTGTTTGATTCAATCTTTTTGCAGTTACCATATCAGCTCATTGATCGTTAATTAATCTTAGCGAGCTGTTTAGTTTCAGAATTTATTAAGTCAGTTATTAAAGATGCAATCAATTTTTCTAACTTATTTCTTTCAAAAACAAATTCTAACTTACAAGTATACATCGCCTATGATGGGTTGGGTTCGAGTTGGGTCAGTGCAATATTTTATATCTATTTTTAGGCTCGAGTTCGATCCAAAAAATGAGCCTAAAATTCTACCTAAATTTGGTATAAATTAAAAATACTAAATTCGAGCTCGACTCAGTCCGCCCGGTTTATTTTTTTAGGTTATTTTTATATATAATTTTAAAAAATATATAATACATCAAATACACTAAAAGCATTAAAATAAATATTTCCTAATAAATTAAAAATATATTAAAAAATTCTTTATACTTAAATAACATTAAGATAGTTGCAACTTAGCAAGCAAATACCTTTAAAATAGTAGCAAAATTAACAATAGAATAAAAGTTATATAATATCTAAATAATAGTAACAAAATAGCAGCAATATGGAATGATAGCAAAACAACTTATTCAGACAAAAAAAAAATCTTATTGGAGGCTTAACCCATTTAAAAAACAAGTCTTATTTTTTGTTAAAACCTATTTTCGGACATATATTTTTGCCCAAACCTTCTTGATTTTCGAGCGAACCTTCAAGTTTAAACAAATAAGCTGACCCACTATATTAATTTATGATATAGATAGCAACAACTCTCTGTTTAACATTGCTTCTAATCTTCAAAAGAAAATTTCACCTCTAAATTGGTTTTTAAGCCCAATTAAAAAAACTGGATTGAAATAATTTTCACTTTTGGAAAAGTAGTTTTGAGGATATACAATTCAATTTTGAATTGAAAAAAACTAAATTTATATATTTTGTAATATTTATATTGTGTATATAATTATTTATTTTTCAAAGTTTATGTCAAATATAATGTATTATGTATTTGAATTTGTAAGGGTTATGTTTGCATGTCATTTTAATATTTAAAATATAATTTGCTTATTCAAATTAAATTTTAGGATTAAATTGTATTTTTTTTATTTTGAATTTGGTAATTGTTTTCAAATTGGCGTCTAAACTTTTTTTGGGTCTAAATTAGGCTCGAAACATGACAATTGTTCTCACATTGGAGCCTGAACTTTTTTTTTGTCCAACTTAGGCCCTGAACTAAGCAATTGTTCCTACATTGGGGCTTGAACTTTTTTTTGTCCAAGTTAATCTTTGAAAATTTTAAAGTTTTGGCCCCAATGTGTGAACAATTGCCAAGTTTAGGAAGTAAATTGGACCAAAAAAAAATTTCAAGCCCCAATGTGGGGAATAGTTGCCTAGTCCAGGTCCTAATTTGAGAACAATTGCCAATTTAGGATCTAACTTGGACCAAACAAAGTTAAGGCCCTAATGTGAAAAAAGTTGTTAAGTTCAAGCCTTAAATTTTACAAACAATTTTGTTATAACCCACACTTGGTTCCTATACCACCCATACATGAGCACTCGACGCCATTATGAAAAGAACATCATTGCAACATCACTAAGGAATCATGATATTAGATCCAATCTCATTAATGTTTCCACGTTTCAAGGCTCACCAACCTCGAAGATGGTCACATCGAACCCATACCTTAACCTGGGTCTGAATTGGACTTTATCGAGGAGGCAATCATACATTAAAGGACCCATTCTAAGTCTCATTTGCCTACAGATACCCCATATGCTAGGAGACAAGGGGCACACAAGATAAGAGACATAGCAAACACTCTGCTAAAACACCTCTCTAACAAGAACAAACTATCGCCCTCTAGTGGCTCTCCACACCATCTATGGTATGAAACCACCATTATAGTTTCCTCTAAAACATTATATAACTTTATTATTATAACTATTGGCTCCATCTGTGGGGAATTGGACGAGAAGCTACGACTCAACTGGTTCAGAATATCCTAAAAGTACAAGTTAACAAGGTCTACTACGAGTAGGGTGATCACTACTATCAAAACCAATATGAGTAAGGAGATAATTCATATGGTTAAAGAGGTTACTACCGATATGGTTATGATCAAAGCCAATATTATCAACAATAGCCAAGAGCAGAACATCAATGTTATGTTGATTACAACCAATATGGACAATCAGGTCGCCAAGGAAATTATAAGGACATGTCTAAAATTTATTAGGATTTCTTTCTCTACTAAATTTCAGTAACAAAAAATCTTTGGTTTTTGATGCCATATTTCCCAATCAATGACCTACATTCAACTACTAACTCTTCAAATAATACATTTCCCAATCAATGACCTACATTCAACTACTAACTCTTCAAATAATACATTTCCCTATCAATGACCTACACTAGAACATTTTAGTTCACCAAGCTAACTAAGTTACCTTTCTCTCCTATGAGTTACAATTTAGTTCTTCCTTCTAAACTTTGCAGCAGGGGAAGAAAACTAAAAGAAAAAGGAGACGAAGGGTTTTTCTTTTCTAATTCAAAATGTGTAATTAATTTAAAATTTTTAATTAATTAAATTTATTTAATTAAAAACTTATTCTCGTCCCAACTAAACATCCAAATTGGCATTTAAAATCCATTTGGACTGCCACGTAGGATTGTTGCCAGAAAGGTAACGGAGCTTAACGGCAGAGTAACCACTTCGTAACAAAACGATAACCGTAAGTAACTAAAACGTAACATTTCAAATATAAGTGACTAAAATGTAATCTGAGGCAAACAAAAGTGACTAATTTTAATTCGTATTTTCATTATATTTATATTTTTTACACCATATCTATTTTAATTTTTTTTTGTATTGTTATATTTGATCCACTCAAATAGAAATCAAGTAAAAATATTTCGAGTTAATCAAGTCAATAAATCCTATTTTATTATCCTAACTTGATTTGATTTTTTTTCGAATTAAATCGAGTAAAATGACCGATTCCAAACTGGAATACATAAATTTGAGATCATATATAATTAAAAACCTGTTCGAAGCAAAATAAGATATTAGTATAATAAACTTAATTTGTTAATTTACTTATTTAAAACAACATATTTACCATTTTTGGAAAATTTTTATAATTTTTACTTTTATAATTTTATAAAATTTTGAAAAAAATAATAAATAATTTGATTTTTAAAAATTATTATGACTTTTTTTATAATTTTTTGAGTGGGACACCAAAATTGTTGTTTAAATTATTTAAATTGTTAAATTCAAATCAAACTGAACTAAAAAAAGTTAAATTATTTATTCAAATTAATTTGACAAAAATTTAATAATTTTATTCAATTAACTCAAAATTCAAAAAATATAATTTTTTAATCGAATCAAGTTTTAATCATCCTGTACATACATGCAAGCTTTTTCAAAATAAAATGGATTTTTCAGAGGGAGAAATTTTGCTATTAGACTTGTGTTATGTGTAAGTTACTTAAAAAGTTCACCTATTCAAATTTATTCAATTTTAATCCTTATGCTTTTTTAAATTCTGTTATTAGTCTTGCATTATGCATAAATTATGAATTTAGTCCTTACATTTTTTAAAATTTAAAATTTCAATTCTAATCAAATAGTGGTCGTTAAATTCATTAACTAAATTGATTGTAATTTTTTTAAGTATTATGTAAAAGTAGCAACCTAATATGATATTACACATTTGATAATATTTTTGCTGCATAAAATTTCAAAAATAACAAAATTTAACTTAAAATTTCAAATTTAAAAAAAATAGAGGACCGAAGAGAAAATTTCACCTTTTTAAAGTCTGTTTCAGTGTTTTACCGTAAAACGATAAATAAAAAATAGAGCAGTAAATAATAATAACAAATTTATCATTTTACTCGTCTCTGCTAAACCCCAAAATGTTGTTTTGAAATTTCTTGCCATCGAAGGTACCTTCTTTCTTCACCATCAATTAAAACTTTTTTTTCTTCTTTTTCGACTAATTTATCCATCAACTCTCCTATTTCCTCCCACGAATATCCACTATTTTGCATTTTCCCCAAAAATTATCGGCATGCGTGGTGAAAACTCTTTAGCTATAGTTGCAGCACCATCTCCGGCGGCGGATACGGGAGGTTCAGCGACGGCCTTAGCACCTGGGTTTCGGTTCCACCCAACAGATGAAGAGTTGGTTAGCTATTACTTGAAAAGAAAAGTTACAAACAAGCCTGTCAGATTTAACGCTATTGCAGAAGTTGATATTTACAAGCACGAGCCTTGGGACCTTTCAGGTTTCTTTTTTTTTGGGGTTTATTTCTTTATTTATTATTTTTTTGTTTGTTTGTTTAAGTAGGTTGCGGAAATTTTCTGGAATTTTAGAGTTTTTTCTTTTGAAGTTTTATTTTTGGTAAAGCTGGGTTTTAAAAGGGTTTCGTTTTTTGGAAGATTTCTCAGTTGAAAATTTGAGAATATAGTGAACTGATTGGGTTTTATTTGCATGTTTGAACATATATATCCATTGGGTAATTCGAGTATCGTTCAAAATTGATTTTAAAAAAATGATTTTGAAAGATTATCTGTTTCAAAATTTAAGAATCTACAACAATAGTGAATTTTCTTGCAGTATCTTTTGCTCTCGCTAATATATCCGTTCTTGCAGTATCTTTTGAAAGATTATGTGTAGTAGTCACATGCAGTATCTTTTGCTCTCGCTTCACCATCTTCTAAGAAATGGGATTCATGGATATTAAGTTTTCTTGTTCCTCTATGCTATGTAGTCTTTGTGGATTTCTGTTTCCTTTTACTGTTTTTTTTCTCCTCTTATTTCTAATATCTCTCTTATACTGTTTTGCTGGTGGATTTTAGTTCATTTTAAGCTAAGGTACTAAAGTTTCTGTTTGGTGATTTATTTTTAGACAAGTCAAGGTTGAAAACCAGAGACCAGGAGTGGTATTTTTTTAGTTTATTGGACAAGAAGTATGGGAATGGAGGAAGAATGAATAGGGCCACAAACCAAGGGTATTGGAAGGCCACAGGGAAGGACCGAGAGGTCCGCCACAATGATCAGCTTATGGGGATGAAAAAGACATTAGTATTCCATAATGGGAGAGCTCCAGATGGGTTGCGAACCAATTGGGTTATGCATGAGTATCGACTTGTTGAAGAAGAATTGGAAAGAATTGGGACATTGCAGGTCTGAGACCATTTAATTTGATCTTGATCTGGATGGTGATCTGTTATCTATGGTTGCGACTTTTGATGCGTTGGTTTATATTAAAAATTTTGGATGACATGAAAATATAGAATTCTAGCATGAAGTGCTTTAAGTATTTTATGCCTAATGAAGAACTACATACTTGAAACACATTTTTCCGTATGGAAAACATATGACATTTGAGGTAGGATGAGATGAATGGTTTGTATATTGGCTGCTTTGGTTTCATCTCAATCTGGTTGCTGAGAAAATTTTGGAAATGAATAGTAAATGTGATTCTGGTTATCATGTATTATGATTTTTTTTTGATACAGTAAATAATGTATGTGCACCTTGCTTGAGGTAGGTAGAATTCAAACCTATTCTTTAGATGTGTTAGTAGTTTGAAACCTTTAGAAGTCTCACAATTTTCTCTTAATCAAGCTTTACTATTGTACAATTATTGAAACTAATCTTATAAGAATTGTTTCTTTTCCTTTCTATTCTTTTTTTCCTCTCCTCTTGGTGTTGAAGGGGTATGTGCTATGTAGAGTATTTCATAAGAATAACATTGGACCACCCAATGGAAACCGATATGCCCCTTTCATTGAGGCAGAATGGGATGATGTTTCAGCAGCTTTAGTTCCAGGAATAGATATTGGGGATGATGGTGTAGCTTCTGAGAAGGCACCGGTTGAAAGCAATGGTGTTCAAAGAAGTGGTTTTGGGCAGGTTTGTCTTTATTTTTTCTTGCTACTACTTTTTCATAATATTGAACTTCAATGCAGGCGCTTATAATTTTCACTGTGATTAACTTCGCTGTAGTTTCTTGCTTGGATGTTCAAGTTGAACTTTAAATTATAAATATAACAGTTTCACTAACTTTCCGTGTGTTCACTGAATTGGATGATATTATGCTTGACTATTCTGTTAGATAAAAGATTCCATGCCTAAGAACTGTCTCATTTATCCTTTTGTCTTGAAAAATGCTTCTACAGTGCTGAATAATATTGTGAGATAGCCTGCTAAGGTCTCACCGTACAAGGATACTTTTGTAAAAGCAACTTTAATAATAAACCACAAAAATTCAGCACTTGTGGGATTAACATCACTTAACATCTTCAAATTATAGGTTTTATTAGCTTTAGTGACAAGCTCATGGAGCAAAAAGTTGTCACAATTTTGCGTCCTTTGCTAGCTAATACAATTTTCTTATGTTTCAAGAGTGGTAAGTTTTTGGGATTGGCTGTGCTTAAATACTCTTGGTGGATTTTGCTCTCTCATGGTGTTAGAATTGATACCAAATTGATATCATGAGCATTTAGCTCTCAAACTTACGAGGGAATTGGAGTCCACTTAGACCAACTCTGCAAAACTATTTAAGTCAAGGATGTCTATGCTGTTTTACTTTATTATCAAGCTAATGGAATTTTGATTATTTTGAGTAAATTTACTACCAGACTATAGTCTAAAGCTAAGTCAAGTAGTTTGGTCCCAAATAGCTGGTAAATTTTAACTGTCATGTGCGGTAATCTTGGCATGTTTTCACTTTAGAAAGAATCATGTGCGTGCAGTGATGCTGCTGCCTTTTTTCCTGTGTTGCCCTAAAAGAAGGCAGAGTGGTGGACACGTAGATAAGACATACTGAACTTCCTAGAGTAATAGAATGATGCTATGAAGCATCTTGGGAATGAACTATATGATTGGGGTTGTTTAAACCAAACTGATTTTATTGCACATCCCTTCATGTGCCGTGTAGCAGTTTTTCTTTTGTCATTTTCCTTACGTTTGAATAAATAGATAAATGTTGTTTGCTTGTGAATATAGTTTTGTTTTTATGGAAGGAGCACACTTCAGATTTCAGTTTTGGAAATGGACATAAAATCATCTTTACCTCTTACATGCATTAAGATGAAGTTTTATTTGCAATGAAATGTAAAGTTCAAACACTAGTGGTTCAATTGTCGCAGATAGACACTATTGGTCTTGTTGTTGTCTCTACCTAAGGCTCCTTCCATCTATATGTTGGATAATAGTAATACAGTTTTATTAATCGATTGTCATGTGCCCTGTCTAATTCTCGAGCCTTGATTGAATAATTGCTTCTGAAATTTCTTTTACTCTGGCAGGATATTCAAAATGCAGATGAGGAAGCTCCAGCTAATGATAAAGTTCGGAGGGAGTTAGTGAACGAGAGAATATATGACTGTCCTCCATTACCTCCGGGCAAGATTGAGAGACTAGATAATGGCCCTCCTCTATGCTTGGTTAATAGAGAAGCACCCTTGCCTCTAATCCATTACAAGAGAAGACGCCAGAATGATTCAGGACCTAACCATGCAAATATTTCCGAGAACTCAACAAGAACAACTCAGGATCATTGTTCATCTACAACAACAGCAGGGACAACCACAGCATCACCATCATCGGATACAACAACAGCAGTTTCTGCACTGTTGGAATTTTCTTTAATGGAATCTATAGATCCCAAAAAGAAGAAGCCTCATGTTCCTCCACCAATATATGAAACTGCTAACCTAGATTCAATGGTGCCTCCTGGCTGCATGAAACTTATTACTGACTTGCAGAATGAAATCCGCAAGATTTCTGCAGAGAGGGAGACGTTGAAGCTTGAAATGATGAGTGCTCAAGCTATGATTAACATTCTCCAGTCAAAAGTAGATTTTCTTAGCAAGGAAAATGAGGATCTAAAGAGAAACAACCGTGAACTCATGGGTGGTTCGGTTGGCTCATGCAGCCATCCTTAGGAGGCCAACCCCAAAGAAGAACTTAAGTACTGGTACTTCTATCTGTTTTTCTTACTGTTCTCCAATGACATTGTATTAGCATTTGGTTTGTTGTTGAACAGTGTTGTAGCTTTGCTGCTTATTTATGCCTTGTTCATCTAGTTGATGTTACAATTTGAAATGTAGGAAATTTTCCTTCTCAACTAATAGAGATGGATGATTCCCTTGATTTTTAGTGATTTCATCTATTTTTGCTAATTAGATTCTATAAAAGTTGGTATATTACATTAAGAATTAGATTTTTGAGATGTTCACAAAACAGTGTTCAAACATAAGTATGAATATAATGCCACAAATATGTTAAGATAACATACATTCTAGCTTCTTAATCATAAGCAGGTTGAGACTTCAGGGTCCAGCCTAACATTCCATTAATAAGTAAGAAACTGCAACAATTTATAACTTAAAATTTGCAAACGAACCAACATAATACAAGTGTTCTAAGGCAAAAACAAAGATATTATGAGTGCTTAACTGCTGAGGAGACTACGGCCTACGGGGTCAAGAAACAAAATATGAACCACCACCACTAGTCATTTTGTATGATAATGAAACCTGTCCATCATCCCCTTAAACCTAAAATGGAATTGGAATTCCAGAAACATGAAATTCTTTCATCTTTGTCTTTGATGCCTTGCATCTCCTAGTCTTCACAAAAGACTGTCCCACCAAGTTACTATGAGCCACTCTTTCGAGACCTCTTTTTTCCTCGTTTTCCAGAAGAGACTTGGGCAACCTTGGCAGGGTGAACAGGCACATGATGCCCAGGAACCAAAGCAGGGAACCCAACAGCAGGGATTCTGCATAGCAACAAAAGATAAAACCATCATTATAACCAACCATTGCAATAACCAAAAAGTAGATAAAAAGCATCGAGCTTCTCTGAGGCCAGCAAGCAAATTAAGCCGGGAAAGAAAAATAAAGCCATCCTGTTGAAATCTCTACTTCTCCATCAACATGTTGTGGGAAGGGAAAAGATTCTTAAAGCTAACAACAAAACAAATTGTGTACATTTCTCATTCACTATGCTCGTACTCCTTTTCATTTTGTTCATTGGCTTGTAACAAAGACAATTATATTGAACCACATCTACACTTAGACAAAGAAACAAGATGAACCCTTATCAAGCAGCGGCTGACACAGGCAAGGTTCAACATTTCCGAACACCATTATGATTCGAACTAGAAGAACTAAAAGTCGAAAAAGGTACATGGAGAAGCAGTAAACCAGCACTTATTCGGCAAAAGACAATACTGTTTTTCGTTAATATCACCTTGTTGATTTGTAATTCAGACATTATGTATACTGAAATAAATCTATACTAAAGAAAAACCCTAATCAAACTTCAGCTAATGCAGGCACGGATGAACATTTCGATCTGATTATGAGTTCAAACTAGAAGAACTAAAAGTCGATCGCACTCAGAAAGACAGTAACAAAACGCTAATTTCTTCTGATTGTAGTATAAAATATAAGACAATGCAATGAATTAAAGTTTTTTTGAATCGTATCGTACCCAACAAGAGCACAGCAGACTCCTGCTTGGCCGAGGAAGCATCAAATGCACAACGCTGGTTTAAAGTAAAACGAAGAGCTTGATTCTCCGCAATGGACCATTGAAGCAAACAGCTCAGTCTCCTACATTCCCCTTCTAAATACCTACTCTTCATCTCCAGATCCTTAACATACATCTTCTTTCTCTCCCTGGATCTCACAGCTGCATCTCTATTTCTCAATTTCCTATAAAATTATCAGATCAATCAGTTGCCCTAAAACCACTATAGTATCTTAGGAAATGCCAGAAACCATATCAAGATATTCAGAATAGAAAAGGGGGAAAAAAAAAAGAGAGAAACTGGGAATTGCCCATTTATACCTTCTCTGTTTCTTATCAATGGGATCATCATTATCAACGTTGAAAAGGGTCTGGTTTTGTTTGTCAAAAGCAGTATCATCGGTGACCTCATCGCCGCTGCCACTAGGAGATGAATCAACCAATAAATCCGCCAAAAACTCATTGGGGATCGGTTGAGTCTCAATCTTGTCATCAAAACGATCGTCCTCCATTAAAAGCTTCTCGATCTCACTAATGGAGGAAGACCAAATCGGTTTTTCATCGGGAGAGTGGGTGGAAATTGGTTGAGTTACCGGTTCTGATTCATTTTGTAAGATATTTCCAAGATTGGGAAAGTCAAACTCAAACAACAGGCTTTCCCAATTGGTTTCCTCCATGATTACCCAAAGAATAAGGCAAACAAAGTTGCAATTTTATCAAATATTTACAAGCAGAGGAAGAAGAAAAGAGAAATCATGTACAATTAACAAAGGTGCTTGAATTTGATTCGAATTGACTGAATTAAAAGAGAAAACTAAGGCAGGCAGGCTTCCAAGAAATTCTGTTTCCTTTGAGACTAAGGGACGTCTAATTACATCCACTTTTTAATTTATTTATTGATTTTATAGAATTGAGTTTATATTGGAGGGTATTTGTGTCTTTTTATGAAATTCCTGCTTACAATATATGAATAAAGGGTGCGTTCGATAAGATTACATATTTTAGCGTGAGATAAAAAATAAGCTAAATGCATTACACCGTTCATCCAAACTCACACTAAGTAAACCACTAAACTTGATCATGTGTCAAGTTTCCCATTTAGGCTAGTCTGAAAATTTAAAGGGTTTAGATAAAAATATAGGTTTGAAAAATGAGTTTGAACAAAAAATAAGACTCGTTTTCTAAATGGATCGAGCTTCTTATAGGATTCTTTGGTTCGAGCTCAGCCGGCCCGAATTAGCTGTTTAGGTGTTATTTTGCTACCATCGTTATTATATTACTATTGGGTGAAATTATTGTTTGTAATACTTTAATTTTTATTGAGTGGAATTATTGAAATAAAACATTATTACCAAGAAATTAAAATATCCATTATAGAAATTAATTAATGAATATTTTTAAAATTTTAAATAAACAAATTTTTTAAGTTCCTTATTTGTAAATATTATCTTTGTGTAAATTGATAAATATTAATAGTGTATCAATATAATTATAAATTATATTTTTAGTGATAATTATGTCACACTTTGAATAAATTTGTTAATTAGCATATTTTAATTAATATAAAGTTACATAAGAAATCATTTTATACAAATAAATTAAAAATAAATTAAGAGTACATAAATATTTAAGGATGAATGGGTTCGACTGAAAATGTTTTATGGTAATATTGATTTTAGTAGATTCACGGTGGATTTTTTTTTTTTTGAGATTTATTTTGAACTTTGGAGGCGAAAGTAAAAATGGAAGAATAGAAGCTACTGATATCTTAAAACTCGAGAGCATGTGGCAAAGAAAATAATTTTTGAGCAAACATGGTCAGATATATTATTCCACGTATCTCATTCCCAATCAACTGTTGAAAAAGGTTGTCCATCCCAGCGTTTTTTCTTTTGGAAGTTTTAGCTCAACAAGCTCTTACAAATCTCCATCCACTGAACACTGCAATTAGAGGGTTTGACTACTCAATCTTCCATTTGTGTCTAAATCAACTAAAAATGTCCAAAACTCTGTTTAGCAAACACCCCCTTTAATAGGATGATTTAACAAACAACCCATATATATATATATATATATATCGGTTAATTAAGAGTCAGAAGGATATAGAACAAAGATGATAAAAGACAAAAGGAAACAAGTTACTGGGCAATCAAGCAAATAGAAGATCAAAGGTACATCATACAGAATAGTACTTTCATTTACTTAATTTTCAGTCCAAAATCTCAACCAAATGAGAAAACATTGGATGTTATTTGTTATTATCTTAATTTACCACCTGCAATCCCTACTCATACACTCAAACAATTTAGTACACATATATGGTCATTTTCATTTTTCTTCTTTCTTTTGCCCAAAGGCTGATTTTGAGGGACAAATAATTGGAAGAAAAAACTGAACCTCATTTTACATCTCTCCAGGAAGCATTGTATCCTCAGGTAGATCACAGAAACCAATACCCTGTATACACCAACCACCAGTTTTTAAACCATTGATATGCTAACCATTTCATCAATCAAAATGAAGTATGTCGACTAATGTTATCAGAAATTTACCTCCCCTGTAAGGTGAGCCACACATCTCTTCTCCGCTAGCAATTCCGCTTCCGACTGCAAATCAGTTGGTGTAAGAATGTCAGAAAATCAGCCGAGGGTGTAGACAAGTAGTGTCCTTATTTCATAATGTCAAAGAAGAATTTTTCGTTTTCACTTTTAGGTCCACAAAATTTGTAATCAAAACAAAAGACATATCGAGCCCAAAGTTTAGCTGGGGCAGACCCTGGAACCCTTCCCTTATTTCCGAGCTACAGTCTCCTTTGCACCAAAAAGACACAGGCATATATACCTTTTTAATTCGCTTCAGCAGATAGTCATCGAAGATCACGTCCTTGACAAGTTCATAATCACCATCTCCCTACAAAATGATATTTAAAAGACTGCCTTAAGTCCGATAAGAGTGAACAAAAAGGATTTCAGGAAAGATTAAAAAAACAATTCTTTGATTTCATACTTTTGATCGGCATGGCATGCTGAAGACGATATCCTCCGCTATACCATATGGATTGCCATTGGTATAAACCTACATTTGGATTGTAAAAAGTGAGATCGCAAATGCAAATGGAACATCTAAAACTCAAGGTGAAATCATGTTCAAAGTTAGCTAACTGCTATGGTATTTTTATGCTAGCTATAATATGCTTTTTGATAAGGAAAATCATATAGAGAAGCTCAATCAAACACCTCGAAAGAAACTAATGGCTCGGATCAAAATTTTCTCACTGCATGTGTGTACATGTGCTAGGAATTATATGTAAATGTGCATTTCGATGTGTTTTGCAGTATTTTCTCCTTCACGTTGGGTATTAGACTCAATATGGTAAGGGCTAAAGGAAACGGATCTCGAATATACAACTAGTTTCAAAAGATTATCTCTTCATGGAAAGTTGGACAATAAATTACTTCTCTATAAAGGTAAAGATGGTTTCATAAAGGCAAAAATATACATGCGATAAACGCATTTTATGCATATAAACTTACTCCAGAAGAAAACCAATCACCCTCAGGTGTCGGAGTTATTAGAGACCTGATGGCATCAACGATTGACACAGCAGTAGATGCGGCTGAAGATCTTCCCCATTTCTTAATTAAAACACCGCCTCTCTGCAAATCAAATTTTCACATGATAATCAATCAAATTAAGGTGCAAATAGTTTATTAAATACTTGCTCAACATGCTACTTCGGGAATTTAGTAATAATTTTTCCCCATATTTTACCTTTTGGACCTTTTCAGTAAACTCCTCTTCTAACCATTTGTGATCCTTGATGACCTCTTTGACAGGTAAGCCCTTGATTCTAGCATTTAGGAAATCTGGAACCTAGTCAAGATCAAATGCGGACTATCTTATGTCAACATCTTCAAAACCTAGTTAATGCATTTTCCAAAACAACATTTACTACCTGAGTTGTTGAGTGATTTCCCCAGATGGTCATGTTTGACACTTGATCATAGAAGACACCTGCTTTTAGGGCAAGCTGCAGATGAAACTGCTTTTAGTAAAACTGTACATTTTATTATTATATTTGCAGGTGAAAATTACTAACTACTACAGAAACAGGTATTAATCGAGCAATGCATATACCTGGCATTTCGCTCTATTTTCATCCAACCTAGTCAATGCATGGAAATTCTTTGCAGGTATATTTGGAGCATTTTTCATACAAATTAAGGCACTGCATCAGAAAGAATAAAATAATGAATTAGTTGTATTAAAGGAGCCTAAAATAGTTAGGAAACAAGCACGACAAATTTATGTTACTTAGGTTCAAGTGTGTGAGTTCTGAAAACTTGTATGTTCAAAAATTTCAAGATTTCCATGTCTATGAAAAGCCCCGGGAGGATCATGTCCCCATAACTATGTCCATATATGCGACAGACATGAGTGTCGGACTCAGTTTCTTCAAGAAAAATAAAAAGTCGGATCAACATAGCAATTAACAACAAAAAGATGATGTGTAAAATTTTGACAATGACAGCAGCAACTACAACTATGTTGATCCAACTCTTCATTTTGCTTTAAGTACTCGTGTCCAATACATAATTGGACATGGGTGTGGGACATGACCTTTCAAGGATCCTCCAAATACATGGAAAAACTCAAAAAAATAAACATGTGCTGCATACATACTAGTATCCGACAATTACTCCAAAATCTAAGTAGCATAGAGCTACGATGGCAAGGATCCTTACTTCGTATTGCAAGGATTGCCCACTACTATCACTTTGACATTAGGAGACGCAGAAGCATTGAGAGCTTTTCCCTGCAACGTTAGAACCAAGGTCATGATAGCAGCTTGATTTTAACATGTCATAAGTCAAACACACAGAAATACATATAAGGGACTAAAAAATGAAAGCACCTGCTCAGCAAATATCTGCCCGTTGATGTCCAACAAATCAGCTCGTTCCATTCCAGGCCCTCGTGGCTTTGCCCCAATCAGAAGAACCCATTCAGCATCTTGGAACACTTCATATGGATTTATTCCAATACTAACCTCTCTTAATAAAGGAAACAATGAATCTTCAAGTTCCATGGCCACTCCTGCATGCATTTAGACATTAATTTGAAGAGAGTTGCAGCATTTTCCAAAAAATAGCCATATATATCTTCCTCACAAAGAGTTTTAGTGTGACACTTTTCTCCAAATTAGTAAGTTACTTCAAGTCTTCAGTTTTCAACAATCTATGTTCCAACAATATCTAGGATGCGTATGGAGTTTATTGTCCTAGATACACATGCTTCTCTATCTCAAGAAAAAGGAAACAATTTTCTTTTTCTGGAAATTACATCTAGTTAGCTCAATATTTGTCATAAGAATAACTGAAGAACCATACCTTCGAGAGCCTGTATTGACCTTTCCGATCCCAATAGTTTCAGAGCGACAGGCTGATTTGGTCCAAAGACTTCACCAGATGCAATCTGGAAAAAGCAAAACAACTCAGCAACTAAGTTACAACCGACAAAAATGTAACTGAAACATGAATGCAGTACTGTAGTTTAACTCCTGAAAAGAAAAGATAGTTTCACTATAAAAGACATATTTTAAGCAACATGCTATCAGCCTATTGGGCATCAAAATCAATAATTATTATCGGAGCATCTTTCTGACACGGTGGAAAGCAATGAGAAAGGTGGAAATTGACGGAACAGAAGATTATCACTATAATTACAATTGTATAACGCACTAAAAACGGTAATTATAATGTTGTTCGCTGTTAAGATTCCATTGTCTGCACTTCCTGTAAAAGGACAATACAATCCACCCATACAGCCAGATTGAACCAAGCCTGCATATGGTAAGTTCATATTACCTCATATGCTACTCAACTTCACTGATGCATACGGTCTTTCATTCATTAGAATCTTTTATTTAGTATAGTCAGATAGAAGGGCATTTAGCTTATTAACGGGTTAAGCAACCATGAATGATGATAAAGTCAGAGAAAAGATACAAATATACAACTAAGAGATTCAATGAACATAGATGGGATTTAAACTTGTATCAAAGTTACTTACTTTGAAAAGAAGATGGTTAGATATCATCCCAGCAGCACCAGAAACAGCTATATTAATTAGTTTCTTCCATGATTTTGTCTCCTCTTCCTGTCAACAATTAAAACAATGATAGACTGATACCACCATGATTTAAATAGTTAAAAAAAATGTGCAACCATGAAAGATGACAAATTGTGAATAGTAGAAAAAATAAGGTGACTGAACATTGGACTGCAAAACTAAAGAGCAAGTAACCTTACTGATATGATTGATTCAACCACTAATCTTTTTAATTACAACCGGTTATTAGAACCTAGTTCCAAAATTATTGAGGTTGAGATAGAGTTCAATCTCATAAGTTACTAAAACTACACAACAACAAGTTAAAATAAGTATAGAAGCAGTGAAGATGATATCTATCTATCTATCTATCTATCTATCTATCTATCTATCTATCTATCTATCTATCTATATATATATATATATATATATATATATGAAACTGTTTACTAAGTCTTTGTTCAAGTTTTACCTTTTCCCAACTTACTTTCATTTGTTTGCCTCAAATATTGGTATAAAGCAAAATTATAATTGATAAACATATGATTAAAATTCTACATACAAGGAAAAATTATGCAATATCTTAATTTTATTTTTCCACATTTTTTTTTCCTTTTTTCCTGTTAAAATACACTTTCTTTTCCTAATAAAGCAGCAAAAAGCAAACACCAAAACTACTTAATACTATTGAACTGACATAATTTTCACTGGTGATCGCACCAAGTTTGGATATAAAACATATCATTATAATAAAAATAAAATAAAAGACAAAAACATACAGCTTGGAGATCATAAGTGAGGCAGAAGACACCATAGCATTCACTCTTCCCCTTGAGATCCTGAGCTTGTACAGGTATCGGGGTTTGAACTTGACTGAGAAGCAAAAACAAGCAAAACCCATCAAATTTATAAAGCAAGAAAAGGCATAAAAAGAGTTGAAAAAAAGCTTACTCTGATGCAACAGAGCATGAGATGGTAGGATTCCTGGTTGTGGGTAGGGGTCGAAAGGAACGACGAAAATGATGAGAGAAACGAGAAGAATATGAAGATGAGAGTGAGAGCTGTGAAGAGTGAGTTTTGGTACAGGAAGTCGATAACTCTGCCACCGCCATTTACAGCAGAGACTTTCTTTGGTTCAGTATAATTCAAGAGAAACGTTGGCAAAGAGAAAAAGGCAGAGAAAGCCAGTGGCAAAGGAGGGAGAGAAGGGGAATAGAGGGGGATGAATGGATGGATTTGAAATGTTAGTATAAGGCCATGCCATTGACACTTGTCATCAAAAGTCATCTAGAAATCTCAACTCTTAATTTATCTTTTCTGTTGGATTTTTGGTATTCCCTATACTATATTAGGGTCAGCCTTTCAAGTCAATTGAGTTGATTAATTTTATTTTATCATTTTTTTATTTAAAAAAATTAATAAAATAAAATAAAATTTAAATCGACTTATATAAAATAAAATTATTCGATTTAAATTAAAAAATTAAATTGTGAAATTAAAATATTATGACTAATTCTACATTATAGCATATAAATTTGAAACGCATATATTTAAAAACTTTTTCAAATTAAAATAAGAAAAATAATATATATTTAGTATGATAAACTCGAATCATAATTAATTAATCTAGGTCCTAAATTTATTATTTTAGAAAAATTTTAAAATTTTAACTTTCTTTATATATTTTTTTTAACTTTTTACAATTTTTTTAAAAATATAAAATTTGGAATTTTTATAAATATTTTGAATTTTTTTTATAATTTTTGTTGAAAGGGAGATCAATTTGATCATTCTCAAAATTGAAAGGGACCAAAAAGGTATTTACACCTGTCGTAACCATTTCTTTGACAAAAACGGGTGTCGAACTTGGGTTTTAAATTGATTGATTTTTGTCCCTTTGATTGAAAATTTGGAAAGTTGTTTTGAAAATCTTGTTTCTCTTTGATGCATTGCTATAATGTCGAGTCTCGTGAAATACTTTGGCATTGCATTACATGACTGCGGTCACACCCTTAAGTGGGAGTGAGAAGCTACTCTTTCGTGAGGCTTTTACCTCCGTGCAAGATAGTGGATCGCTTCCGGGATACATCCGTACCTATGTCTTCGTGAGATTTTTATCTCCGTGCAGCCATAGGGAAATGTATTCCCCTGAACTGAACTCGGTCCATATGAGCCTATAATGGGTGAGGATCGAGGAATCTGCTGGTTCAGGTACCCATACTCTAGAACCAAACCACATATAGAGGATCCTAAGAGCCCATTGTAGGTAGAACCGTGTGAACTTTAGTCGCCACCTTAAATAGGAGTTTGATCATTTTTCTGTTTATATTCCTTTTCGTACTTGATACTAACTCATCGTGTTTTGCTCTTATTGCATGGCATTTCATCATAAAAAGGTGTTGATCCACATTCGGTTTCTAAATAGAAAAGCTTAACATGGAAAAGGGATTTCTCAATAGAGTGGAAGATAATGCGACAGTGCAGGTGTGGTCCGAAAGGATACAGCAAGAAAAGGGGGATAGTCTGACAGAAGGGCATGAATCAGAGCTATGGGATTTCACCCGTATCAGCGCGGCCCAAAATGATTTGCGAGAATTGAAGGAAATATGGAACTCATGGGGAAATGAAGACAAACAATTGCTCCACTATAACTACGGCGATCTGCCCTATCTGCTTGATATCAAGGTAGACGAGTACCTACTCCGAGCTATTACCCAGTTTTGGAATCCCGCCTACAGTTGTTTCACTTTTGGAGAGGTGGATTTGACGCCTACCGTGGAGGAGTATACAGCTTTGTTTCGGTGCCTGAAGTTTCAAACTGATAAGGCGTATTCAAGGTTTGCAAATGTGTCAGCATTCTCGAAGAGGCTAATGAACATTACAGGGATGAGCGAGCAATGGGTCATGACCCGGATTAAACAAAAGGGAGATTGTAAGTGTATCCCTTGGAAACACTTAAGGGATTTGATTTTGGCGCATCCTGATAAGAAGAAGAGGATCGACGTCTTTGCTCTGAGCGTCTACGGTTTGGTCATCTTCCCCAAAGCATTAGGGCATGTAGAGGATGCGGTTTCAGATCTATTTGATAAACTTGATAAGGGAATTACGCCTGTCCCTGCGATTTTAGCTGAGACCTTCAGATCATTGAACGCTTGCCGAAGAGCGGGCGAAGGGAGATTCGTGGGATGTGCGCAGTTGTTGTTGTCTTGGTTTCATTGCCATTTTTGGAAGAAAGAAAGAGCCTCATGCAAAGCCTTTCTTGAGAATTACTCCCCTCTTGAGGAATTAGCAAATACGCCAAGGCAAGACGACCTATCTGGAGAGAAGTGGATGACGATTCTCCAAAACCTGCAAGCTAAAGATGTAGTATGGAAAGCTCCATGGATGATCACTGATGAGATCCTGTATCGGTGTAGAGGATTCGACTGGGTTCCTCTGCTCGGAATATGGGGAGCTGTCGGATATGCCCCGTTATTAGTGATGAGACAGTATCGATCGAGGCAGTTCATACCGGCAACACATGGATTAGCCCAATGTGAATTTTCATACAAGGATGACAACTACAAGAAGAAGGTTCGCGAGATATCAGGTGCATGGACCCAAACCCGGAAAATGAAGAGACTTGCCTTAGGACCCATGGTGACCCCCGAGTACGATCAATGGTGGACCAAAAGAAACAATGACAATATCCCAAGGCCAATCCAAGGAAATACTCGACCAATAGAAGAACAGCTGCAAGTGATCCCAACTGAATTAGAAATCATCAAGCAAGATTTCGAGAGAAAAAGCCGAGAATTGGGTAAGAGGATAGAGCAGCTAGAAGAAGAAAAGACGCAGTTAGGATTAGACATTGACGTCCATAAGTTCGAGGCTGAAAAATTTAAAAAGGGAAAGAACAAAGCCGAAGAAGACTTGGATAGTTTAAAGACGGACTACAAGAAGCTGCGCGTGTCTATAAGAACCGCGGGGCTAGGTAAGACATCAGAGCAATGGCGGCAAGAAATTGAAAAAGAGAAATCCAAGACCGACCAGTGGGAGAGGAAATTTCAAGAGGCTCGGATACGAGAAGGCACTTGGAGAGAAAACTTGTTAGAAAGCCAAAGCGAAAAGGAGAGGTTACGCGCCCAAGTAGTAGAATTAGAAAAATCGCTGCACCTCCACCGTAGTCGTAACTCAGTAGTCGAATTGAGAGCCAGTCAGAACAAAATCGAGGAGATGAGAGGGAAGATAGGGGAGCTCGAGACTGCACTACAAGATAGCAAAAACCGAATGGAGCTCCTTGAAGCCTATAATGAACATTGGAGGGAGCAGCTCCATTGTTCCCAAGAACAGATCAGAAACAGAGACTACTTAATGGGCGAAGCCGTGGCTCAAATCCGAGAGGCGGCCGATCATTTGCAAATCCTGGGAGTTCGGGCTGACACGTTAAGTCTGATGTATGAGTCAGGATCGAAGCGAGGCCAAAGTTTAGCTTGGCTTCTTAGGAAAATTAAGGATTTAGGCATTAGGGCAAGGTCGTATATGTAATCGTCCGTTCTATGAAAGGAAATTCGTTTTCTAGTAAAGTTTATCTAATGGGATTGAATCAAATCAACACCTTTTTCTTCTTGCATTCATTCCATGCATTGCATTCCATCCATTCGCATACATCACACCGTTTGCATAAAAAAGGAGCCTAATTGGTTAAAAACGTGACAGAAGTTACCCTGGAAACCGACGAGGATCAACATATCGTACATTATTACAACACTCGTCGTAAGGCAAAAGCAATGGACCAAAGATACGAACAATTCCAGAAGGACATGGAAGACCAAATGAAGAAGTTTCAGAAAGAATTGAAAGACCAGATGGAAAAGGCTCAAAAAGATATGGTGGCCCAAATGACTCAATTAATGAGTGGGATAGCAAACAAAGGAAAAGACCCTACAACTAGTACCGGGAAAGAAAGCGAAGGCCATCCTCCAGGATTTACTCCACCCCGTGAGTTTATAGGCCTAGAACACCCACCTGTACTCCCACCTGCCCATCTAGGGCAAGGAGTATTTGCATCAAGTCACGGAACTAACCCAGCTGACCCTATTGTCCCAGATTTGGATGATCCTGTGGAACTAGCTAAGTTAAGAATGAAGGATCAGGGTGCTCAAGACAAGTTTAAAGATCTGGAAGAAAGACTCAGGGCAGTAGAGGGAACTAGAGCCTCGTCCGCAATGAGCGTCAAAAAGCTCAGTTTGGTTCCTGGTCTGGTCTTGCCCCCAAAATTTAAAGCACCAGACTTTGAGAAATACGATGGAACAAGGTGCCCAAAGGCGCATCTCATCATGTTTTGTCGGAAAATGGCCGGTTATGAGGACGAAGACAAATTGCTGATACACTGCTTTCAAGAAAGCTTGATAGGGTCAGCTCTCCGATGGTACAATCAACTAGGAAGAGAAAAGATCCAATCATGGGATGACTTAGCTGCAGCATTCTGTGAACAATATAAACACGTCTCCGACATAGCGCCTGATCGCCTAACATTGCAGATGATGGAAAAGAAGCCATCTGAGACTTTTAGGCAATACGCCCAAAGGTGGAGAGACGTCTCGGTTCAAGTGGAACCTCCACTAACCAAGACGGAGATCACAGTCCTTTTTATCAACACTTTAAGAGCGCCATTCTATGACAAGTTGGTGGGGAATGCCACAAAGGATTTCGCAGATGTCGTAATATCTGGAGAGCTCATCGAAAACGGCATCAGGAACGGGAGAATGGAAGGGTCTGAAAGCTCTAAAAGGCCATTTAAGAAGAAGGAGCCAGAAACCCATATGGTAGGGACCGAGAATCACTACACTCCTAAACCATACCCTATCCAACCTCGACCTCAATTCCGCCCAACTCCGAACCTCTACTTTCCTCCTCAGAACTTCTATTATCAAACCCCTTCCCCTCATCCCGTCTATACTGCTGATGCCCAAAGACCACTCACCATCTTCTCACCGAATACCACAGCCGTTCCGAGCCAACCCAGAAATGAACCGAGGCCATCGAGACCCAACCCCGAAAAACCCCAGTTTGCCCCTATTCCCATGACATACGGGGAACTGTGCCCAAAGTTGCTAGAGAAACAATTAATAGCACCACATTACATGGCACCTTTGAAACCTCCCTACCCCAAATGGTACGATCCTAATGCTAGCTGCATGTACCATGCCGGGAACCGGGGACATTCCACGGATAATTGCCTAGCCTTTAAAAGAAAGGTTCAGAGTCTAATTGATGCGGGCATTCTACGTTTCGATGGGATCAATACGGTGGCCAGAAATCCGCTCCCTAACCATACTGAAGGGAACGTCAACATGGTGACAAATGAAGATGGCCGGCGAGCTAGAAGTCGTGTCTCAGAAATAAGGACGCCATTGTGGAAAATATGGGAAATAATGACGAAAGAGGGTTTGCTTGGTCCGCTTGACAAAAGTTCCAAGGAGGAAGATACAGAAGGCCAAAGTTTTTGTGTCTTTCATGGCGTAGAAGGGCACCACATCCAATCTTGTGAGAAATTTAAAGAATTGCTCCAAGAGATGATGAACAATAAGGAGTTTGAGGTCTATGATAAAGAGGAAGAGATCATCGAAAAAGATGTATGTGCATCCGGAGATCAATCATCAGGACCCCCTTATAGTGCCGACCGACCTTTGATAATCTACTACGAGGCAAAAAGGGAAGAGGTAAAACCGAATATGATAATCAAAATGCCTTCTCCCTTTCCTTACAAGGAAAGCAAGGCGGTGCCATGGAAGTATGATGTAGGCATTACCATGCCCGAAGCTGCTACTAGTGACGTTAGCGAGGTGGGGCATTTCACCCGTAGCGGGAGGTGTTATTCTCCCAAGATGGTCGAACCGGAAAAGAGAGTCGTAAGCGCGAGTCAAAAGGGGAAAGCGCCGATGCATGAAACCGAGGCGGAGGTTGAAGTACAATCTGGACAAGAATTTAAAAGGCCTGTAAGTGAGGACGAAGCACACGAATTTTTGAGGTCTATCAAACACAGCGAGTATAACGTTGTGGAACGATTGAGCAAACAACCAGCAAAGATCTCAGTGTTATCTCTGCTGTTAAATTCCGAACCTCACCGAAATGCTCTATTGAGTGTGTTAAACCAAGCGTATGTGCCGAGTAATGTGCCCGTAGAAAAACTTGATAGATGGGCAAACAACCTAAACGCAGATAATTTCATCTCCTTTAGCGATGACGAAATACCACCGAATGGAAGGGGCTCCGTCAAGGCACTACATATCACGGCCTATTGCAAAGGATACATAGTACCAAGTGTACTCATTGATAACGGGTCTGCGCTTAACGTCATGCCTTTAGCGACACTGTCCAGAATGCCGGTGGATATGTCTTATTTGAGACCTTGTCATTCCACGGTAAGAGCGTTTGATGGGACGCGACGGGAGGTCATGGGAAAGATAGAGATCCCTCTAGAAGTGGGCCCATGCACATACAATATTGAATTCCAGGTCATGGACATTGCACCTTCATACAATTGCCTCTTAGGGAGACCTTGGATCCATTCTGCTGGGGCAGTCCCTTCATCTCTCCACCAGAAAATGAAGTTTATCATGGATGATCGCTTGATCACAGTCGCTGGTGAGGAAGACATCGTCGCGTCTATCTCCGCTGATGCACCCTACATCGAAGTAAACAAAGATGCAGTAGAATGTTCCTTCCGCTCCTTTGAATTCATCAATGCTACTTTCGTCGCTGAAGGAAGTAAAGCTCCCGCACCCAAGTTATCAAAGAATACCAGGATGGGAATCAAACTAACGGTTGGAAAAGGAGCCCGAGCGAGGAAAGGCTTGGGGAAATACCAGCAAGGGATGGCTAGAGCGCTAAAACCGGTACCCCACAAGGCTCGATACGGCTTAGGATTTAAGCCCGACATGCAGCAAAGAAGGAAACAATTGCAAAGGAAGCAAGAAAGAAGGATCGCAAGAGTCACAGGTCGAGAATTAGAGTGGGAACCCATAACATATCCGCCTTTGTCGAAAACATTTATCTCGGCCGGAATTATATTCCCGGGAGAAGAGGACCCACGGAGTATGGTGTCATGGGTGGAAAAGGGTCTACAGGACTTCAGCATAAATGTCATTGGCAAAGGGAATAATGCGATTGGAAACTCTTCGATGATACGCCCTTGTCCTCCAGGATTCACTTTGAACAATTGGACTGCTGTGGATCTCCTTGTAGTTTCCAAATCCCCAGTGGAGTCGCCAAGCTGTCGTAACCATTTCTTTGACAAAAACGGGTGTCGAACTTGGGTTTTAAAAACGAATAAAACGGGAGTCGCCACCGACCTTTTATTAGGTGTGATCGGATCACCTTTGTTTTAATAAAACATTTCGGTTTACTAAAACGGGGTTTATGGTCTACGGATATTCGAGAAAACAGATTCGGGAGTCGGTTACGTGCGAGGAAGGATTAGCACCCTCGCAACGCCCGGAAATCGGTACCAAATTTATTGATTGATGTCCCAATGTCGAAAGTTTAAAAAAAAAAAAAATTAGAAACGAGTTCAGGAATTTGGGTTTTTTTGGAGATGTTTGAGTCTTCTTAAAATATTAAGATTTCCTTGTTTCGAAGGGTCCAAAATATCACATCCAATACATAGGACACGATAATTTAAACCCTCAAATCCAAGGTCGTACCTTAATCCCTAAGACTCATTTATTAAAATAACAAAAGGTTATTCGATTGTTTGGTCAAGCAAGAGAGCCGAGACCCAACACATAGGGCACGGTCTCTCGAATTTCCAAACAAGGAATATTGCCTCGTTTTGAGAAGTTTTTTTTTGTTTTTTAGGGTAAAGATATGTTTTAAAGAAACGTGATTTAAAAATGGGAATGGGGTCATGCAGTGAATAATGATGATGTAATATAAATTATGTACAAAACAATAACGTAAGTATAATAGTAGTAGTAATAGTAATAATGGTAATAATAATAAATATGTACGATATAATGATAATATGATAATAAAATAATAATAGTAATAATAATAAAATATTATAAACTATATACAATATACTAATATACAGTACTAAAAATGACAATGATGTTGATAGAATAAATAAGATAATAGTATTAATAATAATGATAATAATAATAGCGATAAATATAGTAAAATAAATATAGTAGTAGTATATACAATATAAGGATATATAATAATGATAGTAATAATAATGATATAATGATAATAATATGATAATAGTAACAATAATAAAATAACAGTAATATGTACAATATAATAATGATATAAATATGGTAGTAATAATAGTAATAATAATGATAATAAATATAATATACAATATACTAATAACAATAATAATAATAATAATAAGAATAATAACCATAACGACACCTAATATATACAATATAATAATAATAATAATAATAATAATAATAGAAAATATATGCAATATGATAATGATATGATAATAATATTAATCAAACACGATACTAGTAAAATACTAATGATGTAATAAAAATAATAATAATAACAATTAATGATGATGTGAAATAAAAATAATTAAAGTGGTGCAAAGGATTGAATTAAAACAACAAAAAGAAACAAAAAGGAAATCTGTCAATATAGGGAATATAAGGACGAAAATGCAATGCGTGGGGAAGGCGAGGGACGAGGGGAGCAATTTTCTGGGGCTAGTGAAACGCGGCGTTTGCGTAAGGGCCAAATCGGAAGAGTCATAAAATGTTTGGGCCAAATTTGAAAACCAAAAGATCTGATTTCGATGATTTGAAAAAGCGGAAGGGCCAAAATGGCAAATAGCCCTTCCACTCCAGAAACACGCGGATCTAAGGCTGAGCGGGTCGGATCGGGTCGGGTCCATGGAAACGACGCCGTTTTGGGGCTTATGGGAGCCGGCCAAAACGACGCCGTTTTGTGTCACCTATATAAGCCCCATTTTCTAAAAAAAAATCATTTCACTCTTCATTTTCTAAAAAAAATCTGACTCTCCCTCTCTCACCCCTTTTTTTCTCTGCAGAAATGCGAGTGGGGCGATTTCCGACGCCCCTTCTCCATCGCCGTCGCCGCCGCGCCGGCCACCGCGAGCGGTGGCCGAATAGGGTAATTTCTTTCCTTCTTCTCCCTTTTTTTATGTACGTATGTATATATGTATATATATAAAAAAACAAAATAAATAAAAAAGGGAAAGAAATGATTATCAATCAAAACGCGAAACCACCTTTGAGTGTTACGGATCCGTCGATCTTTCTTTTTTCTTTTGGTCGAAAGTTTCTCTTTTTGTTTAGATCTTTCACTGTTTTCTCTATATTTTTTGAAACTGTTTTTCTTTTCTCTATTGATTGCCAATCGAAACCAAAAAAAAAACCCCTGATCAAAAGGATCTGTATTCGGGTTTTATACCCGATTCTTGAGGAATAAAAAATAAAAAAATCAATCGTCTTTCTTTTTCCCCGTGCTCTCTGTTTTTTTCTTTTGTTATTGCAGGGGAGGCCGAATATAGTGGGGGCGTGCGAACAACGGTAGTGGCCGACAGTGGCCGATGGGCGTCACGGCGCACTAAGGGGCTTGAAGCGCTGGTACCAGGCATGACGCGCGACGGTGGCGCGCGTGCTTCCACGCGCGCGGCGCTAGGGTTAGGGAGGCTAGAGTTTTCTTTCAGCTGAATGTGTTTGTGGGCTTAGGGTTTGGTTGTATTTTGGGCCAATTGGGTCAATGGGGTTTGTTTGGGTTAATTTGTATTGGGTTTGAGTTTATTTGTATTGGGTTTTGGTGTAAATTGGGCTTTGGTGTAAATTGGGCTTTGTATTGTTGTAAATGGACTGTAACTTTGGTTTTGGGCTTATTGTAAATGGACTTTTATTGGACTGTTAATTTTGTCTGTATTTGGGTGTTTTTGTTTTATTCTAATTTTTGGTTTTGCAATTGGGCTCGGGTTCGATTGAGGACCCGGGCAAAATTTGGTTATTACAACACCAATCTATTATTCGAATTATTCGAGTTATTCAAATTGTAAAATTCGGCTAAATTCAAGTTGACTCGAAAAAATCGAATAACTCGATTCGATTAACTCAAAATTCAATTTTTTTATTTTATTTTTTCGAATTAAATCGAGTTTTACTTACCTTTAGACTGGACTTTCTCTACTTGCAAACCGAGACCGTGCCTCACTTTTTTTTTATATCGAATAGATGTGTGAAAATTTTTATTTAACAAATTTACCTACTGAAAATTCATATAAAAAAAGTTAAATGATATTTTAATTGAAATGATAAAATTAGATGTTTGAAATACACTATTGTAAAATACTTGTTACTTCATATATTTAAGGCTAAATTACACAAATGATCACCCAATTATAAAAAAATTAAAATTTCAATATAAAGAAAAAAACAAGAAATTTAAAATTTTGGCAACGGGATAAACAGGTACAATTTGTCAAT
The DNA here is from genome assembly GCA_005393395.2 of Gossypium australe. Taxonomy (NCBI): domain Eukaryota; kingdom Viridiplantae; phylum Streptophyta; class Magnoliopsida; order Malvales; family Malvaceae; genus Gossypium; species Gossypium australe. Next base: position 1,193,179 of record CM016617.1, read on the forward strand.
TTTTGTGTTTTATTTTTATCATGTACCTTTTTTCACTTTAATCTTTGATTTTTTTACTCCAAACAATACTTTAAAAAATATTTTTTGAGTAATGAAAATGAAAGTAACTAAAAGTTGAGTAACCAAAATAAAAGTGTAAACATGATCTAGCGTGTACAGTTAACTGTCATTAGAAATTTAACATTTAAATGACTAAAACGAAAGTACCCTAAAAATTAAGTGACCAAATTGCAAAAATTTGTTTTACTCGTTATAAGTTATGATCATATCAACTCTTTTTAAGATAATACTTAGAACTACCCATAACCACTTCCAACCCATAAATAAGAGTACAATACGCTTCAGCACACTTGAACCCATGTCCTCTTCCATTGACAACTGCTCATGTCGATCAAACTAATACCCAATCGACTGCTCTTGTATTATTTTTAATTGCATAGTATACATATTTTTTTTAAATTAAAAAAACCTTGATTTAGTAAAATCAATACAAAATATTCCAACAGCCAAAATCCAAAAGAATAATGTGATGTATTTGAAATTTGGGGGGCATTTATTCTCTTCCATGATGTATGATGTGTGGGGGTCTTTTTGAGAATATTAGGATTCTTAAAATTGTGAGAAAACATCATGTGAAGATAAGAAATGAGTGGGTAAGAAAACATGCCAACATCCTTGTTTGATGCAAAACTCCAAACCCTCTGAATAAGAAACTCTCTTTCTCTCTCCAGAGCATTCAAACGAATCAAGTGAAAATTTATTAAGGTAGTTGAATTAACGAGTCTTATTTTATCATTCTAACTCGATTTGAAATTCTTTTGAATCGAGTCGAATCGAGTAAAATTGTTGGAGTTAAATTAAAAAATTAAAAATAGCAAATTAAAATATTGTTACAGTGTAACTAATTTTATGTTAAAACACATATATTTGAAAAAGAAATTCAAAGCAAAATAAGAAAATTAATTAAAAATACTTTAGTACAATAAACTTGAATCACTAATTAACTTATTTGGGTCCCTAAATTTATTATTTTAGAAAATTTTTAACATTCTTTATATATTCTTTAGAATTTTTTAATAAAATTATAATTTTTTAAAAAATATAAAATTTGGAAATTTTATAAATATTCTAAAATTTAAAAATTATTTTTGAAATTTTGTATTTTTTTTTGTAATTTTTATCGAGAGAAACAAATTTGCTCATTTTCAAAACTGATAGGGACCAAAGAGGTATTTTACTAATCTATTATTCGAATGATTTGAATTGTAAATTCAACTCGACTCGAACTCGAATTACTTATTCGAGTTGACTTGAATAACTCGATTCAATTAACTCGAAATTTTAAAAAATTTAATTTTTTTCTATTCAAATCGAATTTTACTCGCTCCTATTTCTAATTCTAACCACAAACATTATTTTTTTCCTTTTTGCTTTTTGCTTAAATAAATGAAATTATGCTAAGTTATTATAGAAAATTTTGCATCCATTGATTTTTATTTTAGTTAATCCATGCAGTTGTTTTAAAAGATAGTATGCAATAGATTAGTTGGAAAATCTAGCCCATCCTATAATCTAAAATTATACGAGACTTCTTTAAATCGGAGTTACCCATTTAGGTTTGAATACATGTCTAAAAAATGGTCTGAATTAATTTTAAGATTCATTTTCTACATGGGTCAGGTTTTGAATAAGATTTTTTAGCCCGAGTCTTGTTCAGATCAGCCCGAATATATGTTATAAAAATATATTATAATAATATATATATTTATATTTATATTAAATCGCTAACCTCAATAACAATTAAATTCATTACCCAAAACCTAAAAAAAAAAACTTACCTAACTAAATAGCCCAACTCAAAATATAAAATTTTAAAAATTATATTTATTTGTGTTTTTAATATAATAAAACATTTATATATTTATGGCAATGTTGCATTTTTAGTGCATTTAGTGTATTATATTTTAAAAATTATTTTTAAATAAAAAGTAATCTAAAATATCAAATAAGAATTAGTCGGGCCCGAATTTATCATTTTTAAATTAGGTCGGATTTGGGCAAAAAAATAAGTTTATTTTTTGAGTTAGACCCGAATTTAGAAAATTGGTCTAAATACATTACATAGGCCCACCCCAAACTTGACCCGACCCAACCCATATTGTAATATTTAATTTTTCTTTTTTACCTTTTTTTTCAATGAATAAAATATTATTGTAGTAACATAAGGTTATCCAGAATTAGGATCCAAATCATATTTTAAGAATTTAAAGAAGAAATTAAGTGACTTTCAATCTTGGAAAATTTTTTATGTTGGATCCATTAGATTAAGGGGTCCATATTTGATTATAAGCTTGCAACGCATTGAAGCGTTTGGGGGTAGGCAACAGGCTCATGATCCTTCATGCACCAAACCCAACACAAACAGTGTTAGTACGACTTTTAGATAGACAGTGTGTTTATCTCTAGTAATATTAAAAATAGAGATGATTATTATAATTATGAAGTAAAAAAGTTTTACCGCACCATAACCACTGCCCATCTAAAGAAAGCCTTAACCTGTTAGTTAGGCCAACACCAGCTGCTATTCGGTTGCTTAGATTTTAATACAAACTATGCTGCATTACACCCAAAATTAGGAATACAAATAAAATTACATTATTTACATCACTACCTAAGAAATTTAGGGTTTATATCTGTATAGGAGGGATTTCATTTGTATTAAAGTTTTCAAAATTCTAAAAATGAATTCACTTATTTGATTAAATATATTAGATAATTTCAAGAGAGAAGTTTAATAGCTCAAATTTCTTTTTCAAAATCCACTTAATTTTATTTGATTTAATACACATGCTCCCCAGGGGTGGAGTCAAAAAGTTTTTTTTAGAAGGGCCGGAATAAAGTTATATATTTTTGAAATTTTAGTATTTTAGTAGTCTATGTTTTTATAAATTTTAAATGATTAAATCAATTTTTTCTCATTCTTTGAGGGGCAAAAATGTATTTTTACTATATACTAATTTAAAATTTTTAAAATTATAAAAAGACTAAAGATAAAATTTCCCAGTCAGCCCCTATTTGGCTCCGCCCCTGATGCTCCTACTATAAGATAAAAATTTAAACTTAAAAACTTATTTTATTTAATTATAATATATATTAAGCCCAAGTTATTTAAATTAATGAATGGCTTGGGTCAATAATGTATTAGTTACCGGCTAAGGTACATAGGTTGCTACACAAGCACCCCACTAGTGGCTAATCAAGCTATTCATTTGCCCATACAAACCTTTGCTAGCCTTAGCCTTCACTATCCTATACACCAACACGCCCAACTTTAGTCCCCCTAATCCTTAGTAACCCACTTTTGGCTTTCGGTTCCCAACATAAAAATGCCCACTCTACCTTGTCAATAGAGTAAAGTCGGATCACATCGATGTCGGTATACAATTAATTTTCGGGTTTAGAACAGGTTCAATTTTTTTAAGATTAAGGTCAAGTCTGGGCATGACGATAGAGTATCAAATCAGAGTTGGATAGGCAAAAACCTAACCCACCCCGTCCTTTTGCCATCACTAACGACATGCCCTTTTGGGAATCCTAGAGTTGCCGCCCATCATGTATCAAATGGGTATATTAGGCTCATTTATGTATTGAGTACGATTATATGTGTTATCCAGTGTTTAAATCAACCCCTATAATTTATCTAACCCAATAACTAGTTTTCTATTCTCAAAATATTTTTTATTTAATTAATTAAAATAAATTTAATTAATTCACTCATTATTATTAATTTAGTGTAAATATATTTTGTATTTACTTTCTTATATAGTTTCAATTTGTACATTATTTTAATAGTTTTATGTATTATTTCAATTTTTTTATTTTTTTATTTTTAAAACGTTATTTTATTCTCTCAATTAATTTTCACTGACGCTCATTTAGTTAACATATAAAATTGTGTATAACACATGACATTAAAAATTAATATATATAAAGATTTTAAGGAAATCATTTAGCATGTTAATTTATATATAAGGGTGTGTAGAGGTATTCAGGGTCGGGTCTAAGTATGATATGAACTTAAATTTTTATCCAAATCCGTCCATATTTGTAAAAGACTAACTCAAGTACATTTTTGGCCCGCCCATATTAATTTGTAAAAAATGTTTATTTTATTTTAATATTTAATAATTTTATACATTTTTTATTTATTGAAAAATTTATATAGTCATCTTAACATTATTTTAATGTTTATATTAGAGTAATTTTATATATTTAGTATAGGTTTGTTTTTTTAATATGTTCTAAATTACATCGGCCCAGGCTTGGGCCTAAATATTCAAGCTTGAGCCCATCCTATATTTTAAACGGGCCTAATTTTTTTGTTTAGACCCATTCATCGAGTCTAATACTTTAGCTCAACTCCTCTCAAATTTCGAACGAGCCTTCCTGCTTATGAATAGTTCTATATGTAATGAGTGGCGAATAAGTACAATAGATCTGTGGAATATAGAAGGGATTGTGTATGCAAATGGTACGTAGGGGCTGATTCAAATCTTTTCGAATGGGCGGCAGATGAGAAATTTAATACCAGTAGGTCATTAAAGTGTGCATTGGAAAGGGACATCCATGTCTTATTACCAAACATATAAATCATGCTTTCCAATATATATATGTATCTCATTAGTTGTCGCCTTTCCACAGCCGGCCATTTAAGTGCAACGCATACATGAAAGTACTATAATGATATTTTTGATTTAGTCCATTTTTTTTTTTTAGTTTTTAAACTCGTATTTTTTGTCAAATCACTTTCAAATGGATAGAAAGTGTTAATTTTGTTGATGTGGTATGTATGTGGATTGTTACGTGGATGACATATCAATATTTAATTTAATTTTTAAAATATTTAAAATATTTTTATAAATTTTAAAATGATTTTAGCGATTTTTTATTTTTCATGACAAAAATATTCACTCCCACAACCCTTACACATTCCACCTTTTTCGCCCGAATACCTTTTAAAATGCTTGGAGCTCTTTTTCGATTAACCATATTGTCAACTATAATCTTCCTAATCGTGTCTCGGTGTGCGTGCACTGGGGGGGCTATGAATCAACACAAATACAAACAATAATCTAGCAATGTACTGCAAGTGTGTCAGATCAGTTGTAATATTTATAGTGTTATAATTCAACACTCAAGTATTCCTATGATTGAACTCAAGAAAATTTGGGGATAAAGTTATTCCTAAGTGATAAGCGTGCAAATAAAAAGTCTAGCTAACTACTAGCTAAATACTATATTACGTCATTTCATAATCAATGGTAAATTACACTAATCGATTACCAAACACTAAGAATGACTAAATTGTAAAATAGTCAAAATTAAGCAATTAATAATCCAATAGGCAAAAGCAGTTAGTTGACTTCCATGTTGCTGATTAAACTTTGGATTAGGGATCTAAAAGGCTTAAAGTTCTAATTGACTCAATTTCACCACTCGACCACCATTTTATCAAATTAGACGATTTAATTAGGTAGAATTAATTGAAATTTATATATTTTTTTGTTAAAACAAGTATAAAACATATCAAAATAAATAAATTGATAATGTTCATTTGATCGAATTATTCAAATTAGCTAAATTAATCAAATTAAAACTACATATAACTTATATTATTAATTATTAAATTCGGTTAATTACCTGATTTCAAACCAAATTAATAGATAACTAAACTTTTGAAAAATCATTAACTGACATCCAACCGAATTAGATCGATTCGATTGATTAATTCAGTTTTAACTGAAATTTGAACATCCCTACTTAGAACTACCTATAGTCCCTCATCAACCCATAAATAGAAGAATAATGCGCTTCAGCGCACTGGAACCCATGTTCTCCTGCTTGGCAACAATACCCAAACTAATTAAACTAAAACTCAATCGAAGTCAAACTAAAAAACTTAAATGTTTATATTCCCAATCAAGATTGCATAATGGGGTAAACTACAAAAATAGTCATTTTTGTTTGCTTCATATTATATTTTAGTTACTTATGTTTGAAATGTTATGTTTTAGTCACTTACGTTGTCGTTTTGTTACGAAGTGGTCACTCTACTGTTAAGCTCCGTTACCTCCCTAACGATGATCCTACGTGGCAGTCTAAATGAGTTTTAAATGCCAAATTGGATGCCTTACGTGGCAGTCCAAATTAAATTTAATTAATTAAAAACCTATTCTTATCCCAACTACTGGACATCTAAGTTGGCATTTAAAACCCATCTGGACTCCCACATAGGACCGTCGTTAAGGAGGTAATGGAATTTAACGATAGAGTGACCACTTCGTAATAAAACGATAACATAAGTGATTAAAACGTAATATTTTTTGAAGTAAATGGGCTGATATTATTAGGCCTCGCTCAAAACAAGGCAAGAAAAGAAAACAAATAGTATAGCAACATGAAAAGACAAAAATCAGAACATAAAAGAAAGCAGCTGGCAGGAACAAACAATAAATGAAACTTGGAAAAATAAACAGAACAGAGAAAAACATCTTGAGCCAAACACCACATCTTCTTGAGAACCAAAATATCAACCATGGGAACGCCCTCCATCATCAGAGATTAAACTTATTGAAGAAGCGAACGAAAGCTTTGAACAACGCCTTTGACCAGCGACTGGAGATTCATCGAACCTTCTCTAAGAACAAAGCAAAGCAAAAGCACCTTAGTGACCCATATTCCACTCCAACCCGAGCCGCGTCACCAAATCTGGTATTCCATTAACTCAACCACCATAGAACCTGTTCCTCCTCCCCTCTAATG